>JAHZTW010000001.1:193083834-193276407 GCA_020283515.1 Alliaria petiolata | reverse complement strand
TAAACAGCTCGGTTATTCTATGGCGTTGCTACATTGCATATGAAATCGACATGGCACACAATCCATCAGCAGCTAGAAGGATTTACTTCCGAGCTATAAATGCCTGCCCATGGTAAGACTTCCATATAACCCACCAATCTAAAAGCTTTTTTTTTCTCCAGATTTCCATAGAATCCATTCCTAACATAATTGGCGTGGCAGGTCGAAAAAACTATGGCTGGATGGGTTCGGGAAGCTGAGCTCTGTCCTGACGGCGAAAGAGATGTCAGATCTACAAGAAGTGATGCGGGACAAGGAACTGAACATTAGGACAGATATCTACGAAATTCTTCTTCTGCAGGGTTGAGATGTGTATAGTTATGTTTCTGTTCTGGTGGTGGTTATTGAGACTTAACTAAAAAGAAGAGATGATCTTAAGTATTACAGATGCGTGAGAAAAAAAAAAAAAAAGCAATCTCTTTGGTCGCAGGGCAACAAATTTTTGTAGGAAGAGAGTTAAATCAGAATGAATTTGCTCTGATCAATAACCCTTCACTTTTCCTTTTTTTCCTTTGCTCTTCTCTTGTTTAATAGAGATACAAAGAGAGACAAACCAACCTGCGATTATGATCATGCTTTTAAAATGTAGCATAAATTCTAGTAGGAAACATTAGATGTCTGTTGGAACTATCGGTTGAATAGTGTTATATGATGTAAATTTTGGTCTCATAGTCTCATCTGCCAAATTTCGCGGACAATGTGTATTTGACCTAAAAAGGTTAAATGTAACTTGGTCTTCACGCTATTATAAAAGGGGAAAAATAAATAAAAATAAACCCAACAAACTTCCCCGTCCATCAAACTTGATCCATGCGAGGCACAAGAACAAAGTCACCGGTGAATGGTGATCTCCATAAAGCCGTCAAATCAATGGATAATAAAATCATCAATCCAAAAGAAACAATAATGTAAGAAAAGGAAAAACAAAACAATATCCGATCAAATCACATGATTTTCCCAAACATTTCTAGAAAAATTAGTTGAATTTTCCAAAATTTTATTTCAACAACCCGTAGGTTTTATTTCAACGGTTTATATATAACTACAACAAAAGTGTACCTAAGTGTTTACGTTATTCTATATTCTTTCTCTTTTTGCCTCAATAATGTTGTTCTTTAATTTAGTCAATAAACCCCTTGACCATGTCCCATAGCTGCAGCGTTTGATGACGTATCCCATTGCCATCTGAGATAAATTGCATCCACGAATCGTCTTAATTTATCGTCGACGGCGGAGGAAACTGCCACTTCCGGCGACACTGTCTCGTAATCGTTATTATAATTAATATTATTGTTATTATATATCCGAATTAATCTCCATTGACGCGGTCGTGAAGCTACATTGTCCTGTTTGTAATTGCTGTTCTGTTTCCAACTCCGAACATATTCCGTTCTTCTTGAACAGCCGACACAATGCAAATACGAGTCCTGCACCAACCGTTTAAATTAAATTTACGTTAGAATGTTGTAATATTTTTATATATAAGTCTATAACAAACAAACGGGACATATAAAGTAAATTACGTTTAGAATGTTGTAATAGTCTAAGTTCTAGATCAACAGTCATTCGTCCTCGACTTATCGAGTATTTAAGTCTATAAATGTAATAATACATAGATAAAATAAGAATGCCTATATGAGTATTTGTCTTATTTGAGGAATATTAGATATGGCTTTTGTCTTCGTCGCAGTAAAGCCAAAGCGAAATCCTAATTGAGCTTTTGTCAGCTTACAGCAAGAAACGAATATATATATCATTAGTTATTATATCCGCTTATAAGCCTTAATTTATACTAAAGTTCCCACATATCTTATATTAATATATGTAGATTTACTCAAAAAATGGAGAAATCATGTTAAATATACTGAATTTTATTCACTCAAATATTTCCATAGCAACTAGTACTTTTTTTCGCACTAGTTTTAATTTGTTTTTCCTGTCTTGCTTTAATAATACTCCCTCCGTTTCAAAAAAGTGTTATTATCAAATTTCAATATAATTTTTAATTAAATATATTTTTTTTAATCTCAACTTTAATTGATCAGATATTAAAAATTAAAATAGAAAAATGTAATTATTTAAACAGTTTGAGGGTATAAAAGAACTTTAACCTCTTTTCTTAATATATGTGAAAAGTGTCAAAATAATATTTATTTTGAAATAGAAGGAGTAGCAATTAGCCATATGCATCTCCACGTAATTTTATTTTCGTTTGTATATACAGTATATGTAAAACAATTTTTTCATATATACTATTTTACTATATTTTGGTAATAGATTGATAGATGAATAAAAGATCGAATAATCACTTGAATCGAAGAGGGATCGAATTTGTGATACTTTTTTTTGCGAATGAATTTTGTTGCAAACAATGATTGAACGCCATAATTATGAGACTTAGCAAAATTATATTTAATTTGTCCTTTGATTTTAGTAAAATAACCTGGATCATAATAAACTGAACCAGGTATTAATACCAAAAAAAAAAAAAACTGAATTATGTATTGTGGTTGGGAGGGGAAGACACGGACAATTAATTTTGTGAACTAACAAGTTCGTTAAGCTCCTTTTTGACTTTCCGATGAATTAATGTTGGCCTTTTTTTCTTTTCAATTATTTTTAAAATAACATGTAGGATAAAGGTTATGTTAGCCTTTTTTCATAAATATTATATTCGCAATAGATATTTTCAGTTCATGTCCATTTTTAACAACATATATTATTATTAACAGTTTGAAAAAAAATAAAATATTATTACTAACATTTACTTATTTGTGAAAATCTACATGTATGTGTCTGCGTAATCACGAGATGTGTGTGGCTGCGTAATCACGAGATGTGTCATGTGTGTGCATGACGAGGCTCAATAAATCCAAAACATCGGTCTTCTACAAGACTACAAGAGATCGAGCCGGAAGTCGATTGACAGACCGACACGTCCGGTGGTATATCACCATCAAAATCATATTTTTCACGCACGCAATATTTCTTAAACAAATTAATTTATGTGGTCAAAAAGAGATAGAAAAAAAATAAAACACTGGGAGGTTGGCCAAAAAATGACGAAAGTGTCATTTCCTTTACCTAACAGATAAGAAAGATACTGTTTCTCTCTTTTTTTTTCTTTTTTTTTTCTATCTACATGAAGATAGTTTCTTCATCTCGCTTTTATCAGAGCCACAGAAACGAAAGCTAAGCAAAAAAAGTGTAATGGCGTCGATGAAGCTTCCGTGTGATTTGGAGGAAGAGATACTCACTCGGCTTCCACCTCTATCTCTTGTTCGGTTCAGGACAGTATGCACACACTGGAACGCTCTTTTCAACGACAAGAGGTTCCTCAACAACCACGTGGCTCGTGTCCGTCCCCAATTCATTTTCCTGACCGAATCCAAGATTTACTCGATTGACATCGATAGCGGAGGCATTGATCCAACTACTATAGAGGTGCGTGAGCTCCCCTCTGTTTTCCCTTTTCAGCCTATAGACTTGTCGCATACCACCATCACGGCTTGCGACGGGTTCTTGTTTCGTGACTTTTGGAAGAAAGGCGTTGCGGTTTGGAACCCGTGGTTGAGACAGGTTAGGTGGGTCGAGTACGAGGATAAAAGCTTCCATTTCTGCGGTGTAGGATACGATAGTAGTGCTAGAGCCGAAAAGGGTTACAAGGTCTTGGGGTATTTTAACTGTCTCCGTAAGGTTAGCGACACTTACCAAGTAAGCCACCAAAGAGTTGCCATCTACGAGTGTGCGGCGTCTCATGCGTTGAAGTTTCTTGATGCCCCTTTCAAGCAGTGGCCCACCGTGGAGCCTTTGTCCTTGAACGGGGATCTCTATTGGGTTACTTGTAATTTCGACACCCAAGAGTATTTTATCCGAAGCTTTGATTTCTCGAGGGAGATATTTAAACCCTTTTGTCTCCTGCCGTGTCAGAAGAACAATTCTCGCGATGAACTTGCCCTCGCGGTTTATAAGGGAGATCGGTTTTCGTTGTTAAAGCAATGCTATGTAACCGGAGAGATTGAGATTTGGGTAACGAAGGATAAGATTAATGTGGAAGAAGTGGCGTGGATCAAATTGATGACTTTGCCAACAACTAACTTGCCAAAGTTAATTAATAAGTTATGTGGGATTAGTTACTTCATCTTTGACAAGACCCTAATCATGTGTTGTGGCGACCAAGAAACTGGAGCCGCTTGCATCTATATTGTGAGGGAAGATAATAAGTGCAAGAAGATTCAAATAGGTTCTGGAATTGTTCGGTTTTCTCACTGTGTCTATCTTCCAAATTTGATCTCGGTTCCTTTAGAATTCAGATCGTTGCGAGTTTAAATTTTGGCTTTTCTTGTTTTATTGCAAATCTCAATTCGATAATCGTGTCCTCAGTTTCGATTTAGAAGCAATTTTTCTTCACAAGATTTGCTGCTCTCGTTGTTGTTGTTGTAGAGAATATATATATATATATATACACAAAGCTTTTCGCTTCTTTGAAAGGTCTGTTTAAATTTCTTATTTGCTCTGTCTGCATGTTGATTGATATTTGGAAATAAACGATATAAATACACATGAGCCTTTTTGAATATTTTTATAGTAAGTTTTGAAGGTTGGGTTGATAATAGTATAGCTTATTCTATATGCATTTTTTATCAATCCAAATATGATACAACTTAAAACAAAATTACACTTTAAAGAACGCTAGTTATATTGGAAAATAAAATAGCTGAAGGTGCTTGTGAAGGTGACTTAGTTTTAGACTCACACAACATATATATGATTAAAGAGAACAAAAGGCAGACCAATATGTAGATGAGGGCTAGTGAGACAAAATGTTCCTTCTTCTTCAAGAGGCCTACAACATCGCATAGAGGCGCAAGAACCAGTATTACCTACAACAACACATTCGTCATAGATTACCTACAAAAGAGCAAGTCACTTTTATCATTGTGACGCAACATAAACTACTTCAAACCCATTTCAACAAATTTATATGTAAAACTCATTGTGCAAATTTCATATTAGGAGATCTATTTGGACAAGTTCCACCGTGGAAGATGTATCGCCTAACATATGGTGTGTACCAGGTCGAAAGAACAATAGTGGATTTGCAAAATGAAGCTGAGCTCATGTGTGTGTGTATATATATAGTTTTGCTGCAAGGATATGAGATGAATATGTATAGTTATATATATGTTATGTTCTGGTTATTGAGAATTTACAAAATGTAGAAGAGGAAAGTGAAATGATCGGATCTAATAGAGATGCGTGAGAAAAAAGAAAGACCAGTCTCCTTGATCGGAAGGCAAGGGATCTTTCTTTTTGCCATTCATCAGAATCTTAGATTTACAATCCATCAGAATCTTAGATTTACACTTCATCACTTTACTCTTTTCCTTGTTATGTCCTCTTGTTTAACAGAATTTAGAACCATCCGAACAAAAATATATATGAGTAAAGGTTTTCTTTTGAAGTATTATAACTTTTTTTAATTCTTGGCGAATATGATCATATTTTGTTTTTATAACCATAAATTATAGTCAGAAACAATGGAAGTATGCTGGAAATCTCTGTTGAATGTTGCTATATGATGTAAATCTTTGGTCTCATGGTTGATCATTGACCTAAAAAGTTGAATGTAACTTGGTTTTCACGCTATTGAATACACTCTATATAGTGAAAAAAAAAATTTAAAAGAAAAGATAAATAATAGACCCAAATATCCTCGTCCATCAACTTGATCATCTGGTTACACCCATGTGAGGAAAAAGAACAAAGGTACCAATGATCCATAGAGCCGTCAAATCAATGGATAATAACATCATCAATCCAAGAAAAAAAGCGTTAAAAAACAAAAACAGAAATCCAATCAAATCAAATCACGTGATTTTCCCACACGTTCCCACAATTAGAAAAATTAGTTATAAGTTTTCCAAAATAATGTACCGCTTAGCCCAACAAACCGTAGGTTTTATTTCAACGATTTATATAAAAGTACAACAAAAGTGTACCTAAGTGTTTACGTTATTTGCCCCAAATAATTCTATATTCTTCTCTTTTTGCCTCCAATACTCTTTGTTCTTTAACAGTCAATAAACCCCTTGACCATGTCCCATAGCTGCAGCGTTTGATGACGTGTCCCATGCGTCATCTGTGATGAACTGCATCCACGAATCGTCTTTATCGTCGACGACGTCTTCTAAGCAGGTGGAAGAAACTCCAACTTCCGGCGACATTGTCTCGTATTCATGATTGTTAAAATTATTCGAACTAATCTCCATCGACGCCGTCGTGAAGCTACATTGCCCCGTTTGTAATTGCTGTTCTGTTTCCAACTCCGAACATATTCCGTTCTTCTTGAACACCCGACACAGTGCATATGAGTCCTGCACCAAATCATTTAAATTAAAGTTTTTTTTGTTAGAATGTTGAAATATATTTTTTATATATCTATAGCCTAGGTCTAGATAAACATTAATTTGTCGTCGACTTAACGAGTATTTGTGTCTATGAATGTAATACGTAGATAAAGCTAGGAAGAATGGGTAGTTGCGTATTTGTCTTATTTGAGAATATATATTAGATATGGCTTTTGCCTTCGTCTCAGTAAAGCCAAAGCGAAACCCTAATTGAGCTTTTGTCAGCTGACACGAAGAGAAATGAATTTATATCATTATTCTATCCGCTTAATTAATTATAAGCCATAAGTTCATACTAAAGTTCTTTCTATTAATATATATATTTACTAAAGATATGGAGAAATCATGTTAGATATACTGAATTTCATCCACTCAATTATTTATATGTCCTACTATTTTGCTTTAATATAATAGCAATTGGCCATGCATTTCTCTACGTAAAAATCTTTTTGTTTGTATATATATGTAAAACATATTTTTTGTAGTAACTAATTAACTATATTTTGATAATAGATTGATAGATAAAAAAAAAAATCGAACAATTACCTGGAGCGAAGAGGGATCGTCACAATCCTTATCATCGAGACGATATTCATGCATAACCCAATCCGTACGGATCCCTTGAGGAGCTCTTCCTCTGTAATAAACCAAAGTCTTCTTCATCCCAATCGCTCTGCTCTGACTCGTTACTCTTCGATCTTTCCCAGTCGATTTCCAGTATCCACCTCTCGTTGCTCGGTTCGTTCTAAATCCGTTCGGATATTTCCGGTCGCGTGGCCCAAAAAAATACCATTCCGGATCTCTACTTGGCAGAAATGACTTCTCTACAAGTTGTTTTGACGATCGTAACAATTAAAAACAAGATCATAACAATATAATTCAACGGTAAGAGTATGAATCAAAGGACTTGAACTTTTATAAGAAGTATATATATAATAAATGTACCTGCGAGGTCCCATGGTTCGCATTTGTAGAGATCAACCTCAGGGATTATATCAAGCTCGATTTCTTGACCGTTGATCTTTCTCTTCAGATAATAGTTTACAAGTTCTTCGTCCGTCGGATGAAATCTAAAGCCTGGAGGTAATCCGACCGGAGCCATAACTCTCACAGACAGTTACAATGTGATCAGGCTTTTGTGAGTTCACCTCATTTGCATTCTCTTACTCAAACTTATGTATATATATATACAAACCTTTATGGTCACTAAATTGATTAATTAATTAATTTTTTCTTTACTTGTATAGTTATATATCTGTCTCTCTCTCGCTCTGTCTTTTTTTCTCTCTTCTTCCTTTCTTTTTGTTGTTTTTATCTTTTGCTTTATCTTTTTCGGAGATTCTTGACAAGCGTTACGCGCAAGCTCCTCGCGCTTCCTTCGTTGTACAAAAAGGGTTCGAGTTTGATCGCGTTATATATATTTATATAGTATATACATAATGCATATATATGTGTGCATGATTGGTCGTGGTCTTGGTATTCCTTACGTAAATAAATGGAAAATAACATAATGACGTCACTAGTAACGATGTAATCTTAGCTCGGATATAAAATAATGCTAATAATAATGTATATAACCCGTAATGTTGACTCATAAAATTAATTGGGAAACATATTAATATATTATCTTGTGATCACGTACGTATCTTTTAGAAAGCGGAGTTTTAGAATTAATTAGTTGAAGATACATAACTAAGGTAGTATGTATGGTGAACACCTTCTATCAACATGCAAGAAAGGAATATATAAACAGTCTGAACAATAATCGAGATCTCTGGATCTCAAACAGACTAATTTATCTACCACTGAATAATTATCTACCACAAAACCTAATTGTATGGTGTTTTAGGGTATTTTCCGATTTTAATCTCGTTGTACGTGGGTAAATTTGTTTGGTTATTAAGCCATAAACTCTTACATACTCTCGCTACTCTGTAGAATTTTGATCATCTACTAAATAACATATAATGATAGTCGGCAATCAGTACTTAAATTTAAATTGATCATCAATTTAACGCAAATTAGTAACAATTTTTTTTCCAACATTTATTATTATTATTTTTTAATCAAAAACGTAAAATATAGCAGGGGAAAAAGATAATTTTTAGTCTAGTTGTGTGAAATATATAACCGAAATTAAAAAGTATACGTGGCAAGGGTCTTCTGCAATAGCATATTCAGTTGCTTTGGTTCACACACGTCCAGTTATTTGGTTGGACAGCGGTCTTCTTTTCTTACCTAGTAATGAGATTGAAATTATTTGGTTGTGTTTTATATGGGTTTTATATATATTAGGTATTACCCCAGCGCGTTCGCACGGAAACTTTTTTTTAATGAATATTTTTATTTTTAAAATTTATTTGTAGTTTATACATATATATCAACTCCAATAACAACATTATTATTATATATATGGACTTTTATTGTTGTTTGATTTGATTTTATCTATTATAAACAATATGATTCTAACGATATATAAACATCAACAATAAATTGATAAAACAAATTTTCACTTTTAACAACGACTAAATTTTTACATGTAATATTCTCTCATTGATATCAACTCTCTTAAACCTTTTTCAAATGACTACCTTTTGCTTCTCATGTGTTATGTTTGAGCAACTTTAAAAAAAAACATCTTTCATACTGCAGAACGACAAATGCATTGTGATCGATTGGCCGATGGCTAAAACATTTGTAGCTCTGAGAAGTTTAACGGATGTTTTGCAAACTAAAAGGTTTTTCGCATAGTTTGCAAACTAAAAGGTTTTTCGCATAGTTTGCAAACTAAAAGAAGACCGCTGTCCAACCAAATAACTGGACGTGTGTGAACCAAAGCAACTGAATATGCTATTGCAGAAGACCCTTGCCACGTATACTTTTTAATTTCGGTTATATATTTCACACAACTAGACTAAAAATTATCTTAGAAGTAATCGACATGATTCACTGCAACGGTTTATTGTTATGCATCACCAAGGGAAACATACCTATGGTTTGGAACCCGTGCACGCGGGAAACCAAGCGGGTCGAACCAAGAAGGGTTTACGAAAAATCCAATAGATTTGCTTTCGGATACGAATACAGGAAATCGTGCTATAACTACAAAATTTTAAAGATCCAGCATCCGCATCGTTCAGAAATTAATAATGCACGTGATACAGAAATCTATGATTTTAACTCCAATTCATGGAGGGTTCTTGATGTCACCCAAGAATGGTCCTTAGCAACTCGTGCGGTCTCTCTTAAAGGAAATGCTTACTGGTTTTCTTCAGAATACAAAGATGGTGTATTCAATTGCTTCTTACTAAGTTTTGATTTCTCGAAAGAGAAATTTGGAGCCATGCGTGTGCCAGTCGAGAGCGATTTTCATGGTCTTGTGGTTCTATCCGTTATTGGAGAAAAAAAAAGCTTGCGTTGCTATTACAACGCTGGGCATTAGAGATGGAGATATGGGTCACAGATGATGATATTGACCCAAATGGTAACGCTGTATCGTGGAATCAGTTTTTAGCAGTGGACATGGAGTTAAGATTTCCACCAGGTTCAGAGATGTTTTCGAGAATGACGAGTTTCTCCATCGACGAATATAATAAAGTCGCGGTGGTGTGGGATACCAACCCTGATACAGACCAAGAGTCAGGGGAGTTCATCCGTACCATTACGGTATACATTGTTGGAGTGGATTATTACAGAGAGGTCGTTATTGGAGATCATGCAGATTGTTGGCCACTTATGTATAGTTATGTTCCAAGTTTGCTTCAAATCTAGTCCTTGCATCCTTTCTATGTCTCTTTGTCCCTATTCTTTGAAATTTGAATAACTATGTTCCAAGTTTTTAATAACAGCGTTTCTGTAACTCCCTATCTTACAAGCTTCACTTCACGTAAAACTATAAACGAGGAAAAATTGAAAGGTAACTACGGATGAGAGGTTATTCAATCCAACCAATTAGGAGAAAATGGTCTCACATATCAAATTCATATTTTTACAGTGAAAAAATGAATTCAAATGAAGCATTAAGCTATCTTATAAACACATTAACACCACTTGTGAGACAACTACCAAGCTTATATCATCATCAATCCATCATATGTCATGAAGAATTGAAGATTACAATCTAAAGGCTGTACCTAGACTGAGCAGTGTATAATCTCTGAAGCCGTCTCCTTCTGTATCTCCAAGCCACTTGAATCTGCCTAGCCGCTCGTAGCCTCCAATAAGGAGACTCGTACCTTATGGCTCCTTGCACTCGATGGCTCCTTAGGAATCTTGAAAACAAGCTCGTCACGTCTTCAAGATCAGCTACACACAGCGAAAACGCCTCCACGTTTGTCACGCACCTAACGTTTCTGTTGCTTAGCAATCCCTTCGACGGCAACCTTATCCTCGTTCCATCTGCAGGTTTCAAAGCATATTCAGTTCCTAGGATTCTCCTTAATGCAGTGCCATATAAGGTTTATGTTTCCAGTTTTTAAACCCAAAACATTTAGAGTTATTAACACTTAGAGGCAAAAGGGATGTACCGGGGTTTACAGAAGAGCGTTCGAGGCACCAAGTGAGGAGTTCTTCACCACAAACGTCTCCTTCCGATAATGGCAGAACAGAACCGTCTTCTCCAATGCTCTCCATCTCACCTCTCACTATGAATACCATTTTCTCAATTAGACCTCCGCGGTGCAAGACCGTGCTACTCCCTATGTATGTCCTCTGTTTTAGCCTCTCACGAATGGCGTCTAAGATTGATTCATCCATCAACGAAAATATCCGCACCTGCAAACCCATTATCATTTAAAAATTCTAGCCCTTTAATCCACAGAAGTTTCAGAGAGAGAGAGAGAGAGACACGGTGAAGGAAATGGTCTCTGATGTTTACCTTCTTGAGAAATATGAAGAGGTGTCGTCTTATATCTCTTTGAAGGTCATCAGGCATATTCTCAAAGAGCAATTCTTCATTAACTCCTCTGGTTGCAGCCCAGTTGAACCGCTCAGCCTCTCTCACCCTCCTGAAGTGTAGAAACAGCTATTTAGTTTAGCTTAAGAGTGACATTACAGAACCTGAGACTTCGGAAAAGAATTTTCAACCGAGAAGCAAAGTTTATTAGGGGCATAGTCCACATACTTTCTTATACCCTCTGGCAACCGTCTGTGGCTCATCCATTGCTCCACATCACGCCGTCTTAGCGTCATTTCCATATTCCTAAGATGGACATAGCACAATCAACGGAGTACTTGGTGATTTAGAAACCATTCACAATGTCTTGAGATTTCTTCTTTTGCACAATGATGGAGTTATTTACCTTCGACCGAGAGCTTGAAGGAAGTTCTGCATATTACCAATAAGGAGCGCGAAAAGCAAAAGCCCCAGTCCGATAATGCCCATGGTAAAGAAGACCTCCCCAAGAAAGTAACTTGGGTTTTGGTTCCCAGCAAGCGTGCTGATTTGCTATAAGATGTATACACAATTGACATTAATTAAGAGTTCCAGATATACTCAATGCAAACTAACTTCTTTTTAGATTAAACGTTTTAACATTTGTATAATACATCTGCTATGAAAACTTGAATAAACCCAATTACCTGGAAACCCCAGAAAAGAGAGTAACTGTATCTTGTAAAGAGACTAGTATGATTGGTAAGATTGACTGCCTTTAGATAGATTCCATAAGGAAAGCCATCCTCTTGAAAACAAGCAGATGCACTCGCATTACCTCTCCAGGCAGCTAAAGCAAACTCGCTATTTTCACGACCACAATCTATAAGATCTCTGCATGCATGGTCAGAATTTCCGCAAGCATTTCGAAGGCATTGATTAACTCTCTGAAAGAGGCAAAAGGAAAAGGGAAACAGACAATGATAAGAATCTATAAATCACTGGAATTATATACATCTTCTGTTGGTTAGGACAAGACAAGTAGTTTAAGCAGAGAAAAGGACATTAGATTAAAGGGAATAATATGAGTTTTGAGTCTTTGCCATACCTGCAAACCAAAAAGATACCAGCAAGAGCCAACAACATGTCCAGCAAGCATGAAGGTGAGAAGATTAATAACAAAATTAGCCCAAGCCGACTCGAATATGAATCCGGTCGGTGTTTGTCCAGCAAGAAGTGGTAGAAGCCTATACAACTTTGGGATGTATTGGAAAAGAACTGCAGCGCGTAAAAGGTTTTTCGCATAGTTTGCCCCAGATGCACCCAAGTGTGCTGGTATTATCCATAATATCAATATCTGTAAACAAAAAGAAGACATCTGCGTTACAAAATGAACATATACCAAATTACTTTTACTTAGAAGTTTTAAATAACCAGTTGTAGCTCTGACACTATAATACCTGTGGAAGTGGCATCACAATGAACAAGTCTAGTAAAAACTTTCCTCGGAGGTAATGGCGAGCAATTTTCCCTGGGTGATCAACCAGCTGGCCAGCACCAACTACAGTAGACTCAGGAGCTACATATGCCAATCGAAACTGCAACAAATGTATGAGAGAAGAAGCATTAAAAGCCAAACACATTCTCTTATAAGAAACGGGAGCAAAAGGGAAACACACCTGAAGCAGAATGTTCAGTGAGAATAAAACATCCGTTAAACTTCTCAGAGCTACAAATGTTTTAGCCATCGGCCAATCGATCACAATGCATTTGTTGTTCTGCAGTATGAAAGATGTTTTTTTTTTTATAAAGGTGCTCAAACATAACACATGAGAAGCAAAAGAGGTAGAGAAAGAGAGACAACTCTACCTGTTTGACTAATATGAGGAAGAAAAAGAGGGGATCTATGAAAATAGCCAACAAGCATGAGAGGGCAAAGAATTTAGTCCATCTCTGAACGAATCTGGAGTGAGGATTCATGATTCCTGGTAAGTATCTGTTAACAGAGGTAACAAAACGCCTAGCCCAACCTTTAGCATCATCATACAGAGCATTGTGGAACTAGCAAGATAAAAGAGAAGACTCTCTGTGTCAGCAACATTTTTTACTTGATTCTCAAGTGCCAAGTAAGGAAATCAAACAAGATATACCTTGGAATAAAAAATGGCGGAAACTCTGGAAGTGGGGATTTGGGCAGCCTTGCGGTTGTAGTAAGAAGGACAAGTGGTACAGTAAGGATCATTACACATCCCCAATTGCCCAGATCTCAAGAGATTTGCGTGTTTCTTGACGAATTCATCGTCTGAGTTTTTGTGTTCGAGAGCAGCGAAAGAAGGATACCTCTCAGGCTGAGAGGAGACACCAACGGAACCGGAAGAATCACGAGAAGGAGGAGGAAGAAGAAAGAGAGGCTCAGTACTGCGAGTAGAGGAAAGAGGACCACTCATTTGCACTAACGGAGGCCTTCTCGTGCTTCGAAGAGGGCCTGTGAAGCCTAAAACCACACTCGAGTTGTCGAATCCGTCAGTGGAGGAAGCAGGTGTCGAGAGGGAAACGCTGCGATTCCAAGCCCTAGTGCGAGACGACGCTGAGTCTGAAATTGGAAGCATGGGAATGTCATCGTTTTCGCTCGGGGAAGCCATTTTCGCAACGAATTTCGCGCTGAGAAGGTTTGAAGAAGAAAAGAATATGACCCAGAAACCAAAAGCTTAAGGCATAAGGAAAAAAAAAATCCTGAGGCGGAAAAGCAGAAGACGATGAAGCAGAGAGAGACTTTACAGTTTGGGAAATTGAGAAGAAGTAAGGAAGGAGACGATGACTGACTGAGTCAGGGTCTTCGTCGAATCAACATTAGCCTGTAAAAGAAATTGTATTTATTATAATCCGATCCATAATTTATACAGAGTGTGAATGCGAAAAGAAGAAATGCCACGTCAGACAAAAATCAAGACGTTTTGCCAAGACTGACTTTTATTTCATTGTTTTTTGTTGGCTGTTAATGGAAAGAAATCGATTGGATTTTAATTTTACTACTAAATAAATATTGCGAAAATATTAAGGGGAATATAAAAATTATGCTAATTCTTTGCCTTTATATATGCAATTATTAAAATTCCCGTTATTAATTGGAGGCAAATTGCCGTTAACCACTTCTCTTCTTCCCCTATCCGACTTCTTTCAGTATAATTAAGCCACGTGGATTTGAATTTTCGAACTTGTTATAACGAATGCTTTCACATAATTATAGGTTATTATATGATTGGAAAACGTATCTTCTTACTAAAACAAAATTTTCAATGAATGAATCCTTCGAAGACTTAAATAGTTTTTTTCTTTTTTCTTTTTGACAACGACTTAAATTGTTTCTTGATTCATTCTTGATATCCGACTATATATATCCCTATTTTAATTAATAGAAATTTGCCTTTGGTTGGAGAAAGTTTTAATTGTTCAGACAAACTGACAAACTCCGTTGTTTTTGTTTTTTTTTTTCTGATCTTATTATAATACTTTTAAAATTTGTTGCTAGAAAACATAACCAGAGTGATTCAATTCTTTTGATTTGCGTTTTGTGAGTGTTATTTGTTATTTTGGTAGTAAAACCGTGATATATATGATGACCGAACAAAAATGATCTTATTCAACTTTCATATCACTGATGAATGAATCATTATCTTCTTTCTTACAACTATTTAACAACCACTAAGCCCTTATACGTAAATTCCTAGTTTACCAAACCACAAATATCATCAAGAATGAAGAATACAATCAAATCTAAAGGCTGGAACGGGACTGAGCAGTGTACAATCTCCAAAGCCGTCTCCTTCGGTATCTCCAAGCAACCTGAATCTGCATAGCCGCTCGTAGCCCCCAGTAAGGAGACTCGTACCTAATGGCTCCTTGCACTCGGTGGCTCCTCAAGAATCTTGAAAACAAGCTCGTCACGTCTTCAAGATCTGCTACACTCAGCGAAAACGCCTCCACGTTTGTCACACACCTAACGTTTCTGTTGCTAACCAATCCCTTGTGCGGCAACTTTATCCTCGTCCCATCTGCAAGTTTTCAAAAACATACTTAGCTCCAAGCTTTTCTCTTAATGAAGTGTCTTCTAAAAAGGTTAATGTTTCAAGTTTTTTTAACGCCAAAGCTATGAGTAAAGGGGGGACATACCGGGGTTTACAGAAGAGCGTTCGAGGCACCAAGTGAGAAGTTCTTCACCACAAACGTCTCCTTCTGATAATGGCAGAACAGAACCGTCTTCTCCAATGCTCTCCATCTCACCTCTCACTATGAACACCATTTTCTCAACTAGACCTCTCCGGTGCAACACCGTGCTACTCCTAATGTAAGTCCTCTGTTTCAGCCTCTCTCGGATTGAATCTAAGACTGATTCATCCATCAACGAAAATATCCTCACCTGCAAACCCAATAACACCTTACAGCAGTGTTAATCTGTGCCCACTAATCTATACAGTTGTATTCGGAACTACTTATTTTCATTCTTACCTTCTTGAGAAATTTGAAGAGATGACGTTTTATGTCTCTCTGAAGATCTTCTGGCATATTTTCAAAGAGTAGTTCCTCGTTAACTCCTCTAGTCGCAGCCCAATTGAACCGTTCAGCCTCTCGCACCCTCCTGAAAACGTTGAGCAAACTATTAAGTTAGTTCGATAGTCCCATTACATAGCCTAACTTTTTAAAACAGAGAAGCAAAGCTTCAAAGAGGCAGAGAGCGCACAGACTTTCTTATATTTTCTGGCAACAGTCTATGGCTCATCCATTGCTCCACGTCACGCCGCCTCAGCATCATTTCCATCCTCCTGAAACAAGGACAAGAACAAATCATCATCTCACTTTGGTGAATTTGAAAAGAAATTAATCCACCATCTGTTTTGGAAAAACAGTATTTGATGAAAATGTGTGTGTTTACCTTCGATCGAGAGCTTGAAGAAAGTTGTGCATATTACCGATAAGCCGCGCAAAAAGCAAAAGGCCTAGTCCAATGATACCCATTGTGAAGAAAACCTCCCCTACTGGGTAACTTGGGGTTAAGTTTCCACAAAGCGTGCTGATTTGCTTTCATATTTAAAAAAAAAACAATTTGACATTCGTTAAGAGGAGTAATTTAAAAACAAAGTTTTCAAGTAAAAAAAAAAAAAAGACTGATAGAGCCTATATTTACCTGGAATCCCCAAAACAGAGAGTAGCTGTATCTTGTGAAGAATTCAGATTGAGTGGTAAGATTGACTGCCTTGAGATAGATTCCATGAGTGAAACCATTCTCTTGAAAACAAGCATTGACATTCGCACTATCTCTCCACATAGCTCGCAGCGACTTCGATTCATAGATTCCACGAGCACAGTCAATAAGGTTTCTACGTTGTTCCACAGAAACATTCTCAGCATTCAGCAGGCATTTCTTAACTCTCTGAAAGAGAGGAGCAAACGAAAAGCAGGAAATGAGAATAATCATCTACAAAATCACTAGAAATTGCGAGAAAAAACAAAGATTTGAAGACACTGGGCTAGTATATTAATATATATACCTGAAGTCCTGCAAGATACCAGCAAGCACCAACAGCATGACCAGCGAGCATGAAGGTGAGAAGATTAATAACAAAATTGGCCCAAGCCGACTCGAATATGAAGCCGGTCGGTGTTTGTCCAGCAAGAAGTGGTAGAAGCCTATATAACTTTGGGATGTATTGGAAAAGAACTATCGTGCGTATAATGTTTTTCTCTGATTCTGCCCTCGCTGTGCCTAAGTGTGCTGGTATTATCCATAATATCATTATCTGAAAACATAAGAGAAATCCTCGCTAAAAAATAAATATCTTCGAGTTAACATTTCTCAAAAAAAAAACATTTCTTGAAAGGGTTACTACTACAATACCTGCGGAATAGGTAACACTATGAAGAGGTCAAGGAAAAACTTTCCTCGGATGTAATTTCGAGCGATTTTTCTTGGATGATCAACTAACTGGCCTGCACCAACTATTCTAGACTCGGGAGCTACATAGGCTAGACGAAACTGCGACAAATAATATGACAGAAGAAGCGTTAAAGCCAATAAGTTTCTTTACATATAGGAGATGGGAGCAAAAGAGACACACCTGAAGCAGAATGTTAATGGAGAATATAAGGTCAGATATACTTCTAAGAGACACAAATGTTTTAGTCTTATGCCAATCAATCTCTATGCATTTGTTGTCCTGCAGTAGTAAAAAATGGTGATCAGACTCCATGAAAAGCATAATAAACAAGAGATTACTGATAGGGCAAGAGAAGGAAACATACGTTTCGGATTCGTAAGAGGAATAAGAAGAGGGGATCTATGAAAATAGCCAGCAAGGTTGAAAAGGCTAAGAATCTAGTCCAGCCTTGAACGAATTTGGAATGAGGATTCATGATCCCAGGTACCCATCTACGAACAGAGGAGGCAAATCGCTTAGCCCAACCTCTAGCATCATCATACAGAGCAGTGTGGAACTACAACAAGAATAAAGGCAAAGACTTTTTTTGTGTCAGCTACTATGGCTAACATTTACTTGAGTGTCAAGCTAGTTTTAAAGCTTGGAATTGTAGAGAAGTCGAGTTACCCTGGAGGCAGAAACTCTGGAAGGGTGAAATTGAGCAGCTTGGCGGTTGTAATAAGAAGGACAAGTAGTACAGTAGGGATCATTACACATCCCTAGTTGTCCAGATTTCAAGAGATTTGCGTTTTTCAAGACGAAGTCATCTTCAGATGGAACATCAACGGTAGAGGAGGAATCAGGAGGTTCAGTAGGAGAGGGAGGGAAGAGAGATTCAGGTCTGCGTGTAGAGTAAAGAGGACCACTCATCTGCACTAAAGGAGGTCGTCTTCTCGGTGTTCGAAGAGGACCTGTGTAGCCTAGAGGCACGCTTGAGCTGTCAAATCTGTCGATGGAGAGAGTAGGGTTTGAGAGGGAAACGCTACGATTCGTGGAAGTGAAAGCTCTGTTGTGAGCACGAGATGTTGCTTCTGGGATCGGAAGAAGAATGGGAAGCTCGTCGTTTTCGTTCGGGAAAGCCATTTTCCAAACGAATTCGCCAAGATAAAAGTACGAGAAGCAGGTTTCAGAAGTAAAAGAAGAAGACCCAGAAACCTAGGAGCTGTATATGGAAAAAGAGCAAAACGATGAAAGAGAAAAGAGAAGAAGACGATGACAGAGACTAGGTTTTGGATTTATCCCGTCAAGAAGCAAGTGTTCGTTTTATAAGGAAAAGGCAAAACTTTAAGAAAAACATCAAACTTTGCAGGAATCTCAATTCGTCAAAATGAAAAAAAACAGATGTTAACATTTGGGATCTTCTGTTGAAGACCCATCAACGAAACTTCAAAATGGCTTCGTTGTATTATAAATTATAAAGCAAAGTTGGAAGAGAGAGGAGAAACCTCAAAAAAAGCTGACTTTTGCTTCACCTTTCTAATTTTCCCCAAATTTTAGTTTGTTCAGATTTGCGAAAACTAATTTTTTGATAATTTGCTAAATGAATCTTGTTTTTTTTTTATGTGTAAAAAAACTTCATTGCGTATTAGACGAGAAAACTTTAGTCTATCATGTTGTATATTTTAAAAATATCATGTTAACAATAACAACAATTTTATTAATTAATCCTTAATTAGACGCGAGATGTGTTAAAATATCATCTTATTAAGAACAAGAAGTGACGTGTTATAAATAATCATTTTTGTATAATAAACTAACATCCGTCTAATGGCTCAAATCGAATTCTGACATAACAATTCTTTCAAAAAAAGACAACAATTTTTTTTGTATTGCATACAACTGACAAATATAAAATGTGAAACTATTGATATAATATTAAAAAAAAAACATGATATCTTTTTTTCCACAATATGCTATGTAATTATACTACTAGGAGTTTTTTTTAGACTATATTGAAGACCAAAAGTCAGTCACGTGCTTTTATTATCTCCTTCCCATATGAGAATTCTGGTCCCTGAGCAGCAGTGAAACAAGCTTTTGCTTTACTTAAAACAGGTTTAATTAAACTAATCATTTTTTTTAATACAGCAAGTGCGAACATCTCATATTAGTCATATATATCACATGCTTTAGACAAATAGTTTGTAAGCCTTGAAATAGGAATAGATTGGAATTCTCACCAAACTCACAATTTAGCTTTTCTAATGCAGTTTTCTCTTCTATCAAATAATTAAGAGTGTGAATTAACAAACCGTGTTTCTGAAAAATGAAAATACTTTAGCTCATTTCTTTACTTACCCCCTCCTTCCAGGTCATGTGTTCGTTTCTTAACGTATAAAGAAAGACGATGAATAAATAAATGTGTTACTTTTCCAGTTTCCATTAAAAAAAGCACGTTTATTATATCAATAATTGACATTAGTGATGGGTTTTACGTATATAAATTGTCATTTGTCACCAACTACACATGCTTATCTTCTTATCTTCTTCTTTCTGCTTTATAATGTCAGTGAAAAGAAATCTCAAAATTCAAAAAGATGGCAAGGCTTTGATTTTTTAGGCCCAATAGAAAATGGGCTGCAACTGCTAAACCCGAATAGTTAAAGCCACGTGTTAAAACCTGAGTGGTACAAATTCAAAAACGTGTAGCTTAGGCGGATTTTGCCTGTTATATGCTCTGCACTGATTCAACCGATCAGATGTGTCAGCTCTCTTCTCTCTCACTATTTCTCGGTTTGTATCTTTCTTCTTCCCACTAAAAAAAAACTTCATAAATCTCCATGATCGAATCATCCTTTACTGAACATTTATTATGCTATTGAAATAGCCATCAATGTCTCTCTCTCTCTGGATCTATGTATATTCGCTTTTTCATTATGATAAATTTATTCAAATAACTAACCAGAACAAGTGTATCCTTCAGGTTGAAGAAGATGAAGAGCAAAGGAACCATGGAAGCTAGTACTCATCCTCCTCCACAGTTACCATCTCTCTCCGGTACGATTCCTTCCATTTTCAAAATCTCTCTCTCCTCTTTCTCTTTTTGGAGCTTTTCGCATTTTCAAATTTTCAAAACAAAGCATGCTACAGAAACAGTGGGCCCTCTTTCTCTCTCTCTCTCTCTTGTCTTTCTCTCTCATCTCTTCTTGTCTCAAATGTTGGAGAAACAGACCTTGAAGCTCGGATGCAAGTCCTGCGTGTATCTGCTTTTGAAGAGAGCAAAGGCGACGATGATACATTTGCTCATCGTGCTGAATGGTTTTACCAGAGAAGACCTCTCCTTCTCTCGCTTTGTCTGGACCTTTACAACGGCTACGTCACTCTCTTGGGTCGTTCTCATCAAACCAGACCGAATAAGCAGCTTAAACCCACAACAGCTTCTCATCCTAATCAGCTCCTCCAAGATGAAGACTGCATTTCAGAGATTGATTCCGGTAGTGAGATCAGTTCGGAGAGCACCTTGTCCTTTCAACAGATGCAAGATCCTGCTGCGGTCTCAGAGAAAGTCGATGAGCTTGTGTCCCAACTTGTGACTGCAAACTTGGACAAAGAGATTCTGCAGCACGAGTTACTCCACAAGGAGCAGCAGTTTCATGAAGCATCCAAGACCATAGAGCTGTTGAAGAAGTTTGTCATGTTGCTGGAGATGGAGAAGGAAGTAGCTATGGAGGAAAACGCTAATCTTGGATACAAAGTCACTTCTCTCTTGGAGGAGAACAGAGAGCTAGCCACCGAGGCCTTGTTCATGAAGAACGAAGCTGTTGGGCTCGCTAGGTGTGTGCTTAAGATGAGAGACGACCATTTCCACAAGGTCTGCATTCTCCAGAACCGCATCTATTCGCTTCAGGAATCGAGGAACTCAGAGCCCGTCTATGATAAGGTCTCAGTTGGCTGCTTCGGCCTGGATAATCATAAGACCAAGAAGAAGAAGGAGAAGAAAGCCGAAGAGAAAGCTGGATTCAAGTGGTTCAAGAAGCTGAACAACATTAACCTGTTCACAAAGTGCAGCCTTAACCCATCATCAGCTGCTGCTGCTCCATCTTGCTGCACCTTCAACTTGCCTAATTAAGTCTATCCTTTAGTGTATTAGTAAACTATGAAAAATGCATACATGACTCTGTATGTTCTACTGCCTTGTTACGTTTAATGCTTTTCAGTGCATCGCCCTGATGCACAGTTTGTTGCAGCGTGCAAACAATTCGTGACTCCTTGATCCACATATGTATTGTTTTCATGACTCGCACTTATCTGGTAACACACAACAATGTCATGATGATGCTTTTACACTGCTCCTATAAAGCTAGGCTGTATTTTAGGAAAAAAGTAGAGAAAAACAAAGGCAAAGAGATAATAATGCTTCATCAGGGAAGCTGGTTCTCCAGCTTGATTATCCTCTCTGTCACTTCCTCGTTATGCTCTCTCATTCTAAAATCTGAAGGAGCAAACCATATAGTTGGCGACAGCTCTGGCTGGGAACTTCTTACAAATTTTACCAACTGGACACAGGGAAGAGAGTTTCATGTCGGCGATGTCTTAGGTACTTTCTCTAAATCATGTACAATGATTCCTAGATACAGAAGAATCAAAGTTGTAATCCCATCTCCTATATACCTTCTCACCAAACTCAAAAGATGAATTCTGTTAAATATGTGTCTCTTCTTCAGCAGTCCTCTGTTCCATATCAACGGTGAGAAAACATGATCAGTTTTTTTCCAAAATCCATCATGCTAAATCCGTATCTCTCTTCTTCAACAGTTTTCAACTACAACAGAGACCAGCACAACGTTATGCAAGTTAACTCTACGGCATACGCAGATTGTGTAAGAGACAATTACATCTCTCTCTTCACCAAAGGCAACGACTCAATAGTTATATCAGAGGTTGGAGAGCACTGGTTCATCTGTGCAGTGGACGATCACTGTGAGAACGGCCAGAAGCTAAGTATTGATGTAGTTCCTTGAGTACCGTTTATGATTGATAATGAAAGACAGGCAGCTTGTTGTTTAGGTCGTCTCTAGTATCAAAATAATGTTATTAACTTGAATAATACTATATACAGGGTAATCTCATTACCTCATAATATACTAATAACCTACACAAGATACTTTGCCACTCTTGAAAAACATTCTACCCAAACAAAGAGACATTTATTGCAACGTGAAAATAGAATTTACCCTTGAAATGAGAGATATGTAGAGTACGCATCCAATACAACTCCCAATTTCAGAATACTTCTACGTCACATCTACTTCAACAGCTTTCTTTTGAAGGTTTGCAATCCGGGCCTGCAAGGATAGTAAAAAAACACCAACAATTTCAAATCAGATTATGAAATTATAAGCAAAAGCATCTGCCTATATAAAGCGGCCACAGTGTGCGAAAAAAAAGCAAACCTTGAACGCTTTTGATCTGCGAAGAAGAGGATCTATCTCTAGACATTTCGAATATGACTCCTCGGCGAGCTCATATTGACCTTTTGCTACGTAGACATCACCTTGGCAAATGTAGGCCTGGGTAAGTAGTTTTTTTTTTAACATAAGCTTTCAGACATTGAACTCTGAAAACTCCAAAGAGCTTCATCTCTGAGTAGACACAAACCTCAGAATAGTTGGGAGCTAATGCCAGAGCTCGGCTTATATCTTCAAGAGCACCAGAGTAATCAAGCATTCCCAATTTTGCTACTGCTCTGCAATCACCAGATTCCAACAATCTATGAAGTTAAACAGTACCCAAGAAATCAATTCGGTGACTTCTGTACCTGTGTTTGAAGATTCTCTGCAAGCCACCGTAGGGTTTCAGCTCTGAAGCCTGCGAAAATACGCATCCTTGGTCAAGCTCCAGAAAAGATGTGGAGGAAATTGCGATAAGTGTAAACTCTAGAAACCTGTGTGAGAAGTGATTCTGCCTCTTGGAAGTTTCGCGCATCGATTTGAGAGAGGGCATTGTTGGTGAACGCTAAAGCGGCGAGAGCGTCCGTGACGGCGGAGGATGAAGAAGCTTCCCGGCCGTCGCCGCAGAGGCTGAACAAGATTTCAGCAGCTCGGGAAGGCGTGGCGCAGTGGCGTAGGAGGAGACCTTGAGGGAGAGCCACGAGGTTCGGACCGGCGCCGCATCGGCCGAGGCAAGCGCAGGGATTGACTCGGAGTTCGGGAGGCGCGAGAGCCGTTAACGTCTCCAGAATCTGAAAGGAGCCTTGTTTCCGGCAGGTGCGGTTCGTACAAACGCGAAGCTCCTTCACCGGTTCTCCGGAACTCCGGCAGCTCAGCGCCGGCAAAGCAACGGAAGCCATAACGATAAGGGTATCGACCACGAGAAAGACTTTATTCGACCACGTGACAAAAATAAAATACGAAACAAACCAAAATAGTACTGGTTTATTTATTCAATATCAATCCGGTTAGTTAATAATTCCAAGCTGAAGATAACTTATGAGTATGATGAACCTTTTCTTTCTATCTTCTGTTTTACAAATAATGTTTTAAATTATTTAACATATATTTATTTTATTTTGTTTGTTATTAGTACATTAAATAAATTTAGTAAAACATTAGGGTTAAAGCTCAATTTTTATTCAAAAATCTGTATTTCTAAAACAACATTATTATTTTTTGGTTAAGAAAAATACTATTTGTAAAACAAAAATAAATCTTAAAATAAAAAAAATTTGTAAAACGAAAAAAGTATAATTTTCACAAATTTAAAACCTTTTAATCAATGGTGGACCGTGTGGTTTTAAAAAAAAACCAAAAAAAAAAATTAAACAATTTAAATATTGCAAAATGGTTTAGTATATACCAAAATTTTTAGATAGCTTAAATATTCAATAAATCAAATTTGATAGAGTTAGGTAGAGATTTGGAAGCAAACCCTATATTTTTCTAATTTGAAAGTTTTAATATGTATGAGTTAAATATTTTCAAATGCGAGTTGAATTGACTAGCATTTAATGAAATGCAATCTTTACATAACTTTGGAGAAAGTTGTGAGTTTTGCTAGTTTCAAGGTGTGTCGTTATAACTTCAAAATCGATAAGAATTTCAATCAAATGCGAGTTTAAATTGAATGGCATTGAATGAACGGTAATCTTTACGATCCACATAACTCTAGAGAAAGGTGTGAGTTTTGTTAGTTCAAAGTGTGTCGATATAAAAGTTATAACTTCAAAACTGATAAGAATCTCAACCAAATGTGAGTTTGAATTGAATGACATTGAATGAAATGCAATCTTTAAGATCCAAATAACTCTAGAGAAATGTGTGAATTTTGCTAGTTTTAAAGTGTGTCATTATAACTTCAAAACGATAAGAATCTTAACCATGTGATTGTAAAGGTGCTAAATTGCTTCAAGTCTAAGCACTTCACGTTGACAAATACACTATCTCGAATTCAAACTGAATCTTGATAACTATCAATGCATGGTTCAAAGTTAGTACAAAACCAAAACGCTATTGATCTACAAGAGTGATGCTGCTTCAATGATGGATGGCTCATGTATTTGGAAGATTTTTTTGGATGCCATGTTGAGTGCTTTAATCCCTTGTTTGGCCGTAGAATCTCCCAAGAGGTCGGAATACTTTATGCTTAGGTTCTGATGTAGAATGTCATGGTTTCTAAGAGTATCTCTATCAACATTTCTTGAGAGAGTTTATAAAGATAAAAAAATAAAAAATTATAGAGAAATATCTTTCCTTTGAAAACTTAGAGCATCTCCAATGCATAGGTTTTAAAAATGAGGTTCTTATTTTTAATTTAATAATATTTTAATATAATCATATTATTTATTTTTTTTTTATTTTTTTTTAAAGGTAAACCAATCAGATGTTGACACGTGGCTAGAGACAGTTTCTAAAAACTCTATAATCAGAACCGATTCTACTCTTCTCTCCTCATTTTTGATTTTTTTGATTTTTTTATTGTTTAAAACTTGTACTTAAAATCCTCCATTGGAGGTGGTCTTAGAACATCTGCATTGCAAGTTTTTTAAATAATTTCTCACTATTAAAAGCTAATATAATATAATAAAAAGAGAAAAGAGAAGTTGAGTTGAGTCTCTCAAATTTTTAAAAAACTTTGAAATACTCTTTTTTTATATGAGTGACTCAAATTCTTTAATAGCTTATAAATTAATTATAAAATAAAATTACAATTGAAATATTAATATTATATTTGATGAGAGAGTGGTCTTATGACCATGTGTCTCTCTCTAATTGGATCAAACTAATTATATTTAAAATTTAATTAAATTATTAAATTATTTATATTAATAAAATAATATGCTTGCTTGGCTTCTTGGTCAACAAGCTCAAAGATGTAAACCTCGGAGACACTTTCTTTCCTCAATTGTGTTCCAACACCGGTCTCAAGTGAAGAACCAGAGCTTTCAAAAAGAGTTCACTGTATTCCGACGTTGCGTCTAGTTCAGTCGCATCGATCCCCCGAGCTAGGCCACCCAATCACTGGAAGATTCTTGTGGCCCATGACGGCCATAGAACTAATCACAGAATCCACCATCATGTCGAAGAGATTGTCGTGTGTATCTAAGTCCGGTTGCAAGATCATCCCTAAAACTGAATCTCAGATCTTTCAAAAAGAGCAAATCCGATCGGATTCGAGAGGCTCGATTTGTGGACTTTTGTACACTCAGAGGATCTTAATTAGGATATGAACATATCCCGTAAATATAGTTCTCTTCTATCTAATAGTTTGTATAAACATATCTTCATAGGCTCTCATTGTATATTTTCATAGTCTCATGTTTATCTCTCCCGCAACATATGTAATTTCCCTACGTTTGAGTTCGTCTTAAAAAAAACTCAAAAGATTTTAAAGGAAGTAGCAACTAGCAAGCGCCGCTGCTTTTAATACCTGTTCAGGCTTACAAGGTTGTACAGCTCCTTCACGTTTTCACAAGATCAATCCCATTACCCCACTAGCATCATCATTTTCGATCGTAAGCTTAATATTCAGATGGTATTGGGAATTTTTTGGAGGAGAAGAGAAGATGTGGCAATTTCTCTTCATGTGGAACAACATGACAACCATGAAGATTGAATAAGAAACCAAACAAGTCCGGAGCAATCATATACACTGCTAAAGTCTTGAGCATTCATCATGCTATTATTTTGGATCCACATCATCGTGTTGGTTTAAGAAGCGGAAACCCATAATGTATCTGTACTCTCCGGTGCCAAGACACCGAGAGCAGTCACATAATCCGCTCCCTCCACAACTCCTGCACCTGTGACCAAACACCCCAAAACAAACTTTTTAACTTCTTTAATTACTTAATTAGAGATAACTCAGTACCATATTTCTCTTCAAATACATACCATTTGGGCCACTCTCCTCTAGGAAGCATTTCCATATCCACGCAATTAGTCCTCCCTTCAACCAAAACATCACAAAAAAAAAAAAAAAACCAAGAACACGAAAGTTCTGGAGTAGTTAGTTATTACGAAGCAACCAAACATCATTAGATGAGACACTAGAAGCTAATACGAACCAGAGTCGCAGTTTCATTAATATTTACCTTTCCCGCTACAATTGAAACAATCGACTCTTCCAGTTCCATGGCACACTACGCATCGTCCCTTCGTCATTCTTCTACTAATCTCCGTCTTAGCACCTGACTGTTAATCGTAAAATTCATCACCATATCGAGTTTCCTATGCACATAGAAATCTGGGGGTTTTCGATTTCACACCTGAGTTGTGACTATCCATGAAGGTTTTGTGAGATAGAGCCTTAGTTTTTCCTGCGTTGATTTCGAACTCGGAACGCCTTCCTCTGCTCGAACAGCCGTCGCCGCCGGCAGTCGCAGACACGCGTTCGCCGCCATCTCCGTCCCTCTTTTAAAGTCGAGAGACACCAGAAAGTCCATTTCTCTGTTCCTCTTCCTCTTTCTCAATTCCGGTTTCCGATACTTTTTTGGGCCGTGGGGCCTAAGGCCCATCTCTCTAGTAGACCTTCCCGAGTGTTTGGCCCACTCTTTCTCTCTTTACATACCGGTGGACCGGACCTCGTGTGACTAAAACTGATACACACCGAAAATTTTGAAAAAGCGACTGTCGAAATCATTATTGAGGAGTATGGAGCAATCAAATAATGTTTACTTCTCCAACAATTCAAAATAATACACATTGGTGCGTTGTATTGCTCTCTCTTTTGTCCAATTACTCAAGATGTCTCTCCTCCATTGTTTTTAAATGATTTAGTTACAAGCAACCAAAATTGGATAAAGAAAATACCAAAAGCAAAATAGAAACATCCATTGTTAAATTTTGAACTCATCATCCCATCTTTGCAACTCTGTTGACTATAATTAAAAGGCACACATGATGAATATGATTATCTCTTTCCAAAGCATCCATCTTCTTCTTCTTCATCTCTTCTCTTCCTGTTTCACATTCAAGAGATTTCGTCGAAATCAAAACCTCAGATTCACACAAGATAAAAAAAAAAGTTCTGAGTCTTGGCCTTACAGTCGAAAGTAGCCCAGCTTGAAGGTGGTGCTATGGTGGTTCTTCTATTATGATTCAATTCGCTCGAGAAAATCTCATTCTTTTGATTTGGTTTCTTAACTTCTATCCCCACTGGTAGAGGTAGAACATATATTTTCTCCTTCATATCTACCGAACCCTGCATTGCAGAAACAACAAGTTGATGAAAATGATTTCTAAGCTTTCTTGATTCTTGCCACAGGGGCATTTGATTGAATTCCAATCATACAAACTGTTTTTGGATTATTCAGAAAGTGGATTTTGTGAGATAGCATACCGCTCGAGTTCTTGTTTCTGGAGGTGTTACTTCAAGAACATGCTTAAGAAGGATCTCTTCATCAAGGGAAAGAGTTCTTGCTTTCTTCGGAGTTTCGGGCTTATATCCGCTCTCTACCAAGTGACTAACTTTGCAGCTTAGCTGGCTAGCTATAGGAGCCGGTTGTATCCCTCCCGGTGAAACCCATCTCTTCTCATTGTATCTAAGAAACATAAACAGAAGAAGAAGATTCAATCTAAAACTGTGTTGTAGCAGACGAGGAAGCAGCAAAGGCCAAAAAAAAAACACTTATTAGCATAGAGAAGAATCAATACTTGGCTCTGATAAACGCATCGCTTGAACTTCTCTCGAAATGAAGAGGCAATTCTGATTCCCAATACTGATTCGCCTTAGCATTACCGGTAGCTAGACAGAGAATACGGTGATCAAGCTATGGCATTGATATGACTTTCTCTACTACTGAATGGTTTCATTATAATACAAAAGAGGAGGCTTACATTTCATGAAAGAAACCTGATCTGGAAGCCATGTATCCAGAGTTATAGACCTTACCTGTTTTCAAAATAGTCAGCATCACACTAATTTTTGTATGATTCATTTTGCAAAGACAAGCCATTGAATAAAGAATATCGGTGGACCTGTGAGATGTGGACACCAAGGCTGCGATGGATTCCAGAGCATTGCATACAAATGAATATCCCAAGGTTCACACTTGCCCATCTCGGTGCCCTGTAAATAGATGGGTAGATCCAACAAACACACAAAGGTCTTATCATTTTGTTGATGAATACTGATGAAGAAGAATAAGGAGAATGAAATGTTTATCCTCATGCCTTACTTTGATCTACAATCTGCACATTCTTTATTGTCCTGATGCTTCAAAAGTGCTTCCAATATCTGTAACCACACACATATCTCTAAAATCTCAAGGAAACCATTCGTGATTGGGGGAAAGTAAAGACGCAAAAAATCAATGGGTGAAATCGAAAAAAGAAGGAGAAACAAAGGGACCTTGGTATGCTTGGCGTTGAGCTCCTTGGAAACAGAGGCCTTCTGGTTCATTCTGATGAAGAAACTCCACAAGATAATCAATCAGAGAGAGAGAGAGAGAGAGGGAGAAGCAATTGAAAAATCAAACGACGTTTGTAACAGAGAGCGAGAATGATCTCAAGGAAGAACGGATTTGAAGGAGAGAGAAGAGGGAAAGAGAGAGAGAAGGAGAAAGACGGTTTCTTTCTCGTACCCTTTTATATCTGACTCATCTCTCTCTCTCTCTATCTCTATCTCTATTTTTGATAATTAAGAAGATAAACAATTATTAATCGGAGGAGAGGAAAATTGAGACAGTGAAGGGTCAAAGCAGACGAAGAGGAAATGAAATCCTAGCTCTCGAAAAATTCCGATTTGTTCTCAAACCTCCGCAAATCCCAGTGGAAGAACCGATTTCTCTTCTCCGTTCTCATCTCCGCCGCCATAATCGGCGATCTCGACCGCTTGTCCACCAAAAACCTCAATTTTCCTCAGGTTAGCTACTTCTCTCTTCCGAGCTTAATGGGTCACTGCAAAACTCTATCTATGTGTTCTTAATCCTCGCAAGATTGGGGCTTTTCATGTGATTTTCTACTGTTTACAACTTATTTGAAAACCCATCTATGATCTATATCTATAAAGCATGAATTGTGCAATTACGAATTTAAACAAGCTCCTCTTCCATATCTATCATCTATACACACGAGTTACCTTCAAAATCATCATAATGGTAATAAACAGTGAAAGCATCATTACACTTTGCCATGCCTGAGATATCTGTTGAGCTTAAGAAGATCTTTGCAGGAAGCTGTCGACCTTTGAATTGGTTGCAGCAGAGAGAAACTTCATGCAAACAGGAGGATTCACTCCGGCTATAGCGAGCACTGAGCTTGGCAAAGACCAAATCCCGTCTCCACATATCAAACCAGAAGCCACCGCAGTACCGAAAGCTTCGGCCTTGGCTGCATCTACTCTCTCCCAGATGAAAAGTATCAAGCTTCCCACACACATGTCAATCGCAAAGTAAGGTCCCAAGAAAAACGGTATAGCCATCGCCATTGGAAGAGGTATAAATCTTCCCCATCTTCTCCAGAGACTATCTTTTATTATGTTTATGAGAATCGCCACACCGAAGAACGCGTAGCATAGAACGAGACATTCTCTCGGTAACGATGAGACACCTTCCACTCCTAGTTTAGCCATACTTCGATATACGGTAGCAAATGGTGCAGGGTATTCACTGTTTGGGATGCCTAAATCATCAAACGCCTTGTAGAATAGCCAGAACACGCATGGAGATACTACGCAACCCATTGCTGTTCCAATCACTTGGCTCACAAACATCGACTTTGGCGATGATAAAGTGAGGTAACCTGTCTTGAAATCCTGTGTGAGATCCGAAGCTGTTGATACTATGTTCATCATGACACCTCATGCTGCTAGACCAGCTAGCATACCACCGTGCTCAGAGCCAGCCCAAGCTCCGATTGTGAATATGGCTAGCTTTCCATAAGTTGAAGCCAATGACCAATCTGTGAGTCCAGCTCCTTAAGCGTTACAGAAAGCTAAGACAGGCGCGCAGATATAGATGACCAGAATGTAATACCATCTCAGCTGGTGAAACATGTGAGGGAGTATCGCTGTAGATGTTGTAGCTATTATGATATATCCTCCAACAGCAAACCAAGTAGGGATTTCGTCTTTGAGGAAGAATCTTGTACGGCGTTGGTCGTCTTAAGATTGTTTCGGGCTAAATGGGGAAGCATGAGGGTCTTCTTCAACTGTGAAGGAGGAGGTTCTTGAAGCAGGTTTAGTGTCTCGGAGCTGTACGAATAGTCCTGAAAGTGTCCGGCTCAGCACTTTGCAAAAGTTGTATAGGCCATCTCCTAGGATTATCGCAACAGCTATGAACACCTGAAAGGAATAAAAATGTTCAGTGTGGAGAGCAGGAGCATGCGTAGAGATAATTAACAGTGGAATGTTATGGAGAGTTCAGTTTACCTTGTAAGCTTGGAGACCATGCATGCTGCTGGATGGGACATCAGCAGGAAACCAATCTCCCTTTCTGGTTTCAATGAGAGGCCACATTATCCCCCAAGAGAGGATTCCTCCCAAAAGAACAGAAATGTTGATTATGTATGGGCATATCATGCCAACACCCACATACGTTGCTGAAAAATCAAAGTAGAACCTGTTTGTACATCAGGTTCGCACCAGAAAGGAACTCAACATTGGATTACTGACAAAAACTATAAGCCAGATTGTGGTTCAAACTTCAAACCAATGCTTTATATTTTCAAGTTAAGTGAACTTTTTATTGAGCTTACTTGTACTGGTAGGCTTTGAGTCCAAATGTTGGGAAGTTGGAGAACCCACAATTATCTCCTCCGGTAAAGAACCATTGGAAGAAACTCCATAAGAATCTTAAGGAAAAGAATTTCCCCAATACCCTCACTTGTTTCCTGATTTAGAGAAGCAGCATGGAATCATAAGGAAGCAGAAAACTCAAGACTAATAAGCATAAAGTGAAGGGAAAGGACAGTACTTGGCTAGCTTAGCGCCTTGAGGGGTGTGAAAGCTGTTGATAAGATGAGCAGTTGCAGTACCACTTGGGTATGTTAGTTTGAAGTCTATTACCATTATCTGCAAAACACACATAAATTGGCAAATTCAAGATCTCATAAACTCATCGTCCCTTTTTGGTTCAGAGGAGAGAACCAGGAAACAAAAACTTTGACCAACCTTTCGCAGGGGAACCACCGAGAAGAGGCCAAGAAAGCTGACAACAAAGAGAAAACCCATAATCCAACCCAAAGAAGGGTTCTTGACGCCACGGGCAGCATCTCCTGATTGGTTCGCAATTCGTTCACTCATGCCAAAGAGGTAAGTCCCAAACCCTCCTGTATTTATTCAATTGCCCAAGTAGCCATTTATTAATAAGAAACATAACCAAAATGAGAGAGAGAGAGAGAGAGAAGGTGAGTGATGAGTACAAAAGACTCAAAGAATTTGTCTTTTTATATTAGAAAGACACAAAGCACACACTACCAAGTCATGATTCTCACAACCAAAATTATGGCAAGATTCAATCAAAAACTGTTTTCTAACTTAACCATCTGATTCAATATAAAGATGAGTTTTTCTTTACCGCTGAAGGCAATGCCGGAAGAAGCAACGACGCAGGTCTGAATAACAGTATTCTCCTGGCGAGTAAATGGCTGTTTCAAGTATCCAGACCTATGAAGCATCTTGGTCCATGTCTTGACGAAGAAGAATCCCAGAAGACCAGCGGAGACATTGAGCGACGGTATGATTCCCGTCGTGAGGTTAAGCTTCATAACAATGAAGCTAAACAAGATGCTTAGCATAAAGCTCACCACGAAAGCTCTCAAAGTCAGCTGCTTCTTCCACGAAGGTACTTCTCTGCTTTCAAAGATCTTTTCCACAGATTCTTCCTCTTCCTCTTCATCTTCGTCTTCTTCAACATTCTTGTTTGTCGCCTTCTCTGATTCTGGGCTAAACCCAGTTTCCTGCAACTCATGTTCCACAATCTGACGATTGCCTGGAGTTAAAACTCCCTTTCTCATCCTATCTCTCGTTTTCTCTGTTTCTTAGATCTACGAGAGGAGAGAGATCCTATCTCTCGTTTTCTCTGTTTCTTAGATCTACGAGAGGAGAGAGATCGCCAAGGGAAGTATTATTGGAACGAAAATCAAAGCTCAAAGGAGTCAACTTGGACTCGTTTTTAACATTCAGACAAATCAGATAGCTTTATGCTACTTTATTACTTAAGGTTCTTTGTCGGTATGTCTGTAAACAGCTAATTATTTAGCATTTAAGTTTAATGGTGTACTAAATCAACACCATTAGGGCCCTTCCAAGTTCTAGCAAGTTCTTAACTCATCCCATATCCAACAAGCTTGGATCTAAATATCTTTATATATAAACATATCTCGAGTGCTCTCCAGACCACTAAGTTGAATAAAAGTTATACCTTTTTTATCAAAAGATAATACCAATTGAAGATAAGGAAAAATATCAAAAACCAATGATGTCTATATTTCCTACTATTTATCATCTCAAAATGGCATATAGTATTATTCAATATGAAATGAAAAATAAAAACAAAACAGAGAAAAGGACCAATCTATAAATTATATATTCCATAAACACTAGAATCTAATTTACAACGTGAGGACCACACTTTTACAGATCTTTTTTAAACTTTGATTTTTTTAAGAAAACAACACTAGGAGACACAACGGTTCAATTCCTAAAAATGTCTCCTTCTCTTTTTGTAGATAACATTTTAAAAAACTTGTTATTTTTTGGCAAATATCTTTCCAAAAAAACAAAACTGATCTTTAACCAGTGGAGCTGTGATTGTAAAAGCGAGAACACTGTATAGCAGGCCTTGAGAGCAGAGGTGCGACTTCGATTGGACACGTGGACAAACCGACGACCGGATCCGTCTCCATACAGTTATAGGACAAACAGAGCGAAACAGAGTCTGGTAGTTGAAAACCAGAGTTCCAAGGGAATCTCGTGAAGTAGTTATGTTGCAAGAAGAGCGTTTTTGTTGTGCCGTTGACTAAGCTCTTGACGTATTCCTCTGGAATATCTCCTGTAAAACGGTTATTGTTCAGAAACAGAGACTCTGCTCCGACGAGCCAAGGAGGTAACTCTCCGGAGATTGAGTTATGGCTCAGATCAACAATGGAGCCCTGAGGTAATGACGTGGCGGTGCCGGTGGCGATGGATGTGAAGTTGTTTCGTTGTAGGAACATTGATGAGGTTGTGGGGCTAAAGAGTGATTGTGGGATTGCGCCGGTGAATTGGTTCATGCTGAGATCGATGTATGTTAACTCTGTTAATGGCTCCAAGGCATTGATTGTGCCTTGCATTGAGTTTCCGGAGAGAGACAAGTACCGGAGGGTGGTCGGGAAAGCGGGTGGGAGTTGGCCGGAGATTTGGTTCATTTTAAGGTCTAAATGGAACAAAGGGCTCGAGAGAGGTTTAAGGTTGTGAGAGAAATGGTTTGAAGCTAAAACAAGGACTTTGAGTCGAGGAAGTGTAGTGAGAAACGGAGGGAGAGGTCCTGAGAGCTGGTTATAACTAAGGTCAAGAGTGTGGAGGTATGAGAGAGATGAGAAAGAATTGGGTATAGGACCGGTTAAGCGGTTTCGGGTTAAGGAAATGACTCGAAGGAAAGGGAGGGTATCAAACCGAGGAGGGAGAGGACCGGTGACTAGACCAGGGTAGAGAACGAGTTGGGTCAAATGGGTTAGACTGGAGATGGAAGGGGAGAGTGATCCGGAGAGGTTAGGGCCAAGAGACAAGGCGGCGACACGGCCTAGAGAAGTGCAAGTGAGGCCTGAGAAGGAGGAGCAAGGGTCAGGGATTGTGAAGTCCCAGGTTGAGAAGAAAGCTGAACCGGGCATGTCGGTTAAAGAGTCTCTGATGGATTTGAGCGCGGCTAGGTCTGTTGGAGCTAATGAAGAGAAAGTGGAGTGGACGAGAGTGAACAAAAGGAGGAAGAAAGTGTTGTAGCTCATCTTTTGATGTTCTTAGTATCTACTTTTCTTTTTTTCTGGTGTCAGTTTTAGTTTGGTGAGAGTTTTTAAAAAGGAAAGAGGAGAGCGCGTGAGGGAGAGTAATAATGAACACAGAGAGTGTGTGTGATATTGAGTGAATGTTAACGTTATGGATTCTTGTTCGAAAATGTGTTAGTTTATTTATTACGCCTCTTTTGACTCTTGTCTGTGATAATGGCGGTTGTGGTCCCTTTTGCATTCAAATCTCTCTTCAGGTACTTAAAGATGGAGATTCCGTTTTTTTCGGGTTTGAGATCTTGAACTTCAAGTTCGATTCGATTTAAGATATAAAAAAAAATTCATCAGAATTCAGATATGGGATTTAGTATTTTACTTACTGTAAAAATACAATTTTTTAATCACTTAGTTTGTTTTATTCACTCAGTTACATTAGATTTGATTTCGGTTGAATTTCTTTGGTATATAAAAGTAATAATACACATCGATTCAATTCGATTGGTTCGATTTTTTCATGTTATTTACTCAACTAAACTAAACTAACATATTTTGGGAAATTTGGTTACTCAAACTAAACAAACAATTGTTAGTTGTAACTTCTAAATAGTTAAGCACCCATGTGACTCATGTCTATATCAAGGAGTATTATTATTCCTTGATGGGTTAAAGAAATATTATAGGCGTGTTAATTATAGCCAAAAGGAGATTTTATAAAGTTTTGTGAGGAAGATACAATATAATAGACTGAGGCACTGAGCTTAAACTCTATTGAACTAATATTAACCCGACCTTTAACAACCTGAAATTCCAACAAGTCTCATATACTATATATCCTTCATTTTCAATTCAATCATGTACATATATTTAATCCAAGAACCAAGACAGAGCAACTGTTGCATGTTTTAATCAAAATGAGACTTAAAACCTTCCAAAATCACTTCAGATTTCAAAATAAAACAAAAGACAGGGAAGAATACTTTTATGCCCGTAAAATATTTTAGGGGAAATACAGAAGAACAAAAAGGAAACACTCAAAGTCCAACCAGAAAATAAACCAAAAATATATATATCGAGAGACAAAAACAAAAACAGAGTGTGTGTGTTTTTTTTTTCTTTTTTTCTTTGTGTAGCTCTGTAATAATCATCTGTTTAGATCCGATCAGACGGTTGAGTCTGAGATATCTCTGGAAGACTGGTCGAAATTAACATCTTCCGTCACGAGCGGCCGTGTATCCGCCGCCGGATCGTATCCCTGAACGACGAGCACCGACGCGGTGGTTGAAAACTCCGACGATGACAACAAACGTCCAACTGGTCCCAACTCCGGACAATCCGAACTGTTAACCAACGACGCAACCGCCGCGTTTCTCCCGACGACGAAGAGATTGCATTTGCTCATCGCCTTAAGCGTTGCGTTGACATCTTCTTTGCTCTCGACTACTCTCTCCTCGTAAGCCAACGACTCATTTCCTCTTGGATCGTTCATCAACTCCGTCACGAACTCTGCGTCGATCTCTTTCTCTTTCCTCTCCTTTTCGTCTTCTTCACCTTTCTCGAATCTCTTCAACGTCCCTCTCGCAGCTTCGAATTTGAGAACCGTTAGTGTGATCCCTGGATGCTCCACCATTTTCATCCCGTACGCGAGAGCTTCTCGATCGTCAAGGCCTCCGAAGAACGGAACCACCACTTTGTAAGAAACTTCGCTGGCCACGACCTGTGAGTTCCCTCCGAGTCCTCTGTCCACAAGAATCCCGACGGAGCAAGGAGCTCGCTGCAAGACCCGTTGGTTCACCACTTGTAACCCATGTCCGATCGACTCCATTGATCCGTCCACTCGCTGATGCTTGTGAAACGGTAGCAGAATCATCGCCACTCGTTTCTGATGCGCGCTTGTGCATATGTCCTCGTGGATGCTGCCTAGGTCAGAGATTGCAGTCATTGGTCTTACCGCTACAGCTCGGAGTTGCTGGTAAGCCTCTAAGGCAATCACCATTTGATCCGTTGATCTCTCGATCTTGTTCCAGATTGGGAGACCGTTGTACCGAGCTTTTTGTACCATCGTGATCGCTGATGACCGTTCAGAGAGCTCCATTAGATGCATCGCGTAAACGCAGAGACGTCCCTTTTGGCCTGTTCCTCTTGACGATTCGATCAGTTTGATCATTGTTGGGATGTTGCGGGTACTGTGGAAGCAAGCAAGTATCCGTAGCTCGGATTCATGATCTTTTCTTTGGATCGTTCTATGCTTGTACGGTGCTCCTTTTCTTGCAGGCTTGTAAATTGCCATCAAAAGTGGAGTTGTGATGAAGGTTGTGAACAATGCCATTAGCACTAAGATCGCAAACGCTTGATCTTTCAGCACCTTCCTGTCCTTGCCAATGTTTAGAACGATGAGCTCTACTAAACCTTTGGTGTTCATAAGGACTCCAAGTGCCATGGCTTCTCTGAAAGGAACCTTGCAGAGCATAGAGGCACCAACTGTTCCTACAATCTTCCCGAAACAAGTGGTGATTATGACAAGAACTAGAAGTCCCCATGATTGCGCTCCCCTGATCGTTGTTACTTCGGTTTTGAGACCGCTAGACGCAAAATACAGCGGCAGAAGAAGCCCTGAGACAAGATCCTCTATCTTCTCAGTCAAAATTCTGCAGAAAGGTCCTTCTTTAGGAGTTACTATACCTACCACAAACGCCCCGAACAGTGCGTGTATCCCTATAGTGTCTGTAACAAAGCTTGCCGCTATAACCAAGGTTAGAGTGACACAGACATAGAGTTCCTTCACAGGCTCTCCTTCAGGACAGCGTCTAGCCATATAACCAAGCAGAGGTTTGATTGCCATAACTGCAAAGATCACAAATCCAGATCCACAGAGAAGGACCCAAACAGGTACAAGAGGAGAACTCTCTTCTCCTGAGAGAGCAATCGCAAGCGCAAGGAGTATCCAAGCTGCAACATCGTTCACTCCCGCTGCAGACATTGCCATACGTCCAATGTCGGTTGTTAGAAGCTTTAGCTCTGCTAGGATACGAGCAAGTACAGGGAAGGCAGTGATTGATAAGGCAACACCCATGAAAACTATAAACGGAAGCTGACGGACTCCTTTGTTTATGGTGGAACTGAGAACAAATGATGTGCCTACACCCATTACAAACGGAAGTGAGATCCCAGCCAAGGCTATCAATAGTGATTTCTTTCCGGTTTTTCTGATTGCTGCAAAGTCGAGCTCAAGCCCAACTAGAAACAAGAAAAACAGAAGACCGATGTTTGCAAGCGTGTCTAAAACGGTCATGCTCTTCTTTGGGAACATGGTGTCAAGATACATCTTGCTTCGTCCCAGAGCAGTAGGTCCAAGCAGTATCCCTCCCTACAAAATTATCTTTTTTTAGTCTCTTACTTTATGATTAAATTATCATCGAAAAAGAAAGAGAAAATTACAAGGAGTTTGAAGGAAAACTCACAATGATCTCAGCGATGACCCGGGGCTGTTTGAGAGGCTTTAGTAAGAAAGCTAAGAGCCTTGTAAACACAACCACCAAGCAGATCTGTAGGATGAGCAGCGGAAGCGCGTAATCAAGAGGGCTTTCGTTTTGGAAGGCTCCATTAGAAGTAGCCTTCATTGTAGCCGGGCAATGCCCTGTAACATTGGTTCTAGCCATCCTAGTCGAGATCTGACTTTACGGGCTGATGATTGGTCGAGAAACGAGACACTGCTTCAACCTTCAATAATGCCTTGGCTGCTCCCTCATTGCATCGCCGAGCGAGGAATGAGACTTGAACGGTAGGAAAAAGGAAACCGGATTTATTCAGTAATGTCTCTGTTTGTCATAAAAACAGAATCTACTTCAAGAAGTGAGAATATAAAAGGGAGAAACAGAAAACTAATAATGCTAAAAATAGGAAGACGAGATTGAGGAGGACATACCAACTCCAGGGTGGGCATATACCTCGCACCTTTTTTCTATTTATAGACTGTCAGTTACTTAACTTCCAACCAAATCGCATCTCTCCTTCACAGATATGAACTGCCTACACTGCGCCATCGTTTACGTCTCTGTTTTGTCCGTTGGTCCTAAAATTTGCAAGCACTTGTACATGTCTCCTTGGAAATGAGCATTTTGGTATATGCATCGGATAGACTATATAGAATACAGAATATGTAGTAAGAACAACTGAATGCATTATAGAGGAAGAAGTGAACATTGTTCCAAGCCGACTAATCTACGTTTCAACCCAATCATGGGTTCTATCTACATTCTAATTTGAGTAATTTCCCAGAATGAAACAAAGGCTTAAAACTGAAGACCGTGTTCTCGTGCAGGAGCAGCTAGAGCCGCTAAAAGGCTACCTTTGTGATCCCTTTCTCCACGCAGGATCTTGCTATAGTTTCCCCAACTTTCTTTGCCACCTCCTAATCAATTCCAAAGCGATTCTAGTTTAGACAGTGTTGTCTCATTCACCCATAAACAAGGAGATCAAAGATATGTAAATCCTTCTGAAGCTAAGTGTCTCATGCTAAATCTTAAGAGAGGCTGCAGTTGAAATCAAAGGTAGGGTAAGTGAAAAGCTTACAATGGTGGGACCAGCCGTGAGGTCAAACTCGTCAGAGACAGGTTTCTGCTTGGTTGAAGCTGAAGCTAGAGTGTGCATCTTGGTATCATCAATCACTTGATTTTGAACACTTGATTTTTTTATTTACTAAAACCTCTAATCAAAGCACTCGACCAGTGTGACCAAAGCAAAAATTAGAGAGTTTTTTTTTTTTTTCATTACCTGAGGAAATTCATCAAGGACAACAATTCACCTAGAACCAAATCTTCAACAACAAAAGAGAAGACAGACAGGTTAAAAAAACTACAACTAAACTCTCTAATCATATGCTAATGCAATGAAATGACTCAGCTAAGCTTCATTCACAAATCTTCCTCAGCTCTAAGTATGCTTCCAGAGATCAATCAACTAAACCTCTCTACTCTTCGACGGCGCAGCTCATCTAAAGGGAGGTCATTAGAAGAAGACTGTGCCGCTCCCTGATGTACTGACCATCCGTTTCCTCTAGCTCGCCCCGACCCACACATCTCGCAAACACTTTGCCAACCAGAATTGTCATATGTACACGACTGGCACCTCCAGATACCAGGCCCTGCTATCCCAGTCTGGCCTCTTCCCACTCTTCCCCTCCCTGAAATCCTCCTCCTCCGAGACCTAACCATACTGTTCAGAAACCTCAAGGGCCAAGTCACCGCTCGGGTGACACCTCGAACCACCATGGTCACAGGATCTGAGCCTGAGTGAGAACCCTTCAGCTTCAGGTAGAGAATACCAGCAAGGATTCCACCTAAATGCCCAAGAAACGAAGCGCTCGGTACAAACATCTGCATTAGAACCAGTTCTGCCCAAGCAGCGTACTTTGTTGGGACTAGGATGCCGTACACGCTGGAGTAATCCTCAGCCTGAGCATTGAGAACAACTTTCAAAGCAAAGAGGACGCCCGAGAATCCGACGGAATACTCGTGGTAGTAGGCTCTTCGATAGTCGAAGAAGACGTGGAGGGATTTGGCTAACAGCAATGTGACTCCTTGGGACATACCAAGAAGCGTAAAGACCATCGAAGCAAACTCCCTGCTTCCCATGGATGTCTCGAGCTTGATACCTTTCCAGAGAAGGGACATCATGTTGTAGACTAGGTGAGGCTCGTTGAGATGGTAGAACGCTGACAGAAAGAAGCGTTTCAAGTCCTTGTGCTGTTCAACAAAGACGCAAAGAAGTTAGCAGAGAATGACATTAATTTGAGAAAGATCAAATGCGAATGTTGATACCAAAGTTCCTTTTTCATTGTGAATTGACGAACTTGCAAAAGACCCATGATCATTTTTTAAGATCAATCGAGGCAAAGCACAAACTGTGATTTCTTCTATGAATGGTTAACTAAAGGTAAAGGTACTTTCTCGAAGAACAAAATCCAGAATTCTCCAGAAATTGCTACAAAATTTCCAGAAACAAACACACAGAGAAAATCGAATTCCAGATCGACATCGGCGGAATTGCAATCAGGCGTGTGTAATCGATTTCTCAAAATAAACAATCGCGAAATAAGAAATTGAGGAGGTTACCTTGAGGATGAGGTTGGGATTGAACCAGACCTCACTGATGTGAGGGATAATCGGATCGACAAACGCCGGCCTGAGATAGACGAGAGTGTTCGCGGCCAATAGACCCGCCGTAACCGGCGGTTTCCACGGCAGCCTATAGTACTCCGCGACGGCGCTAAGCGCCAGCAGCGGAAGCATCCCTCCGCTTCCTCTTCTACTCCCATCACCAAAATTCGCCATTGCTTCTAAATGATTCTTTCCTTCTGATCTGTAAAATCTCTCTCGAATTCCTAAAGTAATTAATCTGATCTCCATATATACAAGTAGAATATAGCAGCTTGGTCTCTACGAAAACAATTCTCCAGACGCTTCGTTTCACTCACGAAGAACACGTGGGACCCACGATGACATTTTAAAATACCGCTTTAGGAGCCTAATTACGTCATCTAATTATTCCAAAATCTCTGAACTTTTTGTCTTTTTTGATTATGCAAATCTCAAATCACAATTTTTATCCAAGGAGAAAAAGTTCAAAAATATTGGAGAAAGTAGTGTCACAGTGAGTAAGTGATGCTCTTATTGGAACAAAAATTGTATACTAATAAGTAATATTACACACACACACACACACACACACACAAAAAAAAAGAAAAAAGAGAACTATAAAACAACACAGTAAACACTGGATTAACAAAAGGGCTCTCTCTCTCTCTCTCTCTATCTTTCAGTGATTGTTGTCATCGGCTTTAGGCCTTGTGTTAATAAGCATTTTGCGAAGCATAGTGTTCTCGTTCGTCAAAGTAGAAATCTTCTCTTCAAGCTGATCGTTGTTGTTCTGCAACTCGTTAGCTCTTGATTCCAAATCACTCACATACACTTTCTTTCTCTCCCTCGCTTGTTGTGCCGATACTCTGTTCCTCAACAATCTTTAAAAAAAAAAAAAATTCATTCAATCACTTTCTTTTTTAACATTTCAACTACACAACTTTTGTAAATGGCCTCACTAATTACCTCTTGAGGCTTCTGTACTCTTTATCGACTGCGTTTCGTCCACGGCGGCGTTTGGAGTCAGAGATTCCGTTTTGGGTCTGGTCAATCTCCGGATTATTGGCTCCGTCGTCGGCGCTGCTACTTTGAACACCTGTCGATCCAGCTGCTTCCATGTCTGGAACCATCAACAACTCCTCATCACTCTCCTCTGTAAATTATACAGACCCAGATATCTCAGATTCTCAAAAAAAGAAGAAAAGAAGATATTGTTCAATTATATAACTACCAGTTTTGTGCTTCTTGGGGGAAGAAGAAGAACTCGAGTTCCCATTGTGTCGTTGAAGAGACATTCAATATATTATTTGTCTTTGAAGATTTTGATGAAGACCAGAGTAGAGAGATGCAATAAGAGGTTAAAGAGAATATCGAACCAAAGAAAAAATGCTTCTTTCTTTCCTTTTTTTTTTTTTTTTCCTCTCCTCTTTGGGACCACTCAAAGTATGAAAACCAATCAAACACAATGCATATAACTCTGCAACTCGTTTCAACGAAAAAAATCTTTAAAAGTATTTGTTTGGCTTATAAAAGAACACGTAGGTCACAATTCAAAAAAAAAAGAAAAAGAACACGTAGGTTTATGCAAGACCACAAATGCAAGAGTTTTCAATCCAATGGTCGAAACTCGCAGAGCATTTATAAAAATGTATCTCCGTTTTATTGAAATTGTTATAATTGATTGATTGTTCTGTTTTGTTTTGCTTTTAAAGTCTTTGTTCATGATTTCTTATGGAAAAAACAACCTTTATTGACACAGAGCGTGTGGTTTTAAGACCATAATAATTACTGTCTAGAACAATACAAACGTACTTGCAAGACAAAATCTATTTGCGTATCTATTTGCATGGCGTAGGCATGCACAAACTCATCATGTAGTTATACCTCGTTTCTATTCCTTGCTTTATTTTCAATGATAGTAACAGTTAACTTAAATTTTGAATATTTTTGTTGTAGCCAGTTAGATTTAGAGCCAAATTAAACCCAAACTAATCATTCTCTAATGTTTGAGACTCGGACTAATTTTGACCAGAACCGGCCTAGATCAAAGGGGACTAATAAGCTTGGGATATTCGGTATTCCTAAATCCTATGGAGCTTTTAGCATGTTAGGGGATCGTCATTTAAGAAAAAAGTCTGATACCTCTGTTGAAAAACATTCCTTCTTCAGCACTCTCTTACAAGATATAATGCAAAATTAAGAAAAGATATAAATCCTTCTTATTGTAATGTCTTTGTAGATGCAGGACTAATACGCAAAATAAAACCTATGGCCTGTCGACGGATCTGTATATCTTCCCGGACCCATTACCTTACCGGCCTTTGGTTTGTGGCTTTGTGCTCTTTTTATTCGTTTTCTTCTTTAAAATGGATCATGACTCATGAGTGGTGTTTATGTGTATCACTCGAAGGGACCCCCCCGTGCCTTCAAATCAACTAAAATAATTTGATGTCAGTTTTTGACGAAGTACTATCCAAATGATTGATTCTCATCAGCAGCTAGCAGACATTCATTCATTTTGTTTGTAGGACTATATGATTTGATTATATATATGAAGCTGTATGCAAACGTGGAGATATGATTGCATCTTTGTCTATGCATGAACATGCCACGTTAATTTAGGAGTACATATCATGATAATGATCTCTCTTGCTATAACTTTTTGGTACAGTACTATTGCATGCCTCTCTATATTACAGTACTTCAATAAAAGAAGTTTTAATCTACGATGTTAGAAATAATCGAGCAACAAACTACGGTGAGTTTTTTTTTTTTTTCTTCTTGTTCTTGGCCGCGTGCTCGGGTCTCTTTCTTAAAAAAAAATTTAAAAGAATAATAGGATTTTGAAGAAAAATATTTCTTAGTTATGAGTTTTATCGACGAAAACAGATGACAAAACTCTCTGAATTGAGATATGCAAGTGAGGAATAACTCCTTGGGCATATTGAATAAGAAAATTAAATAATTGATTATAATAAACTTAATTATTACAAGTATAAAGAGGACTAGAGACATTCATCATATTAGGCTACTAGACGTTATGAAGTTAATTATATCGAAATTCTCACAAGAAGGATCCCTAGAGACCAGACATGCATGTCCAAAGACAGATCGTATAATAACTCAGAGGAGTCTTATCGATCCAACATCCAAGGTAGGCTTTATAACAAAGTAAATACTAGTATATATTAGAATACACTATTACACTTCCCATGATGATTCTAGGATCTAATATTATTATAAATACAGCCAATGAACATTATGTGATGTAAATGTCTACTTTTTATTTTTTTTAGTTATTATAAACCAATGAATGCATTTTTGAAAACAAAAAGGTAAAGAGATTGGGCTCATAAGAGAGACAATCCAGAAAGCTAAAGAGACATTAACAGGAAACGTATAGTTAAAGGAAAGAACACTGTCTGCTCAGCAAAAACAAACATACACAAATCTCTTCAGGTCTCCTTTATTTTTTATTGTTTCCGCAATTTTCCATGGTCTCGTGACAGTAATGTGTCACAGAGACAACTGAGTTTTCTTATCAACAGAATGGTCTAAAATTGATCCTCAAGTTCATAGTCTATAGCCTCAGTTTTCAAATATTAATGTAAGAAAGTGAAAGTGATGTGATGCTCAGTTTCTTTTTAAGGCTAGACAATAAAGACTTTTGGCCCTTTATCTCTCCTAATTAAAGAATCTGAGCAGTTGAGAAATTAAAATCAAAGCCTTAACATTTTTAGCTCCAACACCATTTGGACATACTGTCCTTGGAGCCCTCCTTTTTATGGAAACTTCGAATCTTACATGCAAACAATTCTCAAAACCATAATTTCAAATTTTACTATTAACAAGCTTCTAAGATCTAAACATTTGAATTTAGTATCTAATCGGGTAATTATAACAGTTGTTATCAAAAATCAATGTGTGTTCATATATAGAAGGCTGAAAGTTCATAGTTAAAGTGGGGAACCCCCTTCTGTTTCTAATTTTTTTTTATATATTAAACAAAAAGTTTAATAAATCATTTTAAAATCAAATCTATGCAAACGCATCACCTACTAGTCTCTTGTTGTTTACTAAACAGATAGAGAGAGAGAGAGAGATAGAAGGAGAGAGACATGAAGAGCACTCTTAAGAGAGAATAGAAGGAATCATGTAGTTGCAGTTGTAGGTGAGGTTACAGCTTCAAGGTCTCATCAATGGAGATTTCAAACTCTTATTCTCCTTATTCCTCATCCTCTGTCGACAGTACTAAGCCTTCACCTTCTGAATCTTCCGTTAATCTCTCCCTTAGCCTCACCTTTCCCTCCAATTCTCCACAAAGGTCTTCTTCACATCAAGCAATCACTACTCTGTTTTTTGCTCTGTTCTGTTTTACTCTGTTTTTTTCACATTTGTCTTTTGAGGTTTTAGCTTTCTTTTTTTTTGTTTCTGTAGAGAAGCAAGACAAGACTGGCCACCGATAAAACCTTTGTTAAGAGATAAACTAAAGGGTCGTCGTCTTCTTCAACGCGGTGACGACACATCTTTCTTTGTTAAGGTCTATATGGAAGGTGTCCCCATTGGGAGAAAGCTCGACCTTTGCGCATTCTCAGGCTACGATAGTCTATTAGAAAATCTGTCTCACATGTTCGATACTTCAATTATCTGTAAGTAGTCAACAACAGAAGCAACATTCAACTAAACTCGAACACTTTGAGAAATATTCATACATATTGTATTTTGTTCTAACTTCTTAACAGGCGGTAATCGAGATAGAAAACACCATGTTTTGACATATCAAGACAAAGATGGAGATTGGATGATGGTCGGGGATATTCCATGGGAGTAAGAATCTTATATCCTCATCTAATATATTGATAATTTTCCCTAGTTTTGTAATATTTATCTCTGACTTGATAATCGATGTTGCTTTTGTTCAGTATGTTTCTTGAAACCGTGAGAAGGCTGAAGATCACGAGACCCGAGAGGTGTTAAAACTTGGATCTTTCGGTTCATGACTCTGTTTCCACAATTTTTTTAGAGATTTAGGCGTTGATGAAGAGTCTTCATGCGGAACAGAGCTCTTTGCTGCATATCGCAACAATGGCTTTAATGCATATATTTATTTGACACCTTTGAGTGTGTTTTTTTTATATATAAATAAATAAATCGCATTATCCTAGACTTCTTTTTCGGTTGTTCTGAATAATAGTCCCAAAGACTTCTTTATGCAATCGTGTTCCTTCGGATGTGTACATGACCATGAAGAAAACACGAACGTTGTTGGGGAGCACGAACATATGGAACAAGGNGAATAATAGTCCCAAAGACTTCTTTATGCAATCGTGTTCCTTCGGATGTGTACATGACCATGAAGAAAACACGAACGTTGTTGGGGAGCACGAACATATGGAACAAGGGGAGAGAATGATTCTCTTTGAAATGTGCCGGCTCGTCTTTCATGTTGATTCAGTATTCCCGTTTACACCGATTTACAGTTTTAATGACGAAACAGCTTTCAAGCCCAATAATATACGCTAACTAGAAAGCCCGTAAAGCCCAAACATGTCAAACATACACATTGTGAGGCTCGGATATGAGAACATATAATAATATAGTTGTAATCAAATGATTGCATAATTTGCATTAAGATTCTTCTTAAAAGATCAGCGAAAGTGGATACAAGCAGAACAATGTATTTGAGTAAAGATTAGGCCTGGGCATAAAAACCGGATCCGAAGAACCGATCCGATATGAACCGAATTTTTAGGTACCGAATCCGAACCGAACCGATGTAAATAGCCGAATGAAAGCCATACTGTCATATCTGAAAAACCGATACCGAACCCGAACCGAGAACCGAATAGATACCCGAAAATACCCGAAACACAATTATATACAAAATAAATATTAGTTATATTTAGATTTATAATAACAAAAATATAAAATATTATAATTATAAATTGAATATATCAATTATGTTTATAAGTTTTGAGATATTTTTATATTTTTCAGGTATTTTGGATAAATCGAATATTTTTGGATACTAATTTCAGTTATTTTAGGTACTCAATCGGATACATTTCAGATATTTTTGGTTTATTTGGTTACAAATACCCGAAAATATCCGAACCGAATTCAAATTATGGTTACTTTTGGGTTAAAAAATCCGAACCGATCCATAACCGATCAGTTTTCGGATAAAATCCGGTTCCTCAACCTCGATACGGAACCGACCCGAACCCGATATAAACCGAACCGAAACCGATCCGAAACCGACCCGAAAATAAAAAATATATGAATGGGACCTACAACCTAAAACTGAAGTAACCGAAACCCGAATAGACCCGACCCGAACCCGAATGCCCAGGCCTAGTAAAGATCATTAGATCACCGATCCAGTTTCAAAAGCAAAAGAAGAGGGACAAGAAAAGCTTAATCCAGTTACTCTGACTACAATCTCGCTCAAAAGAACATCACCAAAACCAGAAGGAAGAAAGAAACAAAGCTATTCATTCAACTAACCTCCTTTCCTTTTGCCATTTGGGTGTATTTTTCTGAATGTGAACCAAACTTGGAACATAAGTGAGGAGAAGTGGCCAGTTGAGATAAGATCCATTTGTGGTATCTTTATGAACTTGTTTATGCATATTCGCTCCAACAACGTAGACTCTGGTCTTAAATGTATCATCATCCATATCTGCATCACAACACACTGCCACTTTATTCTCCTCGTCCAGCAAGAAGCTTGTCACATTCGTCACACTTGGTAGATTAAAGTTATCAAAATCCACTTCTAAGACGAAGTTGCTCCACGACAAGTCTTTGGCCTCCTCATCAATCTTATTGGTCACCCATATCCTCATCACATTTGACCAAGCAAGAATATTCTGATGTAACACCGAGAGCTTTTCGTCCCTAACAACTGATAGAGCCGCGGTATCTTCAGGATTAAAACTCTGGAACGGAAGAGGGAGACGCACAAATGTCTCTGTTGTGAAGTCAAACTTCATCAGGAAAAAGCCGGTTTCTTTATCTCCAGCAACAAAGTAAGTATCTCCTTTCAAAGACACGCGACCGCAAAATATGGCATAGTCACTAGGGCAGCAATCAAGAACTCTCCAAGAATCAGAGCTAAACTCGTAGATTTCAAACTCATCGATCGGGGCTTTCTGGTCGTTTTCATAAGTGCAACACCTCAAGATTTTGTAGCTATGGCCAGAAGAAGATGCGCTGTTTACGACGTATCCTAGATCATACGTATCTTCACTCCGGTAACAAGTTCTGGGTTCGATCAACCTCGTTTGACCAGTAGAGGGATTCCAAACCACAAGTCTAGTGTTTCCCTTAGCGGAGCATAATATCAAACCGTCGCAGTGGATTATTTTAGATATTTCCAAATCCTTTGAATCCTTTACACTGCGAAGTTTACCTGTAAACTTGATAGGTTGATCAACCATGTTGTTGTGGATTCCATGGACATTGCCGCCAATTGAATGAACACCAAAATTCATGAGTAACATCGACTCCCTTGCCGATTTACCCATGTTCTTCTTCACGAACCGTGGATCTCTGAATAGAGTGTACCATCGCTTGCAAGTTGTTCTAAATTCCGCTAGAGACTTGGCCGGAACCCTAGAGAGTATATCCGATTCCAAATCGTCTGGAAGATTGGAGATCTTCATCGTTGTATTCTCCTGATCTCTCATCTCCTGGGGGAAGAACATATCAGAACACATCAGTAACCATTGGACTTCCTCAAAACTTGGAAAAGAAAACAGGATAAAAGAAACGTAGAGAAGCTATCGAAATCGTTTTCACAACTGCATCGACTCGATTTCACTCACTAAACACCACAATCGACTCGATTAAGCTCAAGTTACTCAAAACTCAAACAAACTCGATCCCGGAAAGCAAATACCTAAGATACGGTGGATTGAGAGGCTTGGTTGAAGCTTGATGGTTCTAAAATTCTGGAAATCAGCGATGGAAGCTTAATTACTCTAGTCTCACTAACAGAATTTTGAGAATCTCTGAGAAGAACACACGCGAAGAACCGATTGGTTTTTGTTTGCCGAACCGACTCGAACCGATAACCGATTGAAATTTATATTTTCGCTGTTGAACCGAACGGAATGGTTCTTACCTAGAAACCGATGTTAATCCGAATCTCGGTTCGGTTTGGTACTGTCCTAACCGATGTTAAAAGCGAGCCCAAACATTAATTGTAGGATTATTTTGGATCAAAATAGACCACCATAAGTAATAATGTCTGGGCATTTGGGTTATCAGATCGCGTTCCGAACATTTCAGGTTTTATATACATTGGTATTAAGAGATTTGGTATCGATCATGTATTTAAAATTTTCAGATTGAATTTGGTTCGAATCGGTTCGGATATTTAATTAGAAAACCAAAAATAATTGAGATATTCAAAAACAAACCGGAAAATGTCCATGCCTCATAAGTCACAAGTATAGAAACGTAAAATAGGTAGGGTGAAATGTGCAAGACATTCAGAATATGAGGGTGGTTATGAAATAAACTATAATATGTCGCAAACGCTAGCGCCGGAAAAGAAAATTGAGAAATTGAAATTCCCCCCACCACTCTCTCTTTCTCTCTCGCTCGCTCGCTTCCTACCAAATTGAATCTGTGAAATTGGAGGAGGATGAAGGCTTCAGGGTCTACTGGATGGAAAGGTCCCGTCAAGTTCAGGATGTAATCTTCGTCTCTTCTTCTTATTCTTCGATTAGTTTGTTTTGAAATCACTATCGAGTTTTGGGACCTGAATGTTTTGTGCTATTAAACCCCAATGAATCCATCCATGCTCGGAGCTAGGCCCACTGCTGAAAACTTGGTACCTATTCGTTTGGACATTCAATTCGAGGGTCAGCGTTACAAAGATGCTTTCACTTGGAACCCTTCAGGTTTCTCTCTCTCTCTCTCAAAAACCCTACCTTTAATTTTGTTCATCGACAGTAGAAGCGCTTTCTTGTATGTTGTGATTCACTGATTCTGCTTTTGTCCGTGTGTTTTCTTTTTTTGGATTAAGACCCGGATAATGAGGTTGTCGTCTTCGCTAAAAGGACTGTCAAAGACTTGAAACTTCCCCCTGCGTTTGTCACTCAGATTGCCCAATCTATTCAGGTTGCTTTTCACTAGCCTAAGCTTCTCTTGTGCTCTATTATTGTTGCTATCTATTTTACTTGTCATAGAGATGATAAATTGAGCATTTAAGGTGACAAGTTGTGGCAGGTTTTTGAGTGATGATTGAATGTGGTTTTTTTACAAAGTTCTCTGAAATCTGCCACACGTTCGACTTATTGTTTCTAACTATTCTTTAGGTTATACTTGATATGATGCTTTTTTATATAGCATTACACCTTGGGATGTATAGATCTAGGACTGGGTTGTGTGATGTATTTTTAAGGATTGTAATAGTTTCTTCAGAAATCTTTGCTCACATTGGTCATTTTGCTGCCTTATCAGTCTCAACTCTCGGACTTTCGGGCATATGAAGGACAAGACATGTACACGGGTGAAAAAATCATACCAATCAAGGTCTTATGACACAAGATATCTTTCTTATCCCCCTCTCTTTTGGTCGTGATTGATTTGCTGATAAAAGAAAAACTTCATAAGCTGATAAGTTACCTTTTCTTTTGTTTATTTTCAGCTTGATCTCCGTGTTAACCAGACCCTCATCAAGGATCAGTTCTTGTGGGTGAGAATACCTGGTGATCTTGAACAATTTCAACCATGATTTGTGTACTCTTAGTCTCAATGCAGCTTGATTGCCGATTTGCAGGACCTAAACAATTTTGAGAGTGATCCTGAGGAATTTGCAAGAACCTTGTGCAAGGATTTAGGTGTTGAAGATCCTGAAGTTGGGGTAAGATAACCGCTCAAATTTTTACCTTTCATTTTGTAATTAAACGAACTTCAGTTCAAATGTTTGATACAAGTGGTGTTTGGTTTCTTTTTCTCTCTGAAGCCTGCTGTTGCCTTTGCAATCAGAGAACATCTTTACGAGGTGAAATTTCTGGTTGGATCATAAAGCTGCTTTTTTGTGTTTCAGTAAAAGTATTGTTTTCAACAAGAATGCTAAACTTGGTGACCTACCATATTGTTGTTTGTGCTTTCCAGATTGCAATTCAAAGTGTGGCTTCGGCTAGGGAGAGTAGAATAAGTAAGAAAGGCCGCAGAGGATCTGATCATGGTTCAGCGAGGTCTTTTCACGTTGCTCCTATTTTTCTATCAAAATTATCTTGTGATAACAGTTGAGCTAGCTCGAACAATTCTATAATAATTTTCTCTCTTTTATGTGCAGCAAGGCAAGTGGCTTGTCAATGGACTTAGTGAAGTTATTCAGCTTTAAGTCCAGTGTAGTTCGGTAAGTGATTTTCTTGATTCCACTTGATGTATAAAATTTCTTAGTGAAATGCTTTCTTAAGACTTTTTGTACGATTGTCTACTAGTGTCTAGATTACTTATAAGATGAGTTGAAACAGTTTTAACTTTGTGACACATCCTATGCTTCTATCTTAGATGTATACTAAAATGCCATATCTTCATACATTTGATATTATGATCCCATGATTTGGAGATGGTCCTTCCTAGGTATCGTTCTGATTGTGAATTCTTGGAATGTTGCATCTTATTATTGAAGAAAAGAACATAATCACTAGGGTTTGCTAGTTGTTTGATCACAAAATAACTCTGTGGAGGTTGAAGAACTTCTCTTCCTGCATAGCTAATCATTGAATGAGGTTTTTGAATTATAAGATTTAAGGGAGAACAAATTGAGATGCGAAACCAAGCAAAAGTGATAACAAATTCCTTTCATAACAAATGTTTATCATTGATCATGACAGGAAAAGGAAAGACTTGGATGTTTATGAACCAGTGGTGGATCTGCTAACAAATGAGGAAGTTGATGCGCTTGAAGCCAGAGAAGAGAGGCATGCAAGGTAAAGAGTTTAGTGTGCATGTATATATTCTTCTTAGTGCAGAACTCAAAAGTAGGAATGATAGCACGAACTCGATGTTGTTGTATTATGCTTAACTGGAGTTTATGATCTTCTAAGGAGTACGTTTTTTTTTCAATGACTATTAGAATCTTTGGATTCTTACAACAGATTATGTAGGTACAATGTTTGATGAGATACTTAATCCTCTAGATGATTAGTCATTGCATCCAATAGTATAATTAAAAACCCGGTGTGTATATCTGCAATGGGTATAAGTCTGAGATTCGGTTTACGAAACCCGGTTGAGTGAAACACAAGTGGGTGTCGAATGATGAATCTTAGATGAGTTTACCTCAAAGGGACATGTTAGGTTTGCAGAGTTGAGTGAAGACCATATCTTGATTAAGATGTTTCCCAAACTTTGAGCATGTTAAGAATGTTAGAGAGAGAGAGAGTACAGATTTAATTTAAATGGAATAAAGAAAAGTTTAGAGAGAACTCAGAGGAGGACAAGGCACGTTGTGAGAATCAAGTGCCCCACTTGAGAATTGAATAAGATCTCATCATCAACCATTAAGCCCACTGTCGATATACGGTCGTACTTTTTCTTCTATTCTCTTCTTTCTTCTTTCTTTATTTTTTTTTCATTTCTTTGTTCAATGATTGGGTCCCCCCCTCTAAGCTCAAGCTGCTGTCATCTTAATTATTATTATTTTTATTCGAAAATAAAATTATTGTTTTGTTGTATGTTTTGTAATTTTGTGTGGTGATTATTGATCATCTTTTGTTATGTATATATATTTATGAGTTGTACATGTGCCCTTATAATAGTATCCGTGAGGGATATTTGAATTATGTTAATATCTTGAATCGGCAGAGGTTTTCTTGAGTAAAACAGTTATTAACAGAACACTACATTATGGAAATCAATTTGATGAATAAAAGAAATTTGAATTTACTAATTAATCTTCTGTGTAGTTGAATATCGACGTACTCTCTAACCTATACTTTGTTGTTTTGGCTAGGGATAAATACTTAACTTTTAGATAATTTTGTGTTTTCTTTTGTCGACTAGATAAAGGTTTGGCTAGTAATAAACCTAACTGAAATTAAAGAAAACTATGTTACTTTGGTTCGACTTATACACTTTCTCTCAGTGACCAAAATCAAAAACTAAACATAAAAAAAAAACATCATTTGAACTATTTTGTTAAGTGTATGGTTTTCACGGTTTTCAAATTGAAAAAAAGGTCCTGAATCTAACAGAAATTAAACAAAAAGAAGATGGAGTTGTCTAGCTCTAAGTAAGGTTATAAATAACAAATTTTCTCTCTTCGTGGTTACAAAAGATTTGAGTCTACTTGAGACCTTTTTGTTGACCGAGCGGAGTAGTGAGCGTAAAGCCTTTTAACTCTTTGTGTCTGTCCGAAGTTAGGAACGTCAACTCAGTGGATAGGGTGTGTATATTGAAACTTTAGACCGTTACCGAAAATGCAAAAGTATTATTAACTTCTACGAGAAAATGATAAAAGTAATATGACAATTATACTTACCTGTCGACAATAACGATATGTGTAGCTACACTTTGTTTTACTTACTAATATTTGACTAATTAGTTGGTCCAAACAAAAATATAAGTCGGTGAGTTGAATTACGTATATACTGTACACTGTTACATTGCAATAATTTCATAATCAATTTTTTTTTTGGTCTTCTGATTAATAATTTAACACATGTGCAACTTCGGTCAATACATGGCTTTTACATTATGGAGAACTAGTTCTTGAGTTCTTAAACAAATAATGCTAATTAATCATCACATACAAATGATATAGTAGAAGAACTCAAGAAAGACATTTAATTCTCCACAAAGAAAAAAAAAAAAAAAATCCCACCGTAACTTAATCACGTGGATTATCAAAAGAGAAATTCTCAGACGATACTTCATCGGAGAACAAAAAGTCACTAGACCTTAAAGAAAAAAAGGCACGACAAGGAGGAGAACGCTATGGCTTTGACTAATAAAGCTTTTTTTAATATATATGTACAAAAAGCAGATAAGAAAACCATTTGTTTGGTGTTTGGTTCGGGGTTAAGAAGAAGTGAGGTCATTGGAGGAGTTAGATTTGTCGAGAATAGACCACATGACGAGAACGTCGTCGTATCCACAAGCCATGACTTCTCCCTGGAGCTCTCTTACCATCCTCCTCTCGTGCTCTTCCCTCGCTTTCGCATCCATTCTCCCACCGCGGCAACCTTTTTGTGGCGTTTGCTGCGGCTGGTTGAAGAATGTTGCTGCCTTCTTGAACGGTGTTGCTATTGTTTTCTTCCATGATGCCATTTTTTTCTTTTCTCTTTTTATATTTTGTGTACTCAATTCTTGAAACTAATGAAACCTCCTTCTTCTTCTTCCAATCAGAGATTCGGATTGGGAGACCTCGAGAACGACTTGTTAGGTGTATTTATACACACACACACACTCTCTCTCTCTCTTATCATGTATTATAATAATAGTTCTTATTAATAAACTAAAGAGTAATTAGTAATGGTAAAGCAAAGGGGAGAGAGAGGCAAGATCCGCAATAAGAGCTTCCAAGAAACATCACTTTTTTTTTTTTTATAACTTTTAACCTTTTTGTTATCCGTTTAACATCGGTTAAGTCTCTCCCTACCCTCCCACATGCCTCCCCACGTGATCGATCTCTTCCTCTCTTTCTTTCTTTCTTTTTTGGTTTACCACACACATTATCTACCTTTCTCCCTATTACATTCAGTTCAACAAGTTGTGTAATACTCCATCATGTAACCAAACCAGATCAAACCGAACCAAACCAGTATATACATACATACGGGGGAAGTAGATGAAGTCAAGAGTTTGCCTTTTCCCACTCCTTGGTACTGACAATTTAATCATCAAATGCTTACCGCATTTTCTCATTCCCATCCACTTCCAATAGTATTAGATGTGCCCATCTCCCTTTTTTATTTATTTTCTATTCATATTTACATCAATTTAGGTATTTCTTTATTTTTGCTATATTTATTTCAATATCAGCGAGAGATAAAATATGTGTGTAATACGATGTACTATACTCATATGTAAAACTTGGAAGAAGTTTACTATATTGTGAACTATACATATCGGATAAATTAAGCTGTTTACATTTTTTTTTATTTCAATTACACTCATATAATTAATGTGTAGGTACTAATTATAGCCAGAAGAGATCGTGATAGGTTAACTCAAGTTAAGTTAGTAGATCAAATTTGGTGGCTAGAAAATGGTAAGAATGTATAAAATGTGAGGACCAATGAATTAGAGGATTGAGGTGGGCACAGATTAATTGGTCAGCAATAGCCCATGTGAATGCCACATGTTTCTCTGCTTCTCTATCTTTTACCCTCTTCTCATACACCTCTTTGTTTTCTAATTATATTATATTTTGCTTACTCTGTTATACATAATCACAGTGCATAAGATATCCATTTAATCTACGCAAAATTATACAAAATTTATGGTTATATAGATATTATAAATATACCAATTTACCAATTGTGTTGCATTGCACAAAACTTTCTTCTCACTTTTTGTTTCACTCAAGTTTTTCTTTCTTTGTTAATCTAAACCTTTCCCCTTTGTTGACTATTCTTTTTTCCTTTTGTAATATTTTTTAGTTATTTTAATATAGGTTTACGTTTGGTTATCAAGTTTTAGATATACTGTATAATATTTAAATTGAATTTGATTAATCCATATTTTCATACAGTTTCAATTGTTTCTATTTTTGCGTATTTTGGATATTTAATTGTTTTTATAATATTCAATCGATTTTCTGATTGATTTTTCAATTGGATAACATTTTTTTTTTGAACTTTTGGATAATAATTTTTATACACGGATTGAACATTCTGAATTCAGCCGTATGCACGCATCAATTTTACAAGATTCCTTTTTCAAGTGTACGATACATATTATTTATGTTTAGTTTAAGTAAAAGGGAGCCCAAGTAGTAAAATTAACGTAGCTTAAAAGTAATGCTTTAATTTTTGTTCTTTTGATATTGGTTTTAAATTAAATAAATGCTTTAAAAAGCATCTTTTGCATGAGAGGAACAGTGGCAGTGCATGTATCATCTTCTCGTTACAATAGAATCTGTTGTTTTGATTTAAAACCTCTTACATGTTATTATCTTTTATTTTTCCGGAAATATAAAATCTTCCGACTCTCCTCATTTTATTTGGTTTTTTTATAGCATCCCACATGGCAGCCAAGTAGCCAACGGACTGTGCTCATTGGTGTGTAATTATTTTCTCTTTCCCTCAAACTTTTTAATTGATATAATAATAGTATATAACAAAAAAAAGAGTTAAATGTATAAATATTGTAGAACATGATTTGGTTCGAGGTTCTATGATCACAGATTCACACACTCAGAGGTACCCTCGAGACACGATGGATTTAATCAAATGGGCTATAACTTTTTTCTAGGTTAATAATTGATTATAACTTATAGATGTGGTTTCTTTCTTTTACTATTATTTTCTTTTTATCTCATTTGAAAATTCGTGAAGATAATTTAAAGACACACAAGACAAATTCCTGCAATTTACAGAATTTTGAATCATGATATGATTAGATGGTATTATTTCATTTTAAAAACATATTTATATTTTGAAAAAGATACAAAAACTTTGAATGGTGATGCAAACAAGACCGAATGAAATATATATCCTATATGCGCAGCGGATGGATCGTTCTAAATTTGACCGCATGGATTTGCTATCTTTTTCTCAAAATGTTACGTCGGTGAGATTCAAAAATATTGTTATAACGTTTGTTGAGAATATAAGAAATTATGACGGAAAAGTCTAATGAGTGAAGAAGAAGTACAAAAAAGGGAGCTAATTGTTTGTTTGTTTGTTGACTGATGATAACAGAGTGCCGGTTTGGTCGGTCCGTAAATTAGGTGACTTTGTACGAATTTCCGGTGCCTCCCTAACTCTGACTTCCTCCCTCTTTTTTCTCTCTTTCACACTTTCCATTTAATTCTAAATCATATATTTGTGTAACGTTTTTCAATTTTTTTTTATGATTAAGATTATAGCAGCTTTGAACTTTCACCGTATGATTAAAGATTATACGGAGAAATTTCACCAATTTTAAACCGGGAAAGAAAGCCCATGGGTTTACAACTGTTATAGACTTATGTCTATGGGTCTGAATTTTTCATTTTTGGATGATTAAAGTCTATGGGCCGGCTCAGATCACTCGACATTATGATAAATCTGCAAATTGATCATCATTATCATTTTTTTCCAAAAAACAAATATAATGATAATATTAAATTTCTTAATTAATTTTGATAAATTTTTTATTAAGTTTGTTAAAAAAAAAGAGTAGAAGACACAGTTACACAGGGTATATAATAAGTTGTTATTTTTAGAATGAACTAACACAAGATATAAATAAAAAAAAACATGAAGAAACAAAAAAAGAAGGCAGAGCATGGAAAACAACTCAAGGAGTAAGGGATTTGTAATCAGGATCAGATCGGTTCTCATAGAACTTAGCAATAAAAGAAGTGGCTCTTCTATCGACCCCTGGCTCAGCGATCCAAAGCCGACCATCTTCATCACTGGTCATGATTCTTGACCTTATGATCACTCCTTCTTCGCTCCAATCATCTCCACTGTTCGAACAGCACGGTAACAAAGCTCTTATTACTGAAAACGTTGACGATTTCTTGCTCCTACCCATCTAGATTTATCTTATATGTATACAATCAATCACTCAATTTGAACATATATATATATGCATACAACTAAGTTTTCATATATTTATAGGAAGGGAGAAAGAGAGAATATATAGGAAGTAGCTAGGAAACTGTGATATACAAGTACAACCACTCGTGTGTATACAATATGCCTTTAACACGTACGTACATTCGTATCTCTATATATAATATTGATCTCTATACGAGGTTTAAAATAACATTATCGTCTAGAGAAAATGGATTGGAGACCGACCGATGGATGCATGGCTGTAAAAGTGAAGAACTTCTTTTGAGATGAGAATAAGTTCTCATCCTTTGCATGTACAGTTTTGTGGAAGGGAGCATTCAATTATATAGTTAATTAGTTTATAAGTATTAGCATAAGAAAGAAATTATTCTATTTAACGTATAAACTAATTAACTATATAATTGAATGCTCCCTTCCACATCATATATTTAGTCGTAAATAATCAAAAGCATGTCTATACTACCAAACTATATTCTTCATCTTTTGTCTTTTTATGTTTTCTCGTGTATATGATTGATTTACAAGAACCAATATTGATTTTATTCAACAAAGTGATCCCACTTTTTAATTATATGTTCAAAAGCTTTAGTATAAGTTTTCTCTTCAAAAATTTATAATTAATTAATTTTGTCGCTTTTAATATTTCAATGAAATTTTGAACTATCCAATAATCGATTTAATTAAGGCATACATATCCATTGTAGTATACTTATATTAAAACGGAAGAAATAAGCTAAAAGAAATTTTATGTATCTGAATTGAATTAAAAAAGCTGTGTATTTAAAGTTTAGATTCTAAAGCAAAACTCAAAAGCTGTGTATTTAAAGTTTACTCTCAGAGTATAATATATAGGGGATTATTGGATTTGGTTATTTGTGAACCAAATATTTCGTGAGCTTTGAACTTGACCCAAGCTTTCTACAAGTTGAGACATGCGTTGTCGTTTTTGCTCTCCGTATGCTTTCAGCCAAGACTACGTTTTAAGGGACTCTCGTAACTTCTTCCTAAGATAGTTTCTAAAATATTCTTGAACACTGATTGGCGTTGAAGAACAATTATTTAACACAGCAATGATGCCATATTATGGCATTGCCATATCACTAAGTAATTTAATCAGAATTACAAGGTTTAGAATTTAATAAGACTAAACCTGTTAAAAAGTTTTGTAGTGTAAATTAAACTGGTGTTACTAAAGACTTGGTATGCATTTTCGTTCATGGTTCACTTTTTTTTTTCCCTAGTAGAATCGTTGTATGTAAAAGATTGTTGAGACATGTTGAAATGACTCTTTTCTCATTTACTGTGTTTCAAGATGTGTTATGTGCTTCAGACTATTCATAAAACATGTCATACATCAATGTATCAAAGCTCTGATGTAACATAGAAAGTCGCTCTTCTCTAACAACAAATTGAAATGAACACACAGAGATGTCCAAATCTCTCTTTTGGAAAATTCAAAACTGAGTAAGGCATCGTCATCTCTTCTTCTTCCACTACTTATCCTGAAACAACCCAGTGAGTTTTTCCTTTCAAGCATACACCAGGAGGTTATATGGTCCATGGTTAGGAGTGCACTACGTGATGTCATCAAGAAGACCCTCCAGTAACCAGATTTAAACTCAGTCTAGCGATTTGGAACATAGGAGCCGTTGAGATCTGCTCTGTGTATTGTTGTAGATAAATGGTTACATTAGTTAAAGTCCTACCTATGTGATGATATTTTCACCAACCTTCTTAATTAGCTTCTCTTCATTTTTAGTACTTATAAAAAAACATACACATATTTAAGACAAAGTTGACCAGGATCAGTAAGTGTCTAAAGCACTCATAAACAATAGGCCTGTTCGGCAAGGTGTCGCAGCGGTACATGTGTGCGGCAGAAAAGAAAGGCTAATCTCTTCTTCATTTTCTCTGATTATCTGTTTCTGCGAGTATAATTATCTGACGCAGCATTCTGCGCCGATGGTTTTTTAGCCGCAAAAAAAATTCAGCGACTCCTACGGCAACCTGCGACTCCCAATTAACCACCAATAATTTCTTTAAACTGCCGCAACAACTCCCGAAGACCACCTGCAACGTCAAAATTTTGTTCATCATACGTGTTGTTTTTCTGACGCTGACTCCGAAAGCTGCGTCTCCAAAAAGAACAGGTCTAATGTATTCGAGTAAGATCACCAAAATCTTTTTTCAAAAGCAAAAAAAAAAGAGTACAAACAAAAGAAAGAAAGAAAAAAAAAATTCAGCTACTCTGATTATTAACTAAACAGAAACAACCCTAATTAAAATTAATTGACTGATCTCGTTCAAAGAAACTAGGATCAAACTAATCACCTTTTTCTTTTGCGACCAGGATTACTTTGACTTGCCGGAATTTGAACCAAACTTGGGACATAACTGACGAGAAGTGGAGAAAAGGAAGATGTTCCCACTGGAACTTCTTTATAGACTTGTTTATTTATATCCTTTCCAACAATGAAAATTCTGGTCCTTTCTTCATCGTCCGGGTCTATATTACAACACATGACCTTTTTATTCTCCTCGTCCACCAAGAAACTCATCACCCTCGTAATACCATTTATCTCATATTGACCAACATCCAGTACTAAGAATTCGCTCCACGACAAGCCCTCATCAGTCTTAGTATTGGTCAACCATATCTTCATCTTTACATCATCTGTAACAATCAGCTGATATAACAACGCAAGTTTTTCTTCTCTGACAACTGATAGAACTGCAAAGTCGCCATTATGACAACTCTGTAAAGGAAGAGGCAGACGTTCAAATCTCTCTGTTGTGAAATCAAACCTGACCATGCAATTAACCAGAGGGTCTCCTTTATGTAAATCTAACCAATAAGTATTTCCCTTTAAAGACACGCCAAGCTCGGAAAGATAGAACCGATCATGATTAGTATCAACATCAAGAACCCTCCATGAATCAGAGTTAAACTCATAAATCTCAAACTTATTAACTGTGGCGTTCTGGTCGTCGCGATAATAGCTAGAGCTCAAGATTTTGTAGCTAACGCGCGATTTGTTGTTGTTTTCGTATCCTAGAAAATACGTATGGTGCATTGTACTAGAAATTCTGGATTGTATCCACCTGGTTTGACCAGTACAGGGGTTCCAAACCACGAGTCGATTGTGTTCGGTCGTGCATAACAACAAACCTTCACAGTGAAAGATTTCAGATATCTTGACATCTTCTGAATCCTTGAGACTCTTCAGTTTACCTGTAAACTCAATAAATTGGTCATACCTATTGTGGATTCCATGGAGATTGAAGCTAAATGAGTAAACCGATTGTTCTTTCTTCAAGACCATCTGCGTTGCTGCGTTACCCGAGTTCTTCTTGATAAATCTCGGATCTTTGAACAAAGCGTACCATCTTTTGCAAGTGAACCTCAACTGTTTTAGAGATGTGGCAGGAGCTCTAGAGAGTATTTCCGATTCCAATTTCCGTGGGAGATCGGAAATCATCATTGTTTCTCCTTTGATTTATGGCTTGAACCCTCAAGGAAGCAAGCGACAGAGCATAGAGAAATTTAGGGCTTTGCTTTTAATATTCACAATTGATTTAAATAAAGAGAGTGCGCCACACACAAAAAAAAAAGGAAAATATAAAGAGAATTTTTTTTTTTTTGGATCAAAAAAGTGAAAAAGTTTAAATGTTGACAGAGCGCTCTCGAAAAAGGAAAAGACAAAACATATTGTATTACATGTGCGGTGGATGTGGGTGTTTCACTTTCTCTTTTTCCTTTTTCTAATATGATTTCACAATTTTCGCTCGCATAAGTGGCCAACAAGAAACACAATTAGGTTTACCAAGAACGACTTCACTGACTCCATTCTTTTCCTTTTCGAACAATGTGAACTGTGAGCCTGTGTCATTGGTTTTCATCGCAACCAAAAAATGGTTTTCTTCTCCTCGTCGGCCACGATGATGAAATTTATCTTATTCGAAAACCAGAAACCACTAGTATATAAATCCACGCTTCAAGACTTTGATGTGGCCAATCTTATTATTATTGGTCGTAATTACTCATATATCCAACTTCAGTGTATCAAAGCTCTGATGTAAGAACATAAGTTGTTCTTCTCTAACAACTAAAATAGAGTTATAGAAGAATTATCAAAAAAAAAATGAAAAGGATGAAGACATTGACATTGAAAGTTGAAACCTCTCTGTTGAAAAAATCAAAACTTATTAAGAATGATTTCATATTTTTCTTATTCATCATAAACAACTAGCAAGCCAGTAAGATTTTCACTCAAAGACACACCACGTTCCAATATGGACCAACAATCTGAAACGACGTCTTCATCAAGAAATTTCCAACCTTTTGCGTCCAAGGAGTGACCAACAAGTTATGTGTGTTATCTAACGTTGAAATAGAGAAATAAACAACTTGTTTTGTAAGTAATAACTATATACGAGCACTGGAGCAGTTGAAACATATAATAGCATCGCAAATGAAATGTTTAGTTCATTAAACTATTCAAAGAATGAACTGATTTGTAAAAGAAAAGAAAATTGGAAAATCGGGAACTATAGAACTTTGTCTAAGGTCTTTTTCTTTGCCTTGCTGGAACCGAACCAAACTCGGAACATAATTGACCATTATTCTCCAGCTGAGTAGGTCAGTACCAGATTCACGACGAAAGATTTCTCTGAACCTCCAATACTGTATACCAAATTTCTTGTGAAACCGCAACTTGCTTATCACCTTATCAGTCGTTGCTCTTCTCTAATAACTGATAAATGCATCAATACCTTCAAAATGATCACAATGAACGGGAAGACAAAGATGTATAAATATCGCTTTCGGAAAAATCTAAACTTAGTAAGAAGGCAGCTTCTTCTTCCACTACTTTATATCCTGATCGCAGCCTAGTAAGTTTTTCCTTTCAAACATACACCATGAGGTTGTATGGTCCAGCGAGGAAATTAAGAACCGTCCAGTAAACATACATAGATATACTCAATAAAGCGACTTGGGACTTTAGTTACAACTTTAGGGCTTTGAGATCTGCTTTGTGTTGTAGTTAAATTAGTTACATTAATTAAAGTAGTCCTGCCAATATTGTGATGATATTTTGCACCAATCAATTAGTTAGATTTCTACTCTTTGGAATTTTCGTTTCTATTGTTTTTAGTATTTATTAAGAATATACATATTTATGACAAATTTCACCAGGATCGGTAAGTGACCAAAGCAGTCATAAAGAATATTGTATTTGAGTAAGATCGCCAAAATCCTTTTCCAAAAGCAAAACGAAGCTGTACTCTGTTTATCAACTAAACAGAAACAGCCCTAACTGATATATAGTTGGCTAATCTCGTTCAAAGAAACTAGGTAATTTAATCAACTTGTCACCTTTTTCTTTTGCCACCAGGATTACTAATTTGCCTTTCCGGAATTTGAACCAAACTTGGAACNTATATAGTTGGCTAATCTCGTTCAAAGAAACTAGGTAATTTAATCAACTTGTCACCTTTTTCTTTTGCCACCAGGATTACTAATTTGCCTTTCCGGAATTTGAACCAAACTTGGAACATAACTGAAGAGAAGTGGGCGTTTTGAACAAGTGTGCTCCATTCTCTTTTGGAAGAGCTTTTCCTTATTAAACTCTCTATAGACTTGTTTATTTATATCCTCGACAACCCAGTGAGTTTTTCCTTTCAAACATACACCATGAGGTTGTACGGTACAGTTAGGAGTGATGTCATCAAGAAGACGCTCCAGGGCCCAGATTTAAACCCAATATATATAGCAAATTGGAACATGGGGAGCTTTACACAACTTTAGGAGCTGTTGACATCTGCTCTGTATTGTTGTGGATAAATGGTTACATTAGTTAAAGTCCTGCCTATGTGATGATATTTTCACCAACCTTGTTAATTAGATTCTCTTCACTTTTAGTATTTATAAAAAAAACATACACATATTTAAGACAAAGTTCACCAGGATCGGTAAGTGTTTAAGCAGTCGTTCATAAACAATGTATTCGAGTAAGATCCCCAAAATCTTTTTTTCAAAAGCAAAAAATAGTATAAACAAAATAAAGAAAACAAAGAAAAATCAGCTACACTCTGTTTATAAACTAAACAGAAACGATCTCCTAATTAAAATTAATTGACTGATCTCGTACTGAATCAACTAATCAAAATTTTCTTTTGCGACGAGGATTGCTTTGTCTTGCCGGAATCTGAACCAAACTTGGAACATAACTGACGAGAAGTGGAGAAAAGGAAAATGTTCCCGCTGGAACCTCTTTATAGACTAGTTTATTTATATCCTTTCCAACAACGTAAATTTTGGTCCTATCTTCATCTTCCGCGTCTATATCACAACACATGACCTTTTCATTCTCCTCGTCCACCAAGAAACTCATCACCCTCGTAATACCATCTATCATATATTTACCAACATCCAGTACTAAGAATTCGCTCCACGACAAGCCCTCATCAGTATTAGTATTGGTCAACCATATCTTCATCTTTACATCATCTGTAACAACCAGCTGTTGTAACAACGCAAGCTTCTCTTCTCTGACAACTGATAGAACTGAAAAATCGTCATTATAACTACTCTGAAAAGGAAGAGGCAGACGTTCAAATCTCTCTGTTGTGAAATCAAACCTGGCTATGCAATCAACCAGAGGGTCTCCTCTACCTACATCTAACGAATAAGTATTTCCCTTTAAAGACACGCCAACTTCGGAATAATAGAACCAACCATGAGTATCAGCATCAAGAACCCTCCAAGTATCAGAGTTAAACTCATAAATCTCAAACTTATAAACTGGCGCGTTCTGGTCGTTGCGATGATAAAAGCTAGAGCTCAATATTTTGTAGCTAACGCACGATTTGTTGTTGTTTTCGTACCCTAGAAAATACGTATGGTGCATTGTACTAGAAATTCTGGATTGGATCCACCTGGTTTGACCTGTACAAGGGTTCCAAACCACGAGTGTATTGTCTTCGGTGGTGCATAATATTAAACCTTCACAGTGAAAGATTCCAGATATGATCTTGACATCTTCTGAATCCTTGAGACTCTTCAGTTTACCTGTAAACTCAATAAATTGGTCATACCTATTGTGGATTCCATGGAGATCGAAGCTAAATGAATAAACCGATTGATCTTTCTTCAAGACCATCTGCGTTGCTGCTTTACCCGAGTTCTTCTTGATAAATCTCGGATCTTTGAACAAAGCGTACCATCTTTTGCAAGTGAACCTCAACTGTTTTAGAGATGTGGCCGGAACCCTAGAGAGTATTTCCGATTCCAATTCGCATGGGAGATCGGAAATCGTCATTGTTTCTCCTTTGATTTATGACCTGATCTTCCAAGTAATAATTAAAGCGAGAGGGTAGGAAAGACCAAAGAGAAGAAATTAGGATTATAAGGTTAACTAAAAAAACAAAGAAAAGTAATTAGGGATTTAACTTTTAATATTCACAATTGGTATGTATCTCTAGGGTATATATATACAATAGTCAAGACAGAAGGGGAGTTGATGTCTGCAGGCCGGCACTGAGCTCAAGCAGGTTCTATTTTTATATATAATTTTTTTCTCTCATTTGGTAGATTATCTGGAATCTATGCGAGCAGACTTCGATTTTTTTAGTTTATGTTTTATTCCTCGTGTTTTAAATATCCATGCTGATGCTTTTGCTAAAGGCGCGCGGATACGTGGTGTTTTTTTTTTCTCAAGTAAGTCATAATAAATCGGATTGGCTCGTTCCAAAGAATTGACGCCAAACTGGTAAACTTTGATTTAGTTTATAGAGTTTGTAGACAAAAAAAAAAAAATTAGTAGAAATTATCTTTGATCTAGTGGTTGGGTTTGCGGCTTTCAAAATCTCAGAGCTGGTTTTGGATGCCGGTAAAATCTCTCACATAGATGGACATAGTTTAAATTTAAAAAGAAGCGTTACAAGAAAACTATCCTTGTGATTACTTCGCAAGACTAAGGAATATGGTATGAATTTATGAAGGCTGAAGTTTAGTTTCTCTATATGGGAAATGCTCCTCTGTTATTCTCTAACGGTTGATTCATGTCTCGGCTCTAATGATCCCGCATGCTTTTTAAGATATAAATGAAGAAGAACAAAGGGTAACAAAAAATATATTGTTTGATCTACGAAAGTGCATATGTATAAAACTCCGACGATATATATACATATATCTAAATCATGTTCTCACCATTGTTTCCAAGCCGTGTAAAACAAATTATGTGTTTAAACTAAATAAATAAAAAATCGTTTTTGGGGGTAAAATGTTAATTATATAAACAGCAAGATTTACAAAAGAGCGTTTGTATTTACAAGAGAAAATAGAGATTGTTTTTTAGCCGAAATTCCTAAAAGATTACAGCCAAAAACTGATTCGTAGTCTCAGTTTACAAAAGATTCTTGCTCACACATTTGTGGTCTCAGTTTTTACAATTTATTTGGATTTAATGAATTTAAATATATTACAATTACCACCCCGCCCCAAAGGAAAAAAAGGAAAGAATATTGAGGGCATAATGGTCAATTGCCAAAAAACACAAATTTTACGCGGATTTAGGATTTCCCCATAGTGACAGCCTCTCTCTATAAATACGAGACGAGACGAGAGTGAGATTATCTCTCTCCTGTCCTGAAATTTCTCTCCGAACAAATTAATTAGGGTTTCTCGATTCCTGTGGTTTCCTTTTGATTCTCGACTTGCGTGCGGCGAATTTTCTCTCGAAATCAGTTCTTGGGGGTGGATCAAGGGTTTTACTCGACGAAGACTATATCGATCTGATAAATCATGTCTCTGGTTCAAAATCCATCTCTGGAACTCGAACCGGCGATCAAAGAGTCCTCCTCTTCACCGTCTCGCAGTAGCTGTGGCCACTGGTACGTTCGGTACGGAGTCTGCACGGCCTGCAAATCGAATGTGGACAAACGCGAAGGCCTGGCATTCGATTATCTTGTCCAAGGCTTGCAGCTAAGCCACGACGCTGCGGCGTTAATGAAGCGCTTTACAACGCAGTTCTCTTGTCTCAACGAGAAGAAGCTTCACCTTGTCCTTGACCTGGACCACACGCTTCTCCATTCCACCCAGGTTTCATGTCTCTCCAAAGCAGAGAAGTATCTTATCGAAGAAGCGGATTCGAATGCAAGGGAAGATCTATGCAAGTTGAACGGCGAATACTTGACAAAGCTTCGGCCTTTCGTTCGCAACTTCTTGAAGGAAGCCAACGAGATGTTCACAATGTATGCTTACACAATGGGCAATCGCGACTACGCTAACGCCGTGTTGGAGCTGCTTGATCCCAAGAGAGACTATTTTGGGGATAGAGTGATTACAAGAGACGAGAGCCCTTACATGAAGACGCTTGATTTGGTCTTGGCTGAGGAGCGTGGAGTGGTGATTGTGGATGATACGCCTGACGTTTGGACCCATCATCACAAGAGTAATCTAGTGGAGATTAGCAAGTACAAATACTTCAGAGTCGATGACCAACAATATTCAAACCCTTACTCGGAGGAGAAGAGAGACGAGAGTGAAAACTACGGTGGATTGTCCAATGTTCTGAAACTACTCAAGGAAGTTCACTGTGGGTTCTTTGGAGTCGGGGAAGATCAGTTTGAATCGCAGGACGTGAGGTTGTTGCTACAAGAAATAGATTTTAGATTTGCCAGAGAAGCTTATGCTGTTTCAGCCTTTTAAAAGTTTCATTATTTAGTGATTTCATTTGTTCTGTTACCTGTAAGAAACAGTGTTGAAAATTAAGGTTCATTCATATATATATATATAAACGTTTATTTCTTTAATATATGGGCAATGCTATGTTATATCCCATAAGCATCCAACCTATAAACTACGCCTAAATCATTCTGTGTATGCAATCAGAGATCTAATAGGATTAGAGTGTTGTATATTTGGAATTTATAGAAGGCTGCTTTCACTTAGATGTTACACAAATCCTCCAAGTCACTAATAGTTTTGATATAGTACCATTCTTCTTCAATGTATCGTTGTTCTATGTAACTCACGAAACAAGATGAGTGTATATGGTTATTTAGATGTTTGTGTTCGGGGAGAATGTCAAACCTTGAAGAACAGAGGAAGAGTTCAATAGACTAGTTGGAACATAGGGAGATCAATCATTTGAAGTGAATCATTGAAACCATTGGAACATAGTTGTGATTTAATAAATGGTTTAGTTAAATAAGATTCTGGCTCTCCAAGACCAATCTTTTGATGTGAAAGTGGCTATAAGCAGTCATAAGCAATATCTGAAGTAAGATCACTAGATCATCACGGATTCAATTTCAAAAGCAAAAGCACAAGAGCAAATATAAAGCTTTATCCAGTTACTCTGTTTATTAACTAAATAGAAACAACCTCTCCAAAAAGATAGATTATCCTTTATAAAAATTGACTAACCTCGTTCAAAACTAGCATTAACAAAACCAAAAGCAAGGAAGAAAGAAACTAACTAGGTAATTCATTTGACTAGCCTCCTTGTTGTTCTTTTTCTTTTGCCCTTGGCCGCTGTATCTTTCTGAAGGCGAACCAAACTTGGAACATAACTGAGGAGAAGTGGAAAATCACCCGACTTTCTTCGCCTTCTTGGCTCTTTATAAACTTCAACATAAAAATCTTCTTCGCCAACAATGAAAATCCTGGTCCGTTCCCCATCTTCTATGTCTACATCACAACACACCGCCACTTCCTTCTCCTCATCCAACAAGAAACTCTCCAGAATCATCTCCTCGTCTTCTACCATAAACTCACACAAATCCACCTCTAAGAACTCGCTCCAAGACACCTCTTTGGCCTCAGAAACCTTATCGGTAACCCAAATCTTCGCCTCTGATGCGTAACGACTCTGATACAACACCGAGAGTCGTCCATCTTTAACAGCTGACAGAACCATCGTATCATCACGATCGCTGCTCTGAAACGGAAGAGGGACACGCCCGAACCTCTCGGTGGTGAAATCAAAACTGAGCAAGAAAACGCCGGTTCCTTGGTCGAAAGCCATCCAGTACGCATTTTCTCTCAGAGACACGCCGGCAGATAACAAGGCGATCTTACAAGCTAAGCCATCGATAACTTTCCACGAATCGGAGCTGAAATCGTAGATTTCAAACTCAGAAACATGGATATTCTCAGCTCTTTTCTCATAACAGCGAAGCATCAATACCTTGTAGCTGTCATTCCCGTATCCAAGAGCGTAGGTGCCATAACTCGCTTTAACATCTCCGCGTTCGATCCATCTCGTTTCGCCGTTACAAGGATTCCAAACCAAGAGTCTAGTCTTTCCCTCCGTGGTGCACAATACCAAACCGTCGCACTGAAAGATCTCTGATATTTTGACGTTTTTGATGGCCTTGAGTTTACCCGCAAACTCCACAGATGGAGCGACGCCGTCGTCGATTACATGGGTGTTGATCCTGATTGAATAAACCATGAAATTCGTCAGTAAGATAATCTCCCTTCCTGCTTGACTAGCAAATTGCTTCTCGATGAATTTCGGATCTTTGAATAGACTGCACCATCGTTTGCAAGTAGTTTTCAGTTGTCCTAGAGAGTTGGCCGGAACCTTGGAGAGTATTTCCGATTCAATTTCGCGGGGAAGATCGGAAATCGACATTTTCCTCTCTCTAGTCATCTCTGACTCTGATCTGCTGCTCTCTCCGGGAAGAAAATAGGGTTTTAATTTACTAAACAGCCCATTTGGCAGAAAACCATTTTGCTCATTAATATTGTTTACAAAAGGCCCATTTTCGTTGGTTTTTAGTATACAAGCCCAGCTGAGCCGTGAAGTTGTCCGAACTCGGAAGGATGTTTAGGGGTCGTTTACAAAATATTATGATCCTTATCTTATCCTAAATTATCTTAATTTATAATCTACTACAATATACTAGATCATTCATCCCCGCGCAGATATATATTATAAATTGTTTTATACATATTAAGTAAATTTTAAATTAGTTAAAATACTATGATAAAATTGTTATATAATGTTTAATTATTGTACTTAATTCTTTTATTTTTAGATCTTAAATTATTTTTAGATTTATAGTTAATCGCTTTTATTTAATGTTTTCTCTAAAATTCTATTTTGTGTAAAATATTATGGTTATATATCTACTTTAAATACGTCTTTTTGACTAATATATGTTTTATATTATCAATGCATCATGAAATTCCAATCTATAACATTTATTTGTTTTATTTTGTTTTAACTATATTTTCAAAAATATTTTGAAGATAATTAACCAATTTAAGTAGGAAATTTTATTCTATTTTTTAAAATTGTTTGAAATTATTTTTGTTTTTAAAACCCAAACCATTGTTTTGCGCAAAAGGAAAAAAGAAATTAGAAATCCTTGAATTTATATAAATCATCCTGGATCTCAATGCGAAATTTTCAGGTTACTATGTTTTGTTTTCTAAATATATGTTCTCTTTTCACTTCCAAAACAGTTTAATCTTATCATACATAACAGTGAAATGGAGATTAGAATCTCTTTTTAGATCCATAAAATGTGAATTAGGAATCTACGGTTAGGTCACCTTATGTGGACTCTAGTCTTGGGCATTACAAATTTTAGTTGGACCCCAAATCTGTTTTATCTAATGAAATTTATGATATCTCCCTTAATAAATATGTAGAGCTCTTTATCATTTGTTGTCTTATGAATTTTTGAGATGTTTTGGAGCTTTTATTCTCTATTCATCACTTATTTTTCGGAATAATTTCGCATAATCGGTCTTTTTTCTTATATGAGTGGAATAGCCTCAAAGTTAAAATCTCTGATTAAAAAAGTGGAGTTTGAAATCAACATATTGAACAGAGAATTGGAGGCTTACATATGTTTAGATCCATGAAAATATGTTCTTAAAATTACAGGATTAGCATCTCTCTTTAGAGAATCAAGAACTAGATAGCTAACAGAACAAGAGCTTGAGTTTATATATCAACAAAGGAAACTCCACCCGTTTCGTATTCTTGTCTCTAAAGTCAAACCGGGAGTCGAGACGACATGACTTTATTTTATTGATGTTCCCGCTTACATGGACATGAATAAGTGGAATAAAGTCAATGATAGAAGAAATATCCAATCCACAAATATCACAAGCTTTCTTTTTACTACTCTTTATGTTTCTTATAGATTGATATTTTGTGTTTTTCACAGATATTAAGAAATAAAAACTATCTACTTTTTTACTAATTACTTTTTAGTTTTTTTTAAATAAAAAGATTAATAAAAACAAAAGTAAATAGTGACTAAAAAGTATTCTTTGGCCAATAAAAATAGTATTCAATAAATGTAGAATTTCACTTTTAATTTTTCTTTGCACAAAACTTGCCATTAATTATTTTGTAAAGAACTTCACAATAGTATCAACTCTTTTCTCCTAGTCAAGAACTTCACAAGCTTCAAAAGAGAATGTAGTTCCAAATATAATATATCTTTGCTAGTAGTTATGTTGTCGACGATGTCTCAGTTTATGAATCTAGTTATGGTATAGCTACAGATCCAAGGAGAAAACACATCCAACGTAACCAGCTCAAAAATCCAAAAAATGCAATTAACTAGTGTTAGTAGATGCGCAAAACCGTGGTGGGTGGACCACAATATTAAGAGTATTGTTTCTTTAACTCTTCCCTTAATTTTCAGAGCTTTTATGTCTTAAAAATCAAGTTAGTTGTATGTTTTAAACATCTCTCTCACACTATCTTCTTGTACTCTATGGCTATAAATATGATAGCCTTGTAATATTTTCCTTGCAATTTAAATAGAAAAACCTTAATAAAACAAAATATGTATAGGGTATTTAGTTTTCGTGAATACAAAACCAACAAAAATTATTTATGCGTATTATGAACTAGGAAAACTCTTTGCCATAAGAAAAATATTAAATATTATCCTCATACTAAATATATATTGCTCATAATTTCTTATTTTTTATGTGGAAAAATGAAAATTCGTTTGCTTAAAATAGAATACGATTAAAATATCGTATATACAAACTAAATATGCCGAAATTCTTTGATTATATTCGAAGATTTTGCCATTGTAATGAATTATAATGTACTTCCAACAAAAAAAAATGAATATCAAATGTATTAAACTGCAATTGTTTGTAAAGCACGAATGTTGTTAACTTGATGTCAAAGAGTTTTATTTATAATAAAGTGAGACCATTTTTCAAATATATTGTGAGCATGTATTACCGTTGCTCTGTTTTAGAAGTGGTGCTGGGCTTCGTCTGTTTCATCTGGCCCATATCTATCATCTTTGGGCTTCATTTGGGCATGACATTCGGAAGGCGCATATGATGTTAGGTTGCTGGAAACCGAACCCTCGTCTTTCATCAGAGTGTTTGGATTCACATTGGTCACCCCATAACCTCCCTTACTGCTTTACCCAAATTCTTCATGATGAATAAAATGTACCATCGAAAAGTGCTTATCGCTTTTAAGTTATAAACTACTATTAAAACTCATTACAAGATTACAATGCATCAGATCTGACGGCAAACAGTTTTACAAACGACAAAATGTCTAAAATAAATGCTCATAACAAACAGCTCTAGAGCCTACATTTCTACAAGATATTCAGAATAATGTAACTTCATAAAACGACGGGATCATCAAAATAAGATTTGAATTTGGATATTATGTGATCTTAAAATTTGTATATCCAAATTTAGATAAAACTCATTCCAAAAAAAAATTTACGCAGTCAAGCACAGCCTGACACTTGAACAACTAGTGAACAACGTGTTTTCTTCCATATATCGAACGTACGTTCTGAGTTACTAATATTTAGTAAGACAATGGATTTTAGCAAGGTGTGTTATACAGAAGATTTAAATCCAGTATTTTTATTTTCTTAATAAGACATGGACTAGATTCTGTCAGGGAACAATGAGATAAGAATTAAAAATGATTTAAAAGCCTTTTCAAGTCGCTTCACAAATGTGTGTGTGTGTTTTTTTTTTTTTTTTTTTAATTCTCTCTAGTCTCTTCTTTACAAGTTACAACATGGCGAGTCGGCATAGTAATTACTATTTTCCGCAAATTCAAGCGTTGGTTAATGTAACACGTGTAAGGAAGCACGTAACACGAATCCAAAATCAAAACGCCAGAAGAAGTGGCTACTCGCCACGTGGTTGGACATGTGTCATCAAACCATCTTGTTTTCCACTAATACATAACAGAGCAATCACAACACCAATCCTCTGAGAAAATCACACAGAGCTTTTCCTGAAAATTGATAACTATCTATCAATCTTATCATTATTTAATTTCGGCGACAGAGAGAAAGTTAGATTTCAAAATTATATGATCGATTTAGATTAGTGTTCAATAAAAAAATGGGTTCAAGGAGGAGAGTGTACGGTTTCGTTATGGTAGCTTTGGTTCTAATGGCTATTGTAACGATGTGTTGTGTTAAAGCCACCATCGAGGAAGAAGCGGCTAAGGATGAAACATGGACTGACTGGGCCAAGGAGAAGATCGGTCTGAAGCATGAAGAGCACATCCCAACCACTCACACCACCTCGACGGTCCAAGACAACGCTTGGGGAGCGACTGATAAGGCTAAGGACGCTAAGGACGCAGCCAGACGCAAAGCAGAGGAAGCGGTTGGAGCGACCAAGGAGAAATCGGAAGGGGCTTACGAGACAGCCAAATCTAAAGCCGGCGAGACTGTTGGATCCGTGAAAGACAAGGCGTCGCAGAGCTATGATTCAGCCGGTCAAGTTAAAGATGACTTGTCTCACAAGTCAAAGCAAGTTAAAGACAGTTTGTCCGGAGACGATAGCGATGAGTCGTGGACTGATTGGGCTAAAGAGAAGATCGGAATCAAGCACGAAGACGATGAAAACTACCCTAACGTGGGAGACACGGTGTCGGAGAAGGCTAAAGAAGCTAAGGACGCGGCTAAACGCAAAGCAGGAGACGCTAAGGAGAGATTGGAAGAAACGGTTGAGGCGGCTAAGGAGAAAGCGAGCGATCTGACGAGTGCAGCCAAGAAGAAGGCGGAGAAGTTGAAGGAGGAAGCGGAGAGAGATAGTAAGAGTGCGAAGGAGAAGAGCAAAGAAAGCTACGAGGCTGCGAAATCCAAAGCCGATGTGACTTTGGAGTCTGCAAAAGATAAAGCGTCTCAAAGCTATGACTCAGCTGCTAAGAAATCGGAGCAGGCTAGAGATACCGTGTCGCACAGATCAAAACGAGTTAAAGACAGCTTGAACGACGATGATGCTGAGCTCTAGAATGTGGGAATAAAAAGCCATCCGAGGAGTTTGAACAGTTTTTTTATGATGGGTGATGTTGTTTTTCTTGTTCCTGATCTTTAAATATGTGTATCGTGTATGAATCTCTTTCTTCATGTTTCTTTTCTTCCCTTTTTGGTTTCATTGTGTATCTGTTGATCTCTTGGGATGGATATACATATATCGTACGTTTTGGAGCAAGAAGCTATTCGTAATTAGGTGGGCTGATTAGTGTGTTTTAGTGGCCCAAAGTCTCTTGAAATTAGAAGCACAATCACTTGCGTGACTCGGTGACTGCAGCACCTTTACCACACCGAACTCGCTAAAACAACTCGTTAATTTAATAGCATATCGACAGTAACGTCACCAAACGGCACCGTTTTGAGTAACATTTGTCTTTTATAATTATTTTATTAAAAATAATATTTTATCATTTATTTATCAGTTCAGCTTAGCGTTAAAAATTCAGCTTACCATAAGACGTTCTACCATTGAAAAATTTATCTTACGTTAAGACGTTGTTTTATTATTTAGAGGAGAGAACTGTCCAGGGATACAAAACTAATTTACTGATTAGCCATTAGCATAATTAATTAAGCCTGCTTTTGCTTTTATGTTAGTTAAATATGCTAATAATTGGAATTTGTTGCCACATGGATTAACATAAGATAAACACGTAGATTGTATCTTAATTAAAACTTTCGCTTTTCTGATCGTTTGCCTTTTGCCCCCACTCCAGTGGTCGAGTAAGGCTAGTGGGAGGAAGTAGTGATTGCTCACCTCACATCACAAACTTATAATAACAATAGACTACGTACGTTCTTTTTTAATCATAAGGTGTTTCACTTTCCAGATAAAATAGATTAATAACCTCGACAAAAACTCTTCGTCTCTACTTTTTGCTTAAATTTAATTTAATTGCTGTAAACTTATAATCATCTTTGGTAAGAAGAAAATTAATATGTATATTCAACTTTCACCTTTTGCTGATGTCGAATGTTTTCTTTTTTTAAATAAAGAATTTGATTTCTTCTTTCTTGTTCCCAAGGGTTGGAGATTCAATTGCGTCAACCAAATATATTATTCAGCGTAACGTTATTATACAACAGATCCCATGTACTTTTGAATTTGTTAATACTACTAGTGTTATTAGTATATTACAATACTTGTTAAGGTTATTGCGTTTACTTTAATGAATGGGTATATTGGTATCTAATCTGGTTCTGTTGATATGCACTTTTGCGGAGGTAGGTCTACTTTTGTGTTCCAACAAATCATACCATGAAAACGGATCGGAAAATAAATCCGCGGAGGTCTACTTTTGTGTCCCAACAAATCATGTCCGACACCATACGTACAAAGGAAATAAACATTAATTAATTTTTGATTAAATTCGAAAATGAAATTACAGCTCTATATTCCAACAAACCAAATAATTTTGTTTTTCTCTTTTTCATAACCTATAAATTCAAGCCAATACGAAACCAAAAAACGTAGTTGACCCTAATTAATTTTCTCACTAGAACTCACAGAATCATTTTAGAATTGAATCGAAAGACATGAATATAGAGTATTAGCTATAATTCTACCGGCATAAAACCTAGAGTGTTAATTATTGGTAATATGATTTGGTAGACAGCTTGTTTCGATCTTGATTGTTAGTTGGATTTCTTGGTAGAAAACCCAAAATGATATTGATTTTGTCTCTCTTTTGTTTTTGTTGAATTGATGTATCTTAGTACTATATCAATTAAGCGTCCAATTTGGCATTCTTGGGGGTAGTAGACTTAAACTAGACTTGCCTCTTCGTCAGTGGAAAGGTTTGTGTCATGTGTCTATTTTTTATATGAATAAGATATATATGGACATATATATGTGGATTGAGTTTGGATAAGATTTGTAATAAGAGAAGGAGACTCATTTATCCACTTAGCAATTGTTTAGTAGGTCGCTTTTGGAAAAACACTACGCTAAATATTATTTAAATATTGATCCTAATGTATGAAGACTCTCTAAATTGACGTATTAATCAATGTTATGGAATCTTGGAGACCCTTTACGAACTTAGACCATGATTAATGGTAGTATTATATATACTAAGAAACCCACTAAAATACTACCATTAATTTTGCTCTTACGTTATTGGTTATCATAAAGTCTCCCTTTTCTATATGCTACTATATACTAATTTAAGTGCGTTAACGCCTACCGTTAAGAATATTCCCCACAGTTCAACATGGAATTAAACCTCCAAAACAAAATTCAACATGGAATTTCAAACCTCCATACAAACTTAGAAAGAAAAAAGTTTAGCGAACTATCCTTTCTCCTTACTTTTAGGTATTCGTTTGTTAGATGCTCCTCCTATGGAGGTCGATTTTATCTTGATGGAAGATATGTATGGAATAGCGAGAACACACGTAATGTGCGAGTGTAACTGTTTCTTTTAAAATTTGAATAAATTGTGGGAGACATTGTCTCCTATATCATACCAAAAAAAAAAAACTTAGAAAGAAAAAAAGTGAACACTAGTACAAGTACAAACTTAGGGTCTGACTGGTTTAAACGTAACGATTGCGGTTGCGTCTGCGGGAGTTTGCGGAAGCGGGCGATTGCGGTTAACAGCGTTACTAAACAGTTTGTACGACTGGCACAGCGGTTGAAAACAGGTGCATTTGCGGGATACTTACGACTGGTTAACTAGTAGGTGCAGTAGCGGTTAAAAATAAATTAACAATATAAACATATTTTATAACTATAAAAACATCAAAAACCATATTATTATTAAAAAATATAAAATTATTAATTAAACATAATTATTTATAAAAATTACAAAAATAGTATGTGTTAATACTTACGTTTATTTTTATTTTTAGTTGGGATGAAAGTTATGATTTCAATAAAGAAATTGTTTTTTTGAAGATATTAGATGAAATTTTTTTTAGTTATTATATATATATATATATATATATATATACATTAGTGATGAAGAAAAAATTTATCAAAATAATTAGAGTTTAAAGATCTTAAACATATAAAATTATGAAAATTGTTAATAAATATTAGTTAGAAAGTGACAAATTTATTTATTTATTTGTAATTATAATATTTTAATATTATTTTTTTAAAGTTATTATATATATATCTTGATTTTAAATAAATTTTGTGTTTTTTTTAATTTTTAATTTTTTAATTATCTACCCGCAATCGCCCGCAACCACAAACGCTAGCTGGAAGGAGCTTTTTTGATTTTGAGGGTTTAAAAGCGGTATGAAACGGTAAAAAGCGTTTCGTATGATTGTTGTCAAACGCTAACAACCGCTACCACCTGCAAAAATTGTGTTTGCGAATGTTAGCGGGAGAACCAATCAAACTCTTAGAAAACAAAAAAAAAGTTGTATACAAGACAACTTGACGAAGAAGATATTAGTACATATAAATCACACTTTATTCATATTTATAGAACATTGTCGTGTTTTTATATTCATGTTCATTAAAATTTGTAGTATTTAGTATTTTATTCCAGCTTAATTATATATATTTATCACTTGTCCCTGCAGAACGATACTTTTCTTCAATTCGATTAATTTTTATATTGCTCTCATATTCATTTTTTCCATAATAATCTACTGAAAATATAAATAGTTGATTTAGGAATTCTAGATGTTAGAATCTCATATTGCTAATGAGATAAGTTTTAGCGTATAATATAAAAGATACAAATATTTCACTCATCACTAATTGATTTTGAGTTGGAGATACAAAATTCCTGACATTAATTAACAAGATTTTAAGTTTTATGTAAACTGATACTCTTGTTAGTTTAAATTTTATGAATATGGTTAAGATCTAAATAAAATGGTCAATATGGTTAATTTCACATATTACACTAATTATTTGATTCAATTAATCAATTTAGTCACGTTAATATCTCTCTCACCATTAAAAGCGGAATCAACACTATAATTTTGGAATGTCTCTCCCACAAGATGACACATCAGCTTTTTAAATTGCTCTGGTGTTGACATGTCAATAAATGAAAAAACTTGAACTACCAATAGAAACATTTGGTTTTTACATATCACATTCTTACATGGGTCTAGATATTTAATTTGGTTGGGCCTTAAAAGAAAATCCAAAGTATTATTATTCATTAAATTAGAAAACAATTATTATATCAAATAAAGAAATATGTTAAAGTGTAGAAAATTAAAAAAGCAAGGTGGAAACGGCACAATCATTTTTTCAAGGGTAATTTTTAATATATTTTCAACTTGCAGACTGAGGTAAAAAATGGATTCGGGAGTCACTAAGAAAAGCAAATCCGATGAGAGATGATGTCTGAAGAGTCGAAGACTATGTGACCGATGACTAAACTAAGACCCTTTGTTCGATCGTTTATGAGAGAATCAAATGAGATGTTCGTGATGTATATATACACGATGGGGTGATATGCTTACACTTGGGAGATGGCTAAGCTGTTAGATCCGAAAGGTGAGTATTTTTGGGATCAGATTATATCTGGTGATGATGGTGTCATCTATGGTGAGACATAAGAAGAGTCATGATATTGTCTTGGGAAACGACGAAGTTGTTGTTATCGTCGATGACTCAAAGAATTCTTTTGGTAAAATGAGCATCAAGGTAATTTCATAGAGATTGAGAGGTACCACTTATTTGCTCGAAGCTCCAAACACAGAACTTTAATTTGTTATCAGAGATAAAGATGGATGAAAGTGAATCTGATGGAGCTCTTAGTACAATTCTTAACATTTTAAAACAAACTCATTGCCTATTTTGTTAGGACACAAATAAATGATTTAATTTATAAAAATGTGAGATCGATACTAAAACAAGCGCTGGAAAAAAAATATGACATCGAGTCAATGTTATTCTAATAAGTATCATACATGTAAATGTAAATTATGTAAATAAAATAAATAATTCCAGTGTTCCAAAAAAATGTAAATAAAATGTCCAAATAAAATTCTCCGCACGTAAGGCGGGGTCAACACCTAACACCTAGTAGAACTTAATAAATATTCAAAAAGTCAGGATGTGAGAACGACCATATAACCTAAAATCATCAACCAAAACCTTCCAACTATATATATATTCGCATATAATAACTACTCTATTAGTTTTTTTATATACTAAGTACGTAGTTTACGTTTGTGACATTTAGAGAAACACTATCCTAATGGATTAATCGCAAAACTGGGATGTACGTATATCACCAAAAGTTTTACCAATGATCATTCATTTGATTTTGTAGGGCTAAGAATTTTCTTAGTTGATCATTGACTCATTGTCATATACGAATACATTAATCATAGGTAATACGCTAGGAGAGTAGGACCCGCTTACGATTATGATGAGTACGACCAAATTTAGATGTTAGACATTCTACTCAAACATATACAGAGACCACTTGTTTCGATACCAATCTATATATAACACACACATTTATAGATCACTCCCACATGGGCACACAAGTTTTATATGAGTTCAACTGCCTCTTTTGAGGTCAAGAATGTCACAATGTGGCTACTCTCATTGCCTGTCGTGTCCTTTTTAATTTGTTTTCCGTCATTTCGTGTAAATTTAATATTTGGCCTCTTTCTCTATCAGGCATCGTTATTCTAATATCATGAGATTAACTAAGTTTTATGTAACTAGTTGTTATTTTATGATATGCTGTGATATATACTGTGGTCAGTAATTTTGAAGAATATGTTTTGCTTAAAATAATGTTCACGTACATATCTACTAAGTGGATAATACAAGTACATGACCAGTGAAATTTGTTTTTCGATCTGAAATGTTATGTCCTTTTTTATATTTTGGCAGCTGAAATGTTATGACATAAGAATTCATGGATCGCACATACAATGATTAGATTTTACTATATATATATATGGCTTTTATAATATATCGCTGTCACTTTAGTATGCATTTCTACAATCGTACAATGAACAATTCGTGATTAAATATCCATCTAAAAACGAACTAACGCAGTATTATATCCACTGGCCAAGTCCAACTAACAATCCATGGATAATGCATTTGATACCATTCATAAGTTAATGAGTCGTTAATAAAAAGAAGACGGAGGAATTGAACAAATCTAAATCTATATAGAGTATATAGTCCACAACCACAAACAAAACTTGGACACACCAACACATATCATTTGTGAGGCCAAAGTTCCTTAGTTAAGCGACAAGGAGTGGCATTCTAATACGACGCTAGTAAATGTGGTAACCCATTGGGATGATGAGGAAACGAGGAAATTATGCTAAAAGTATTTATTACGTTAGTTATAGTGAAAAGAAAGGTGGTGGGAGAAGTTGAATTTCATTATTTATTTTTAGTCACATCTAACCAATAAAAATAGTACGTGGCAAATGTAAGTTTAATATTTTTTAATTATTTTTTTACATAAATGAAAAGTTTAATTCAAAACTCTTACTACTTTTTATTTTATAGCTATTTTGATCAACCAAAAAAAAAGGATGATATGTGAATTCTATAAGAAACAAATTGCGAAGCTTTAAATAAGAATATATTACTATTGCATTATCTTATAACTTTATATAAATATATATGTGCATAACACATGAGATCATCTTGTAATTTGTTATTTAAACATGTTGAGATAACCTAGGTTAGAGATTTGTCCAATATGCAAACATACATAAATTGACACGAAAAAACGATTTTCTTAATTTAAAATCCAACAATACGGCATAAAAACGAAGAAAAATACGACTTATTAGTTTGCGACAGAAAAAAAGGAGGACATATTTGCTCTCTTTTAGAAAAATAAAAATAAAAATTTGTGTTTGGAAAGAAAAGAAGAAGAGAGCAACCACATGGATGCAATGGTCACACCAGTCAGTTATCAGTTGGTTGGTTCATTTCACGTGCTACTGCTCTCTTCCTCCATTCTCAAGTATCTCATTTCCGTCTTCTCTTGCCTTGCAGCCACGTCTTTAAATCTACATAACTTAGAAAAATCGAAACCGTATTAAATTTTGTTTTATTATGTATGGACCAGTTTTGTTATTGATTAGGCGATAGTCACTTGACCATCAAAATGGTCTTTTTTTAGGTGGACACCATTTCTATGAACGATTTTGTGTGCAACGAGCAGTATGGTGCGTTGATTTAATATCTTGAACAATTTGTTTAGATATATTTGGAACCATATCTTCTATTTTGGTTCATTGCCAACATTTCCTCAAATTTTTAATGGAAATATAGATACATGCTTTCGAATATTGGCACTATTGATAAAACAGACATATATATGCTTGAAATTGTCTAATTTTTTTCTAGTCGGATTGATGATCAACATTATCTCTATGCAATATTTAAACTAGTCTAGTGTAGATGTTTAAAGACGAGGTACTACAGTAGAACTTCTATAAATTAATACTCGATAAATTAATAATTATTATAAATTAATAAATTTTGCCGGTCCCGAGTTGGATCAGTGTAAAAATTAACAAATTTCGATAAGATAATAGTTTTTTGGAACTCCTATGTAAAAAAATATGGTCCCGATAATTATATAAATTAATAATTAAACATTTAGGTATAGATAAATAATGTAATATAATAAAATATGACTATATTGTTGTTTTAAGTTTATAAATGTTGTTTGCCTTATCTTCCAAATTTATTGATATTATTTCTGAATGAATTTTTATTTTTGAAAATATTTTTTTGGTATTTTGATGAACATTAAGAATTCGAACAGAAAAATATCTCTATAAATTATTAATTTATCGATAAATTAATAAAATATTAATTAATAAAATATTGAAGTTTCAGCATTATTATTTTATAGAGGTTTTACTGTAATTTGGATTTTAGACGTTTTTAATTGATAAGAAAATCAAAAATACAAAATCAGAGTTTTAAAAATACTTGATTTTTAACTAAAATTTATGTTGTAATTGTTTACCATTATCATTGTTGACTAGGTAAATAATTTCGTGTCCCATCTTAGATTAGCATTTCATTAATAGTATGTTTTAGGCTCGTATATAGATCGAAACGAGTACACCTGGTGTAATTACTCCAGTGAAAGACTAGAGACAGGAAGCTAGAATGTAGAATTGCACCACGTAGAATCAAAGAGTTTTATTAATGGTTAATGATGATGATTCTTAATTGATGGTTTATATATATCTATGTTTACAAAAATAATAATGGCTAACATCTCTTTAATCAGTTTACTTGATGGTTTGCACTGTTTAATAACATTAACGAGCAAAAGCACAAAAAAATGGAACAAGAGAAAACCGTGGTATATAAGAGTATAACCACGGATTTGTAAGTATCTCATACATTGTTTATATGAGATAAATTCTAGTGATAGACTCGATCGTCCCTGATTTCTAACACTTGTATATTTATGTCTTATCCTTATTTTAATTAATGTATTCCTAACATAAATTCTATACGTTATTTGCTGTCAAAATAAATAAATAAATAGACATGAGTTTTCATCTGTCAACATTTAAGGTGTATAAAAAACGCTTGTATATTTTTAAACGATTGCCTATCGCGCCAATAAAAAATTACTAAAAAGTCTACAACCGAAATTATTAGTCTACAAAGACAGACAATATCTTTTCCAAACAAAAAACACGATCTCAAAAAAGTGTTTTAAATTTTAATTAATAATTCATGCAAGGATATCGTTGTTAAAAAACAATCTCCTAAAATACCACGAATACGAAGAGTGGAAGACCTTCTTCGGTCGATAGAAATGTGCTATGAGCCTATGACCAAATCGTAACTAATAGTAAGGTTTGTTTTTCAACGGAAATCAGAGTTTAATCCTATGATCATTGCAAAATTTCCAAAGTTTTGACGGCTTATAAGAATTTACTTCTTGTTTAATTTGTTGAAGTGTATGAACATGAACATTTTGGAAGATTATGATTTTCTACGAAATTATTAGATAGTATCTGCCTAAAACTGCAAATTTTGTGATTATATATTTTAAAGAGAGTTACTGATAAATTGATGTACTTTTCTGTGTTTTTTAAAAAAAAAGCAATCTATCGAAGCCGAATTTAAGTTGAGTTATAAACTATTTAAATCCTACTGATAAATTTAGGTTACGAGGCTAAAATCCAAATGGAAATTCAAACTGTACCAAACTTGATAAAACAATATATAACAAGATTTCTATATTTGTAATAGTGAAAAATCTAAAATTCGAAACCAAATCAAAACTGCTCCAGAAACAAGATAAAAAATGCAAAAATATGTTTATATAACGCTTCTTTCCAACTTCCAATAAAAACAAAGTTAACATGAATCTATTATATTACTAATTATTTAATTTCAAGTTTTCAACATCAAACTAATGCAACAAATGACGTGGGGCCCGTAGATGCCTACAAGTACACATATAAAATACACAATGTATTATGATGTATACTAGGGTAAAGTTTACGCGTTGCGCGGATATGAAATATTTTATTTGTGTTGATTTTAGTATTTGTTTCCAAGTTTTTTATAGTGTATGTTTATTGTTAACTTTTGTTTATATTTTTTAAATTCCATATAATATTTAGAATAGATTGTTATTTTGTTTAATAATAATATATACAAAGATAAATATTTTGTTTTTATTCATTGCAAGCATGGCTAATATTATAATATTGCTTGTCAGTTATCGAGATATATACCACAATCGTCATTTTTTTTTCTTTTGTATCTTGTGTTTGTGCTTCTTCCATGTATCTAATTAGCAAATCAACATCTAGTCTTCTTGATATATTTTGGTTGAAATCTTCAATTTCAAAAAATACTTCGAGACATTGTATGTTATGTACTTCACATGATAGTATAGCTGTCTGAATAAATGTTTTTAAGTTGTTGGTTAATGAACTTGATGTTGATTCGTCCATGTTATGATACGTGATATAGAAGTTAATCACATCTTTGAAGGTTGAGTTATTTGCTTGGTGGTAAAGGGGATTATGTAGTTGGTGTTGTATTCTTAACGATATGGACGTGTGATTTGCATAATGAAGTTTGTTTCCGGTTGATGAAGTGATAGAAATTCTCCAATAATATAATGCATATGGTATATTATCCATTGGATTTTTGGTAGAAACAAAAATTAGATTTGTGAGTAGATTGATGTAGTGTTCTTGCTGCTATTTATATATGACTTTTTTTTTTGGTTGGATAGTATTTAGTTATCATTATTTTTTTGTGTAGTTCAATGTTAGGTTTATTTTGTTGATCCTTGCTTGTTGACGATGACGTGATATTCAGCGAGGGGACAGAGAATTAAAGAGTTAGAGAGTTAGATGTCAGAAGATCAAAGGGGGAAGATGATTGGGCTGGGCTTTATGGATCTAAATGACTCAATTTTGTGAGCAAAGCCTAAAACCGATTTTTAATGAAAGTGACACATGTAAGGGAGGAAAGCGCCACGTGTCAACCTCTCAGAACAGGTTCTAAAAAAAACCTTAGTTTATTAGAATGATGATTTTTGGTAGAAACAAAAATTAGATTTGTGAGTAGATTGATGTAGTGTTCTTGCTGCTATTTATAGATGACTTTTAAATTTTTTTTTTTGTTGAATAGTATTTAATGATCATTTTTTTGCGTAGTTCAATATTTGATTTATTTTGTTGATTCTTGCTTGTTGACGATGACGTGATATTCAGCGAGGGGACAGAGAATTAAAGAGTTAGAGAGTTAGGTGGCAGAAGATCAAAAGGGAAGATGATTAGGCTGGGCTTTATAGATCCAAAGGACTCAATTTTGTGAGCAAAGCCTAAAACCGGTTTTTAATGAAAGTGACACATGTAAGGGAGGAAAGCGCCATGTCAGCCTCTCAGAACAGGTTCTAAAAAAAAACCTTAAAAAAAAACCTTTGACGTGATATTCAGCGAGAGGACAGAGAATTAAAGAGTTAGAGAGTTAGGTGGCAGAAGATCAAAGGGGAAGATGATTGGGCTGGCTTTTATGGATCCAAAGGACTCAATTTTGTGAGCGAAGCCTAAATTCGGTTTTTAATGAAAGTGACACATGTAAGGGAGGAAAGCGCCACGTGTCAGCCTCTCAGAACAGGTTCTAAAAAAAAACCTTAGTTTATTAGAATAGATGTATCTCGCAAATACATATTCCCTACAAAAATAAATGTACATACTCTTGCGTGTATTATTCATACTAGGTGTTGACCCCCGTCCTACGTGCGGATAAATTTTTTTGGACATTTTATTTATATTTTTTTGGGACAATGGAATTATTTATTTTATTTACATAATTTACATTTACATTTATGATACTTATTAGAATAACATTGACTAGATGTCATTTTTTTTTTTCAGCGCTTGTTTTAGTATCGATCTCACATTTTTATAAGTAAAATCATTTATTTGTGTCCTAAAAAAATAGGCAATGAGTTTGTTTTAGAATGTTAAGAATTGTATTAAGAGCTCCATCAGATTCACTTTCATCCATCTTTATCTCTGATAACAAATTAAAGTTATGTGTTTGGAGCTTCAAGCAAATAAGTGGTACCTCTCAATCTCTATGAAATTACCTTGATGCTCATTTTACCAAAAGAATTCTTTGAGTCATCGACGATAACAACAACTTCGTCGTTTCCCAAGACTATATCAGGACTCTTTCTTATGTCTCACCATAGATGATACCATCATCACCAGATATAATCTGATCCCAAAAATACACACCTTTCGGATCTAACAGCTTAGCCATCTCCCATGTGTAAGCATATCATCCCATCGTGTATATATACATCACGAACATCTCATTTGATTCTCTCATAAACGATCGACCAAAGGGTCTTAGTTTAGTCATCGGTCACATAGTCTTCAGACATCATCTCTCATCGGATTTGCTTTTCTCAGTGACTCCTGAATCCATTTTTTTTTACCTCAGTCTGCAAGTTGAAAATATATTAAAATTATCCCTGAAAAAATGATTGTGCCGTTTCCACTTTGCTTTTTTAATTTTCTACACTTTAACATATTTCTTTATTTGATATAATTTTTTTCTAATTTAATGAATAATAATACCTTGGATTTTCTTTTAAGGCCCAACCAAATTAAATATCTAGATCCATATGAGAATGTGACATGTAAAAACGAAATGTTTCTATTGGTAGTTCAAGTTTTTTCATTTATTGACATGTCAACACGAGAGCAACTTAAAAAGCTGATGTGTGAGCTTGTGGGAGAGACATTCCAAAATTATAGTGTTGATTTTTTTAATTCAACTAAAAAAGTTCCCTGTTGATAAAAAAAAAAAGAGTTCCCTTTTTCCTTGTAAATTACAATATTTCATTTATTTCGAATAGTACTAGCAATAATTTATTTAAAATTTTTGTTAGTGTTATAATCCATTGAGGTTTGAATCTCCATAACCGGCCCATTGCATTAGACCACGGCCCAGCACATTGGATCATAGGCGGCCACGTTTTCCTAAGTTCATTATGATTAGTAGATGTTTTCCTTTTCCTTGTAGAAGTAGGAAAAGTGCTATTTTCTTTTCTATCCTTTATGTAATTACTATATAAAGAGACATTTGGTCCTCATAATAATACAACACAATTCATTCGAATCATAACACGTTATCAGCACGAGCTTGCTCTGATAAACCCTAAGTAGCCGCCGTCCGCAGCCGCCGTCCGTCGCCGTTCTACGCCGGAGTTGTGCGATCCGATCCTAAGTGTTTTCCGAGGTCTTTAGCTCCCGGTTCTTTTCCAGTCAACCCAAAAGAAGGATCAAAGGTATAATCAAAACCCTAAAACTCAAGAACACCATAAAATCGAAATCGGACCTAATGTATATCAAACCCTAAAAACCGATTTTGATTGTTCCACTTGTTTGATCTCTTAAGAACCTAAAATCGAATTGAACCTAAGAAAAGATAAAACCCTAAAATCGGATTTGCTTGTAAATTGATTGATTGATTGTTTGGCCTAAATCGAACTTGAACTTTTGCATGATAATATCAAACCCTAAAATCCTATTTGTTTGAAATCGCATGGTTGCTTGAAAACCCTAATCTATAATCGCATGCTTTAATTAAAATCAAATTTGGTTGTTTGATCTATTGCTTGGTCAAATCCTAATTGAACTAGGAATTGCATGATAAAAATCGGACCATTAAAATTTTGTTGGCCAAAACCGAAAATCATAGATATTCCTTGTTAGGATTGAATTTGGAAAATTTCCTTTTTGTTTGACCACATAGAAATCGCAAATTGGAAATTGCCTTATTTGAATTTGGAAAATTTCCTGTTTACTTTTATCACCTAGAATTACATGTTAGGATTAAAATTGGAAACTTGCTTGAATTAAAATCGCATGATATGTGCATAAAATAAAAGCGGTTGAAAGAAACCCTAAAAATCCTAAGAGAAAAACCGATGCTTGATCTCAGATGGCGAAAGTCAATAATTTGGACTTCGCAGCCCTTAATCTCTCAGGAGATAATTACTTGCAATGGGCTTTAGATGCAAAGATCATGCTGAAATCAAAAGGGCTCGGTGAATGCATTAATGATGCAAATAACGAATCCGAGAGAAATAGGTATAAGGCGATTTTAATCATACGCCACCATCTCGTTGAGAGTCTCAAAGATCAATACTTGACGCTTGAGGATCCTCTTGATCTCTGGAAGGAGTTAAAGGCGAGATATGATCATCAGAAGATGGTTATACTGCCTAAGGCCAAATATGATTGGCTTAACTTAAGGCTCCTGGACTTTAAGTCCGTGGATGAATACAACTCGGCCCTATTTAAGATAGTTTCAAAATTGAAGCTATGTGGCGAGATTGTGACAGAGAAGGATATGCTTGAAAAGACCTTCTCGACCTTCCACTCAAGCAACGTGTTGCTACAGCAACAGTATCGTGAGAAAGGTTTCACGACCTATGCAAGTTTGATCTCTTGTTTATTGCTTGCGGAGCAGAACAATGAATTGCTGATGAGAAACAGCGAGATGAGACCTCCTGGATCAACCCCACTTCCTGAAGCCCATGTGGCCGAGGACACTAAGATGGAAACCGAGGCAAACCATGTCCAGAGATACCAAAAGTTTAATGGCCGTGGACATGGAAAGAGACAAGGGCGTGGTCGCTACCACCCATATGGTCGATGGAATGGTCGCGGATCTGATTTTAACCGCGGTCAAGGACGTGGCCGAGGGCGTGGCCACGGGAACCAAACCGGACATCAGTCCGGCCCGACCAAGTCTGTTTGCCATCGATGTGGGATGGACAATCATTGGGCCAAGACATGTAGGACTCCCAAACACCTTGTGGAACTTTATCAAGAGAGTGTTAAAGGGAAGAATCCAGAAGCCCACATGATCCAGCATGATAAGGAAGGCGACTTCGATCATGAACGTGATGACCTTATGGATGATCTCATGGAGACATCAGATTGTTTAAAATAGGCATTAAAATTGTATTGCATTCATGTTTTGTTTTCATTTGGATTTATGTCTTTGGATTTGTTTGGATTTGCTTAATTAATAATTAATGGCTTTTAAGACATAATTCTTTTTTTAAAATGAAAGGCAACATGGATGAATTCGTGGTGGATAGTGGGTCAAGCCACACGATTTTAAAGGACAAGAGATATTTCATAAATCTTACATTGAAAAAGGCCAATATAAGTACTATAGCAGGCATGGCCGGCCTAATAGAAGGCTACGGCCAGGCCAATGTCCTATTGCCTAAGGGGACGCATCTAGAGATTGCGGATGCATTGTTTTCCCCCAGCTCAAAGAGAAGCCTATTGAGCTTTAAAGACATTCGAATGAATGGTCTTCATGTTGAAACAATGGACGAAGGAAACCGAGAGTTCCTCCAAATAATTGAAATCGTCCAAGGCCAAAAGAAAGTCCTAGAGACTATACCTGCTATAGCTACCGGCTTATATTGCACTAAGGTCAATATGATTGAGGCCAATGCCACCGCAAACCAAGAGTTTACGGATAGGTTCAACCTATGGCACGACCGGCTGGGACATCCCGGGTCGAATATGATGCGAAAATTGATAGCCAATACTTATGGGCACGCCTTGAAAGAAAGGAGAGTAATCCCAAAGAATCTTACTTGTGCCTCATGTTCACAAGGGAAACTCATTGTAAGGCCATCACCAGTGAAAGTGACTAAGGAAACAATAAATTTCCTGGAAAGAATTCAAGGAGACATATGCGGACCAATACACCCACCTTGTGGGACATTCCGATATTTTATGGTCCTCATTGACGCATCTACAAGATGGTCACATGTATGCTTATTGTCATCACGGAATATGGCATTTGCAAGACTCCTTGCTCAGATAATACGCCTAAAGGCTCACTTTCCAGACTTTCCTTTAAAGACCATACGAATGGATAATGCTGGTGAATTCACTTCCCAAGCGTTTAATGACTATTGTATGTCCATGGGGGTAAGTGTTGAATACTCCGTGGCACATGTACATACACAAAACGGCTTGGCCGAGTCATTTATAAAACGCATACAGTTGATTGCTAGACCATTACTCATGAGGTCAAAGCTTCCTGTATCCGCTTGGGGACATGCTGTCTTACACGCTGCCGAACTAATTCGCATCAGGCCATCTAGTGACCATAAATATTCCCCATCCCAATTATTATCGGGACAAGAGCCAGACATTTCCCATCTTAAGATATTCGGTTGCTCAGTTTATGTGCCGATTGCACCACCACAGAGGACTAAGATGGGACCTCAAAGGAGGATGGGGATATATGTTGGATATGATTCACCCACGATCATAAAGTACCTTGAGCCGACCACCGGAGATTTATTTAAGGCCAGGTACGCGGATTGTCATTTTGACGAATCCGTTTTTCCAACATTAGGTGATGGAAACCGGCTGGTAAAAGAAATTGCATGGAATCAAACATCCTTAAAATGGCAAGATCCTCGGACTCGTGAAAGTGATTTAGAGGTCCAAAAGATAATACATTTGCAAAAGCTAGCTATACAATTGCCAGATTCCTTTGCAGACCCAAAGAGGGTAACGAAATCATATATACCAGCCGTGAATGCACCAATTCGTATTGATGTCCAAGAAGGACCGAGTCAAGTGGCTACTGAGTCTAAACCACGATTGAAACGTGGAAGACCAATTGGTTCCAAAGATAAGACTCCTCGGAAATTAAAGAAAGGTGCTGAAATTCAGACCGAGGAGATAGTGGACGTTCCAGACATAAATGAACCTAAGGTGCCGGAAAATGTTGCTTGGGACGCCAAGCTTCATGGGCCTGAAGTTCCTGATAACAAAGAGATCGCGATCAATTATGTCTCGTCTGGAATCCAATGGAACAGAAAGAATGTCGACATTGATGAAATATTTGCATGCAATGTAGCACTTGAGCTCATGAATGAGGATCTAGAACCCACGTCCATTTTAGAGTGCACTCGTCGATTAGACTGGAATAAATGGAAAGAAGCTATAAACGTGGAGTTAAACTCTTTAAAGAAGAGAGAGGTTTTTGGTCCCATAATTCGGACACCTCGTGATGTTATACCAGTTGGACATAAATGGGTCTTTGTGAGGAAGAGAAACGAACAAGGTGAAATCGTTAGACACAAAGCACGGCTTGTGGCACAAGGATTCTCACAAAGGCCAGGAATCGATTATGAGGAGACATACTCCCCTGTGGTGGATGCAACGACTTTTAGATTCCTGATAAGTCTGGCCATAAGAGAGAAATTGGATTTGCGGTTAATGGATGTTGTAACCGCATACTTATATGGTCCACTGGATAACGAAATTTATATGAAAGTCCCAGAGGGAATAGAGCTGAAAGATAAAAGAAGTTCTCGAGACCAGCATTGTATTAAGCTGAATAAATCGCTCTATGGATTAAAACAATCAGGTCGCATGTGGTATAATAGACTAAGCGAGTACTTAGTAAAAGAGGGCTATAAAAACGATCCCATAAGTCCATGCATATTTATAAAGAAATTTGACAAGGGATTCGTAATCATCGCGGTGTATGTAGACGACCTGAACATCCTAGGAACCTCTGAGGAAATATCCCAAACGGTTGAATACCTAAAGAAGGAATTCGAGATGAAAGACTTAGGAAAGACTAAGTTCTGTTTGGGAATACAACTTGAGTACGTCAATAATGGAATCCTTGTGCATCAAATGGCATATACAGAAAAGGTACTCAAGCGTTTTAATATGGACCAGGCTCACCCACTGAGTAGCCCAATGATGGTGAGAAGCCTTAGTCTGGACAGTGATCCATTCGGTCCAAAGAAGAAGGATGAAGAAATCCTTGGTCCCGAAGTGCCATATCTCAGTGCCATAGGAGCGTTAATGTACTTGGCTAGTCACACTAGGCCGGACATTTGCTTTGCCGTGAACCTCCTTTCAAGATTCAGTCCTTGTCCGACCCAAAGGCACTGGAGTGGGATCAAACACATACTTCGTTACCTGAAAGGGACGAAAGATATGGGTCTATTTTACACTAACCTTAACAATGAAGGTTTAGTTGGTTTTGCTGATGCAGGTTACCTTTCGGATCCGCACAACGGTCGATCCCAGACGGGATATGTCTTCACTCACGACGGAACAGCCATTTCGTGGAGGTCCATGAAGCAGACACTTACGGCTACATCGTCCAATCACGCGGAAATATTGGCGATCCATGAAGCCAGCCGAGAATGTGTTTGGTTGAGGTCAATGACTCAACACATTAGACGAGATTGTGGGATGATAGAAGGGAAAGAAGAACCGACCAGCATGTACGAGGACAACGCCGCATGCATAGCTCAATTGAAGGATGGATACATCAAAGGAGATCGGACGAAGCACATCTTACCGAAGTTCTTTTCCACTCACGACCTACAGAAGACCGGTGAACTCAAAGTGCTCCAAGTCCGTTCCAGCGACAACTCAGCCGACCTATTCACTAAGTCGCTTCCAACCTCCACATTGAAGAAGCTAATGCATCAGATCGGCATGCGCCGATTAAGAGACTTAGAGTGATGATCTTTTCAGGGGGAGTAATGCGTGCTGTACTCTTTTTCCTCGCTAAGGTTTTGTCCCACTGGGTTTTCCTTAGAAAGGTTTTAATGAGGCAGCATCCCCAAGCGTATTACTATGATCCCATCATCACAACCGGTTATGTCAATCAAGGGGGAGTGTTATAATCCATTGAGATTTGGATCTCCATAACCGGCCCATTGCATTAGACCACGGCCCAGCCCATTGGATCATAGGCGGCCACGTTTTCCTAAGTTCATTATGATTAGTAGATGTTTTCCTTTTCCTTGTAGAAGTAGGAAAAGTGCTATTTTCTTTTCTATCCTTTATGTAATTACTATATAAAGAGATCTTTGATCCTCATAATAATACAACACAATTCATTCGATTCATAACAGTTAGTCAGATTTTTCTTTTCTTTGTCAATTTTCATTAATCAGATAAATATGTTTATTGTTATCCAATAAAAATCTGTATAACAAGGAAACAAAAAAAGAAATAAAATATTTTGCTGAGTAATGACCGAAAATCCGGAAAAAAACACAAAAAAACAAAACAAATGGGAATATAAGGAAGAGAGGAAGCAATGGGAAGTGGCGTCCTCTCTTCAATTTCAATCGGCACTTCATCTCTTCTTCCCAATCTTCGTCTCTTCGAATATATACTTACACCTCTCTATATATACATATCTCCATCTCTCACACATACCTACACAGCTAAAGCCATATCCACAATCAATCTTCTTCCTTGTTCAGAACGGAATTAGAAGCGAGCAAGTTATCTAAACGGAAGAGATTCAGGCGAGCAAGTTATCTAAACGGAAGAGATTCAGGCGAGCAATCGATCGAATCGGTTCTCTGTTTTTTCCGGAAATTTCTAAAGTCGGTGAGATCGGGATTTGTTGATTGAATGGTGAGAAAGGAAGAGGAGAAGAAGGTGGAGGAGGCGAGGAAGGGAATGCGTCTGGGGAAATACGAGCTTGGGAGGACGCTCGGCGAGGGTAATTTCGGTAAAGTCAAATTCGCCAAGGATACCGTCTCCGGTCAATCGGTCGCTGTTAAAATCATCGACAAGTCTCGTATCGCCGATCTCAACTTCTCCTTGCAGGTTTGGTTTCGCGTTTTCCGATCTAATCTCCCCTTTTCCGATATATATTTATTTATTTCTTTTTTTGCGGGTTTCTCGTGTTTGTATCGGTTACTTGTTCGTGTTAGCGGCGAAAAAATCGACGGATCCAGTTTTTTTTTTTTTTTTAAAAGCTATCATCGTTGGAATTTTGCAGATAAAAAGAGAGATCCGGACGCTGAAAATGCTGAAACATCCCAACATTGTCAGATTACACGAGGTGCGTCTCCGATTTTGTTATCTAATTTTAATTCGTTTAAAAAAATAATCTTCCTGGATTATCGAATGATTCTTTGATTATGTAATTAGTATAGCAATTTTGGATTCTTTTGTTTGCTTGCGGTGTAGGTTCTGTTTGTTTAGTACCTGAGCATGACAGAAAAAAAAGTCATGACAGAAAAGTAAACAAACGTTTCCGAATTATTGCTTATTATTGGTTGTTATTTATTAAAAGTTGCTCCATTTTTGTTGTTATTCAGATTTGGTCTGGGGAAATCACTGATATTCACTATTTTTAGTCTCCCCATTGTTTTTTACCTTGTCTTATCAAAACAAGACAAAAGTGATTAGAACTTACTGACGAGGATTAAACATCAAATCCTCTAAAAAAGGTTGTTTGTTTGAGAATAATCACTTTTAAAAATCGCGAATTTTGGTCATCGATTTCGTACCGAAACATGTTCCTTTAGCTTGTTTTTCACGTTGCCAATTAGCGCCACTGTTTACATAAAACTATACTACATTTTTAAAGTTAAATTATTCCCATTATGGTGTGGCTTCAAAATTATGACCTTTTCAATGCAAGGTGGGTCCCAAATTGGTCGTGAAAAAATGGCGCTGAATATAATTGCCTAATCTTGGGACCTTTATAATCTTTTATCAAATGGACCCCACATTGATCTTATGCATACGTTACTTATTCTTCTTTTTATGATACTATATTAATTATCTATTATTCGGATTATTATTTGGGTGTTGCTGTACCTTTGGGTTAAAAAGGTGGAGGACGTTTATTGTTGACTTCTAATTAGTGTTTCAAATCATTGATTGCTTTGCCTTGTGAGATCAATCTTTGACTTTTTGGTTAAGCAACCGATTATTGATTTCACATATTCGATACACGTGGTCCACGTTTTAAGCTTCAGGTCGCGACTACCTCTTTCGTGCTGTACCTATTATTTTTTGATGTGTTCTTGTAAATTTTGTGACACCTAAGGGTTTAGGGAAAATCTTGGATTGAAATCGTATTTCTAAATTTATTCTTTTTTTATTAGGAGCAAATCTTTTGGATTTTCAAACATCTTTTTATCTCAGAATTCAAATTACCCTTTTTTTGTTTTGTTTATTTCTTGAAACTAATGGGCCGCTTCCTTTATGGGTCATAGTGCAGGTCTTGGCTAGCAAAACGAAAATTTATATGGTCATGGAATGTGTCAGCGGAGGAGAATTATTCGACAGAATTGTAAGGAAGCGGCCCATTAGTTTTTACACTTTCTTTTTAACACCTAAAATGTATTTTTGAGCTAAACTCACATTCTGATAACTCTCAGGTCTCCAAAGGAAAGCTTTCAGAAGCCGAGGGAAGAAAAATGTTTCAGCAGCTGACCGATGGCATCAGCTACTGTCACAGCAAAGGTGTTTTCCATAGGGATCTCAAGGTCCGTGCTTCTCCCGTTTTCCAAACACCATGATAAATAAGCCATGAAATAGTGCTCTGATGTGTCCACTTTTCTCTATATTGCAGCTAGAGAATGTTCTTCTTGATGCAAATGGACACATTAAGATCACTGATTTTGGCCTCAGTGCTCTGCCTCAGCATTTCAGGGTACTTGGAATTGTCATTTTATATCGTTAACATCATCAGAAACAAAAAAATTGATGAATCCATATGTTAGCTCTGACTAATTCTCTCTTTGCCGCTTTAGGATGATGGATTGCTACACACAACCTGTGGAAGTCCTAATTACGTCGCGCCTGAGGTTTTAGCAAACAGAGGCTACGATGGTGCAGCATCAGATATATGGTCGTGTGGTGTCATCTTGTATGTGATTCTAACTGGATGTCTCCCTTTTGACGATAGAAACCTTGCAGTTCTTTATCAGAAGGTAAACCGCCTCGTTTCTTCGATATTATCAATTCGACAGACACACATTTTGAAGAAACAAGCTTGATAAAAGATTTGATTTCTTTTTCAGATATGCAAAGGAGACCCGCCAATACCAAGATGGCTATCACCAGGTGCAAGAACCATGATCAAGAGAATGCTCGATCCAAATCCAGTCACGAGGATCACCGTCGCAGGTATTAAAGCAAGCGAATGGTTCAAGCACGACTACACCCCTTCAATTCCCGATGATGATGACGAAGAAGAAGTTGACACAGACGATGATGCTTTCTCAGTCCAAGAACTCGTAAGAATCTGTCACCTCACTCTTCATTGAAATTGCGTTTGATTCAAGTACAATGTGCTCAATTCTCTGTTTTCTTTTCTGAACGGTGTAGGGATCTGAAGAAGGGAAGGGCAGTGATTCACCGACCATCATCAATGCGTTTCAGTTAATCGGAATGTCTTCCTTTCTTGACCTGTCCGGTTTCTTTGAACAAGAGGTAAAGAGTCTTTACTCTGTTTCAAAGATGTGTCCTCTGCTGGAGATAATAATGTATAATAAAAAAAAGCTGTCCTTTCCAATTCTCAGAATGTATCAGAGAGGAGAATAAGATTCACTTCAAATAGCTCAGCGAAAGATTTATTGGAGAAAATCGAAACAGCAGTTACAGAAATGGGATTCAGTGTACAAAAGAAACATGCGAAGGTGAGTCTTCACAACACGTTCTTCCTCTTCCTTGTAATGTTAAGTATGTGGCGTTCATAAAATTTTAAGTTATAAACTGTATTTTTTTTTTCTTCTTCAGTTAAAAGTAAAGCAAGAAGAAAAAAACCAGAAATGTCAAGTTGGTTTATTAGTAACAGCTGAGGTATATTAATTATTACATAATATATTTCACTGTTTTAGACTATATAGTGATTATATTTGACTAATCAAAGGACTTCTTATCATACATATAAACAGGTTTTCGAGATAAAGCCGTCACTGAACGTGGTTGAGCTACGAAAATCTTATGGCGATTCTAGTTTGTATAGACAGGTAAGCTAATATTATCTCTTCTCACTAGTATTATATTAAAAAAATCATATAAAAAAAATACTAAAGATAAAATTTAATATAATTTTGTGTTGGTGCAGTTGTACGAAAGACTATTAAAAGACGTGGGCACTTCCTCGCCGGAGCAAGGGATAGTAACATAGGTGTTGGTGTTTTCGGCCAGAGCGAAATTAATAGTCGACTAATTTATGATATGGCAAACACCATCGATGTTAATAATTTTTCATTATTTAAAATATAAAGAGCTGATCAGTTTATTTACTTAGTGCAAATATTTGCATTAGTTATTGAAAAGGTGGAGAAAAATAGAATTACCTCTCAAGAATTAGAGCTTTTATTCACTCGCTACCTTTGTATTTGCTCTTTTATTTTGGTGTGCCTGGTCAGGCGGCTTTGTAGCCAAAAAGTTCAAGATATCTCTTCATTTTTTTTTTTTTGTAAAATAAAATATTTGTATAGTTTGTATATTTATATAGATGGATTTCCAAATGGGATGCATATATAAAAACTGTAAAATTATACCATGTCATCATAGACTTGTGGTTTGGATCAAACACAATAATCGTTACAAGAGATGCTCTAGGTTTGTAAACTCAACAACTTTGCTGATTAATTAATCATGCGGTTCACTCTGTTGGAAGAATCGAGATAATATATAAAACAGGTGGTCACACTTAACATCTCGCAAGCCGATATATATATGGCTCAAATATTTGAACATGCAGTTCATTGCGCATCATCAATGTCATTCGTTTCTTGTTAAGAAGAAAAGAAAGAAAAGAGCTCAGTGTATTATATAGTGTATTCATTCATATAACTAGCGCAAATATTGATGGTACTAAATACGACTTTTGGAACAATGAAAATTGGCGATTTCCTACCTACCTGCTAAGTGCTAAATTAGAGAAGTCAGGTCAGTGGCAAATCTACTCCATAATAAAAAAGGACTTCTCCAGCCAAATCTATAATGGGAGCTAATACTTAGCATCTCTCTGGACCAACAACAACTCGCAAGAGACTAACCATCTACTCGATCTGGATAAGGAATCACAAACTTAATCATCGGCATATATAGGTCTAGAGTACCAGTCGTTTCTAATGTAACAGATCAATTCACTAATTTACAAACTAGAAAAAAAAATAAAAAAGAGATGCATCGACTAATTTCGTTCTTTTCTTTTGCGTACTGTGCCTTGCTGGATTTGAACCAAACTTGGAACATAATTGAACATAAATGGCCAGTGTGATATTTTTGAAGATTTTCCAAAACTGATTCCTCTGTATCTATCCTCTCCAATAATGTATACCATAATGGTCTCATCATCTCTGCCTCCTATATCACAACACACGGCCACTTCCTTCTCCTCGTCGATGAAGAAACTAACGTTCCTCTTAAACAAAGGAGGACAAAAGACTGGATCGACTGCTAAGAACATTCTCCACGACAAGACTTTCGCCTGATCAATCTTATCATTGGTCGTCACCCAAATCTCCATATCTACATTTTCAGTATAACACTGATGTAACACCGAGAGCTGCTCTTCATTAACTGCTGAGAGAGTTACATTCTCATAACTCGGAAACGGAAGGCACAAGCGTCTAAAACTCTCTGTTGAAAAATCAAAACTTACCAAGACTTCTTCTTCTTGTTTCTCATCCAAACCTAGCCAGTAAGCATTTCCTTTTAGAGACACGCCATTTGGTTGCACGATGCAGTCGGGATTGACGTCAAGAACCCTCCATGAATCAGAGCTAAACTCGTAGATTTCAAACCCAAGAACTCGGTGGTCTGGGTCGGAATTACACCAACACCTCAAGATTTTGTAGGTGTGGCAAGATTTGTTGTTTTCGTATCCAAGAGCAAATAAGTTACTCTTGTAAAGCTTACTATATTGGATCCACCTGGTTTGACCATTACAAGGGTTCCAAACCACCAACCTTCTGTCCTTGGTGGTGCATAACAATAATCCGTCACAGTGAAACACTCTAAGTATATCGACTTGTCCCGAAATATAATGGGAATCGTTTAGGCTAAGTCCAAACTTATTAGACTCTATAGATGAAGCATTGAAGTTGTTGCGAATTCCGTGGAGATTGACGTTCAGTGAACAAATCCTATATTCATTCAACATCAGAACCAGAAACTGCTTTGCTGCTTTACGAGAGTGCTTATCGGTGAATCTTTGGTCTTTCAGTAAAGAATCCCATCGTTTGCAAGTAGAACGCAATTGACTCAAACTTTTCGCTGGAACCCTAGAGAGTATTTCCTCTACCAACTCTGGCAGAAGCTCAGACATCACTACTGTTTCTCTCAAGGAAGCGACCGACTCGGCCTCTGTAATATAGAAATTAGGTCAGGTGTTCTCCAAACCAAAGAGAAATACAATTTAGGTTAAGAAATTTCAAATTCGCCCTGAACAAATCTTATTTATCATATTTGCAAGACAGAAACGACATCGCTTCAAGTACTCATTCCTTTTCCAATGTGGATTTTTTTTCTTTCATTTTTTTTTCCTTAAAACAACAAAAAAAGAAGCATGTCTTGCAAATACAGTGTCTGTAGTAAAAGAACCAAACTTGAAACATAATTGAAAACAAATGGCCTCTCTGATTCTCCCAAAAGGGTATTTCTGTGTATTCAGTGTCCTCTAATGCATACAGTGTTCCTGATGCTCTCATCTTCGTCTCTTTTACGGTTTTACCATTGAAGAAACTCAAACCATACACAAGTAGCCGACAATAATGAGTGTATAAATCCACTGCCCAAGAACTTGCTCCAGGACAAGACTCTGTTCTCATCAATCTTCCTAATAAATCTATCTCAACCTAAAATACGCATATAAGAACAAAAGTGAACAACAAATGAGATAAGGTTAACAGGAAAAAAAAGGGACAACAAAACAACAAGAAAGATTTACGTTGGATATATATGATAAAATGGTTTACACATTTGAAAGATTATACACATTGTAGAAAAATGGTTTGGTATTTAATGGCTAGAGAGCCGATCCTCAAGCTCTTTGTTGTATAACTGAATCAAACCGGTTGTATCTTGATGTGGGGGAGGATCATGAAGCCTCTCATCTAAAAGACTCTTGTACTCGTTATCTCTATCTTCCCATTTACGCATGAACTCAACCTGCATAACACAAACCCACCCCATCAAAATCATTAAATTATAAAAGAGACCAAAATGTAAGCAAATGTGAGAAGAAAAAAAAAAGAAACCGGACTTGTTTCTGAAATGTATCAAATTCGTCTGAGCTAAGAGATCCATCGCTGTTGGAGTCAAGAAGCTGCATCATCTCCTCTGCGTCTTCACCTGGAGCTCCAAGCTCTTCCATCACTTCCATTAGTTCCTCTATGCTGATCATCCCGTCGCCGTTTTTGTCCAGAAGGCAAAACACTCTGTCTCTCTGGTTCGTTGTTGTCTTGAGACTTTGGTGTTTATTGGATGAGAGATCTTTTAGACGAATCGCTGCTAGATCCGCTGCTGCCATCATTATCGCCTTAAGCCGCTTCGCCTACAGATAGATTTAAACAATCAGCTCAGTCTCCTCAATTGCCAAACTTCAAAAAAACAGAAGAGATTTACCTCATTTGGGTCGGTTAGACCGCCTTTGTACAAAGAATGTGATGCTGTTCCAGCATTAGCGGATCCATCCATATCCATTGTCCGTATTTGTATCTCCATCAAAGGTCTTGTGTGATCCTTGTCGCTGACATCAACCGCCATGTGTAAGCTCCTATACCCATTCTCCTTTGGCCGAGCAATGTAGTCTTTTGTTCTATGTGGAATCTCCTTCCATAGAGACCGGATAATCTCGCTTGTTCGGTAACAGGCTTTTTCGCCCACTTCAACATCGTTTTCCACAGAATTTGGCAACAGTATGACCCGTAGACCAAGCACGTCATTAACTTCTTCTGGCCTACGCCCGTCCCTTAGGAGCTTTTTCATCATGCTGTACCGGCTTTTATACCGACCTTTCACATATACATCATCCACCATTCCAGCCAAAACCAAATCATCCTTCAAAGACCGACGAAGCTGCTCTTTGTACACGTTTATCAACGGTTTAGACCCGTCCTCATGACTTGTTAACCATGAATCTAAGTACAGATACGAACACGGGAAAAGATAACGGAAAGAGATGTCCTCGAGCTCAAGTGACAGGTGGTTAGCCCCGACAGCATGAGCTAAAGGAGAATATATCTTCAACACTTGGAGGGAGAGAATCTGCTGGCGGTACCTTGGCAAGTGATCTAAATGCCTCATCTCATCAAGCTTTGAAACAAGGTCCATGATCACAGCTCTGATGTCGTAGTAGGTGAGGTAGAACTTTCTCAGTGAAGCAGCGGTTTCGTCGTCCAAGACATCGACTTTAAAAGGGATGTTCTTCACTCGGAAGATCTCGTGAAGCAGATGAGCAGTTCCAGTACCGATCTGGTCTCTAACTTCGTATACGGATATACCATTTGCCTCCACCACTTCACTCAATATGCTCGCCGAGATAACTTCCGCATCCATCTGCCATTAACAATTATATCAATTGACATATTTTTTTTTTTCCTGATGAGCAGAGCTATTGTAAGTAACTAACCATATCATCGAGCTACTTCATCGTCATATACTATGGATTAATTAATCCTCAGTGATTTTTCGTTCTTGTTATGAAATCCTGCTTCAATTTCATAGTTTCCGAACACAATTTTCCTCCGATTCTCGCCACAGAATCAACAACAGAACCTAATAATCTAAACAGGAAACTGTGAGGATCCGGAGAGAGGAACCTGGAGATCGGCGAGGAGGATGGAGAGGGAGAGAGCCTTAGAGAGGGGAGATCGACCGTCAGAGGCAAGAGGGAGAGACTGTAAGATCGGAATCGAGAGCTTCAGAGCCTTAAAGAGCAACCTAGACGAAGACGTCGATAACCAAACCGAATTCATCCTTTCCGTCACTTCGTTAAAGGCTCCGACAAGCTCCACCACCATTTTCCCTCCCGCTGCCTCCGGAGAACGAGCCGTCGATTCAACCGCAGTATCGTTCGCTTCCGACCTCGGATTCCACCGTCGACGTCGTTGTTGATGGTGCTGGACCAGGTGGATCGAATGAAGACGAAGATACACTATCTGGGATCTGCATCTCGGGATTGGAATCGGAGAAAGTCGAATTGCAGACATCTGAGATTTGAATGGAGGCAAAAAAATTCATGAACTTCTAGAAGATTTGTGTTTTTCTCGGCATTTATAATGGTGCCGTTGCTTTGTTTTTTTTATTTGCAGCAATGGATAAGCCACGTAGGATTTTTGTTATCTCGTCCACATATTTATTTTCTTAAAAAAAGAGGGAAAAAATATATATCATTTTAGACTCTCTCTTTGATTCAGAGGGTTCGTTACCGAGTATCTTCAACATTTGACGCCCATCTAAAACCCTACGCAAAAGCCTCCGAGTTCAGGTTTCTGCATCTCTTTCCTTCTTCTGCCATTGAAGGTCGCTTCGATTGGAAATCATGGCGGCCGTAGCGAGAGGCTTCGTTTCTCGCATGAATCAGTTTCGATCAATCCGGTCTACGACTCCTTCATCCTCTGAATCTCTTCCCCATTGCAGCTTCTTTCTCCTCCGACGATTCAGCTCCGATGCTGGCTTGGTCGACGGTAGTGGATCTGATATTATCGGTGCTCCGACTCGAATCATCGAAGCAAAAACCGGTGAGATGTCTCCGAGATCCAAAAGGACCGGGATCATCGCCGTCAAGTGTGGGATGACTGCGCTCTGGGACAAATGGGGAGCTAGGGTTCCTATTTCTATTCTCTGGGTCGATGACAACATCGTCTCTCAGGTCAAAACTATAGAAAAAGAAGGGATTTTCGCGCTACAGGTAACTCCATCGCAGTTTAATCATCCCCATATTTGCCGATGTAGTGTATCTGCTGGGTTTAGTGATAGCTCTTAGTTCCACTTCTGTATCCGGGTGATAGTTCTTAGTTCCATTTATGTATTCGCGTAGCTGTTACTTGATCAATAGATTTCCTCCTTTTTCTAGGGTGTCAATATCTAATTTGGAATACTTAGCTCCTCCTTTAAAGTGTAATGGGTTAGTAGGTAATGTTTGTGAAGCTCATGATGGTTTAGTAATGTGATTGGCATGTGTTGTTCTGTGTTAGTTAGATTGGATGTGGCCATAAGAAACCGAAGCATTTGACAAAGCCTGAGTTGGGCCATTTCAGAGCTCAAGGTGTGCCGTTAAAGAGGAAGCTGAGAGAGTTTCCTGTGACAGAAGACGCTCTTCTTCCTGTTGGGACTTCACTCGGTGTCCGCCATTTTGTTCCCGGACAGTATGTTGATGTCACTGGGATCACTCGAGGGAAAGGTTTTCAGGTGAAACCATTCTCATCTGCTTCAAATTTTTGATCTTTTTCTTTGGTAATGAAAAGTTGAATAGTCAAGTAACAATGTGGCAGAGAAATAGCAATCGGGTGAGCGAATGTAACAGTGTTTGGTGTAGAGTGATGGATGTGTTATTGATTTCTTTTGTTATGTAATATGCAGGGAGTCATGAAAAGACATGGTCACAAAGGAGGTCCGGCTTCACATGGTAGTTCAAAGTTCCATCGAGGTGGTGGTTCCACAGGTCAAAGAGATGATCCCGGAAAGGTGTGTGTCAAATTGCTTTCTTTTGATTTTTCTCCAAAGAAATTTGCAAGACTGACTTGTTAATACGGTGAGCAGGTGTTCAAGGGCAGAAAGATGCCTGGGAGAATGGGTGCAGAACAGAGGACAGTAAAGAACGTTTGGGTTTACAAGATTGATCCTGCGAGGAACCTCATCTGGGTGAGAGGACAAGTAAGTATCTCAAATCCGAATTCCGGTCTTTGGCTCGCACTTAGGATCATTCTATGTGAGTATCATTAGGTCTTCTTGGTAGGTCATGATTGTGATCTGTTGTTGTTGCAGGTTCCTGGTGCAGAAGGAAACTTTGTATTCATAAGAGATGCATGGTACAAGAAACCCGACATCTCGAAGCTTCCATTCCCAACGTACTTAGCCCCAGAAGACGAGGATCCATCAGAATTAGAACCGTTGGTCGCAGATCTCGGAGAAGTGGACCCATTTATGTTGGCAGAGTGATGAAAACGACATGATCTCGATCTTGATTTTGGCTTTTTCATTTTTTTTTACGTTTGTGGAAGACCAAGAAGCTGAGGAAGTGGAGTCACAGAGCTAAAGCTTTTTGCAGATGAAATTGTCTTTTCTAATTTAGTTGTTTGGATGTATGAAATTGAAAACGATGAATAGAGAGGAATTTAGTCTCGCATTTGTTGAATCTCGATGCTTAAGAGTTTGCAATAAGCAATGAAGAGACAAAAAGATTTATGTCTCATCTTCTAAATACAACACGTACAGATATATATGTTTTTATGTTAATTTACAGTAAAGAAAAATAAAGATCCATTTTTTTCTAATTCAACAAGAATCAAGATCCATTTTTTAGTCTCCTATATAAGTTTTCTGCTCCCTCATCTCTTCGAGCCCAAGATCTTGAAAATTCTGAGAACACAAACGCTTCTTTCATCCTACTCTCTCTCTCTCGCTTAGGGTTACCGATGAGGAAACTCAACGAAAGATAGAGAGAGAGAGTTCGCAATCTCGTTGACCTAGCCATGATTCCGGAACAGAATCGACACCAATGCGCAGCTTGCGGATCAGAGCCGTCGTTCGTCCACACAGTCAGCAAAAACAGCGTTTACCGACGACTCTGCACCGATTGTTTGCTAAAGGAGCATCGGGACCTCTTCTGCCCAGTTTGTCTCGAGCTCTTCGTCCCCGTCCCTCCTCCACAAGATGGTATCACCTGCCTCAATTGCGCTTCCACCACCCACCTCGCGTGCTCTCCTCCGCCGTCTTCCTCCGCCGCCTCCTCCTCCGCCCCTTCTTCCTTCACCTGCCCGCCATGTTCTGACCCCAATTTCTCCTTCTTCCTCGATTCTCATCTTCCAAGCTCTGACCAAAGCGGAGAGAATGATGACGACGGCCCAGAAACGCTTCTCGATATAGAATCGGTCAAGGCTCTCGTCGCAGCAGCGAACATCGCGGTGGTTTCTATGCGTAACGCGGCGGCTCACTTAAAGAACGAAGCTGTTAAGAAGGTCCTCGAAGCTAGAATTGCCAAGTTGAGAGCTAAAGAAGCATTGGGGAATCTTCAGGACCTTGTTCATAAACAAAAGGCTTCTGAGAATCCTAACCCTAACAAGAGGAAGAACAGCGACCGCTGATTTTACAAAATCTCACAGCAAAATCCTGCAATCATCGGTACGTAGGGATTTGTATAATAGATCTCCTCTAGGGTTCAAGAAAAGACTACTTTTTTGGCGAATTATTAGACCTGTAATATCCAGATTTGGTGAACTTCATTTTTTTTCTTCAGTTCTTAGTTCACTCTCTCAAACGTGTTTGATCAAATGTCTCACAGAGAAAGCTGGAGGCTTTGAATTTAGGATTAGATTAGGGCTTTCTTCTGTATAATGGGTGTGTGAGAGACGCAGTGACAATTCATTCATATTAATGGGTTTCTTCTTCATCCTTTAAAAGTCTCTGCGTGATTATAAGATTTCGTCTTGTTGTATGGTTTACTGGTTTGGAGATTTTCATTGAAGAAGATGTGATTGATGTTCGGAGTTCTCAAGATAATATCATAATGAACTAGGTTGATTAAAACATATCCAAGAAGAAAATGATATTGCATTTGACGTTTGGCTTGGAAACTGTGATAAAGACACTGTTTTTTTCTTCTGTTCATTTGTTCTAAGAGTATATTATCAAGATACTACTTTGGAAAAATCAAATTCTTGTTTGGATTGGTAATTTATGTAAAATCTTGTAAAAGCACCACGAAAACGGAAAGAGCAAGTTCAGGCATTTCGCAAGATAGGTTTTGCCAAATTGATGAAAGAGCAAAACACCGGAACGAAGATCTGACAGGAGATGGTTTAATCACGTAGCTTTCCATTATATAGGTGCCCCTCTGTAATTTCTTAAAATATAAGCCCTCGCTTTGCAAATTTGCTAAAGTTGACGAGTCAGCCAAGGACAGAAACCCTAGAAATCGCCCGAGTCGAGTTAAATTCGCTCCCAACCCAGCTCTATCTCGCCCCGTGACTCGTCCCTTCCCCCTCCGCGAAAACGCTTCCCTTCGCCACCTGCAATGTGTTCCAACTTCGCTTCAGTTTTTTCTTCAGTCTGAAAATCGAACGAAACCGGAAAATCTCGCCCTCCGATTACGAAATTTCCCCTCCGCTCTCAAAACTTCCGACTCGCCAGCACCAGAACGTTCTATGCCTCATTAGGTATGCTATAGCAGAATGTCATAGACAGATGATATGTCTTTGTTGACGGGATTTTCGTTTTCTAACTCAAGAGTCATCTTCTCCAGAGAAAATAATTTCCATTTACAGAAATTTTTTTTAAAAAACTTATTTGCAAAGAATTGGTAGTCTCTTGGCTGATTTTCTTGCTAATTTCCTTTTTTTTTTTAAACAAAAAACCTTTCTTCTCTTTCTTGAATCCCAGCATTTTGTTATTAAAGATGTTCTTGTTATTGTTTAATAGATTGAGGCTGCGGAGATTTTATGGTCTGTGGAACTGGTAAAGCTTGAAGCTCTCTTGGAGTTTGCGTATGGTTTAACAAATGGCTCCACCTGGATCAAGTGGAGCAGTAGACCCTGGATGGGAGCACGGTGTTGCACAGGACGAGCGGAAGAAGAAGGTTAAATGCAATTACTGTGGGAAGATAGTTAGCGGAGGAATATACAGACTGAAGCAACACTTGGCTCGGGTATCAGGAGAAGTAACCTATTGCGACAAGTCTCCGGAGGAAGTATGCCTGAGGATGAAAGAGAATCTGGAACGGTGTCGTTCCACCAGGAAGCCGAGGCAGCCTGAGGATAACAACGGACAGTCTTGTTCCAGTTTCCACCAATCTAACAATGACGATGAGGCGGAGGAGGAGGAAGAGGAAGAGCGGCGGCGGCGCTGGTCTAGAAGAAGTAAAGGAAAGCAATCCGGGAGTGATGGGAGTCTTCTCCGGTCTTCAGGTTACGCTGATCCTGGATGGGAACATGGTGTTGCTCAGGACGAGAGGAAGAAGAAGGTGAAATGTAATTACTGTAACAAGATTGTGAGTGGCGGCATCAACCGTTTCAAACAGCACCTCGCGAGGATACCTGGGGAGGTGGCGCCGTGTAAAACCGCTCCCGAGGAGGTTTATGTGAAGATTAAAGAGAATATGAAATGGCATCGAGCTGGGAAAAGGCAGAACAGACCTGACGATGACATAACGGTCTATCAGGATCCCGAGCAAGAAGAAGACGGGGAGGATCATGACTTCTATCCAGGTAGCCAAGATAGGTTGATGCTGGGAAATGGAAGGTTTAGCAAAGACGAAAGAAGAAGCTTTGGCTCATTGAACGCTAGATCTGTCTCTGAGGCAAGACCAAAAAGATTGCAGGTGACCCCGTTTCAGTCACCGTCTTCTAGCAAACAGAGAAAAATATACACTAGCTGTTCAAACAGGGTTGTGTCAAGAAAAGAAGTCACTTCCTCCATTTCCAAATTCTTCCACCACGTCGGAGTCCCCACGGATGCAGCAAATTCGCTGTACTTTCAAAAGATGGTTGAATTGATCGGTCTGTACGGAGAGGGATTTGTTGTGCCCTCGAGCCAGCTGTTTTCTGGTAGGCTCTTACAGGACGAGATATCGACTATCAAAGGCTACTTGAGGGAGTACAGATCTTCTTGGGTGGTTACGGGTTGTTCTATACTGGCAGACACTTGGACCAACACAGAGGGCAAGACGATGATCAGTTTCTTGGTCTCTTGTCCCCGCGGTATCTACTTCCACTCCTCTATTGATGCGACTGATGTAACGGAAGACGCTTTAAGCCTTTTCAGGTACCTAGACAAACTAGTTGACGACATTGGCGAGGAAAATGTTGTGCAGGTTATAACACAGAACACGGCTATCTGTAGAAGTGCCGGAAAATTGCTTGAAGAAAAAAGAAAGAATCTTTACTGGTCTCCCTGCGCAATTCATTCCACAGAACTGGTTCTTGAAGACATCTCGAAGCTTGAATTCGTCTCTGAGTGCTTGGAGAAGAGCCAAAGAATCACCAGATTCATCTACAACCAAACCTGGCTGCTCAATCTCATGAAGAACGGGTTCACACAGGGGGTAGATCTTCTTAGACCGGAAGTCACACGCCACGCTTCCAGTTTCACCACTCTCCAGAGTCTTATGGACCACAAGGCCAATCTCAGAGCTCTGTTTCAATCCAACGGCTGGATTTTGTCACAGACCGCCGCCAAGTCTGAAGAAGGAAGAGAAGTGGAGAAGATTGTGTCCAGTGCTGCGTTTTGGAAGAAGGTTCAGTACGTTTTGAAATCGGTTGATCCGGTGATGCAGGTGATTCGCATGATCGATGATGGTGGCGAGAGACTATCTCTGCCATATGCTTACGGCTACATGTGCCGTGCCAAAATGGCGATCAAGTCCATTCATAGCGATGATGCGAGGAAATACGGACCGTTCTGGCGTGTGATAGATTACCATTGGAACTCATTGTTTCACCATCCTCTCTACGTAGCTGCATATTTCTTCAACCCGGCTTACAGATATCGTCCCGATTTTATGGCGGTAGGTAATGGTTTATCGTTGATTTGATTCACTCATTACAAATCTTTCCCGCAGTTTCCTTACTTTTGCTGTTAATGTGAATGAATCAGCAGCATTCTGAGGTTGTGCGCGGAGTTAACGAATGCATTGTTCGGCTTGAGCCTGATAATATGAGAAGAATCACAGCATTGATGCAGGTGATATATGAAACCAATCAACAAATCACACATTGTTCTTTAGATATGTAGCTAAACCAAAAAAAAAAAATTTGGTTGAAATGTTTCAGATTCCGGATTATACTTCTGCGAAAGCTGATTTTGGAACGGATATAGCCATTGGCACAAGAACAGAGCTTGATCCATCTGCATGGTGGCAACAGCATGGGATAAGCTGTTTGGAGCTCCAGCGAGTAGCGGTTCGGATACTGAGCCACACCTGCTCCTCTGTTGGGTGTGAGCCTAAGTGGAGCGTGTACGACCAAGTCAACGGTCAATGCCAGAGCCGATTTGGGAAAAAATCTAGGAAAGATCTCACTTACGTTCATTACAACTTGCGGCTCAGAGAGAAGCAGCTGAAACGGCGGCTACACGATGATGGACCACCACCGGCTCTTAACTACGCCATGCTCGATCGGTTGCTCCCGGACTGGCTCGTGACCTCCGAGAAGGACGAGGTACTTTTAATCGCTAAACGCCAAATCCCAAAGGCTGATCAATATGATGGTGAATTGATGATTGATGACGTTTGTGTTTGTTTGCGAAGGAGGAGACTTTGCTAGGCGAGGGCGGACCAGAGAACGAAGACCGTTACGAGGATGACGAAGAAGACGAGGAGGAAGAGAACGGCTACTTCGATTCTCTTAACGGTGGTGAAGACAATGTTGATGCTTACGATGATGATGATCTTAGCGACGACGATTAATGTTTACTTTAATGCTAAGCTCCTAACAAGTAGCAAACACTGTGTATCTGAATTTGACCGTTTTATTTAATTAAAAATTCAAAAAAATTTGTTGGTTATGATGGTAGTGGATAGACTAGCCAATAGGTGAGAATGAGATCATTTTCTATTTATTCAAACAACGATTTTATATATATAGATATGGACCAAAAAGTTGGCGCTGCGCTGTCGTAAGCCCATTTTTTTGTTATTTATTAACTACCGAATATCTGTCTTTATTTATTTAAGAAATCAAATAAATAGTGATATATGAATTAAAAAAACTAAATTATTAAAAAGAATAACAATTCACCTGACAGCTTCTTCTCTTTCCCTTTTCCGTTGTTCGACGCTCTCTGTTTTGTCTTTCATTCTCCAAAGTCCTAACCCCAGATTTTATCTTTAATTTTATTTTTTGAATTTCTATTTTTGGAGATTTACTTCAGTTTTTGTCAAACTAGGAGTTTTTTTTTTGTCTGTTTGGGGGAAATTGGGATGTAGTGAAGCAGTTTTCGGAAGCGGGAGATTCCTGTGTTTTACTCTTTAGGGTTCGCCGGCTGAGGGGAAATTCCGGTTTTTTTTTCGTCGGAATTTGAATTTCTCCGGCGACATGGCTTCCAATCTTCCGATGAGCCCTCAATTGGAGCAGATCCATGGCGAAATCCGTGACCATTTCCGAGCCCTCGCGTATGCTTTCCCCTAACCGTTTCTCCGTTTCTTCTTCTTATTCGATTTTCTCATTCTCTGTCGTGGTTACAAAGCACTGTGATATATGTTAGGGTATTGGAATTTTAAGTATCTGCCTCATTCTCGTCATCTCTCTATTATAAACAATCTCTTAAGTAGAAATATCAGATGCTTTCGAGTATCACTGAATCTCATATTTGGGGGTTAGAATCTGAGTGCTCAATGAGACTGACGTGTTTTGTTGATCATAAGAGATGGATAGTTCTTCAGTGAAACGGAAGATTCACCATTATCTGTTTGCAGGAATGGTTTCCAGAGGTTGGATAAGATCAAGGATTCAAATAGACAAAGCAAGCAACTGGAGGAACTTACGGAGAAGATGAGAGAGTGTAAAAGGTATTCTTGATTTTGCTTAAACCATCTTCTTAATGATTCATTGCAACTAAGTTCGCAAGTCTCGGGAGCATTCTTGCCATATGCCTTTTGGTGGATTGTGCCTTTTGATAATTGTAATGCTCACTTTCTTTCTTTTTTTGGGATGGATGAGATGATGTATAATGACAAGGAAAGATTACTGATGTGACAATATAAAGTTTCTCCCATGATTCAATAATCTGTATTATCTCATCTAATGAGTACTTCATGTCAGGTTGGTGAAGGAGTTTGATCGTGAACTCAAGGACGAGGAATCTAGAAATTCTCCTGAAGTAAATAAGCAATTGAACGATGAGAAACAATCTATGGTGAGTTTTTTTTGGTTTGAGAACAGTGTGTTGATGAAATTTTCATCGAGGCTATGTCACGTACCTTAAGCAAAATGTATGGCTATTATTATTTACACCGCATCAATCATATTCCAGTTTAGTCGATCTGTAGTTGCATTTGTAACCAATTGGATATCTAAAGGCAGATATTGAGTGCCATTGTGTATCTATCGCTCCCCTTTGCATCTTGAAATTGCCATCATTTTATTTGTATGTATTTGTTAACTTCTGCTTTTTATCTTTTCTCTTGTGTTTAATGTTACAGATCAAGGAACTCAATTCTTACGTTGCACTAAGAAAAACGTAAGTGCTTCTATCATTCTTCTTTATGAAGCAGATTATTTGAATCTTTTTTCTTTCCTTTTTTGGGTTTTATTTCATATTGTTCCGTTTTGAGCGTATGTCTGTAGGATTTCGTTTGGTTTTTATGTGTTCATACATGTTAATTTGGTCTATGATCTCAGGTATATGAGTACCCTTGGAAACAAGAAAGTTGAACTATTTGATATGGGAGCTGGAGTCAGTGGGGAACCTACAGCTGAAGAAAATGTTCAAGTGGCTTCAGGTGAGTCCTTATGCATGCTTGTCTATTGAGTTGCTACCTAGATATGAGTTTGCTTAGAACATCAAGATGCTATATTTACTTGAATTTGCTGGTTTGGTAACTTATGCTCTCTTGTTAATAGTCTAGCATAATTTGTGATGTGTGTCAGTAAGTTTCTGGCAGACAATAATATGGTACTAGAAATGTTACCGGTTGTCCTAGATGATATCCAACTTGTTGCTTGTTTGTATTATTCCGAGATTAAGACATATATGGTCTGGCTTAAAGGAATATCATGTTTGAATTTGGCATGAAGTAGATTATTTTGGGAATGTGAAAACCGAGAAAGGCGTGGAGCTTATGTCATTTTATGTATAGCTATGTCAAACCAGGAGCTTGTTGATGCTGGAATGAAAAGAATGGATGAGACTGATCAGGCCATTGAGCGCTCAAAGCAGGTAAGTAGCAGAAAGAAGTGTGTTCCACTTAGCCGTTGTTACTATATGTCTATGGTAATATTCTTGGTCCTTTCAGGTTGTAGAACAAACACTCGAAGTTGGAACTCAAACTGCAGCTAACTTGAAGGGACAGGTAATGCAAAGCAACCTCCTCCTCATACCTATTAATCTTATGGGTACAGTCTCACTCGATCAGCCTGAAAATATTGCAGACGGATCAAATGGGCCGCGTCGTTAATCACTTGGACACAATTCAGTTCTCAATCAAGAAGGCCTCCCAGCTTGTGAAAGAGATAGGGAGACAGGTTTGCAACCTCATGTGGACATAGATTTCCCTTTTTTGCTTGACTGCAGAACCTGAATCTTTATGTCTGCTTATTTCAGGTGGCTACTGATAAATGCATAATGATGTTTCTGTTTCTCATTGTATGCGGTGTTATAGCCATTATCATAGTGAAGGTACTTTATTTGCTCATTCCAATGAAAGTTGTGATTGCTCATTAGCAAAGTTGTAACTCTGTTGTTGTTGTTGTATAAAACTCTCTTCAGGTCGTACACCCGAATAACAAAGACATTAGGGACATCCCAGGATTAGCTCCTCCTGCGCAATCGAGGAAGCTATTGTACTTGAGGAATCCAGAGTACATGGGAAAATAGAAATCTCTGACTGTATATTGATCCACGTGGAATAAGATCTTGAGGTTCGATAACTTATCTTCTTTGCTTTTGCATTTGTTTACACTCCATTTCATGGATGATGATGAGAGAGAGAGAGGGTTTGGGCTTTGTGTTCTTTGAGAGAGTTGCCGAGGCTTGGGGTTGTTTATGTTCATGTTCTTTTTTTCCCACCCAGTCATTTGAATCTGGGTTTTGATTGGAGGGTTTGTATATTTCATCTTTTGTTTGTCTTTTTGTTTTTCTTGTAGTAACCTATAATTTCTTCTTTTGTATAAAATTCAGACCACTTTATACTCTCTCAGGTTGTCATTAGTCATTAGAAACTCTCTTTTCCGTTTACCTGTAGAAAATTTCAGGACGATTTGATAAAGTTAAGAGATGATGCTCGGAAGTCAGAAATCTTGGATTGGAACGAAATAGAATCCAGAGTCAAGTGATGATGATGAACTGATGATGGAAAAAATAAAGACCACAATTATATAAATTATAACGTCAATTCACTACAAACGAATTTGTGACTTTTACGTTTTTAAGCTAATCATCGGTAATAATCTCCGCTATTCTATTTCTTAATGAAGTTGCAAATTTTGAAGAGAAAGAAGCGTTTATCACCTTAGACACGAGGGCACACGGTCTAGGATGATGCTGCACCTCTTCTTTTGGTATTTCTTTTTCGCGCAACAAAAAAAAAAGGAACTGGGAAGCAAAACCTCTAATATACGTTTTTACCAGCAACTTAAGCGTGATTTCCGAGCTGCGTCCGACCGATATGAGATAACCGGGATGTAATCAAAGGGGCTTCCTCGTCGTTTATCTCAGCTCCTACTCTTGGGATCTCTTTACCATCATCAGGATTAAATTTATCTGAAGACTTCTTCTCCATCTTCCACTCCTGTGTGTAATGCTTGTGTTCATCAGTTGTTGTTGTTACATTTACAAACACACACAAAAAAAAGGTAATTGGTTCCAGATTATAATTTGCAAGTCTAGAGATTCTTTTTGCCTTTCGAACATTTTATGTCGGAAGCGTGATAACATTACTAAGAGAGGCTATCGGGTTTCTAACACGGTCTACATATTCATTGTCACCTATTTATGGATTTAAAGGAATCTGATACAAGCCTAGATCAACCGAGTTCATAATCTCTACTCAATAGAGAGAGAGTTAGGGGTCAGAGAATGTTTGACTGACCTTATTGATTCGATCTGGGAGACTCTCGGCAGTTGATTGAGACGCCTTTACGTCCTTTACTTTTATGTAATTGTACATGACGACACCACATAGCGCTGGGCCAAACACATGACAAGAATAATTAGTTAAACGATGCATAGTGTGGGAAACAGACGGTCATTACGAGGAAAAAACAAATGTTTACAGCAATTAAATTGTTCTGAAATGAAAAAATCTACCAACTGCGTATCCAGTTATGTTCAATCCAGTGATGGTGGACTCGGGAAAAATGACGGTGGAGAGGGCTATGAGAATCCAGTCTTTGAGAACACCAGCTACCCGGATGGTTACTGCTCCTGTTCTCCCGATTACTAAGAATATGGAGAAATTCAAGGCAAGAGCACAGAGAGCATTGGAGAAAAAGATCCAGAAGTTGAATTGGATCTGTGAAATTTCCATCGTGGGTTTCTCCAAAACATACCAAGGCAAAGCCAGAAAAACAAAACTGCACAAGATTAAAGCATAGCGTTTCAAGGAAAAGATTATGTGTAGTGTACAATGTGCAGTAGAGGAAATAGAACTTTGCATCTAGGCTCTAGCAATAAATAATACATGACATTAAGAAAGAGAGAAAATCGTGTTATGTAACATGTACCAAACTAGATGGACATGAACCAGAGCTTACGTGATGAAATATCATATTCTAGAAATATAACTGTTTGAGCATTATCAGTATTTAGGAGGGAATACCTGCAGGGAGCTATGTAATATAAGCTGTTAATAGGGTTCAATGTCAACCCCTTCTTCTGAAGAAGAACTTGAGTTAGCACCAGTCTAAGAGCTTCAGCAAATATGCCTGTGACCTGATAGACCGTGCCAACTATATTGAAATGAATTTCCCCATAAGAAGATATCACAACTCCAACACTGACCAGCAACATGTTCAAGAACACGTCACACCTTGGTTTGTCAGTGCCGCAAATAACTGCCATGATAAATGTTGCTACTGGCACTGAAATTCAATAGTCATGTATTAATATGCTTTGTAAAATGAACAGAATGTCTATACTAAAATAGATCATGTAGCCACAATGTTAAGTCTCCACATACTTAAAGCTTTGAGCATCTGAATGAAGGCAACAGAAATGTGTAAATATGCAGTATTGCCAAACCTGCAGAAAGTAAAATATAAGATAAAGAAGACTTAGTTTCGGAAGCATGTAAGACTAGAAAAGACCGATTTTGCATGAGCCTGATGGTTGATTCAGAAATAATAAAGTATCAAGAAGAAGAGCATCAAGAAACCAACTACGTTTACTGTCTATAGAACAAGAACTTACCATAGGCTTGATGCAAAGAATGCGCTTATAGGTACCACACATGTAGCGTATCTGGACCCAATTTTTTTTGTCAAAATGGGGAGATGATGAAACTCATGTACAAGAGAAAGAAAAAAAGATGAAAAATACCGAGTAAGCTGGCTTACATTTCAAATGTCATTTTAACTGGCGCTGCAACCTACGACACAAAGGAAAACAAATCACCACACTATCAAAAGGAGTCTAAGAGTCCATGTAAGATAAAATATTTTTAAAAAGAACTCCGCATATGATTTGCGTAAGCATACTCCATACAAATGGAGAAAAAAAAGCACTCTAATGCAAATGGAGAAAAAAAAGCACCTATAATGGAAGTGTATATGTTATTCTTTGAGTTTAGAATACCTTGAACACGCGAATAAGAAGGAAGGCCACGAATCCAGAAAACCCCATATGGATCATTGTCAGCGTTATAGGAAGTGGAAAGTTGAAGTATTTTGGGGATAAAACCCACTGCAATAAAAAGCAATAAAAGGGGCATGATTTAGAAGTCAGCCTATACACGACATACAATTCAAACATTGAATTCTTGTATCGGAGATACAGCCTATACAATGCAAAATCCAACAAATTTTGCAAACTACACATATCTTCGTAAGAATTAGATACGTTAATAAAGTATAATCGCATTTGAATCACCTTGTTGTACAGAATAACTCCTGAAGAGAGTAGAATGTAGATCAGTAAGTAGATATAAGTTAATACAAGCGTCTTGTTTATCATCTTCGCCATCTTCCTCGTCCCCTCAGAGCAAAAGCAGAAAATCGCTGTAGGCCAAATTTCTTCGGTACTCAAATTTCCTCTCACTGCACCAATACCAAAATAGGAAGGTGTCCCGAAAAAACCAAGTGCAAAGTTTCCGTGGCCATTAACTGAACCTAAAAACAAAGCAAAAGCTTTTGTCAGCCATTGCAGATACAACTGAGCATTCTAAGTTCCTGCGTGCCTGCTAATAAAGCAAGCAAAGCATCAAAGCCACAGTTTGAGAGAGCCCCTACTACTAAAACCATGCAATTCGATTCACAACACCAAAAACTGCCAAAATTAATCACATGAGAAAAACAAATCAAATCCTACGACATGAAATTTAAAACTCCAAAAACCTAAATCCACCAAGCGGAAGCAGGAGAAAAATCGAGAGATCACGATCATAGAAAAAACGAATTGGATCAGCCAGATCCGATAAGCAGGGAGTATAGGAATTGAACAAAATGGAGATAATAGCATACATTACTACCTCGAGATCAGAAGCCGAGATCTGCAAATTATCAGCAAGGAAAACAAACGCACAAATCTAGTTCAACGTAACAAAGCGATAGAATCAGAGGAACACTATCGACAAATTCGGAAACTTATACCGAATTTGAAGATAAGACAACGAAAAATTGGTCAGAGCTTTCTATGGAAATCAACGAAACAGAGAGAAGATTGATTAATGGAAAGAACGTAGAAGTTTGTGAGAAGTGGAGAGCTACAGTAGTTTTAGTTGGAGAAGAGGGGATTGGAACTTGAAAATAATTATATTTTCTTCCATAATAAAATAAAAATAAAAAGTTGGACAATAAATAAAAACGGACGGTGGAGATGAATAGGCTAATCTGCAGAATGAATCGAACGGTTACGGCTCCTCCATCTCAGTTTCACGGATGTGGAGAAGAAAGACCCGCCAGGAAAGTTATACGGTTTGGGCTTGTTGGGCCAAATTCACACCTACTCATCAATAGGCGTTATTGTAAGCCCATTCATGCTCTGAATCCAAACAAGATGATAACGAGAGAGACAAATCTGCAATATGCGATAATGATGGGAGTCTGTATAAATTGAGAGGGTTAGGGAGGTTTTATCATATTTAATTAAGAGCAAACATGAATGTGATATACTAACCAATTTATAATTGAAGGTCTTAATCTACTAATTGGTATTACTAACCAATTCTTGTCGGCAATAAGATATTGTTGTCAACTCATTTTCCTTTTAAGGCTTTTAACGCAAAAAAAAAAAAAGAGTTACCAATAAATTAACTTATCCAGTAAACACGCATTCAAAGTTACTCTAGGGCTAATCTAATTTCCAACTCAAAATGTATGAATAATCGTGATTGGATATGAAAGTCAAAACCAGCTCTGAGATTCAAGGTATTGTTAGTCGACATTGATGACAGTCTCATTTTGTTCCAAAATTTATAATAATAACGTAAAAGTATCAATACAATATTACATGTTAGAGAAAAAATCTGCAAGAAAGAGACATATATGGTATACAATTTTTTTTGGGCACCGACCGTGTACGTAGCAGCCATTGTGTATCTAGGCGCATGACCCGCGCTGATTATGTTAACATATACTATATACACGTATCCTTTTTTATCCCGTTAAACTTTACATGTATATTACGAAAGAAAGCTAATCAACGTCGTTGGAATGAACGTTTAAGGTAATGAGATGCTCATAATTATTACAAGTTCTGTCATAAAGCTTAATTGTCAATAGCAAGATGTCATACAAAAGAATGGTTGGATAATATACATAGAAACCAAATACCTACTACTGTGTTATATGGATTGGATATACTGTACGTCTGTACGCGGCTTAATATAAGCTATTGTGTACACATGTGTTTGTCAAAATATGTATTGTATGATTTTGAATTTGGATGATAACACATGACACTTGAATAAACTATTAAGATATATATGTCATGGTTTGATGACAAAGTATATATTTATATGATAAAACTATGTATATGATTGATAATTATATTCACAATCACAGCACTATATTTTTATGTAACTTGCGATATTTTTCTTGAACAAAAATTTCGACAATATTGTTGTTTTGATTTGGATGCAATGCATGTGTAGTTTAAAAACAAAAATAGAGCTTAAACAATCACTATAATCCTTGGTTCTATATAATTTTTTGTATCATTGTTATTAAGACCCAAATATATTAATTTTGGACCATCTTACATGCTAGTAGGACAGATTTGATGTAACCCAACAACTGCAACACCATAATAAAATAATTAAACATCAACAAATAAAAAAGGCATATAAAAGTAGATAATAAAACTAAAGTGAGAAGTAACGACGAATAATAAAAATAACAAACAAAAAGAGAGAGAAAGAAAAGAACTAATATAAATATATTCAAATAAAATATCATCAACACCAACTAAAACCCATTGTTGGTTAGCTTTTGGAGGCGGACACTAATCATGCAATTGTTTGTTACGCGTAGTCTAAATTATTGTTCTAATTCTACAACCAACCAGTTTATTTTCTTTTTCTTAAGATAAAATACAATAATTCGAAATTATTAACTGCCATCGTGTATGTTACATGAGAAGGTGTATTTGTTATACAGATTTTAGTACACATATTTAATTCCAAGATTTATCTTGGAAAGATATATATATATATACACACCATTCTATCATAGATCTAATACCAGTTTGCAATATAATACAAATTGCAAGAATTAAGTTCAAAACGAAAACAAAAACTTTTCTTTTTTTAGTAATTCCTATAAAAAAATTAGTGTTTCAGGAAGTGATTTATACAATCACATGGATAGTCTTAAGTAATTATAAAAGGTCTTAAACAATAGACAATCATAAACCATGACAATTATTTCCTAAATATTAGAATTAGCCGATTTTATTAAATGAAGTTAAACTGTTTTAGGCAGTTTTATCTGGACTTGGACGATTTTAGATGGCCTTGACATATTCTACGTATATAAAAAAATCTGATAATAGAAATATGGTAAATTATACTCATAGTTCTCAATCATAGTACTAACTATATAATTTGTATATGAAAGCACTATTAAAGATTTGTTAAGAGTTGATGAAAATCGAAAGTATTTCATTCAAGTGGAATATTTTAAATTTCATGTGAAATATAAATTTATTAGTTACAGAATATATCTGTTATAAACACATTGATCGTTTGAAGGAGACGTAAAAAATCGTGTGAAGCAAACAAAATAATGGCTTTGTATAAAAGAGGTAAGAGAATCATTTGTCCAGCTGGAGAATGATGATGAAGGTATGTCTCTTGTATTCCACGCAGCTAGACAAAGGCATTCTCAGGTTGACTTTTGTCAAGCACACGCTAAGGCAACATTATTACTGCTTTATCTGTTTTTTTTTTTTTAATTTAACAATTTCTATATACAATAATGGATTAGTATCTTCATAGTGCGTGATTTGTTCTTTGATTTATTTATATTCGTATATAATGCGACTCCTAAAAAGAACGTCAAATTTTTTTGATTTTTTGTTTCATACCATATACTATGATGTTTTGACAGCACCGAAATCTGATATAATGTCTAGCACAAACTTATTGTATTGATATTAATTGATCACAAGTTCACAACAATGTTAAAATATGTAGTTGACGTTCTAGAAGAAGATTTCATATTACTTTTGTTAAATGTTTAGGTTGTAGCTATTTTTTTTTTCCCAGCAACTTGAAACTCACTACTATACGAGAACATATACAATGTATTAGATATTTCTTTTTGCGTCTTCTACAAGATATGTTTATTTAGTGATCTCACATAAGTCATAACACGAAACGATTTTCCCAACGCTAATACATTTGTTTGTTAGACGTCGTGAAAAAGTAAATAGTATTTTCGAAATATTCAGAGTGGAGTCTTGTCAGGAAAAAGATGTTAATCAGATAACTGTACGAACTAATTGGAGACGACGGGTACTGACATGAAATTAGGTGAGCATAATGGCATAGGTGTATATTGGCGTATTGCATTTGCATACCAATTTTTTTTTTTTTTTTTTTAAATTTGATTTCAATTGCAATATGTATCTTACACTGGGTAGCACGGAAGCTTCTCTCGAAATCCGCTTCGGAATCAGAATCGGAATCAGAAGCTTTCAGAATTTCGCTTCCATTACGATTCCAAAAATATCTATTTAAAACGTATTGGAAGCTTGCATTTCTGTTTTGGAAGCTTATACTTCCATATTAAAAACATATATATACAATATATTTCATTTTTTATCTATAAAAAATATTATTTAAAATATTATTTTAATCAAAATGAGATATCATAAGCGATTAAATTAATAAGATTAATGATATTATCTCAAAAAGTTGAGTTATATTATCTATCTTTCGATTACAAATAATTTTATTTGATGAAATTAAAAATAAATTAAGAATAAAAACGGTGTTTTTGATTTTTTATTTCACTTAAGTTGAATTATGTAAAATATACTAATTACATTTGAATGATTTATAATAATTTATTAATATAATATAATGTTTAGCTTTATATATACATATATATATATGTATATGCATACGATTCCAACACGTATCCGCTTCTTATTTTTTTTAAAAATGTCTGTGTTTTCATACGATTACGCTTTCGGGTTCCCGCTTCTGATTTCATACAACTAATTAACTAATTACTACACGAAATTAACAAAAGAACATGGACCCCACGTACGCATCTTCTAATTTTTAAATTGTTTTTTTCAAATGATCTAATGTCTTCTTCTTTCTTTTTTTTTTGGTTCAACAAATGATTTATGTCTTCTTCTTCTTATTTTTTTTCTAACAATCCAAAGAACTAAAATCCACGATTCTGAATTTCTGATTTTGCAGCCGCTCGTTCCCTTCATTTATTTATTCCTTCAAATGAAAATAATGTACTTCCTAATAAGAATAATGTTAGTTAATTTGTTTTTGTTAAAGGATTTTCATTAATGTTAGTTAAGACATCTCCTAATTCCTATACTATGTTTTTGTGTTAACTTGTTGATCTAGTTTTTGTTTTTGAAAAATCTATGTTTTCATCCGATCAAGATTTTATAAAAGTAGTTTTCCTAAAATAATTAGGGAAACTAGTTTTTTTTGAAGTTTTCACCAATTTGTAATGAAAACCAAAAACCACATTTTTGAGATTTCTCCAAAAACACTCATCTTTCTTTCAAATGTGACTTTTTTTTTTCTTTGTAATTATTTTCTTTTCTTTTTGAAAATATTATAATAACTATTGAAAAACCAAAAACTAAAACTCAAAAAACCAAAATCCAACATCCAAAAACCATTAAAAACTACAAACATAATTTTTAACTGATCAAAAAATTTAATATATAATCAAAACAAAAAATAGACATAAAAAATGCTTATTGGAGAAGAATAAACGGAAAAGGTGGTAATAATATAATGAAAAATTTATTACCTTAAAGAGTTAGGTGGAACGTCTAATTTAATAATGTTGACCAAATTGTCATATTAATTAGTAACACATTTGACAATACTTATTTAACAAATTAAACGATTAACATATACTTTGAAAATCGTCGTCGCCAATCACGGCCTAAGCTTCGTCATCCTCCTATCATCATCATATCCTTATTTTTGTTCTTGTGTTTATTTTTTCTCAACAACTAAAGTATACATTTTATATGCAAATTTTTTTTTTTGGAAAAAGGTTTACTTCATATGCAAACTTTAAAAATAAAGTGCATATACTTATAACATATAAGATGAGATAAATCTGAGATAAACATTGCGTCAGATAATTCAAATACTTAAAACGGTTTTCTTTTTGTTTAAGGAAACGTAAAAGTTTAAGAGATAGTATATATAAATTTCAATCATTAATTACCTGAGGTATTTGATGTAATAAATTGGGCTTATTATTTGGAAAAATAGCAAAACTTTGTTTAGTAAAAGACTAAAGAGTTAATAGAGAAACTTACTTTAACCAAAAACAAATAAAAACCTCCATTAACATCATTACACAAAGAATTCTTTGCTAATAGGGAAAACAAAAATTAAATGAATAATTTAATTGCCGAAAGATGTAAAGAAACAAAAAAATAAAGAGTGAGTTTGGTAATAGGTAAAAGTAGAGTGAAAAATTAATAAAATAGTAATGATAAATTTAAAATTAGTTCTCTCTTCTGCGTAATATCAATTTTATCCTTCATACTGATTAACGTGATAACATGTTATAACATTATAACAGAAAGTAACAATCATTGTAACTCGTTATATCGTGATAATTTATTACATATCTTCATAACAATTATATTAACGTGATAAGATAGTAAATATATATATAATATTTATATTATCGTGTCATTTATACATAATATTCACTAATAATACTAACAAGTAAAACAAAATAAAAAGATAATGGTACTTATAACGCGTTAAGATATTAAATATCTGAATAATAATTATATTAACGTGAAAATATGGTAAATATAAAACTAATATTTCTGTTAACGTGTAATTTATACTAAATATTCACTAAATTAACTTGATAAAATTTAAAATAACAAGTTATACAGAATGAACCGATAACAATAATGTTGACAAGTTCCGTGTTGCATCAATCTGCAAATAGAAAATTTTAATAAGAAATAGGGGTATTTATGTCTTTTTGAAATGAACAGTAGCGATGAGAGAGAGGAAAAGTTGTCAGTTAATTTACCAATCTTCTATTACCAGATTTTATAATTTCTCAAAAATAAATGCAATTTAGAAAGAAAAAAAAAACTAGTTAAACAGGAAAAGGACGAAAATAAAAAAAAGCAAACACAGCCCGCCACAAGCATAAAATATTCCAGAAGAAGAAACATCAAAGAAAGCTTCAAACTTCCTTACTCTGTTTTCCCCCCCCCCCCCCATCTTTTTCTCCCCACCAATGGAAACCCTACAGAGATCTCTCTACAGATTTCTGAAAATGGAGTAATCACCTCACTGATTGTATTGTTTTTCGTTTTCTCTCTTCGTTTATGGGTTCCCTTTATTAACCCGAGCTCTAGTCTCCATCTTCTGACCGTAATTAGAAAGAAAGAACACAAAAAATTAGAGAGAAATTTGGTTCGAATAGCAGGTATTTGGGTTAATTAGGATTGAATGATCTTAGTGTTTATTTTGATCTTCTGGAGTTTCGAAGTTTCGATCTTTGTATGTGGGTTTCGTTGGAAGCTTAAAAGCTTCTTACTTTCTGCAAATTTCGACTTTTCAGTTTCTTACAGTATTAATGCTTAAACAGTCTATAGCTCATGGGATCTTAAAATCCTGGAGTCGGAATGTTTTCTTCGGTTTCAGATTATAAGTTTTGGGTGATTCACAAATTTGATATGATTATGGAACTTGTAATTTTTTTTAATTTTTTTTACAGCCCAATTCTTTGTTTATCTCAAGTCAACGGTATCAGATTCATATTCTTGATTTCTCAGGATGAAATTTTAATTTCTTATACTCTGTTTATTTTTTTATATTTTGCTCTGTTTGATTCTCCTGCGTTTAGCTCCTTTTGTGACGAAGCTGATGTTATTGGATCATGATTTAGCTTCTTAACCCCTTGTTGATCTTCTTCATGACTATCACAATGCTTCATTCAATATTTTTACAGAAAGATCCAAAGAATTGACTTAATGCATCACCATTAGCTTCAATATATTATATATTATCTCCCCTCCTGATCTATTAGGTTCTAGTTTGGATTTATTGTTCCCTTCACATTCAATCTTGATTACACTGATGATCCATTTCAAATTCTGCAGGTACACACACATACAAATATCTGTAAACTATAATGGCTTCTGAGCTGAAACAAACTCTAACCAAGAGATACGGTGCTCTTCAACTGTGGGAGATCATAGTGATTGCTCTGTTTGCAGCTTTCATAGTAATCCTCGGCATCTCAGTATGGCTCAGCTTCCGTAAAAAATCCAGAAGATCTAGCTTTATACAGCTCCCCGTAACGCAAAGCCCTCGACTTCCCGATGAAATCAAAGAAATAAGTGTCGATCACGTTTCATCTCACAGCAACGGTGCTTCTCATCAAACTCTAGATGAGAAATTCAGCGAGAGGGACATCGAGAATGGCAATAACTACTCTGGTTCTTTAGAGAAAAAGACCGCGGTTGCGGTTGGGTCACATTTGCCTCCTTCACCTCTCTCGGGTCTTCCCGAGGGCTCTCACATTGGTTGGGGCCACTGGTTCACTCTCCGTGACCTTCAACTCGCGACTAATCATTTCGCCAAGGAGAATATCATCGGCGATGGTGGCTATGGAGTTGTTTACCATGGAACTCTTACTAACAAAACCCCTGTGGCTGTCAAAAAGTTGCTCAACAATCCGTAAGATTTATGAGAAGACCTTTCTTTATCTATTCAATGATCATGATGATCTCTGAGATGAAATTATTGTTTTTTCTTCGTTTTAGAGGGCAAGCCGATAAAGATTTCAGAGTTGAAGTGGAAGCTATTGGTCATGTCCGGCATAAGAACTTAGTTCGGCTTCTTGGATATTGCGTTGAAGGAACACATAGGATGCTGGTTTATGAGTACATGAACAATGGGAACTTAGAGCAATGGCTTCACGGAGACATGAGTCACCAAGGGCATCTCACGTGGGAGGCTCGGATCAAAGTTCTTGTCGGCACTGCAAAATCGTAAAGCCCCTAATACCACATGATGGTTCTTGTCTCTTTGGGGAGGGGAGTGTAAGCTCGTGAGAATGTGTTTTGACTTGTTACTGCAATTTCATTGACACAGGCTGGCTTACCTTCATGAAGCTATTGAGCCGAAAGTGGTGCATAGAGACATAAAATCGAGCAATATACTGATGAATGACAACTTTGACGCCAAGTTATCTGATTTTGGTCTTGCAAAATTGCTTGGAGCTGATAAAAGTTACGTGAGTACTCGAGTTATGGGTACATTCGGGTGAGTTATAAAAAAACTCTAGCTTTTAACTTGACCTTTTCATAATATCTCCATTGGTTATTTAAAGCATTCTTCTCTGTCCCGGTGATGAATGTTCAGATATGTCGCCCCTGAATACGCAAACTCTGGTCTCCTAAACGAGAAGAGCGACGTGTACAGCTTTGGTGTTGTTCTCTTGGAAGCTATTACTGGAAGGTACCCAGTGGATTATGCACGGCCTAAAGAAGAGGTAGTCAAGAGATTCATACAGTCTGAAATCGAAGCAATGATTCAATAGATTGACGTTGATTCTTGAGATGTTTGTTTTAGGTGCATATGGTGGAGTGGTTAAAGCTAATGGTTCAACAGAAACAGTTTGAAGAAGTGGTGGATAAAGAGCTTGAGATCAAACCATCGAAGAGCGAGCTTAAAAGAGCGCTTTTGACAGCTTTGAGATGTGTTGATCCTGATGCAGACAAGAGGCCAAAAATGAGTCAAGTGGCTCGAATGCTTGAATCAGATGAATACCCTGTGATGCCTAGAGAGGTATCTAGAATGAGAGAACATTTCAAAAGAAAGAAACTGAATTTTTAGTTTTTTTTTTGTGTGGAAACTAAAGTGTTAATAATTGGGTTTGATGAATGTTTTTATTAGGAACGAAGAAGAAGGAGAAGTCAGAACGCAGAGCTGCCTAGAGAAAGCACAGAGACAAATAAGGATGATACAATAACAGATGCAAGGATTTGAGTAACAGACAGAAACAAACATGGACTTTGGGTTGAAATGAGGAAAACATTTTAGATTCTTTGGTGATATTGTTAGATTCTTTACTGTTTCTTTGGGTTAATTATGTGATATATATATAGACAAGAACAAGTTTCGTTTCTCTAATCTGGAGGAGGAGAGATCTTTTGTATAGCTTTGTTGTACCTTTCTTTTTTATTACCTTCATACACACAGTCAGTTACAGACGGATATATATCGTTTCATACAAGATGTATCGTTTCTTCTACCTTTCGAAATTTTATAAAGAAAGACTTCTCAGATATGAGTTTCATCAAGAAGATTGTATTTCAAAGCGCTCAAGAGAGCAGGAAGTCTTATGCAAGTAGGAGTAACATTAATACAGAGAATGCTTTCAATGATGTCATCCTATTGGTGATGTTTCATACTTTTGTTGAGTGTTAGGGAAGTGAAGCTCCAAGACACGGATGAAGGAACTCAACGTAAGAAGACAAATGTTCTCTGATTGCAGAGTGACATCTTTTGTGAATATGTTCAACAAAATGGTACTTTTTCTTAATTTTACACAATGGCACAAAAGCAGTATTGGTGGTATATATATTATCCTTTTCCTCGCATATTGTGAAATTAGTAGAAGCTTAACTTACAGTACATCGCAGGAATGAGATAACATTAAAAAAAAAACAGAGCAACATTCGGGTTTCCCAAGCGAGGATTTTCAGTGATGTGGGTTTATGGTTTTTGATTGTATGAAAGAAATAAAAAGCCTATTTCACGAATTTACACAAATCGGATTCAAACAAAAACAAATGAAATAGTGATAATGAAGCGTGGAATCAGACCGGAGGTTATCAATAAGGGTTGTTCCTGTGCGGAGTTTGAGGAGCAGAGCGAGGAGGATTGAGCAGAGGCTGAAGAGCCTTCACCACTATGCTCATGTTCGGCCTGAAGTCTGCCTCATATTGCACACACAGCGCAGCTACAGCAGCCAGCTGATCATATAAGAGACAAAACCCAAAATCAGACTCGACAAAATCATATCCCGGTTTTTAAGATCTTCAATACTTGGGTTCTAATGTTAGAAAAGAGAATTTTTTATTTTTCAATCTAGGCCTATAATAGGGGGAACACACCAAGAGGAAACAGAACCTGTTTCTAAGTCATGTCCTAGGTTAAACCTTCGAGTATGACAAGGTTATCGGAGGGGAAGTTACCTTGGCAACAGCTTTGGGAGGATAGTCTCCGTTTAGTCTTGCATCAACGCACTGCTTCACCTTGTCTTCGCTCAGTTTAGGGGTTGCCTGAGACACACAGACCCGTTTGCATTTTAATAATGGTTTTTGTTTTAGGGAAAGTTCAGACTATCTAATCTCTCACAATCAAGCAAGATTGTGCACTAAGCATTACCCATGTCACGAGACTCTGCTGTCCTCTTGGTAAAGTATGATCAACTGGTTTACGACCTGTGAGGAGCTCTAGCAGAACAACGCCAAAACTATAGACATCACTCTTTGTGCTCAATGTTCCTGTCATTGCATACCTGAAATGCCGAACCCCCAAAAAATATGTTTTTAAGACTCTAGTTTGGTCAATTAGAAGAGATGCAAGACATACAACAGCGTTAAGGTATATAACAAAATGATCATCAAAGCTTTAATCCAAGGAAAGACGTAGTGCCTCAAAACATTAGATAATGATTATCAAAAAGTCTCTGAGCAGGAGTTGATGAATGTAACCACATGGATTAGTCTGAACAAAAACAAATCAAAATATCACTGTTGAAGATGAAGGAAGCAAGTAAAGAGCTTACTCTGGAGCGTGGTAGCCAAAGGTTCCCAGGACACGAGTTGAGTGAAGGCGCGCAGCCATGTCAGGGGCTTGATTGGACAGATCGAAATCAGCAATCTTGGCAACATCATCGTCAAACAGAAGTACATTGCTGGATTTGATGTCTCTGTGGATAACATGAGGGTTTGCCTTTTCATGCAAGTACTCGAGCCCTCTGGCCGCACCAACAGCGATTTTGACTCTCTGGTGCCACGACAGAACAGGACCTGGCTGTGCTCCTTTCACACCTTTTCGACCTGCACCAAACAAAGTCACCACGTTTCATCAGCTTTTCCCTCCAAGCGGTGTGCATCCATTCTTCCTTCGATCATAGCTTCACATGCCCAATGTTTGTAAACATTAGTAACTTACCATGAAGAATATCATGAAGAGATCCATTAGGAGCATATTCATAAGCAAGAACACGGAGTGGGCCATCAACGCAATACCCCAGAAGCGCAACAACATTGTCTTGTCGCAACCTCGAAACCATCGACACCTGTAAAAGTTCTTTATGTCAGTAACAAAGCAACAACTCAACAGAGTGACTTCACAAGTTAGTGATCAATTCTTTAAGGCAAATATCTCTGAGACGAAGGCTCAACAAGAGTAGAATGATTAACCAATAAGTGTAGCATCTACCTGGGCGAGAAATTCTTGATCCGGTTGCTTACTGGAATCCAGTTTCTTAATAGCAGCTGCCTTGCCGGATTTAAGAACACCGTAGAAAACTCTTCCGTATGAGCCCTCACCAATCAAAGACTTTGAACCATAGTTATCGGTTATATCCTTCAGTTCATCTGCTGGAACAGCCGGCACAGCGATAGGCTGCATCTGAAGGACCGGAGGGTTCTTGGGTGGATCCGCCCTTTGATGATGACCTCCATTGTTGTAACCTTAGCAACAGTTGGACAAAGTTCTTTACCTTAGCCTTCAAAGGATGGACACTAAAGAGAGATACTTTATATGGTTTGAATACAGGGTTAGGCTAAGCTACCTGTGTGCGCCGGCTTTGGTCCGGTTTCAGCAACTCTACGGAAATCCTCACCACCGCAACAACCAAAGCAGCTCATTACGCTCTTCTCTCACACTAACTTTTCACGAAACTGTACAATTACATTCATAACGCGAAGCGCCAACAAACAGGTTTGCAAAAGTCAGTAATGGTGTGGCAGAACAAGGTCAACAGTAAGTGAAGAAATGAAACGAAAGCAGCCTTTGTTTTTAGACTTCACATACGAAAAATTTAAGTGGCTAATTAACTTTTTTTTTTAAAAGATGTCAAAAATATAAATTAAACCAAACTGTTCAGACAAAAGCCTCGAAGAAAAGTTTCCAAATATATGGTTTAAGCAGCAACAGAGAGAGTATTATCATTATCAAACAGAAATCGAATTTTCTTACCAAAAAAAAAACAAATTTCGCATCATACGAGTAAAATCGTTTTTGTTTATCATCAAGTATCATCGTAACCGCATAATTCGATCGAAATCCATACATTAACAACCGAAACATTCGGTGACCTAGAATATCACAGGTCAACGATCGTAACCCTTAAAATGGATTTTAGACCAAAATAACTGTAAATAAACTCCGAGGAATCAGTTCGTATTATCAAAATCGGCATGAAATCGAACCCTCTAGGTGGAAAAACAAAAAAAAACAATCCGATGTAAGAACATAAAAGGAAAGACCCAAAAAGGGGAATTCGCACGAGTTGCTCAGAAGAAGAAGAATAAGAAAGCATTCACCTTTTCCGAAAATCCCAAAAGAGGAACAGAGATGAGTCGAATCTCCGAAGCGCAAGAGGTTTTATCTCTATCTTCTTCGTAGGGTTGGTGAAGCTGCTTACGCTTAAGAAGGCAGACTTTTCTTCCCGGCGGAAATTTACAGTAAATGATATATAGGATGGAGCGGAGGCGCACGATAGCTACTTGTACTTGTAGTATAGTCTCCCCCTTGCCTGCAACTTGAATTATTCTACTTTTTCGTGTTTAGAGGTCAAAAGTCTTAATGTAATAATTAATTAGCCATTTGGTTAAATAATTAACTAATCGATAAATTTTGAAATAATAGCATAAAAATTTTCATTTTGTAATGTTTATATCCGTGGATCATAGAATAGTAAATTTAGTATCTTTGTTTGTACAATTTTGGTAAGTTTCGCATGGTACTGATCTTATACCTGAACGATGAAAATGTGTGAGAAAAAACGAAAACAGACCCTGCTTGTACTAATACGAAGATTATAAATAGTAAATGATTCTGATGGGAATATAATAAAGTTGTATAAGTTGTATATGTCAAGATGTAAAGCGGGTCTCTTTTGACCATCAAAGGTGATCGTGTACTTTGTGATATCTGGTCGTCGGTCTACAAGTCAACAACCACCTCGAAGCTTTCGCGTCTGTCTCACCTCAAGCCCTCAATTTCCACAATCTTTTCCTTTTCTTTTTGGTATTTATACTTTTTTCAAGTAACAAAAAAAAAATTTCAAATCTTTATGCACGCGGCTTGTATATATTCAGTGGCGGATGTAGAATTATATTTGAGTGGGAGCATAAAACTTTAAATTTTAAATTTTAAGGTATAATTTGAAATATGTTAAAGTAATTAACATAGAAAAACAAAAATTGAGAGGTGGCAACTGCCCCATACTGACCAATGTAGATCCGCCCCTGTATATATTTATGTGATTATTTCAGCAGTTTGTTAAAAGATCAAATATTTTTCAGAATATTATTGAAAAATATAATTGTGTTTACCAAATACAAACATATCTTTCTTTTTCATTTGCATTTTGCATTTGCGTTAACGATTTACAAACAGCATTTGGTCTTTTGTTGTAATGTTACGGTAAAAAAAAAATAGAATAAAAATCTTTGTGGTAGAATTTGGAATTCTTTACCACTTAAACCAATGTCATTAAACACAAAATTTTAAAATATAACAGTATTGTAACAACATAAAACCAAATCCAACAATGACGATAATCCGGCTTACTTGAGCTGTACTGTATAAAGCAATAAAATGTTTACAACAGATGGGTCCATTCATCCCTTTATTTCAGATTTCATTTCTCCATGACGAAACCCAGATACTAAAAGCCCAATATTTCATTGATTTTGGGCCCTAATTGTTGGCCCATGTATCGATCTTATTAACAATAGTAAATCTGTTCTTATCAAATTTGTATTGTGAATTTAATTTAAAAATTCTTAATTTATTTTTCCTATTCCAATGGTAAAAATAAAACTTTTGATGAGATTCTTAATTTTATAAAAAATTTATTTATTGCAACATAAAAAAAAAAAAAAAATTCTATAAAAAAAATACCGATCCACTCTCCTTCAGACACGTATCACTAAGATACATATCTTAAACATGACTTAAAATTTTTCATTAAAATCCAATTTTCTGATTAAAGGCCAATTTTTATTTATTTTTGAGCTTTAATTACTTAAGAATCTAGGCTAAAATATACCATTGTTCATGCTTTAAGATAAAACAAATTTTTTTTTGATAAAACCAAATTATGCTATACTATATATCTAACTAATTACATTATTACTACATATCTAACATATATTTGTGTTGTCTTATAAACGCCTAGGTCGTCTAAATCACCTAAGTTTTGATTAGACATTAGCCATTGGATGGCCGTCGGTTAAACACTAATTTGTTTGTGATGTATCTATTTCAAGCTTCAATTAAAAAAGCTCACAAAAGAAAAGCTTAAAAAAACGACCCAAAATGAAAATGCGTTGTAGCTGATCAGAAAAATCGTTGGCAGGATGGCGCGTAACTGTTCAATTTTTCGTTTTGTCAGAACGGACAAGATCAAATTTAGACCATGGACCAGTGGTCTAATTTGACAACCAAGCCGACACTAGCAAAGGTGAGAAATAGAAGAATTCTATGTTGTCTTTTTGCCGGTGGCCCAGTGGACCCATCACTAAAAGAGTAAAGAGACAGCCTGTGTGACGACTCTTGTGTACTGTATCTCTATTTCACTCCAAACTGCCCCGTCCGGTTTCCCGGTATTTACGTTCCCGTTCCCACTCACCGACACTAACCCCTTCTCTCTTAACTTCTTCATGATCTACGACATTAATTTTTTTATTTTTTTTAGATCATTAAATTATAAAGATTCACATGCTTCAAAATATCTAGCTATTTAAAGATGATTTCGCATAATTTAAATCTCTCCTTTTTTAAATTATTAAATTGATTTTCGATAACAATTAGTACTACTATAATCGTAATTCGCGACCTTGATTTGATGCTGTCTAGTTGTTACTTGCACGCGGTGGTCCAGTTAAGCAAATCCAACGGTTGAAGTTAGCTTTCTTTTATGGATCTAATTCGAACCGTCAGATATATGGATCTCATTTTCTATGAACAGAAAGATGAAACTGGGAATGAATCTAGACGAAATTACGATCTTACACCACCTCTTCATGGCCTCTTATATATAAAGCTCCTCCTCCTCCTTCGTACTACCACCACCACATTTCTTTAGCTGCCTCCACTTACAATCTCTCTCTCTCGCTCTTCCTTTAGGTATGTAAATCTTTATCTTCGAATCATACTTTCTTACGTTTCTGCGTTTCTGTGTTTGTGTTCGAATTTGAGCATTTCTGTCTAGTTCGACGAAGTTTAGGTTGTGGCTTTCTAAGTTTTTCTAGATCTGGTGATTGATTCTTCGATTCCAATTTAAATCAGCTGTTTATACTATTTTTTCTCATTGATAAATTTTGGATTCTCTCTGCTAGGTTGTTGTTTTTTTTTGGAATCCGGCGGAAAATGGAATCATTTTTGTTTACCTCCGAGTCCGTCAACGAGGGACATCCCGATAAGCTCTGCGATCAGATCTCCGACGCGATCCTCGACGCTTGCCTTGAGCAAGACCCCGAGAGCAAAGTCGCTTGCGAGACCTGTACCAAGACCAACATGGTCATGGTCTTCGGCGAAATCACCACAAAGGCTGACGTCGACTACGAGAAGATCGTCCGCAAAACTTGCCGTGATATCGGATTCGTTTCCGCCGACGTTGGCCTAGACGCCGACAACTGCAAGGTCCTCGTCAACATCGAGCAACAGAGCCCCGACATCGCACAAGGTGTCCACGGTCACCTCACCAAGAAACCAGAGGAGATCGGAGCTGGTGACCAAGGTCACATGTTCGGCTACGCCACCGACGAGACCCCCGAGCTCATGCCTCTCAGCCACGTCCTCGCCACTAAGCTCGGAGCCAAGCTCACTGAAGTTCGCAAGAACGGAACCTGCCCCTGGCTGAGACCAGACGGTAAGACGCAAGTCACCGTTGAGTACTTCAACGAGAACGGGGCTATGGTCCCTGTACGCGTCCACACTGTTTTGATCTCGACCCAGCACGACGAGACCGTGACCAACGACGAGATCGCAGCTGATCTCAAGGAGCACGTGATCAAGCCGGTGATCCCAGAGAAGTACCTTGACGAGAAGACCATCTTCCATCTCAACCCATCTGGTCGTTTTGTGATCGGGGGTCCTCACGGCGACGCGGGGCTTACCGGCCGTAAGATCATCATCGACACCTACGGTGGATGGGGCGCACACGGAGGTGGTGCTTTCTCCGGAAAGGACCCGACCAAGGTCGACAGGAGTGGGGCTTACATCGTTAGGCAAGCAGCTAAGAGCATTGTAGCCAGTGGGCTAGCGAGGCGGTGCATTGTGCAAGTCTCTTACGCCATTGGTGTCCCTGAGCCGTTGTCCGTCTTCGTGGACAGCTATGGAACCGGGACGATCCCAGACAAGGAGATTCTGGAGATTGTGAAGGAGAGTTTTGATTTCAGGCCAGGGATGATTTCGATCAACTTGGACTTGAAGAGAGGAGGTAACGGTAGGTTCTTGAAGACTGCTGCTTATGGCCATTTTGGAAGGGACGACGCCGATTTCACCTGGGAGGTTGTGAAGCCACTCAAGTCTAACAAGGTCCAAGCTTGAAACCTGAACCAATCTCAGGTTTCACTCCTGTCCAGATTCAGTCTCGCTCTCTATATTTTAGGCTCTTTCAACTCTGAGATGGGTTAATTATTCTTTGTCTTTTGAACTTTGAAGAAAAAAATGTCATATTATATTTTTTACTTATTATTATTATTGTTGTGGTAAGAAAAGTTAAAACCATATTTTGTATTTCTTGCTTCTCTTGAGAAGATAATTATATAAACAAAGTATTCGATATTACCCTTTGCCTGTATATTAGCAATGTGAAAGATTTTGGCTTTTGATTTAAAAGAATCCGACAACATTGTTTGACGAGTCTTAAACACAGAGCCAAGTAAAGACTTCGAGTGCCAACAAGGTGAGATCAGAGAGCACTAGTGATTCCATGAACGCAGACATCAGCCTCAACGAGACAGACATCTTTGAGCAACAAGCCACTGTTTGGCTGGGTAAAATAAACCATCGATATATATTTCGCCCATCCATTTTCCAAGCTCGATCGACTGAACCATTTAGTAACTGTAAACCAGACACAAGTTTACAGATCAAGAAGTGAAGGGACTTACACGTATCAAGAACTGAGTTTTGGGGGTGTTACCTTTCCCTGCGACGTGCCTGCCTTGAAGCTGATCAAATATTCGAATTGTGAACTCTGTAAATATCTTTGTACCGTCTGAAACGGTATCAGGATCTGCGAGGATCAGATAGACAGAAAGATGGGTTCCTGTTCCTTGCTTCGTTCCCGATGGATAAAACCGTATCTTCCTGCGTTTATACCATTTTCAAATCAGCTTTCAGCAATAATTTACCTACGGGTTTTTGGGATTGTTACAAAATAAGTTGTTACCATTTTCTATCTCCAGCGAAGAAAGCATTCGAGTCATAGCTTTCTTTGTCTAAGTTGGAGAAGTTGTCGATTTTCCAGACGTGCTTAGAGCTGGTGGCATCTTTAATCATCGATAAACATTCTCCTCTCCCACTTGTTCTCTCCTTGGAAACAAATACATCAGCTCCAAACATACATGTGTCTTCCATAAGGTAACCGTTTGATGCATCGAAGAAGGTACCCTTAGGGATGAATTTATCGAACCCCCATTCACGCTTGACCGTATGGAACCGTCTCTCTTTTCCTGCAACAAGAAATGCATTTTAGGACGAGAATCAAAAAAAAAAAAAAAACAGAGTAATTGAAGAAGTGAAACAAATGTACCTTGTAGAATCAAGTAGTTATCTTTGTTTTGATCCAGCAAATACAGACGGAAAACAGCGGAAACCTCCCACCCCGGACCTAAGGAACTCGAGTCCGCCAGAGCCAAGTAAACAGAAACATGATCTTTCATATCCTTGATCTTGTTTCCATTTGGATACAGAACCAGTTTCCTGCAAACAAACCCACATATTCTGTTAAAAAAATAATGCACAGTGAATTACTTTAGTTGTGTAACAATGATGATGCCATACCATTTGTTATGTTATGTTATGATGATTCAATCTTTAACCAAAAAAGGAGAGAAGAAGACTAAAGCTGATGCCATACCATTTGTATCCTCCCGCTTCAAAGCTCTCAGTTTCATACCTCTCTATAGCATGCTTTGTAAGGAGTGAGAAAGACTCTATCTTAACCATGTAATGCGTTGGCGGGGCATCAGAAATAGACTTTATAATTTCTGCAATGATTTCTCACAAAAGTTAACCTTTGAGAAAAGTTACATTAATTTATACTAATTGAAAAGGAAAATGAATTTAATTTATATCAAAATGTGATGGAACATATTATGGTTGAGATATCAGAGTTTGGAGGAAGTAAACAAGAAGCTGGTATAAGTCCATGCATTTAATCAAATAGGTAACTGAAAATATAGAGAGCCAAAGAGATGATACCATCATGATCACCCAAAATGGCCATGATATGATATGCAGAAGAAACCAGAAAGGAAACTAGTGAATATGTAGATGAGCATCAATCTGTTAACTTTCTATTTATATGTGAAATCAATAGATTGCATCTGAAAAAACAAAAGACTTTGTTTAGGATCAAACATTTATTATACTTTGCTTGAAAGGATTTAACCTTTTCCATGCATGAAGACATTATTCCCCGTGAGGTTGCAGAACCAAAAAGCAAGAATATGCATTAACTTAGCAAGCATCATTTGAAGACCATGAAGAAGAATTACTTGTTAAATTTTTATTCCTTATCAGATATCAAAGATTCAGTGCATTTAGTATAATATCAATGGAGAGAAACAATACTAAGAGTATTAAACAAACAATCAAAAACAAACAATCAAGCCAGACGTTTTGAAAAGTCACTCACTTACTATTTTATATCTGGTCTGAAAAAGACTTGAGAGAACTTATACAGAGACCAGTCTTTGACACAACCTGAGAAATTTATCACCAAATGCAAAATTGACGGTTTTCATTAAACCGGGAAATCGGATTGTACCGGAAACTCATGACACGTGTGAGTCATACTAGGAAGGTCTTGACTACGGTGGTCTCTCGTGTATGCGATTATTGCCTCCTCTCTATTTCCCCTTCGTCTGATCAGAGGGAGAAAAAAACGAAATCTGTTAGTGTGTGATAGATTAGTTACGACGGAGAAGACGAAGAAGAAGACGGATGGCGACAGAGACGTCGACGCAATCTTACAGCGAGCAGTGGTACTGGGACGATCGCTACACGAACGAATCTGAGCCGTTTGATTGGTACCAGAAGTATTCTTCCTTGGCTCCTCTCATCAATCTCTACGTCCCTCGCCGTAATCACCCAGTCCTCGTCATTGGCTGCGAAAACTCAGGTACTTATTAAATAAACAAAAAGTTCTTAAAAAAGTTTCTGGATCCGTCTGATTTTGTCGTTTCGATTTTCCGCTGCAGTGTTCAGCGAGGAAATGGTGGATGATGGGTACGAGGATGTAGTCAATATCGACATTTCCTCTGTGGTGATCGATGCCATGAATACGAAGTACTCGGATCGTCCTCAGCTCAAATGTACGTCTCTTTTTTTTCTGTTTTTTCTTTCCACATTTGTTGATTTCTTCTGCCGCTTGCTTAATGTTGCGATTTGGGGGAGAAACGTACGAGATATTGACAGAAGAACTGTTCCGATTCCCACTTATTCATTTCGATGTATCTTCCTTCGTCTTCCTTAATCGCTTAATTACTAGATTTAGCATGAAATTTTGTATTTCTGATCATGTGAAAAACAGATTTGAAGATGGATGTGCGTGATATGAAGGCATTCGAAGCTGCTTCTTTTGATGCTGTGATTGATAAAGGTATTATTAGTAAATGTTTGATTTCATTATTAGCCCAGTGCATCCTGTTTCATGCAATAACATTTTGGACTTTGTGTGTGTTTTCAGGAACCTTAGACTCCATTTTGGTGAGTGAGGAGGTCTATTTTCTCTTTACTTGTGCTATCTCTAAAGTCTGATTTCTCACTGATAGTCTTATCGTTTTTGTCATGTTTTAGTGTGGGAGCAATTCGAGGCAATACTCAACGCAAATGCTTGAGGAGGTTTGGAGGTACTAAATCCACCATCTATGGCATGAATGCTAAATGGTGTCTCTTCCTTTTCTTTGTTATGGATTCGGTCTCTCCTTGTATATTTCTTTCTTGATGCTTTCACGTATAATGAAGCAGTTGATGAAAACTATAGGGTCCTCAAGGATAAAGGAGTCTACATCCTGGTAAAGTCTTCATATCCGGTTTATGATTATGTGTGTTTCTGTTTGTTTAATGCACATTGATTTTATACAAGTGATCTGCAGATTACATATGGAGCTCCGAATTACCGTCTTCGGCTGTTAAAAGAATCATGCTCTTGGACAACCAAACTTCATGTGATAGGTCAGCCATAACTCAAAAACCACCATTTGATTCGTATCTGGGAATATGCCTCTTGTAGTATTTGTGGATTACAAGTTCTTTGTTCTCTGCTAACTGAGACTTTATTTGTTATTTTTGCTGCAGACAAAAGTTTAATCGAACAACCACTAGAAACGCCGAAATGGGAACTCACAAAACCCATTGCTCTAGATGCTGAGGAAAATTCAGTGGAATCGGCAATTGGCAAAAGCCCTGATGTCCATTACATCTATGTCTGTACTAAGGTGTGTGTAGCTTGATCCTCCAAAATGAAAATTGTACTATGTTTGTCTGAGTTTTGACTGTGTCTTTGTTTTTAAATGAAAATTGTCTCAGGANAGCATGTGGCCAATTTTCCCGTAATAATCTAAGTACTATATAAATTTCGGTTTCATTACCGTTTAGCCTTAAAATTTACGGGTTTTAAACCAAACCGGGAAACCGGATTGTACCGGAGACTCATCATTACACGACTTTATTAGGAAGGTCTTGGCTACTACAGTGGTCTCTCGTGTATCCGATTATTGCCTCTCTCTCTCTCTCTCTCTCTTTCCCTCTTCGTGTTTGATCAGAGGGGGAAAAAACGAAATCGTTTAGTGTGTGGATTAGTTACGAGTTTCGACGGAGAAGAAAAATGGCGACAGAGACGTCGACGCAATCTTACAGCGAGCAGTGGTACTGGGACGATCGCTACACGAACGAATCTGAGCCGTTTGATTGGTACCAGAAGTATTCTTCCTTGGCTCCTCTCATCAATCTCTACGTCCCTCGCCGTATTCACCCAGTCCTCGTCATCGGCTGCGGAAACTCAGGTACATATATAAACAAAAAGTTTTAAAAAAAGTTTCTGGATCCGTCTGATTTTGTCGTTTCGATTTTCCGCTGCAGTGTTCAGCGAGGAAATGGTGGATGATGGGTACGAGGATGTAGTCAATATCGACATTTCCTCTGTGGTGATCGATGCCATGAAGAAAAAGTACTCCAATCGTCCTCAGCTCAAATGTACGTCTCTTTTTTCTGTTTTTCTTTCCACATTTGTTGATTTCTTCTGCTGCTTACTTAATGTTGCGATTCCCGCTTGATCATTTTCGATGTATGTTCGTCTCGCTTAATCGCTTAATTACTAGATTTAGCTTGAAATTTTGTATTTCTGATCATGTGAAAATCAGATTTGAAGATGGATGTGCGTGATATGAAGGCATTCGAAGCTGCTTCTTTCGATGCTGTGATCGATAAAGGTATTTTATTAGTACATGTTTGATTCCATTATTATCCCAGTGCATCGTGTTTCATGCAATAACATTTTGGACTTTGTGTGTGTGTGTGTGTTTTCAGGAACCTTAGACTCCATTTTGGTGAGTGAGGAGGTCTACTTTCTCTTTACTTGTGGTATCTCTAGATTCTGATTTCTCACCGAAAGTCTTATCCTTTTTTTTCATGTTTAGTGTGGGAGCAATTCGAGGCAATACTCAACGCAAATGCTGGAGGAGGTTTGGAGGTAATATATCCACCATCTATGGCATGAATGTTAAATGGTGTCTGTTCCTTTTCTTTATTCTGGATTCGGTCTCTCCTTGTATATTTCTTTCTTGAGCCTTTCACGGATAATGAAGCAGTTGATGAAAACTATAGGGTCCTCAAGGTTAAAGGAGTCTACATCCTGGTAAAATCTTCATATCGGGTTAATGATTATGTGTGTTCTGTTTGTTTAATGCACATTGATTTTATACAAGTGATCTGCAGATTACATATGGAGCTCCAAATTACCGTCTTCGGCTTTTTAAAGAATCATGCTCTTGGACAACCAAACTGCATGTGATAGGTCCAACTATAATTCAGAAACCATCATTTGATTCGTATTATGGATTATGCCTCTTGTAATATTTGTGGATTACAAGTTCCTTGTTCTCTGCTAACTGAGACTTTATTTGTTATTTTTGCTGCAGACAAAAGTTTAACCGAACAACCACTAGAAACGCCAAAATGGGAACTCACAAAACCCATTGCTCTAGATGCTGAGGAAAATTCAGTGGAATCGGCAATTGGCAAAAGCCCTGATGTCCATTACATCTATGTCTGTACTAAGGTGTGTGTAGCTTGATCCTCCAAAATGAAAATTGTACTATGTTTGTCTGAGTTTTGACTGTGTCTTTGTTTTTAAATGAAAATTGTCTCAGGATGAGTCGTTGAAGGTGGAGACAGATGCAGTCTGAAGTAATCGGAATCTGATTGTTGACTTTGCTTCGAACATGTATGTCCTACAAGGTCTTGTTTTTTTTGTCTTTGTTGTATTTATGGGCAAGAGTGAAGACGAGCATATCTTGGATTCATGTTTACTCCGTAATTAGAGGAGGAACAAGACCATAAGTGTTTTTAGCAATGAGAAATGGTGGTCAAGTGGCTTATGGCCTTCACACCGAATGATTGCAAACTCTTCCTTTATATAAATATAAACATACAAATACAAACAACAGGCCTAGTACAGCAAAATGTTATATGCATTCCTATACACAACAATTCCAAAAGATTAAAATAACAATCAAGTGTGAAATTCCGTTAAGCAATCGGAATTGGACGTGGGACTAATTAGTGAACGATCAAGCAAAAAAAAAACAATTGGGAACCATAATTGCAGAACCTACGCCTTGTTAAGATTGGTGGGCTAGCTTCTTAGGGTTGACTCTCGTGTGGAATTTCTATACTCAAGAACAAACCAAGCAGAAGAGAAGCTTAGTAAGAAAATCTCTTACCGATATCTTGTACCAGAGCTCTGTCCCTGAGTTCTTGTGGATGGAATATTATTGCTGGTTTTGCGATACTTTGCCAATTCATTATTAGCATGAGAAAGAAGCTTCTGAGCGTTTTCCAATCTCTTGGTATAGTCAGTATCAGCAAGTTTAAATGACACTGTATCCTGTTCGATGAAAAGGTAATTCAAAATCTTAGAATCAATCATTGAGTTCTTCTCCATATTCTTGGTTTTGGCCACACATGCAGTAAAAACACAGCAGGGAGTTTGAAGCATTATGCGTACCTTTTTCGTCTGTGGAACATGTTGGTTACTGTCTCGTGCATCGCGGACTGTTCGTTCAAGCTCAGCTAACCTCCTCAGCAAATTGCTCTTGTCATTCTGATAATGGAAGATAGAATCAGTTAAGTCTTAAAAAAACACTGGTGAGATTAAAGGTGGACGGAAATCCTAATTACCTTCAACATTTCGTTTTGCATAGAAAGCAATTGAATTCGCTCTTGTAGTTGGTCCAGAGATATCTGAGTCGCAAGAACATCTGTATCTTTCTTGTTCAACTCTGACATGCAACTGTCCACAAAATTGCAGGAACATCCCAAGAGAGCAAAATTTTTGTAAGAATTTCTCGGTAAAGTTTATTTTCCCTTGTTGACTTCAAGAGAGAAAATTAAGCATCTTGGCTCGTTATAGAACAGTTATAGTAGAAGTAGAACAGGGCTAACCAGCCTAACCTCTGTCTTTCCTTAACAAGAGCATCAACGTGTCTCTTCATGTTAATGATTTCTTGGTCCTAAAATCGATAGAGAAAAAGGGTATCAATAACAAAAATGATGATTAACTAAAGAAGGTGGATGCCATTAAGTATATAGCATCATCACCTTGGACATGATCTCTTCAGCATGTTGATTAGCGTCTTCAACCACTCTTTGGACCTGGTGCTGGTCAATCAACTCCTGAAATATCCCAACGAACAAATCGATATATTTATGAAAAATGCCTCTCTCTTGAAGATGACATATTATCTGATATACTTACAGCATAGCTAGTGATATCCATTTTTACACCAAGTAAATCCCGAATAACATCATGAGTCATGCTATCAGCTGCAGCTATCCTCGTGTTCAATGTGCAAACCTGTTTCAGCATGAAAATATGTAAGATAGATTCACTGAGTCACTCCAGAAGAAAAGAACAATCGAGTGCAGGTAGGCTGGACCTCTTTCTGTTTAGCAGCTAGCAATGACTCCAATTCTTCAACACGAACCCTTTCCATAGTCAATTCCTGATCCTTCTCCAACTTCATCTGTTGTACCAACCCAACTATACATCTAAAGGGTGAACTCGAACCTCTGCTCCTTATTGAGCTTTTCTCAGTTTTATGTGACATGGTCTCTGCAGCTGATGAACTTGAGTCCTCTAATTTGAAGTCTCGAATCATGACCTCCAGAGTCTTATACTGTTAAGATTGGAACCGAGGAACTTATATGAGCTACAAATCAAGGAAAATAACACTTCCAGGTGCTAATAGAAATCTACACCATTGTTATCATATTTTGCCTCCTTCCGATACAGCATAATAGAAATCGGAAATATTTACAATATGAACTTGGATTTTTTTTTTTTTTTTTTTTTGGAATTATGAGGTGTTTTAGCAAGAACGTTAACAGAGACACAAATACGGAGCAAAATCATTCAACATTTAAACTAAGTGCTGAGAACTGCTAAAGTCTACAAATCTAATACCTTCTCCTGGTAAGCAGATGATTGGGCCTCAGAATGCAGTAAAATTTCGGAAATGTACTCTTTTAGCTGCTTAATCTGTAAGAGAGGAGGCATTGGAGAAAGAGGAAGATAGAAGTAAGGAAAAGAATAAGTAATCATATGCACAAATATTATGGAAATTTGAGCCGAGAAATCCAATAATATAGCACACCTCTTTGGTTTGTTCTGCTACTTCTTTCTGGAGGACTTGTATCTGACGATGCCCGCCTTGCAGCTCTATTGACCTATAGCACATTTATCTTTTCCAAATTCAGTATTCAACCGAGAAAGATACACAAGAGAAACTAATATATTGAGTAGGATTCGGATGGCTGACCTTGATATTTGACTCTCATATTCCTCTGTGCCTTCATTGGCTGTAACCACAGTGCCAGTGAAGTTTTCAAATCTAAACAATCTCTGCCTGAGAGCTTGGAGCTCTGTCTCTAATGAATCTTGAGTGGTGCGATGCCTTTTAACTTCCTCATCCATATCATACACCTGGAAGCCAAAAGAGCTCACAAAATAAGTATAAGAGTTAATGCAACGGACTGGCAGTAAGTATATAGAGAATGACAAACAAAGCAAACTAACCCGTCTTTCTAATATATTTACAGTACGCTCAAGTTCCTCCACAGAAATTTCTAGAATCTTGACCTCCTCCTCCTTTTGTTCAGCATATATTTTACTTGCTTCCGACTCCTACATACGAAAAAATTTAAATTCCTGTCAAACCTCAGTATTGCTAAGGATCAAATGATTCATCTAGAAACAAAAGGCTCCAAGTTACATACCTGACGAGCCTCTGCGGAAATTGCTTCTTTTTCATCAGCTATAGCATACGCCAACTCAAGCTTATCATTCAACGAACATATTTCCTCAACAAGTTGATCTTTCTCATTGCTGGTCTTTTTCAAGTTTTCTTCGATGGATTTGACAGCGGAAAGCAACTGCTTCTTTGCTGTAGTAGTCATGTTAAGGATTTCATTTTCCAACCTTTTGACAAGGTCTTTTTGTTCTTCCAGTCCCTCTTCAGCTGCATCCTTTTCCATACAGAGGTCTCTGACGAGGACTCTTAACTCATCGTTCTGCTCCGCTAGAATTTGTATCCTCTCTTTGGCCTGCTCTAGATCTGCCTTTGACTTAAACAAAGCCGTTTTCAATTCAATGGAGCAATTTTCAAGATTCTCGTTATGTACAAAAAGATCTTGAACTTGACTTGCTTTCAGCTCCAGCTCTTGCTGAACTTTGCATATCGCGTCAAACAGCTCGTCCATTTCTTCTTTGATATCTCTTTTATTTGATGCTGATTCCTGGAGTAGCCTAAAATCAAAAAGCAGACCTTCAAACGAAGCTTCTTTCCTCTCCAGCTCCTTTTTCAGATAAAAGTTCTCATATAATAGGTTTTCATGTGACTGAACAACCTCTTCATTTTCTAAACCTGTGACCACGTCTGCTCTGTTAACTCTATTTAGCTTTCCAGTGACTTCATCTTCAGCACTGTCCCCAATGGCGTTAATTTCCACTGGCTGTTGGTTTTCTTGCCCCGCAAAGTGGGGATTGATAACCTGTTTCCTCTGGTCCAAAATTTGATCTATCAGTTTCCCAATGTGGCACTGGTATGTTGCATACATGGTTAACTCTCTCTTCATTTTTTCAGATACAATCTGTTCAACTGACTGTCTTGAGTTGGAAATCAAATGGAGTAGTTCTTTCCGAGCTTAAAGGACATCTGAAATTAAAGCCTCTAATGTTTCTCCTACTCCTCTTTTCATTTTCAGAAGATATTCTTCTAGCAAAGACACTGAATTTCCCATGTCATCCAAAGTTGATTGTGTTTGTTTTAGCAAGATTTGATTTTCTTGTTCAGTTGCTGATAGTGTAGACTTGACCTGTTCAAGCTCATCCGTCATATTTTTCTCCTTAACCATTAGCTCTTCATGCGTTTGACGCCACATTCCAGTTACATATTTAGATTTTTCGTTGGCCTTTACTAATTCACATAGTGTGAGATCAGCTTCTTTCATGGTATCATTAACTGCTTCAAATCGATTGAAGAAACTTCTCACTGGTTCCACTCTCTGCATAAGACCCATATATATTTCAGAAGAAAGCTGCATAGATACAAGTTCAGTGGTTTACTTTGTCACTGACATGTAACCATTTTCTTTTATATCTTGACAAAAGGAACATATGCTAACAAAAGCTTACTGGGTTACTGCATTTGCAATCCGTTTCTGCTCTGTCCATTGTTGTCTTCAATGGCCTCTCTTCTTAATGCTTCCCCTCTGCTTAAAACAAAAATTTAAGCTTCTTTCTATACATAAAAGATAAAACTGGTGGTTTAGTCATTCAAGATTGCTCATTCTGCAAATTTAGGGCGGTGAATAAGAGAAAACAAACAAAAAGATTCCTCCACAGTAAACACAATGTATAGAACCATTCTTACCAATCGAAGCTGATGTAGTCTTGTTATGAATTTCCTGGGCGTCAGATCCAGAACCTGAAACTAGACCCTTTTCGTTCGATGCACCATCATGTTGCCATCTGCAGTTTGAAAAGTCAGAGCTTGATGTTGAAAGCTCATCACCCGTCGGATATGCTGCTTCACTTAAAGATCCATCCTTTGACAAATTAATATCAGCATTCCCTTCCGCACTAGGAGAAGCAAAGATTGAATTTGATGTACCGCTTTCTTTAACCGGTTGATCTTCTATCTTTTCCAGCATTTGGTGTTGATTTCTAGAATCAGAAAGCCATTTTATAACAGCAAAGGCAGCCTCGGCATGTCGTTCTGCTTCCTGAACAGAATACTGCTTTGCTTTTAAATCAGTCTCACTCGTGTCTATCTCGTTGCTTCTCCTGTATAATTCAGTGTTCACGTGGAAAGTTTCTTCACTGGTTGCAGCATTGCCGCCCAGTCGAAATTCGTTGAGGGCAATTGTTGCGCCCTTTAAGGAATTCAGCTTCAAATCCATCTCTGCTAACAATATTCGTGCATCCTCCAAGCTTTTCTGTAGAAGTAATATTGTTTCTTCCTTTCTTATACAATCTTTTGCAGCCTTCTCTACATAATCACCTATCCACGCATTCACATGTGGAAACGATCATATTATACTTTCAATCTGCGTAGAGGCATCTTCAATGGATTTAGACCCATCCACAATGAAATTTGTTAGTTCTAAGGTGGCCTTTTCCCAGCCTTGGTTCAGTGCTCTTATTTCTGCCTCTCTAGCAGTTATAGTTTCTTTCATCGATTGATTTTCTTCAGTCAAGTTACAGATTCTTCCTTGAAATTCAGACTGGAGAGCAATCACCTCTTCCTGCAGCTCAAGAATTGTTCTGGCAGTTTCTGTCTCGACCTGCTCACGGACTACTTCAATATCTTGTTGTTGAGATAACTGTGACTTATGCTCCTTTTCATATTGACAATTGAGTGTTCTGGCCTCTTCGAGGTCCTTAATTACTTTCCCCAACTTGAACTTCAGGATTGACTGGTCTATCCCCTCATCAGCCTTCATTACAGCATATGTGTTATTGACCATGTCACTTAACTCCATGTCATGACCTTCTATCCTAGGAACAGCATATGTGTTATCGTTCTCCTCTAGAACATCCTGTAGCCAAACCCTATTCCCATCAGGATTGCCTGATTCACCATTCATATTACTGCAGTTTTTACTCTCTGAAAAAGCCACCTCCTCTCTGGTTTCACTAATAGTTGACATTGTTTCTGCCTGTTTCAGAAAAAAAATGCAGCTTCTCATTTATATACAGTTTCCATTTTAAGCAATTTTAACTTTGTAAAACAATTTTTATATATTTATATCTGTTCAGATTGATTCTTATATCAAATAATAACTCAACAAACCATTGAATGTTTATGTGCTTGATTAACCTGCTCAGCTCCACTGGTGGAAGATGCAACCTGCAAAAGGTTTAACAAAGATAAACCACCAGCGAAGCAAATTTTGTAACAATCACTCTGCCAGTCTGAATTCTTACAAAGTCGGATTGTGTTTGGTCGAATTTCAAGTATCTTCCAAGTCCTGCCTGTACTTCATCTAGTTCTCTGCATCGAAAATCAGCACCAAAACATAAAAGACAGTACCAAACCAGGCTTTTCCGATTTAGTCAAATTAATCATATTATGTTCAATGAGAAAAATGAAAAACGTTTCAGGTTCAACATTATATTATTACCAACACAAGGCATATCAGAATTGTAGTAGAACAGGGTTATAGATATAGGAGGAAAAACTCCAAGAATAGGATGAAAGTTTTTAGATAAAAATGCAACAGAGAACTCAGAAATATTTCCATTCCACATCCACTACAAAATAAAAAAAATGCAACAGTGTAAATGATTTCCATACAATATCAAACCTTCACAAAAGATAATTGGATTTCATATAGTACCTGATCAAACTAGAGTTCATGCTTCTGCAGTCTTCCAACTCCTTTTCCACTTCGTTCTCCTACAGTATTAACAAGCTTCAAGAGTAAGAAACTGGCAACAACAACATTATCTAAGAAATTAAGAACAGCAAATAGCATATTTTTTCCAAACCTTCATTACATGTTTAGGAAAGGACTCATCTTTTTCTTCAAGACCATCAAGCAGCTGCATGATATGTGATAAAATTTCAGACTAAAACAATAGGCTGAAAGTCCATTTGGTGAAGGCATTCTCAAACCTGGTCGCGTAGTTCTGTCACCTCAGCAAGCAATGCCTCTCGTTCCCCATGCTCATAAAACTTCTGATATCTGAAATGGAAGTCAAGATCAAAGCATAAGATGTTAACAAAAAAAAAAAGACTCTTCAAAAGCATTTAATAGGTGATTTACCGTTGTAGCTGCTCCCGGAGCTTGGTGTTCTCCAAGGCCGAACGTGTCAACTCTGGATTCTTGTCAATGCTTGCCCGAAGAAGCTTGATCTCTCCTTTTAGAGATTTATTTTCTTCAATAAGACACTCTTTTGTCATCAATGAACCAGACGTAGAGAATTCCATCTCTCCAACTTTCTCTTCCCGAAGATTAAGCATTGTTTTTATGCACTTAGCATCTTCTTCCATGTCTTTAACCTGTAGTAAATGATCAAAATATAAGATGAACCGAAATGTAAATCTATTTTGTTTGCATCATGAGATGAATCTGTCAAGATTATATCCTATCAAAATATGAAATCGAACTGTCCTTGTATCAAGACTAACCAAGCTGTCTATACGCTCAATTTCAGCTTGGGATTTCTGAAGGGCAGTTTCAGCAATCTTTTCTCTTCTGAGAGCACCAATCAAAAGATCTTTCATACTTTTCACCTGTTATACAGTTATGAAGCGAGTTCAAGTTTATAAATATTATAGTCGCAAGATATCCACGAATTTGTTTGAAAATACCTTCTTTCTCAGTGAGTTGTGCACCTGACAGTGACACTTGTCTTGTTTTATTTCTCCTGCTACTTCACATGTACCAGAGTATCTGGATTCTTCAAGAGAAGCTATGCAGTCTGAAAGAGCCCCACAAGAGTTATGGTTCTTCATAAGGGAGGACAGCTGGGCCTGTTTGAATTTATGAAAAGGTTTTGATATCACTGTCACAAGCATATGTAGGAAACGAGGAAAGTTTTCTGTTTGGTGCAGTTTGTCAATACCTTTAGCTTTCTTATTTCCTGTTGCAGTGCTGTGATATCCCCAGAGGCATCTTCGTTGACTTTAGCCTGGAACATGAAATTGAAAAACAACCTTACATCAGGTAGAACTTCATAGACGAACTCGTAACAAATGAAGAACTACGAACTACATTATTCTGGATTATTTTGGCCCGTTGTGCGAACTTCAGAGTGCTGAGAGTTTCATTTGTAGAGCTGCAATAAGACAATAATAATCAGAAATACACAGGACAGGACATATTAGATAAACACATTAAACAAAAATGGATTTTGGTACAAACCAAAGAGATGGGCTGACATTGGCGATTATCATTGTTTTAGAATTACCCCCTAGAGAATCCTGAAACCATTATCTGGAGTTAGTCTCAATGCAGTTGCAAGAATATATGAAGGTTGAAGTGCTCTAATATGGCATACCTGCAGTAAAAATGTAAGTCTCGAATCTCTATAGGGAACATGTCTATGTTTCCCATGTGCCAAATCGACCAGAGACATTATCACTAAGCTATATTGACAGATGAATGGGATAGTGTTAGTAGCTACTAATATTTTATTACAAGATTAAAGAAGTAAAAGGTGTAAGACATTGTAGGCATCTTATCTTGTCCAAAGATTATTTATCTTAGAGTTAGGGCAATAATCATTTTTAAGTTGTTAAACACCTCAAAGCTATTAAACTCGTAATCATTTTTAAGTTGTTAAACACCTCAAAGCTATTAAACTCGTGCCATCCTTTCTGGCTGTACATATTTTCAGTTTCTTCACAATTTTCTCCATCAACCGTATATTATATTGATATGAGGCTTAAGACACTTTTGGCAATGTACAACAGAAAACAGTTCATGACAAAAATGCAGAGGGCAGACAAACTGACACGTAAACAGGTGTTTGATAGGATTACCCCAGAGTGGATAAGGATTTATTAATGTTTGCTGCTTCTTTTAGGCGATCTCCTTCCGCACCTGAGCTTTTCTGCCTGTATACGTAACAAAAATAATCTCAGAAGTCAAAGATGCAAAAGTAAACGCAAAAAGAATGTACTGGCTACCTTTCAGAGCCAGCCAAATCGACCAAATTTAGTCTGGCAAATCTTGAACGGGTTAGAGAATCTCTCTCCCAGAGACTCTCGATTGTACACGTGAAAACGCTATGGGATCTGCTGCTTTCACTGTTCATACGGGTTGCTGCAATCTTCCGGTTTGCTGCTCCCTGAGCATGAGGAAAACATTTCATGTTAAATATTTGAACACTTAAAACTCTTAACATAATGTTTAGGTATGAAAGTCTTGCCTGCAGTAGAAGCTTCAGAACGTCATCAACAGTTGTCACATTATGTTCTACAAGATTTTCAACGTATACGCCTTTTCCCAAGTCTTCTCTGAGCTAAAATATGGAATTCAAAGTTATGACCTATCTCAAAACAAAAAGCAACAGAGTGGATAAATAATAATCAAGTGATGGAAAGAGAAGAAACAATTGGATTACTTGTAAATTGGTCGACGATGGCTCCAAGAGGTCGGTTATCTGCTCGTTGTATATCTCAAGAAAAGAACATTTGCAACTGAATTTCAGTTTTTCATCTCTCCTTCCCTCTTCTTCCTGTTATAAAAGATCTTTTTAAGTACCACAATATATTGACTTGCAGTGATTCGTCGAGAGGAAGTTAGGTAATTACCATTTTAATTCTTGAGAAGAGATACTCAAAAATACGAGCAGTAACTCCGCAGTCTTCACCGAGGCTTCCCTCTGCCTCAGATATCTCTCCCATCATAGTATAGGTCTTGCCACTACCAGTCTACATGAGAGGGAAGCTAAGTTTCTAAATTTTGAACCATAAAAAGTTCCAACAAGCAGAAACATGTACATCAGTTATGATCTCACCTGACCGTAGGCGAACACACAGCTATTGTAACCAGACAAGCAATTCTCCACCATGGGCAACCCAGCAACTCGAAATAGTTTTTCCTGAAAATCCAACAAGGGACACATCCAGAAACATTACAGATCACCAGTGTATTCAGTTAAGTGTAGCATTGTGATAGACTATTCATTTTTTTTATTTAAATGCGTAGCACCAAAATAAGCCATTGAAACTACATGAATTTAAATTGAGGTTTACCTGAGATATTGTCTCACTTGCAACGTGATCAAAGGTGAATCTGGTCTCTGGATGGCCTAACCAGACCAGTGTTTGTGGACTCTCCTGTTTTAGACACTTGCCGTATCCTTGAGTTGCCTTTTCCATTGTGCTTAATGGCCTCAGCCTTATCAAAACCTACACCATATAGAAAGATGCCTACAATTAGTAAGTTTCAAACAACCAAATTCATCAAGAATCACCTAAAAAAAATGCAACAACCTGCACATTGTGCTCTTTCCAAAAAGAATGATCTTCATTGAGCTCAAAATGTGGAGTTGTTTCCGCGAAGGTAACGGAATCAGAAATAGAAATCCCCCTTGGGATCCTCGAGAACGAGCTCGTTCCTCTTCCACCGAAAGACTGAACAACTCTTGCGCCGGTAACACAACCCCCACCGAGAGAAACCCTAGCACCGTTCCTAGTGGGCGTACTCTGCGCAGAGTTTGGCTCCGACCGAGATTTAACACTACGAACAACAATCTTAGGGTTCGAATCATGCGTACCACTCGCATTTCCAGCTCTACCTTCCAAAACTTCGAATCTCTTCTCCTGACCCAGAGCTCGATGTTGCTGCGTTCTTGTACCTTCCAATTTCAGAACCAAATCTAAATCGGATAGATGATTCGTCTTCTGCAGTTGGCCTGGATCCGGTATCGAATTCAGAGGAGCTCTTGACGGCGAAAACAGAGACAAGCTCGCGAACTCGTTCTCTTCGGATTCCGGCATCTCGATTCTCGGGACGTTTCGGGCCATGATAGATCGAGCACAAGCTTGTACCGTCTTTCAACATGCGCTCACGGATTCGGAAAGAATTAGAAGAGGATTCAGCTTCAAATGCTCGGTTTGCTCATATTGGAACAATAAGAAACTTGCTCTCAGAAGCTTGAGGATGTAATTAATGCTTACCCAGCTTTTTGAAGTTTCAAGTGCAGTACTGTAGCTCAGATTTGAATTGGGGGGAGGGGGTTTTCAAAATTAGAAAGTTTATTTTTTCTAAACGATGAACCCTTTGACTTCTTCAATAATACGGATGAGGACCTCCAAAGTTTATTTTCAAAATTTGGTGTTTTTATCAAGACAAATAAACGAATTTGCTTCTAGAGTTTTTAAATAATTATTTGTATGCCATAATTAGTGTAGTTTTTAAAAAGGATTTAAAATTAAAATGTTCAAAACTCAAGTTACAATGAAATTATTTGGATTTCGGGAGCCTAACGGCCCCACCTACAAAACAAAAGTGGCCGTGGTTGCACACTAGCAATAATATAAACTGTAATATATATATATATATATATATATGTCTTTGATCTCTCTTTATCATGCGGTCTAAATAAATAAAGAAATCAACTGAAAAGTGTAATGTTCAAAATTTGTTAGCCGTTAATCTGACGTTTGAAACTCCTGGCCAGACTGATAAAATCTGAACTTGTTTGCCGTTTTCCAAACTAGTATATTTTACAAACTTTTGAATTAGAATTTTATTAATATAATAATAAAATAAGTTTATAAATATATTATACTTGGACCACATGGAGTAATTTGACGAACTGATACTTCAGCTGATTTTACTTTAAAACGCGACAAAAAGTGAAATGACAGACTCCAAAAAAAAATCCATAGATTAATAAAATTTAAATTTCTTAGAAATTGACATAGAAATATATCACAAAATAGTGAAAATAAAAGACATGAGCATCGCCAAGAGAAGCGTTGTATAATTAGTGTTTGTAGAGTTGCAGCCTCCTTTATCAGTCATACCTCCACCTGAAATAGACAAAAAAAAAAAGAGATACATATAACGTTTTAAGCTTAACATGTTTTCTAAAGATTAAACAAAACAATGCAATGGAACAACCACGAATGATCTCATCAGTGACAAAAGATAACTGCAGACAGTAAAATTATTATTTATTATACCTAGACAAGTTTTGCTATGCTGTCTTTGACGAAGGATAAAAGTTTCCCACTCTATCTGGAAATAACTAAAAAGCAGAGGGATTAATACAGTAATTACCACATTCTCTTGTAGGGTTGTTGTTGGAAGCGGGACATTGGCAAAGAAAGATTTCCGTCTCGGCGTCGTAACCACAAGTGCCGCCTGACTTCCGGCAACGGTCACAGCCTATCTCCGGCACCGAGTAAGATAGCTCGATCCCGTACGACCAATCTAGAGGCGCCACGCCTTTCATTTTTCCACCGTCAATTACCGTCGTATAGTGTGAGCAATCCAAGATGTTCATACTCATCACCCGCACCGTATCGAAGCTAGTGAAACAACAATACGGCGTCGACGTCGTACGCACCGTACTGTTACCTAAGAAACAAAACTTTCAAATTCAAATTCGGGGGAAAATCCACTACAAAGACATTTCTATGAATTTTGATTCATTATCTGAGAAATTGATGTTTCTTCTATTACCTTGGAAACAAATTCAATTTTGGGGGAAAAATGGCTAACAAGAAAATTTGAATTTCAATCGTTCGGACTATTGATTAATTAAGGAAAAAAACAAAAAAAAAGTTCAAAACTGATTTCATACCGGTGGTGGGTGAAGTGGTGTTGAAGATGCGAAAGGAAGTACAGGAGCTATAAAGCTCGTCGCAGGAGTGGCCGGAGACATTGAAGCAGAGATTCCGGTACCGATTGTAAACCGGCGAGTCGGTGGAGCAGTTGAGGAGTGCGAAAACGGTGTCGTACGATGGCCTTATGAGGGCTTTCTGGATATCCGCCAATTTGAAATCGTGGTGAGGCTGGAGGATCGAGCATGTCGACATCGTCGGATCGAAGACCGCCATCGTGTTCTTCTTGTAATCGATTTTCTGGACCTTGTAGCTTCCGGAAGGAGTGAGGAAGAACAGATCGGTTGAGCAGTTGAACATTCCTTTGAACTGGGGAGATCCACAGCCTTCGTCGATGCCGAACGGGTAGTTTATCGGGACGTTGCCGCACAATGTTCGGCACGGTGTTGCTCCTGAGGTTGTCAATGGCGTTAATGTGAGAGTTGTTACTGTGTAGAGGAAGGCGAAGAAGAAGAAGAGCCTCGTCATTGTTGTCTTCTACTACGTCCTTTTCTCTCGCTGTAATCTCACTTTCCCTTCTATCTACAATCCAAAGGATCTATGAAAATTAATATTAAATTAAAAACAGATTGGTGTATATTTGTAAATTTATTTTCCTATTGTAAATACTAAATAGTAATACACAGTACATTGAATATCATCTTGAAGGCTTTTTTTTTTTTTTTTTTTTCAAGATGATATTCAATGTACATTTGACAAATTTCAACTGTACATTTTTGTAAGAAAAAAAATTACCAAAAAACTAAACTACATAGTCAAATGTACATTGACCATTAGTTTTTGTGATTTTTTTCTTAATTTGTTAATCTAGTGGTCAAATTTTTTGAATTAATATTGATTTTGTGATACTTAAACATAAACAGACAGAATAATTTCCATGCTTATATATTAATATTATCAAGTAATATATCACTTATATTGTATAATTTCATATTTTATTATTTAGTTTTGAACAATTGAATTAATTTTGTTCAGAAAATAGTTTTGGAAAGAACTTATGTTCTTCGTGTATTTTTTGGATTACCAAAATATTATGAAACTTTGCCCATAATACACATGAGCTGGAGGTTATGATCCTTATTGGTGCAATTAACCATAAGGTCTGTTTATGCACCTAAGTGCATTCTATTTCTAACGGTTTTTTTTACAACTTCCGATTTCGATTATAATGGTTCTGATTCTGAAGCGCACTCTAATCTATACATCAATTACACGATTCTTGTTAATTGGTAAACAAATGACAAATCTATATCCACTAATCAAGCAGATTTCTAGTTCATCACGAGAATCTGAAATGAATAGAAGCCCTGATTGCAACACCATGACTAGGCTTTAGATCAAGAGGAAGATCAAATACTTGACGATAAGCAAATTGCAGTAAATAAGTAGTAATCAAACATTTTGGAAATAACCCGTTCTATTTTTACTTTTCCGTAATATATAATCTAACCTAAATAATTCCCGCCACTGGTGTTTCCCAATTCATCAGTGAATAAAAAAAAAGACAGGAGGGAAAAATATCCTCTGAAAGAAAAAGAAAAAAAAAAGCAAAAACAGAAACGAAAATGTTCGTCGCCGACGACGACTCAGTTCAGATTGTTCGGCTTCTTGACCAGACGCTTACTTCCATCGATGGCGTGTCTGTCCTCGAGGCGACGGAAGCTCTGGATCGACTGTCTACGGAGCTCCCTCACTTCCCTTATCGTCTTCTCTCCATCGCTTCCGGTAAGCTTTTTCTTCTGTCTTCTAATTTCCACCCGATTCCTTACCTCGTTCTGTTCCTAAGCATGTAGCTTTGATGAAGAGACGGGATCTTGATTTCCTTGAACCGATGGATCAATTAGGGTTACCTTAGTTGATTTCACTGTGGAGGTCTTTCTGAGTTCTTATGAGATCCGTCCTCTTTTTGTTCTCGTATTAGAAATAATCCAAATTGAGCTGCCCTTTTGGCTGCAGCATATGATCTCTGTGTATGAGTTTCTCCAAGAGTCTTGAATCCTTAAGTAATATTTTGATTCAGCTGGTCCAAAACTCATGTAGGCTTGAACTAGTCCTGGCTGAGTCTTTTGGTTCTATTTAGCTTATGTATCCGCCGCCGTTGAATGTGTGCTAGTGCAATTTCTCTGATTGTCAGGAGGTGAAAATCCAAGTCAGAGAGTTGCTGCTGCAACATATCTCAAGAATTTTACCAGAAGGAGCGTTGGGACTGGAGGGACCATCTCAGAAGTTAGCAAGGAGTTTAAGGACCAGCTCCTCCGAGCTTTGCTTCAGGCAGAGCCTGCACTTCTTAAAGTTCTACTTGAACTGGTAACAAGCTTATCTTCATCTAGCTGTTGCTTATCTTATTTTTATCCTCTTCTTTCCGTAAATTTTCTGTTTAATTTTGTGCACACCTTCATTTTACTTCATGTGTGGCCAGTTCCACATTGTTGTTGTGTCAGAATTTGTGAAGAAAAATGCCTGGCCTGAACTTGTACTGGAGCTGCGTTCTGCTATCGAGAAGAGCAGTTTGATAAGCAGTTCAGACTCTAGCTGGAGTTCTGTTAACGCTCTGATGGTATTGCTCACTGTTGTAAAGCCTTTTCAGGTATTTGTTTCATTCCCTTTGGTACGAACACTTATATATAATATATTAAGCAACTGGTGAGCTTTAAACTTACATTTTTATCTCGCTCTCTCTTTTCCCCATTAGCTCCCCTCTAGCTCTTCCTTGTTTGCCATCATATCATGGTTGGTTGTCCATTATTGTGGCCGTGAACTTTTGCTGCTCTGGCTTAAATGTTTTGTAGATATTAACTACTTCAAGTAAATATGAAAACATGTGTATTTGATGTGGTAGTCCTCTATTATGAACCTGGTTCAGTCGGGTCTTTTAAATGAACGTGGCATAATATTTTTTGTGTCTGCTTTGCAGTACTTCTTGCAACCAAAACTTGCCAAGGAGCCAGTACCACAACAGCTTGAGAGTATCACGAATGAAATTCTTGTACCCTTGCTGTCAGTATTCCATCGTCTCATTGATAAGGTTATTCCTTTTCCCTTGGTGTTTTTTGTTCTTCATCTTCTCACAACTTTATGTACGATTGTATCTACTCTTTGGATCTCAATGAGCATTCATATATGGTATGATTCTGAAGCAGGCTTTGACTACACATGAATGGAGTGAACTGGAAATGGAGAAGACACTCCACATCATTTGCAAATGCGTATACTTTTCAGTAAGTCACACCTTCAGTTTATATTTCGCATAGACGAAGTTTCCAGAAGTGTTATTCCATGTCTGGACGATTGAAAATTGCCGTTGATTATTAAACGTAATCTATCATATTTCCTTTCATGTTCATGTCGTACTATCCACTGTGGTTATTTTGTTAATGGTGTTTAGTGTTGTAGGTGAAGTCCCACATGCCATCTGCTCTGTCACCTCTGCTCGGTTCCTTATGTCGGGATATGATCAGAATTCTGGATTCCTTGAGTTTTGATTGGAGTGTTACTCCTTCTGATGGGAACTTGATAAGGTTGAAAGCTGGAAAAAGAAGTTTGCTCCTCTTTGGCACACTTGTTAGCAGACATAGAAAATACTCTGACAAGTATGCAAAACACCTTAGATTCCTCTTAGCAATGCTTAATGCTTATTTCCCACGTCTAATATATCTATATTATGCAGGTTGGTGCCTGAGATTGTAAACTGCTCAATGAAGATTGTCAAACATAGCTCAAATATCAGTGTATGTATTGACGTTTCCAGTTTGTGAAAGCTTTCAAGTCATTCTTACAAGCTGCTATTTTTTCGAGCTTCAAAATTGGGTTTTGGTGCCTGAGAAGTTTCCATCAAAATTTGTTTATATAAAAATTGCTGCTTCTTATCAATTCTCAGTCTAACGCTGTGAGTGCCTACCATCATGTGCAGAAGCTCGGATGCCTAACTGAGAGAATCATATCACTTGCTTTTGATGTAATTTCACGCGTCATGGAAATTGGCCCTGTAAGTTGTTAGAATGTTATCAGAAAATCTAAATAGAGTTATCAAGAGTCTTTGAAGGCAAATATTTGGTACCTTGTAAACAGGGATGGAGATTACTTTCACCCCATTTTTCCTTTTTGTTGGACTCCGCAATCTTTCCAGCCCTGGTGCTGAATGAGAGGGTATGCTTTCCTTATATTGTAATCTGTGTTGCAAGCATTGCTTACTACCAGACCAAAACTTTACTGCTCTTTTTGGGTTGTTTTTGCAAGTAGGACATAACTGAGTGGGAAGAAGATGCAGATGAATTCATAAGGAAAAACCTTCCTTCTGAACTAGTATGGCAACTTATCTCTCTTTCTCTCTACACGGAATACTTTTACGTCTGTGGTCTAGAAGTTAGGAATAATATCACTTTACTTTGGCAGGAGGAAATTTCTGGGTGGAGGGAGGACTTGTTTACTGCCAGAAAAAGTGCTATGAACTTACTTGGTGTTCTTGCCATGTCAAAGGTGAAGAACCTATGGTTGGTCAATAACCTATTTCAGCTATTTGCTCGTAGGTTCTTATAGGTTGTGATTCAATTCTCATAGGGACCACCAATTTCTACTACAAATAAAGCTTCCTCAGCTGCATGTAAGCGGAAAAAGGGTGAAAAGAACAGAAGAAATAACCAAACAAGTTCCATGGGAGATCTACTGGTGCTTCCATTTTTGTCAAAGTTTCCTGTGCCTTCAAAGAGTAACATAGTGGATGCTAGTACTTCAGCAGCGTAAGTTCCTATACATTTTTATGACTTCTGATTGCAATTCCTTGAAATTTGAGGCAGATGTCTAAACCAAATAAAAAAATGCTTTCGCAAACTCTGAGCAGTAGAACATGTTTGTTTGACGCAGTGAGTAATGCTAAATTAATGCTGAAAATATGTTCTAGTGGAAATCTAAAAACTCGTTTTGCAAGTTAGTCTTCCATTATGCCATGTTCTCAAGCTCAAGATCAACTTGTCGTAGATATTTGTTCAGTAGATTGAAAGATATTCAATGCTCTCTTATCTTCTTTGCTCGACTTATCAGACAACTGGCTAACATTTTGAAAATGTAACATCGCGTTGGAAGTGCTTCTTGTTGACTTTTCTCTTCCACTTTAATATTTTCCTGTTTCATTCCATTTCACTTTGTGATTTAGCTGACTTTGTTGCTACGTCGACATGTCAGCTATTTTGGTGTCCTAATGGCATATGGCGGCCTGCAAGAGGTGAGAAAATCTGGTTCTCTATGTTTTGGAGTTGAGCATTGACTGATATTGTACACAGAATTACGATGCCTCTCTTTTTACAGTTTATCCAAGAACAAAATCCTGAGTATGTGGCATCTTTTGTCCGTACCCGCGTGCTACCTATTTATTCTACACCTAATTGCTCACCTTACTTGGTTGCATCTGCAAATTGGGTACTTGGAGAACTTGCGTCCTGCCTACCTGAGGTGTAAATTTTACTTTTTCTTCTTCATATTTTTTGTGCAAAGGCATTTGCTGGAATATAATATTTTTTTTAGTCACTGATTAAATTTTGCAACGTTTTACTTATAGTGATCTCATACTTGATTAATTGCGTTATGCTTTCAGGAGATGAATGCAGATGTTTTTTCTTCCCTTCTGAAGGCACTAGCGATACCTGATCAGGTGGAGATCTCTTGTTACGCAGTGCGTGTTTCAGCTGCTGGTGGAATAGGTTCACTACTCGAAGTAAGTCAGCACTTATATTAACAATGGCACTCGTAGCTTGAAGTGATGGCTTGTCGTATCTAACTCAAAGAATATGTTTGCTCTCTTCAGAATGAGTACCAACCACGTGAATGGTTGCCGCTTCTCGAGATTATTATTGGTAGGATTGGCAAAGAGGAGGACGAGGATAGCATTTTGTTTCAGCTTCTCAGATCTGTGGTCGATTCAGGAAGTCAAGATATCGCCATCCATATTCCTAACATCGTATCTTCCCTAGTTAGTAATATGCTGAAGTTTATGCATCCTAGTGAAGATTCATGGTCTCAGGTATGTTTAATCCATGTTTTCTTAACATTTTAGCTTAAATTTTAAAGGTTCAGAACATGAAACTGAAAGTAAGGAACTGCATTTCTCTTGATTTTAAGTAAAAATACTGACACATTCTGCAAATGTTTACATCACATGCACATGAAATCCTGGACGCAACCCAGAATATTTGTGGATTTCTTGTTGTTCCTGGTCTAGTTATCGTGAAATTTTGACTAGTTTTTAGTGGACACAGGATGTCACTGTTCAATTTTTTGTTTCTTAATTAATTTTCAACTTAGGCTATCCTGGGGGGCCTTGAGACATTAGCAGCAATGGCTCAGACTTATGAGAGCTCTAAGCCTGAAACGGACGAAGAGAAAAATCAAGCCACTGAAATATGGCTAACCGGACAATGCACCATCAGCAAAGCTTTGTCAGCACTTTTACAGCACGCATGGCTGGTAGTTAAATTCTGTCTTACTCTAATCCCTTTGTAATATCTTCAAACACCACTGCTTCTTTATATATGGAATTATAGAAATTAAAACCAAGCATGTGCCTGCATGGAACATAGAAATCCTGTTCTAATATTGCTCTGCCATTTATCTTTCATGGTTCAGGCAACAGATGTGCCTCCTACTTCATGCATAGATCATTTGTCGACGATGTTGCGGTTCATTGTGCTTGCTTCTACTAACTGCAATGTAGTTGTGGACCTCAGATTGACTGAATTACTCGTAGTTTGGGCTAATCTTCTTGCTAGCTGGAATGGTTGGGAAGAGTCGGAGGATTTGTCAGTTTTTGACTGTATAGAAGACGTTGTGGGAATAAATAACAAATATGGTATTAGGAGTTTCCTTTTCAGAGATATGCCATCCCCTCCAGCCATGCCAGTCCGTCCACGATCTGTTGTTGAATCCATTGGTTCGTTTGTCAGCAAAGCCATACTTGAGTATCCGTCTGCCACAAGGAGGGCTTGTTCTTGTGTCCATGCGTTATTACATGTACCGGACTACTCATCTGACATTGAAGGGGTGGGGGAATCAATGGCGGTGGTCTTCAGTGAAGCAGCTTTTTCTCATTTTCTAGAATTGCGTGAGAAGCCTTGTTCTTTGTGGAGGCCTCTTTTGCTGGCAATATCATCATGCTATATCTCCTATTCTGATATTGTGGAAGGCGTTTTAGAGAAAATGATATCTGGGGGTTTCGAGTTATGGGTATCCTCATTGGCATTTTCATATTCGCTCACGTTTGATGCAAGTCCATCAATAGCATCGGAAGTAAAGCTATATGGTGAGTTGAAGATAATCTTTCGTTTATACGCTGATGATTCAGAAGTAACAAACTTATGGTTCACAAGTTAAAACCTCTGCTTTATGCAACTGGTCAACATGATCTTAAAAGGTTTCGTTGTATATAGTAGCTTTTGTTAATCATATTATGCATGTGCATAGACTAAAAGAGTGCATCTTTCCAGTGTTGACGTTAGTAAAGGTGATCGAGTAGCTATTAGATGTAAGGCATGGGAATGCAACTGATGATTTGGCAAGGAAGTGCTTTGTTTCATTGATGGAGGCTTCTCGGAGGCTAGAAGAATTGAACGAAGAAACAGACGATGATGAAGATGATGGAGAACCCGAAGAAGAAGAGGCAGAAACTGATGAAAGTGATTCAAATGACGAGGTTTGATTTGATTGCTAGTACTCGTTATTAAATTACATTCAAAGTACATTTCTGGGCTCTTTTCTTACCCTAAGGCTACAAGAAGAGGTTGGCATCGTAATTTATTATTGGAATATAAACTCAGATGAGGTATCAATTTTCTGTTTAAAGAAACAGCATGAACCTTCTAGTGGTTTGTTTTCTTTTCCAAAAAAGCTGTTTCATCTTGTGTCTTTGAACAGGATTCCGAGAGCGATGATTGTGACGAAACGGAGGAAGAGTTTCTGGAAAGGTATGCTAAAGCTGCAGCAGCATTGGAGGATAGTGAAGTGACTGAAGAGGCGGATGGAGAAGATGATGAGCGTGAGATTGATTTGGGTAAGTTGCTCTTCACGACAAGATAGGAAACAACTTATTGCTTTGTTTAAAAATGTGAGATTTCTAAAGTTCTTTTTAAGTATTAATTTTGCAGGTTATCTGAATGAAATCGATGCGCAGAAACTGGTTTTATCATTGATGGAGAGGCATCACCAGAAAGTAATAAAACTCGTACCCTCTGAAGTGATCTCAACCTTTCTAAATGCTTTTCCGGTATATACCAGTTTCTTCTCTAAGTGCCACTAAAACATTAAACTACAGTCTTCTCTTTGTCCCAAGCGTATTGATGCGGTTTTGATCATGTCGTGTTTGTGATTTCTGAGCCAGTTTGGTGCTCCATGTCTTTGTTGAGACTATTTGACTTTTGAAACATTAATTTAAAAAAAAAAAATTCATCAGATTAAAAATATTCTCACACAACCCTGGCATTATAATATTTTCTTGTTTCCGACACTGATTTTTCTCGATGCATATTAGATGGTCCCCTCTATAGCCTGTTATTATTCATAAAACATGTTATGTTACGATGCCAAAACCTCTTCTTGAATCTTGATGCATATTGGAGTATTCAGAAACATTCGAGATATTTTGTTTACAAAGAAAGCAAAAGCTAAATACTAAAGCGATACAAGGATAATGGACTTAACGGTAATTTAACGAAGAGGCCCAACGCAGGCCCAATAGTCTCAGTCATGAATTTTATCAGAATACTCTCATCAACGATCCCGAGTACCATGATGATGAATGATATCTTTGAAAGCGTGGAAGTAAAACCCTAATTACCATTACGTCGATTCCTTGTTGAAACAATGACGACCATATCCGATCTTCCACGGGATTTGGTAGAGGAGGTGCTCTCTAGGGTTCCGGTGACATCTATGAGAGCAGTGAGGTTTACCTGCACAAGATGGAACATTTTATCCACACATGAGAGCTTTACAAAGAAGCAAATTGGTCAAGCAAAAGCAGCAGCAATGAAGAAGCAAATGGAGGAGTCTTTGGTGGTCATGACGATGAACTTTAGGGCTTATCTAATGAGCGTCGATCTCCATGAAATCCACAAAGACGACGACAACGTTGAATCATCTGTACAGCCGAAAGGTAAACTTATTAGCCTAAACGATGGGGATCAAGTCGTTGAATATAAAGTTTTGCACTGCGACGGTTTATTGTTATGCACCACCATAGGCAACTCTAGACTTGTGGTTTGGAACCCATATTGTGGGCAAACAAGATGGATCGCGCCTAGAGATTGTTACCACAAAAGGGACAACTACGCTCTCGGATACGAGATGACGAAGAACGAGTCGCATCATCGAAGCCACAAAATTTTAAAGATACTTACACTACGAGACTGTAAAGCACAAAATTCGCGAGTGTGAAAAATCTACAGTTTTGACTCTAATTCGTGGAAAGCTGTTGAGGTCGCTTCCGAGTGGTGTATAAATTCTTATCAAAGTGGCGTGTCTCTCAAGGGAAATACTTACTGGAACGCTTTAGATAATAACACCCAAGAGATGGAAGAAAGAAGACAAGAGATAGGAGGAGGAGGAGATTCCACTAATTTCTTGATCTGTTTTGATTTTACAATGGAGAAATTTGGTCGACGTCTGCCTCTGCCATTTCACTCTGGCTTTGATGATATCGTGACTCTTTCTAGTGTTAGGGAAGAGCAACTCGCTGTGTTGGCTCAGCGTTGGAGTCCATCTTTGGCGGAGATATGGATTAGTAACAAGATTGACCCCAATGCGGTGTCATGGAGGAGCAAGTTGTTGTTAGAATTTCCGATGCGAGATATCCCGTCTGCAGCTGCGAGTTTTTTCCTTGACCAGAAGAAGAAAGTCGCGGTGGTTTTCGATAAAGGCGAACGTGTGCATCATAAACCCACTCGCAACATAGCTTACATCTTTGGAGAGGATGGATACTCCAAACAACTGGATCTCGGTGACTCTGTACACAAATATTCTTTTCCAGATGTGTGCTCCTATGTTCCAAGTCCAGTGCAAATCAAAAGCAATCAAGTAACTCAACAACAAGTTCGTAACTACAATTTTGTTGTGAAAATAGCCGAATATTTTCTATTATAATTGTCTTTGTTAAGTTAAAACACTTGACATACTGCTTCTTTTTTTTTTTTTTTTAACATCACATACTGCTTCTTCTTACATACAAAATTTCGTTTCATCAGTTTGAATGTTTTAACATTTTGCATTCTACGTATTAACGAGATTTTTTTACAATAGCATATAATATAAACTAGGTAATCGGCCCGCACCGTGTGCGGGTTATAAAATATTTTACAGTAGAATCTCTATAAAATAATAATCACTTTAAATTAATAATTTTTGTCGGTCCCAAGTTGGGCCAGTGTAAAAATTAGCAAAATTCGATAAGAGAATAAGACAATATATTTTTTAAACTCTTATGTAAATATATGGTCTCATTAATATCATGAATTAATAATTTTTATATATTTCTTTTATTTTACAATAAGTAATGTTTTATGGGGAAAATATGTTTCAAATTAGATTGTATTTTTAACTTTCAATAAAAAAAGAATTAATTTTTAGTGTATTTAACTATTTGTATTCGATAAATTTTTTTATCATTGGTTTAATTGTGTTTTATAGTGCTTTTAAAACAATGATTATGAATTTATTGTTAAAATTTAATTTTGATGCTATTTAAGAATATTTTTTTTATAAATTAATAAATCTATAAATTAATAAAATATTATATTCCTAACATTATTAATTTATAGAGGTTTTACTTTATATGTTAGATTTAAATATATGAATAATATTGTATATTGATTTATTACAGCGTCTTAAAACGATCAATTATGTTATAAATAATAACAATGTATGAACATTTAATAATAAAAATAAATATAGATAAAATGAAAAGTGTCGTAGATTCCATAATTTAGAATATCGTTGAAGAAAGATCAACAGAATCTTTAATGAGCCCAAAACAACACTTGTGAACGCGGCGACTTTTAAGGGCTCATCCGAATTCTCAGTGCAACTGGAGAAGTTTATCTGTAAAACCAATTCAAAGCGAACCAAATAAGTCAAAAAATAAGTTTGGCCGAATGTATGTAGTGAAATTTTCATATCTTATATAACTAAAGTACATATGTATATTTTTTACATGAATACAACCATCAAAGTTTAATGACGTAGTTAGAGGTATAATAGATTTTTTATAATTTTTTTAATATATATAAAAAGTGTAAAATGACATTTTTTTATTAAACAGAGGAAGTATCATAGATTGTTAGAAAAGTATCTTTGCTTGGTAGGAAAGTTTGGATCCTTGTTTGCTCTTCTTAGCATTTTCCATAAATGTAGATAAACATATCACTAAAAATTAATAAGAACTTAAAATTTCATTAAAATAATTAGTCTAACTATATTCTTAAAAAAGTGTGAAGCATATTATATTATACACTTGATCACATATAATTATTTAAACATTAAATATTATAATTGTTTTAATTATATCTTATTAATGAAATTAAATTAGAAATTTCTCTAAAATATCACATTTTACGCTTTGAACATTTTCATAATCTATTTAAACTATAAAATCTGTTATTAAACTTTGATGGTTGTATTCTTGTAACATAATAATGTAATGTTAGAGATATCAGCACGGTGTTTTTCATCTCGTTTTTGATGATCCGTTCTTGTCCAAAACATAAAACGGCTGGTTGTAGTGTTCTTTTCTTTTCAATGTCATTCCAAGAGGCCAAAAGTTGAAATTGTAAATGTTGTATCTGAAATTATATGATCGTTGAGTCAAAACGTCATCACAACGAAATCAGAATTAAACATTATTATGCTAACAAAAACATTAAATACTCTTCTCAAAATCTCTAATCAATTTGAACCTCCACAAACTCAAGCAATCCATTTCACAAAGCTTCTTACACCACACCAGATGGGAGACGAACAACGAGCTGTCCGCCCATTAAACTATTCCCAAAAACAGAAAAAAGTTTCCAAATCTTTAGACATTCAAAATATTTTAACAATAGTCTTATATTAAACAAGATATATATTTTTACCTCTGAACATAGTAATAGCAGAAATCTGCAAGAATGAAGGTTTGGATGATTTCAGAGAGAAGGACCATGAAAGGCCATAGGCCATACCCTAATGAAGTCAGTAATCACCCTCTCGAATCCAATACCTAAATTATCAATCTTCATCATCGCATCAAAATCATGCAGTGGCTGCTTTTATCTGTCAAACTGGTGAAAGACCCAGTTTGAAGATCTAAACCCCTTAGCTCTGTTCAGTCATAGAAAAATTTGAAATTAAAATGACTTTAGACATAAAAAAAAAACCAGTTATGTGAACACATACATACATACATTCAAAAAACATCATAAGAAAACTAAAGCTTATACCTTTGTCAATAGCATTCTTGTCACGCCTTGTTTTCCAGAGGATACCCACTATGATCAATAAAAGAAGTGCTGATGCAACAAGTATCCATGCTTTTAGCATGATCTCTTTATACCGGAGGCTTGAAATCTGCCACAAGCAAAGACCGTCATCTATCAGCCCAATGAGATTTCCATGCTTTTAGCATGATCTCTTTATACCAAACGAAATAGATAGTCTATTCTGACATATTCCTATTTCTTAACCAACCAACTCTAATTCTTTTCCTTCTTTCTTCACGCTCCTAAAACGTAAAAACGATTGAAGATATGAATTTGAGATGACAAGAATAGACTATTTATTTCGTAATGAATATATTTCCTTTTCAATGGTACGGTACCCGTCTTGCGATCTCAAGAGCAGACTCTATTCGGTCTTCAAATCGAAATTTTTTAAAGGGATCATCGTCTTCTTCGGGCTGGGGTGAAGTGTTAAGGTCCATCGCACTGGCAAAAGTCATATATCCAAATCCCAATTGGCTTCTCTGCAACCGTAATAGAAACAGAAAATGCCCAAAATCAATTTAGATTTCTCTGATTTCGATAAAAAATTATTAAATGTAAGATCTGAAACACAAAATAAAGCAAATGCTTTCTTTTACCTGATTCGGAACTGAAATGGCCAAGGAAATCCCTTGGGGTTAGTGAAGGAGAGGAAGAGGAGAAGGAGGATGAACAATCGGCTAGGCGAAGCAGCAGCCAAATCGGAAGCTGCTAGCGTTTTGAGATGAGAAGAGACGAAATTTGGATTGAAATCCATAGAGAGACGAAGAAATTTTACGGTGAAGAGGCGTATCCTCTTTGTGCAAAACTCTTTCTCGCGAGTTTGTTCTTAAAAAAAAAAAAAATTAGACGTTTCCATTTTAGACCAAAGTTGTTCCACGTCACATTTACATCAATAGAATGAACTAATTTTGATTCTGGAGCTGACACATCAGCGTTTTTCAATAAAAGAGCTTGTCAAATAATAAGAAGGAGGATTAAAAATTAATTATTATTTTTATTATTATAACTCTAACTAATGGAACTAAATCTTAACGAATTTTGCATTCAAAGAATATTTTACTGGAGAAACTGCAAAAAATATGAAATAATATCGAAGTTCCAAAATGTATGATCTAGGCCGTTCGTTTAACTCACGCGCCCGATCGATCGGACTGCTTAGAGATTCGGTGAAGGAATCAATAATAATAAATTAATTCCGGTTTAAATAAAATAAATAAATTCCGGTTTCGTTTCGCAGTTTCAAGTTTCAACCACAGTAGTCGGCTGTGAAGTCCAGTCGCGCGATACAGAGCGATCAGTTCCCAGCTTCCCTCCGCCGGACTGGACTCGATTGGGTGAGACGCGGACCACCGCATAGGCATGCACCTTCCCGACCATGTACGTTTACATCCTCTCTCTCTCTCTATATATATATATATATATATATATTCGCAATCTCTGAGATTTGTGTGAAATTCGGAATTTACTTAAATCGTCTACACTCGTAGTTCGAGGAGTTCTATTTCCGGGGGTGTACGACTTTTTAATGATTTATCTATTCCTTGCTGTTTATGGGAGAATTATCTATCATTGAGAGCTATGAGCAATTGAGCATTTGCATTCTTTTTCCAAATTATTTTTGTTTTGACAACTATTCTTTTTTTTTTTTTTTGAGAAGTTTTTTTCATATGTTACATTTGGATACAATCCATAATGGTGACAGTGACACATTTTCCACGGTATGTGCAGGCATCTTTCATGTGATAAATTTAATCTTGCTGTGGAGTTTGTGGATCTTGCTCGTGAGCATTTTTCTGTGATTATATATCATCTAAATGGTATGAAATTCGACTACTTTGGGAATTATCTTTTGGATTCACTTTTTTTTTTTTTTCCTTCTTTTATCAGAATTTTGGTAATCTTGCAGGGTGATTTTCGTAGACGAAACGGAGGAGGTGGAGGCTCCTCTGATCGTGAAAGAAATGAAAACACACTGTTTCCAAAACCAGAAACCTTAGATTTTGACTTGCCCTGCGACACATCTTACCCTCAACAGACTGGTGTATGTTAAACCTTTGAAAACACACACAGGTGAAAGAACAAGTAGTGTGGTTCAGGAAGGATCTTAATTGTTTCCTATTTGCTGTGCAGGACAATGCTGCTACCTCTTCTGGAACTAATGTGAAGTCTTTGCTCATTGAGATGGGTTTCTGCCCTGCTCTTGTTCAGAAAGCAATTGATGAAAATGGTATTTTACAAATTTTCCCTATGAATATGTATTCTCATCTTATGTCAGGAGGCTACTCTTTCGTGCTATTTTTAATAGCGGGGGGATTTGATTACTAAGGTTGCCTTTTACACATATAGGTGATGATGATCTTGAGTTGTTACTAGAGATTCTAACTAGGAGTCCTGTAACGGAACATCCTGAACCCAGCTTTCATGGGCTGATGGAACCAAAACCGGTAAATCGAGACAACGTGTGATGGACATGTCTTGTATTTCATTCAATGTAGTTTCTTAACGTTCTTTTTTTCCTTCTCTTTGACAGGAACCTGATATTGAATATGAAGCAGATGGTAGAAAGATGATGTTGCTAACAATGGATTTCCCGGAAAATCTAGTTGACTTTGCATTGGATAGGCTTGGTAATGTATTCACAATGACTTTGGCTTTCCATTCAATATTTCAAACAGCAAAGGTTGCATAATTTTAACTCGGGCTTGTGTACAGTGCAAAGTGGACCAAATTTCTCACTATTGCAAGAAAACCGTTTTGTGACATTTTGGAACTTTACATTCTCTGACACATGGAATAGGCAAAAAAGAACCTTATAGGTCATAATATGACGCCAAATTTTTGTTTTTACAGAAATGAGAAATAACATATGTGAAGCTGTTTTAAATAGTATCAAGTGTGAAAGCCGTTGCATGTGACCATATTAGAAAATTGCATCTAGATTTTACAAAAGATGATTTATTTTACTTAGAGCCATACAGAAACTTAGCATGCGGGAAGCAGCTGTTATTTGGCATGTCGCCGATGCCTTTCCTCATGATTATCTTGTATTGTGTGATAGGTAAAGACGTGCCAATTGATGAGATGGTGGACTTCATTGTCGCTGCTCAACTAGCTGAAAAGTATGAAGAAGAATCCGAGGAGTCACTTGATGGCACTGAAAACAATGAAGAAGATGAAGATGTTGTTCCAATTGCTGCTAGGGGACCTCAGGTCTTTGATGCTTTCGAGCTTTCCTCTATCCCTTAACATGTTTCCTTTATGTCCATTTGTTGCTTCGCCTTAGTGGATTCCACTACCTTTCTTTTAGGTTCATTTTGTATTTATTTATTACCTTTGTTATTATGTTTCATGTTTTACATCCAGGTTCCCAATGAAGTATTGTTTGAGACAATGGACAAAACATTGCATCTACTGGAAATGGGATTCTCTAATCATGAAATCTCAATGGCAATCGAGAAGATAGGTGCGCGACTTATCCACTTGCTTGTTCATCCAACGTATGGAATGTCTATGAGAGAAACACTTACCTGATCGCCCGCCACTATATAAATATGAATCTTGGGTTATATTGTTAGGGATGTTCATAATAATCCAGTGGTGTGACATGAGAAAACTATCATTTACTTTTGCATCCACCCCTATCGTATTGGTAGTTAATATATTCTGCACCTCTTCAGGTACAGAAGGTCAGCTTTCTCACCTCGCTGAGTCAATTGTTACTGGTGAAGTTCCTGCTGACATTCGTCATGGCATTGAAGATATAGAAAAGGTATGCTCTTTCTATATAAATATGCACTTGTGTATCTCTTCTTGAAGCGCAGTGCCAAAAGCTTTCGCTGCTGCTACTTATCCAAACCATCTCATTCTCCTTTCTTAATATAAGATAAGATATTGTTGGTTTTTTACTTTAATGATATGTTGGTGAAACTGTAGAAAGTGTCAGCGGCTCCTGCAGCGAATCCTACATGTCTTTCAAATGGTTGGAGATTCATTGGTGTTGGTGCACAGAAAGCGGATGATGGTGGGGGTTCCTCTACTAATATAAAACCAGATCCTGGTTTAGACTCTCTTCCTTTCCCTCCCACCACCACTGACAATGTGGGAGAGACCTCGAGGGGTAAAAGACCAAAAGATGAAGATGAGAATGCCTGTCCAGACGAATTTAGTGACTTCGATGACAGAGGGAAACGGCTAAGACCCGATTATATGGGAGAGACGAGTTCTTTTATGGAAACCCCATGGATGCAAGATGAGTCGAAAGAGTGCACATATGAATATCCTAGTGCATTGCAGCCACGTTTTTCTCAGATGCTTGGTCCAAATGTTGCCAGACGGCCTTATTTCTTCTATGGAAACTTAGGTGAACTATCACCTAGGTGGTGGTCTAAGATCTCTGGTTTCTTGTTCGATATTCACCCTGAACACGTAGATGCTCGGTTGTGTTCACCCCTCCGTAGGACAGAAGGGTACTTGCACAATCTTCCTATTGAGAACAGGTTCAGTATCCTCCCAAATCCACCGTTAACTATACAAGACGCAATGCCACAAATGAAGAGCTGGTGGCCTCAGTGGGATGTCAGAAAGCACCTGAATGGCGGTGCGTGCTCTAGAACGAGTGATGCAACTCCTCTCTGCGAACGTATTGGACGTCGTCTAGCTGAATGCAGGGGAAAGCCTTCTCAGCAAGACCAGACTCTGATACTTCGGCATTGTCACAACTCTAATCTGATTTGGATTGCTCCAAACATCCTCTCACCTGTAGAGCCTGAACATTTAGAGTGCATCATGGGATATCCGACAAACCACACTTACATCGGTGGTGGAAGAATGGCTGAAAGATTGAAGTTGTTTGACTTCTGCTTCCAAACAGACACGTTGGGGTACCATCTCTCTGTGCTTAAGCAAATGTTTCCTTAAGGGTTAACTGTTTTATCACTCTTTATTGGGATAGGTGGTGCGGAAATCGCATTGAGCCGACTTGGGATCCATCTGAAAGGCGTAGTTTCCGTTGAGCAATGTGGATTGAGCCGTGACATACTGAAAAGATGGTGGCAGACTTCAAGACAAACCGGAGAGCTGGTGCAGATTGAAGAAATCAGGAGCTTAACGACAAAGAAGCTAGAGACTTTGGCAGAGAGATTTGGAGGATTCGACTTTGTCATCTGTCAAAACCCACCAACACCACCTGATCTCTCTAAAGAAAGCTCAAGAAACGAAGACTGCGGAGCATTTGATTATAGCTTGTTCAACGAGTTTGTTCGTGTCTTAAATCGTGTCAGAGATATGATGGCGTTAAGTTGACCAAGTGCCTTTACGTCCTCAAGAACCTGCAGACTTGTCTCGTGAGTCTTCCATTTTGTTTTCTGAAGGCAACTCGTCAATCTTGGGAGACTAGTTATATTAATCTCTACTAGAGTAGTTATATATATCCATGTTTTATCTGCTAGAGAACTGTTTTTTGAAATTGATGCTTTAATGCATCCGTCTGTATGCTCCATAATCCGCACAGAACGTGTTTTTTTTTCCCCTTTGCCGTGAATGTTGTTTGTCTCTTGACAATCAGTAGATCATGTATAATGTTAGCACTTTTTTCTGAATTTGATTCAAAGTTTTTTGGTCCAATGTTGCATCGTTCATACATATCATAATATCATTTTAGTGACAACTCCACACTGGTCTTTCTGTTTAAGTGTATCTGCGGAGGAATTTGTTGTTACTAAAGCCGTCTTGAATCTCAGTCGAAAAGGTTTCTTTTGGTTAAAATCCAAATGTTAAATGATTTTCAAAGTGTATGTAAGCCAGAGTCAAAGAACTGTATGATTCGATTTGAAGTAGAGAAAATCATGATTGATCGCACACCAAAATCATCAATGTTATGAATCGCTGAAGCTACTCAATGACAGAGTCTTTTATTAAACACAATTTCGCTGCAAAATTAGCCTACAATGAACCAGAGAGAGCATAACGACGAGAGTCTGCAACAAGACTGCATCAGGATCTCTGGCTAACCTTGCGTCCTGTTAGCTTCTCTGACCAAAATAACATGTGATTAAAAAGCCCCACAGAGCAACCCTATAATTTTCCGATAAAATCTCGTAAAAAAGAAAATATTCGCTGACCATAGGGGAAGATAAGCTTTGCAGTTTGTCGCTAGAAGACCTATAGTGATGCAGCGCATCTTATGTGAGGCTTTTACGTGTTTGTCAAGTTTTATCTATTTCTTTGTTGTTTTGGTTTTACCTTTTAAGATAATTATGAATCCTTTTACGCTTAGGATAAGGAGATTCTTATTGATCTTTCGTTAGATATAAATAGCTGTTCTAGGACTTTTTGTAAACTCACCTTTGATTTGATTTAAACTTATAAACAAGAGCTTTCTAAGCACTAAAGAGGAGTACTCTTAACCCTTTGACTTATCGATCTTAATCGAATGATGAAGATGTTGCGGTGGTTGTGTTTTTCTCCACGCACGAGCCGCCGAATTGAAGATTCGAATCTGTCAGATCACGAGCAAGGACTGTCCGATCTGGTAAGTTTTGTCCCTTTTTCCATGAAATAATAAATTATCACCGAGTTTGATTACTTGTTGGAAAAACATGTTTGCTGCAATAAAGTTGTTGATTATGATAAGAAACTAAATTGGTATATATATATAGGGGTATGTCGTGGAGGAGATCGATACCATGCCGGTGGTTTATAATACCATTGCGGATTATAAATTTGGTCCTACGGCAAATCGTGAGAGTTCCTTGTGGGGTTTTGTAGCCAAAATTGCAGCCCTACTGACGGACGATGCGGTGAATAGGGTTGCTCTGTGGGGCTTAGAAGGGTCTGGAAAAACGGTAATTGCGAGGACTTTGAACGACAAGATCCATGAAGGTAGTTTTGGTCTACAGTTTGATTTAGTGATTTGGGTCGCTAAAGAGTTAGACTTGAGGAGGAGGTTAATCCAAATCGCTGAGAGGTTAGGCCTTACTTTTTCGGAGGAGGAGGAGCCCGAAGCAGTGATTTCTCGTAGGATTTTCCTCAAGTTGCAGAGTTTTAAAACGTGTCTCATCATCATCGACGATGTGCACAAGTCCATCGATTTAGATCTTTTGGGTTTTCCATGGAGAAATGAAGGCAATGGGCGGCTGAGAATGAAGATTCTTATTACCACAAGGGACCAAGCTGTGTGTCGGAGGCTGGCAGTTGATCACATCGTAAAGCTTGACTTCCTGAGTTTTGATGATTCTTGGAAGTATATGCTTCTCTCAAGTCGAGCTACTACGATTGTTTGCAAGACAAGATGAAATCATGCTTTCTGTTATGTGCTTCGTACCCTGGGAGTTGCATCATCAGTGTAAAAGAAGTCGTGTGCCATATGGTGGCAAAAGGAATTATACAACAAGGTTGCCATCAGGAGGAGGAGGGCCTTATGTTGGTTCAAGGCTTGAAAGACATTTGTCTTTTAGAAGATGGTCCTGTCGATGAGACGGTTACAATGCACGCGGTGATTCGCGGTTTTGTCCGATGGCTTATGGCGACAAACGAGGGAAAGGTGAATAATTGTAGTCCACAAACCATTGAGCAACAAGTGATCCTTGCTTCTCTGTCATGAAATTATTGTCTTCTGAATCTTTTCCTTTATATTTTGACATTTGCTTTCTTCCAAGTTGAATTTAAGTTGAAAAACAATAATATTAGAAGCATAATAATTTTTTGCAATTTTCTGTTTTGTTACAAACTGATTACGTAATTTCAAATGAAGACGTATTTAGTAAATCAGAGTCAAAGAACTGTATGATTCGATTTGAAGTAGAGAACATCTTGATTGATCAAAATCATCAATGTTATGAATCGTTGGAGCTACTCAATGACAAGGTCTTTTATTAAAGCAAGTTTTCACTGCATTCTTAGCCTACAATGAACCAGAGAGAGCATACCGACGAGAGTCGGCAACAAGACTGTGCATCAGGATCTCTGGCTAACCTTGCGTCCTGTTAGCTTCTCTGACTCAAATAACATGTGGTTGATAAGTCCCCGAGCAGCACTGCCAAATACCACCATAAAACCTTTTTTTTTTGAGTCATTCCAAACTTTTCAGATAGATGAATAAATCCCAAGAGTACTACTTTGTAATATATACATCAATGATATCGTGCAGCTCTGTGAGTGTAGGAAACGTCATTTTTTGCAACATATATGCATCAATGAATAAGTTAGTTATACATCTGATGATCATTAAGGTTTTTAAAGTTATATAGCATTCACTGGGGATGTTGGGGAGAAGAAGAAAACTCACTCATCCTTGAGCTTCTGAATCTTCTCTGGGTATGTCTCATGCATGTGTTTCTTAAATTGCTGCCTCACCATACCAACTACCAGCTCAGTGTTGTGTTGCTGCAAGACACAGACGAGTAAACAGAACAAAGTTCATTTCATATACCAAACGTAGGCAGTAAAGCTAAATCTTTCTGGCGAAATCAAATTACAAGTGTGATGATATGATATCAATCTCAAACTATTCTTGCTGCATCATATCGATACCAACGTTCAGGCTTCAACCAAACTGCACACGAGTTCTTGGGAGCAGGCAGAAGAAAACACAAACACAAAGTTCCTTGCTTAAAGCAAAAATCTCTACATTTTGTTCTAAGTGACTAAAAATAAAAGTATGTGAGGGGTAAAGAAGAGTGATAAACTACAATCCGCAACCAAAAAAGCTCGTTTTAGTTTCCGAAGTGTTAAAATGGAATTCTTTTATTCCATTCATTATCATATTAGAAACAAAAATGGCAATCATACCACACACAATCCCATCGAAAGCAACAGAGATGCTATTAGCACATATATATTCAAAGCTCTGAGAAACTAGTAGTTCAGAGAATCTCACCTTCTTACCAACGAATTTTGCTCTACGAAGACATTCTCGGTACAACTGCCCACAAGAAGAGGCGAACATATCAGTGAAATAGCAGAGCATTAAGGAAAGAAGAAGAAAAACAAAAAGCGCAAGTTAATGTGGACACTGTAAGAAAATCGAACCAATGATACTGACCCTAACAACATTGTTAGCGAGCTCAGGAGGCAGAGAACCTTGTAGAGTCGGCATTTCCACAAGAGATCTTAAGCTTCAATTACTGAAACATAGGATTCGAAATTATCGGTCAGAAACGTAAACATAAACCCTTAAACCCTGAAGGTGTAGTCGCCGAAGAGCAGCCAGCTTACTCTTTTCAATCCCCACTAAAAATTAAAATGATCGAAAAAAAGAAAAGCCCGCTATATAAATTTAACAATTCAGGCATAAACGAAATAAAAAGTTCAGAACTTTTGAAGAGAAACCAGCATCTATTGAAATACCAATCTGAATCTCTGCTGGGACCGTCCAAAAAAATTGGAAATGAGCAGAGAAATTGGATTGAAGAGAAGAAATGTGTGAAATCGATAAAATTATTCAAACCAAAAAGACAGGAGGCGCAGAGAGACAGACAAAGAGATCGAGGCTTACCGGCGAAGTGATCGGACGGCGAAATTTCGAGCTTGAGAGAGACGGACAGAACTCAGAAGCAGGCATTCAACATTGAAAGACTTCGGATTTTTCCAGACTTCCAAAAAAAAAAAAAAAAAACGAAAGAAACGACGCCGTTTCATAATACTAAAAGAACTTGCCGAAAATTGAGGCCCATTAAGTAATAAGGTTACATACGGCCCATTAAGTCCATACATTTACAAGTAAAATATTCGAAAGAATCTCAGCCGTCCATCTTTTGCGTTACCAACCGTAGATTCATCGTTTTGACTAAGCGTAGAATATTTATTGTTATTGCATCATACCCGCCTAAAGCATTGATAGGAGTCCAGGGATGTTGTGGTGGGTAAAAATACCCAGCCCACATCTAATCTATTTATAACCTGTACAAGAAAAACCCAATCCACAAAAAGTCTGAGAACTTTTTATTATATAGGTTCGATTTTAAAGCCCACATAAAAAATCCCAAGTGGGTTTATGGCAGCCCAACCACAAAATAACACAAAGAAACTTGTTTCGAATAAAAATGGCATATTGATCTTCATATCTCACACACTGAGTTGCTTGCAGTTTTTGTAGGATCCTCACTTTCATCATCAAAAATATCTTCAATGTCACCTAAATTTGAAGATATAAATTAGTTGGATAAATAACATAATTAGTTGAAATATACTCTAATCTTGATAATCTTGATAAATTACCTTCAAAGTCAGCAAAACCACGTAACCAGTTACGAGTGCAAAGCAAAGCCTGTACATTTTTAGGAAGAAGACGACTCCTATATGGATTCAAAACCCGTCCTCCAACACTAAAAGCTGATTCTGCTGCCACTGTAGTGATTGGAATGCTAAGTAAATCACTTGCAAGAGAAGCTAGATCACCATGGCGATGCCCATTATTTTTCCAATAGCTTAGAACTTCTATATCAGTGAAAGACCTCATCTCTAGCCTGGGTTCATCTAGATAGAGATCTAAACTTGACTTTGTATTATCTGAGCCATGTTGGACGATTCTCTCAAGCTCAAAGAGATCCTGCATTAATTAGACAAATATGAAAATTATCATCATGTTAATCGGTTTCCTCAAGCGCAATCTGTTAATGTAAAACTGAAGAGAAAATACTTACAGAATCCAAATCATCTTCCAATGGTGATTCAGTAAGAAGTTCAACTGGAGTTGGCATTGTTGAAAAGGTTGAAGATGTCTAAGGCTTGGTCTTGTATTCTTCATAGAGCAGCTTCAAATTTTTTTTAACAACATCAACTTTTTCTTCAGAAGTACTAGTATCCAATTTTTCATAAGCTGATTTAAGTATTTGAGTCTTGAACCTCGGATCTAAAACAGCTCCCATCGCTAAACTAACACTATACTCGTCCCAATACTTTGCAAACTTAGTTTGCATCTTCTGAGCTATTAATCTAACATCAATATCATTACAATTTGCATATTTCCTTAGCAAGACTTCTATTTTCCACACATGTATGAAGTAAACATTGGCTGTCGGATATTTCACACCTGAAAAGTAAGTGGTGATGGTACTAAAAGGTTTCAAGAAGTCACAAATCTTTTCTCCACGATCCCATTCAGCCTCTGAAGGCAGTGACTTGTAATTCCTATCACACACTTTCAAACTAGCAAACGCCTTACGAAACTTCAAAGCTCTAGCAAGCATCTCATAGGTCGAATTCCAGCGAGTAGAGACATCTAAAGACAATCCAGCCCCACTCTTAATCCCTACACTCTCAACACAAGCTGCAAATGAATCTATCCTTGTTCCAGATGCTTTCACAAACTTGACACTATTTCGAATATTCTCTAAAAGACCAGCAACTAGTTCTAATCCTTCCTTCACTATAAGATTCAAGATATGAGCAGAGCATCTCACATGTAAAAACTTTCCATCACACGGCAATCTATTACCACTAACCATCTGAAGACGATGCTTAAGGATCTTTTGCATACTATTATTACTAGTAGCATTATCCAACGTGAAAGAGAATACCTTTTTCTCTAAACCCCATTCCTTCAAGCTGTCCAAAATTTTCTTAGCTATTTCTTCACCGGTATGTGGAGGTTTGAACTCACAGAAAGCTAAAATTTTATTGTTCAGTCTCCAACTATCATCAATGTAATGCGCAGTTAAGCAGATATACCCCATCATAGTGGTACGAGCTGACCACATATCTGCTGTAAAACATACTCGACCTGTGTGATCTGCAAAAATCTTTTTCAACTTCACCTTTTCCAACTCATATCTCTTAAACACATCAGCACCAACAGTTTGTCTACATATGTGGTGACAATCAGAATTCAAGTACTTATCTCTAGCTCTAACCTTTTCATACTCAACATACCGGAAAGGCAAATCATGGTAGATAATAATCTCACAAACCATATCACGATCCACTTTATGATCATATTTCCTAGCTACACCATCATTGCCTTTTTCAGCTTTCATTGGACAAATTACTAAATGACGCTTCAAAGCAGATGTTCCATGACTAATTTCTATGATGAACTTCTTACTACAATGGATGCAACGACCCATTTTCTTTCCATCTTCCCTTACACCTATTGGTATATACTCTTTCCAAACATCAGCCTTTAAGCGTTTGTTAGATTGAAATACCGTTTGAGTAGGTTGAGTTTGAGTTTCACTTTGCGCTGCTCCTTGTATTTCTGCTTCACCCTCCTCAATATCCTCATCAATTTCTCTTTGTTCATTTTCAGCATCAAGTTGTGCAAGTAATCGAAGTGACTGTAAATCCATTCTACATAAACCCATTACAAAAAACTGTAAGAAAACCCATTACTCGCATTGAAACAAAAAACCCATTTCAAAAAACTCTAAGCAATCAAATATTTATCCAAGCTATGTTCAGAATCGAACCTTAAAAATCTGAAACGAGATCGATGTTGGAGAAACGAGATCGATCTTGGAGAAACGAGAGATCGAGAGATAGAAACGAGAGATCGAGAGATATAAACGGCGGCAAATTTAGAGATCTTTGGTGAAACGAGAGATCGATGTTGGAGAAGAAAGAGATTGATTTTGGAGAAACGAGAGATCGGTGTTGGAGAAGAAAGAGAGAGAGCTTTGTTGATAACGCCAAAAACGACGGTGTTTTAAAATTTACAAAATAAAACAAACCTATGAGAAGCCCAATATCAACTTACGTAAACCCACAGGCAAAAAAACCCAACTATTTTGAACCCAATCTTTTTTGCATAAGGTAAAAAAACCTATCATATCTTATGGGCTTGGGTGTACCCTATGAATATAAACCCACAACAACATCCCTAGATAGGACCCTACAAAGATTTTTAGCATTGAAAATCGGAATCGTCTCTAATTTTTTTTACTCAAAAGAAAACCCTAAACCTTTTCTCTCCGTTCGTCTCCCCGGAAAAGCAACTTTGGCACTATGGACAAAGGTGATCTCGCCTCCGGCTCCGGCTCCGGTCCAGGTCTAACTTCTTCTTCCTTTATTTTATTTTATTTCATCAAGTCCTCTCTCTTCTGAGAGTTATATATATCTGACTCCTTCTACTGATATACTTGTACTTCTTTCTCGTATTTCTTATAAGTATTTTATCTGAATCTACCTTTGTGTGTATCTGTGTCTGCGTATATGCGTCTTGTTTATGCTGTTCAAGTCTGAATGCATAATGATGTCCTAATACTGTGTGCATCATTTGGGACTTTTTAGATATGAAGAAGAAACGAAAGCTTGACGATTCTGTGGATGATAAAGAGAAGGTTGGGGTTGATTCCTCTTCTCCACAGGAGGAGGAGGAGGAAGAGAAGCGTCGTTACAGATCTATGGCCAAGGTCGCCATTGGTTATGGGATTAACCCCACCGTTGAGAACTCAACCATTTCAGAAATGATTCAGATCGTCTCCCCGAGTTTTTCTCTCAATACTTCCAAACTCAAGAGCGCAGTTCTCGAGATGTACGAGGAAGGTAAAGAGAAAGTCAAGAAACTGCTCAAGGATGCAGAAGGGAAACTAACCCTCTCTTACGAATGGATAGTTCATGGAGATTGGACTAGTGAAGACATCGAGGGTCCTGTTCTGCACGAGGACTTCATCGTTATTAGCGTGACTAGCGTCTACTTTGCTGATGAAAACTTCAAGATGAAGAAATGGATCTTGGGGTACCATCCTCGTGAGTCTTTGAAAGTGAAAGACATTTATGTTGATTCTTTCAAGAACGTTATCACGGAGTATGGGATTGAGAGCAAGGTCTCGACTCTTCTTGTGCCTAACTATGGTGATCTTGGCGTCAAAGCGTTTGATGATTTTAGAAAATGGATAGAAGAGAGAGGGAAGAACCCGATCAACCCTCGTGTGTTCCTCATCTATTGTTGCTCTGACATTTTCCGGTTGATGGTTGATGACATGCTCAAGGACATAAACATATGGGTGATGGAGCGTGTCCGGATGTTGGTTGGTTGGGGAAGAATGGCACCTACCAATTGGGATGTCACATTGTATAATCTGCAAAAAGCTGTTGATATGGAAGCCAAGAATGTATTTGAAGAGGAAGAGGAGGATTACAAGGATTATGAGCAACCATCTGATGAAGAGTGGATAATGATCAAATCTTTTTGCAAACTTGCGGGTTGCATTCATAAAGTGGCAAAAGAGATTTTTGAGGGAGAGTATCCAACGTCCAACGTCTACTTCCATCTTCTTGCGGAGCTGAAATTCATGCTAAATGAGGAGCTCAAGAATGGAGATAATGATTACTTCACCAACAAAGCTAAAGAGATATCGGAGAGGTTTGATAAGTATTGGAACGATATGTTTCTTGGTTTGGCAACTTCCTCTGTGTTAGACCCTCGGTTCAAGATGAAGTATCTTGAGTTTTACTGCTCAAAAAATGAAGTATGTGATGAAGGTTTAAAAGCGGAAACTGTTTTGGACTATATACGCAATCTATATATATGCTCACTACGCAACTAGTGATATCCGTCCAAAACAAGAACGTGTGGATACTGTAGTTTACCCAAATCCCCACTGGTTTAAGTTTATCTCTGAAGACGAAGAAGAAGAAGAGAAAGAGAAAAAGCCTGATGCATACGAGGATTTTGTTTTTTTCCAAGAATATCTCAAGTTTGAAGGATCTTCACGAGAGTTTCATGAATCGGAACTTGATTCTTATTTCAAAGAACCAGTTTTGGAGTGGAACAAAGACCTCAATGCATTGGATTGGTGGAAAGAAGCGAGCCAGAAGTACCCGATCCTCTCACGAGTAGCTCGCGACATTCTCTCCATTCCAATCTCCCGTGGGACATCGCACCGTGCTTATGTTGCTGACAAAAGAGAGCCTCCTGATTTTGTTGTCTCCATGGAGGCCGAACTTGTCAACGCCATGATGTGCAGCGAGAGCTGGCCACGAGGTTGACATGGCCAATCTGGTATGAACATAAAATGCTATTTGCCTTCATGAAAACTCTGTTTCTCATTCCGTTTTCTGTAGCATGCTTTTTCCTGAAGTATTACTTTTGTTAGACTAAAAATCAAAGTTCTCAATTGATCATTTGAAGTTTCTTAAACCAAATAACGGTTCGAACCCGCGAGTTTGATGTTTGTTTCTTTGTTATTATGTTTCAGGTACACTATGTTATGAAGGAATGGCTCGCTCAGAAATGAAGAAGCATGGATGTATTACTTTTGTCTTTTGTTTCCAAGCTCAATCTATTTTAGACATCCAGATTTTAATCAAAAAAAAACTAAATGTTAGGCGATTAATCATTATGATTAAATATTTTCGTTTCATAACTATTGGGTTTTTTTTTGTTTTTTTTGTCAAGGTATAAAAATATTGGCTTTAGATATTACTATTTTTCAACGATTGAGAAATCTTATCATTGTTTTTTGGAAAAGGCAGCGAGAATATCAAAAACAGAATATACAATATAAATGTTTCTTTCGGTTTACTATACAATATGTATAGGAAAAAAATTATGTAACATGAACGTAACATAAGTTTTCAGAATTATTGTACTACTAGAAAAATTCAAATTTTTTACAGATATTACCAGCTTTTAAAAAAATTTCGAATCCCTGCGAATCTGGAGACAGTTACAAAATAAGGAAAACTAGAATGGGGCTAAAAAGGAAGCTCAATAAGAAACCGCATTTATTTTCGTCCTAAATTTCATTTGCAGTCTTTCTTCCTAGAGAGAGGTTAGGTCAGAAATCACAAGGAAGATACGGTTTCTTCCATCATGAATCCTGTTCTTCCACACGATCTGGAATTAAAAATACTCGCCAGTGTTCCAAAAAAGTGTCTAGCAAAATGGCAAATTGCTTGTAAACAATGGCACACTTTACTCAAAGATCTACTCATCGAGAGAAACTTGGCTCAAGGAGGAATAGAGTTCGTCTTATTGTTGAACCATAGTGTTTATTCAACTAGCATCAATCTCCAAGGAATCCACAACAGCGATGGTCCATCCATGGATTTCAGAGGTAAACTTACAAATCTAACGGATTTCAAAAATCTAGAAGTATCTGAGATTTTTTACTGTAACGGTTTGATATTATGCACTATGGAAGGAAACAACATGCTCGTGGTTTGGAACCCTAGTAACAGTGAAACAAGGTGGATCAAACCTAGAGTCTGTTACGAGAGTTCTGATATATTTGCTCTTGGATACGTAGACAGCAAGTCTTCTTGCAATAGCTACAAGATATTGAGGTGTCTCTGTCATTACGACAGAAACCGGAGTGGCACGGTTGCCGAGGTCTATGACTTTAGCTCTGATTCTTGGAGGGTTCTAGACGTCGAGGCTCCTGATTGGGAGATAGCATCTCCTGGCGTGTCGGTGAAAGGAAACACTTTCTGGTTTGCTGAAGACGAACGTGACAGCTCAGATAAATTCATACTCAGTTTTGACTTCACAGCAGAGAGATTCGGGTGTCTCCCTCTTCCGTATCCGTGTGATGAAACAAGAACTGATGATCATGATGATACCGCGGTTCTATCAGTTTTTAGAGACGAGCAACTCTCAGTGTTGCATCAGTATCTTCATATATTTGAATTAGAGATGAAGATATGGGTGACCAGAAGGATCGATCTAACCAACGAAAGGGTGACCTGGAGCGAGTTCTTAGTAGTGGATTTGGGTGGTTGTATGTTAGGAAAGTTGGTAGACGTGGTGAGTTTCTTGTTGGACGAGGAGAACAAAGTGGCAGTGTGTTGTAGTCTAGACGTGGATAATGGAAAGAGGAGCAGCATTTTCATAGTTGGAGAGAATATATATAAGCAAGTCTATGATAAAAAGATTAAAAAGGGAACATGGCCACTTCTCCTGAACTACGTTCCAAGCTCGGTTCGCATTCAGAATAATACAACCAAAGGCAAAAGAAAAAGAGAAAACAAAGAGGTTAGTAAAAATTAAAGACCTAGTTTCGTAATTTCTTGCTTTTTCTCTTGGTTGATACATATAGTAACTGGATAACGCTTTTCTTTGTTTATCTTCAAATTGGATCGGTGATCTAATAATCTTTCTTACTTAAATACTTTCTATTTGGATTGGATCATTTTAGAGAATTAAGCACAGAAGTTCCCATATAAAGAATAGTTTTCTTACAACGGAAACGACCGAATTTCATTATTGAAAGACTGCTTAAGATATATATAGTATTTGGTTTCGGGTTGGAATTATCTTTAACTGGATCTGTGTGTGTTGAGTTTCTACAGGCATGAACCGGAGGGCATCGTCAAGGAAATCAAAGTGGCACCCATACCCAAAGCATATTGAACTCCTACGGTTGCTTTGAATGTCCCCATATTTTTAATCAAGTCAAGGAATGTTTGAGCTTTTAATCTTATTTTGACTCTCAAAAGCAGAGTAAACACAATGTTTTTGTAGTTCATTTTGACTTTGAGGATCTATTGTTTATTGTTTCAGTTATTTATTTATTTTTGATGATATATCATTATTACCTACTATATATCAGATTAACGCGACACAAATATAGTGAAACACCACATTCACTGCATTTGTAATATTTTTTTCTCACATCATGCATATTTAATTTGTTTAAAAATTTTGGAGTACAAAAAATACTCCAATTTGAATTGATCTCACTCAAGAGAGAAAAAAACAAATAACAAAAGAAAAACAAGTAGATTTTATTTGAGAAGTTTGAAATCTATTTCTTGAAGCAGAAACCTCACATCATGTGACTGTAAGGCCATCCACCATGGAGAACACACATTGGTTCTTAACATAAAAAATAAAGAAAAAAAAGAAAAGAAAAATTAAAAATAAGAAAGAGAAGATAGAGAAGATCTTAAATCAAAACAATTTTTAAATTTTAAAATTTTTAAACCACTTGTCATGTTATTATTAGGCAATTTATTTTATATATTAAAAATTAATTGTAAATATTAAGTTGTATTAAGATAATATATTTTCATAGTTAAGAAATTTCATTTTAATAAGTCTCCATTGTTGTTGCCCTAATAACTCTTCCTTGACTCTGAAGAACCCACAGTGAACTTCCTTGAGTAATTTCAGAACATTGGCCAATCCACCGTCGTTTTCACTCTCGTCTCTCTTCTCCTCCGAGTAAGTAGTTGACTCTTGTTGGCCATTGACTCTGAAATATATAGTTGCACTCGCTAATCTCCACTAGATTACTCTTGTGTTGTCCAAACGTCACGCGTATCATCCAAAAGCACCACTCCACGCTCCTCAGCCAAGACAAAATCAAGCGTACGTCTTTCACATAAGCACTCTCGTCTCTTGTTATCACTCTATCTCCAAAATAGATTATCTTGGGATGAATCAGCTTCAACACGGCTTTAGCGTATTCATGATTACCCATTGTGTAAACATACATTATGAACTTCCCGTTGCCTTCCTTCAAGAATTTTGCGGACAAAAAAGGCCGTAACTTTGTCGAGTGTTTGGTTTCCAGCTTCCATAGATCTTCCCTTGTAGTTGAAACCGCTTCTTGCATTTAGATAGTTATCTGCTTCTGAGAAACGTTAAACCCTAGTGGAATGGAGAAGCTTGTGATCCAAGTCAAGGACCAAGTGAAGCTTCTTCTCGTTGAGACGATATAATTGTGTTGTAAAGCGCTTCGTCAACACCGGAGTTTCATTGATTAGCTGTAAACCCTGTCTCTTATACGCTTCGTCAACACCGAAGTTTCATTGCTTATTAGCTGTAAACCTTGAACAAGATAATATAATGCTTGGTCTTTACGATTTTATCCACTATCGATTTGCAAACTATGCAGACTAAACCTTCAGCAAAGGTTAAGGAGATGATTTGGCAGCCCACGGGTCGTGGACGGTCGTGGACGTAGAAATAGAGGTGGACGCAGCTAAAGATATTCTTATCCTAAGCACTAAAGTAAATTGAAGCGCAAGATTTGATTGTTTGTGGTTCATTATATGTTCTCTTATCTTTTTACTAGTCGTAATCATTTTTTAAAAAAATGGTTGAACACTGCATACATATTGAATTCTTGGGATTTTATGACGCTTGGAAGCTCTTTTGAAAACGTGTCGGAGCAACAACCCATCACTCTCTTTTGAACCCATTGCAAAGAAGATTTGCGACTTACTGAAGGGTTACCCATTAGCAATCAACATTGCGGGGTCTTCGTTGAGTGGAATGAAAACTCACAATAAGTTGAAGAATTTTCTGAGCGAACTAGAAAAACCACGAGGACCTGAATTCTTATGGGAAAAAGATGTGTATTCTCATCTTAAAACGAGTTTTGACATCTTGGAACCCAAACATCAGTCATGTCTTAGCTCTGTGCTTTGTATCCGGAAGACTTCATGATTAAAGTAAGTGAGCTTGTTTGTCTTATGGTAGCATAAGATATTATAGAGCACTACAACGATTGTGGGAAGTATGGGGATTCTTTGATGAAATGTACTTTTTTGGTTGACGATTTAAGAAGTATCTTTTTGATAAAAGATGGATATGCATATGGGACAGTTAGAATACACAGATTTTGTACATTAGATTATGTCGTTGGACAATAAGTTTTTTTGTGTTGTCTGGATGCAATCTGGAGTCCATCGACCCACGCAGATTTTCAGCCTCACTGTAAAACATATCCTTGATGCACAATCTTGCCTGAGGCAATGACAACATGTAATGAAGCTTCTAGCCTATGTTTACAAGGAAAAACATGCATATGGAGGAGATACCAAAAACATTTTTACAACCCTTAAGATACTACATGTCGGCAACACTAGTATTAAGTCTTTACCCACATCCATTACAAGCCTCTACAAGCTTCACACGCTGATTATGAAAGATTGTCAACTTCTTGAAACTATACCTTCGCTCGAATCACTTTTAGAGCTTCAACTTATTGACCTGAGTGGAACCGGTATAAGCGAACTACGACAATGGTTTGATCTGATCAAGAGTTTGACACATCTCTTTCTTCGTGACACCAAAGTTTTATTGCTTAGCTGTAAACCTTGAACAAGATAATCTAATGCTTGGTTTTCACGATTTGTCCACCGTCAATTTGCAAACAGGATAACCTAAATTGATCAAAAAGAAACGTGGACATGAGAGAGGGAGAGAGTTGAGATATTAACATGAACTCATCTCACTCTAGTCTCGTATTTAAAGGGAGAGACTGTCACTATTAAAATATTCATAACTTTGTGTTTAATTGATATTCTGCTTATTGACTATTATACCCTCTGTATTTATACCAATTGCGAGTGTAAAACGTTATAAAAAACCCTAATTGCTATTTGTAGTCCTGTGGCTTTCTTCCTTTGGGAATCAAGTCAGACGAAATCAAAAGAGAAACAATGATGTTTACCGATCTCCCATGGGAATTGGAATGGGAAATACTCTCTAGAGTTCCGGCAACATATCTAAGCCAATTTCGATCTACTTGCAAACGATGGCACGCTTTATTCAAGGATCCGAAATTCATCAAGAAAAACACGGGTAAAGCAGCAAGGCATGTGATCTTAAAGAAAGATCATAGGGTTTATTCAATTGATGTCAATCCCCACGGAGTTAACAGCAGCTTCGATCCATCCACTGAGTTTACAGGTAAACTGATGAGTCTAAAGGATTCAGAACATGTCAAAATATCTGAAATCTTTCACTGTGAAGGTTTATTATTATGCACCACCGAAGACGATAGACTCGTGGTTTGGAACCCTTGTACTGGTCAAACCAGGTGGATCCAACCCACTAATCGTAAAACACCTGTTTTTAGGCTCTATGCGTATTTTCTAGGATACGTAAACAACAACGAATCTTGCGATAGCTACAAAATCTTGAGGTCTGGCAGTTACATCAACCACCTGAGATTTTGTGTTCATGAGTTTGAAATTTATGATTTTAACTCTGATTCTTGGAGGCTTCTTGATGACGTTACCTACAACTACGACTGGTACATACGATCGCGTGGCATGTCTTTAAAGGGAAATACTTACTGGGTTGCTCGAGACCGAAGTATCCCCGGGTGTGATAAATTCCTACTCAGGTTTGATTTCACAACAGACCGATTTGAACATCTGCCTCTTCCGTTTCAAAGTACTGATTTGGATAAGACTCTGACTCTCTCAGTTGTTAGAGAAGAGAAGCTTTCTTTGTTACTTGAGACGCATTATAAAGATTCAATAGAGATGAAGATATGGGTGACCGATACAAAGATCCATGAGGCCAAAGATAGTAAGATCCAGTACTACTTGGTAGCTGATTTAGGTAAATTGATGATAACAGGTACGACATTCGTGAAGAGTTTCTTGCTGGACGAGGAGAATAAAATGATCTTGTGTTGTTGTCGTAGTCGTAGTGACAGAGGCGTTGCAAGGAGGACGATAGTTTACAGTGTTGGAAAGGATATACAATTCTGTAAACAAGTTGATGAAGAGATTGCACAAGGATCAGGGGATCATGGGCCAGTTATCGACATTTATACTCCAAGTTTGGTTCAAATTCAGCAATTGGGAGGCAAAAGGAAAAGGTGATTAGTCGATTTAATTATCTTGTTTTTTTGAATGAGATTAGTCGAATTATAAACTAGGGTTGTTTCTGTTTAGTTAATAATCAGACTAGCTGAATTTTCTTTGCTTTTTTTTTATTTTTATTTTTTATTTTATTCTCTTTGCTATTGGAATTAGATTTTGGTGATCTTATTCGAATACATCATTTGTGAGTCACTTTTCTCGATCATGGTGTACTTTTTTATTTCATAAACATGTGCATATATGTATATAATTGCCGCGAAAACTAAAGAGTGGAAAAGCTAAGAAAAAGTTGGTGAAAGTATCATCACATAGCAACTTGTAAAGCTCCCGATGTCCACATCAAAAGATTGATAAAGAAAGAACAAAAAATATATATGAAGAGACGAATGTAATAGAGTTGTTTTTGTCTGCTTGGTGTGTTTCATGGAAAGAAAAAAGTGGGGAAGATGAGCTTAGGGAACGCAGTGAGACCTAAAGTATTTCCTAGCTTCGTTTGATCGAAGACGAAATTGTAATTGATCAGAGAGGCCCGTTCAAAAGCTTAGGCATATGCTTCTCGGTATCATCTTTAGAGAACAGAGAATTGGAGATAAAGAATCTGCTTTTTTTTAATAAGATCCACGAAAATGTAACTCATGAATCTCCGGTTAGGTAACTTTATGTGGAATCTAGTCTTAGGCATCACAATTTTAGTTGAACGGTTGAACCTGTTATCGAGTGAAATTCTGATATTTTTTTGTATTCAAGAATATGCTTTAGAGAATATGTCCAAGCTATTAGCGTTCTTCCTTATCACTTTGTTTTGAATTATGTCCTTGGAACTCTTAATTAATCTCTGTTCATCACATGTTGTTTTCTTCAGTAATCTAGCATGCACTGTCCATTTTTTTTCCCTTATATATGAGTAGTGGACAAGCGTGAAGGTTTAAATCCTAATTAATTTATAATTACTGCCACATCTTATCTTTTAAGACCAGGTCAGAGATCACTAATATAGAAAGAAGAACAGTGATGATTATGATCTTCCACGGGATTTGGAAATACTCTATAGGGTTCCGGCCAACTCCCAAGTAAAATTTCAAACTACTTTCAAACTATGAGTTTAGCTCTGATTCTTGGAGGGTTCTTGATGTTGTCACTCATGACTTGGTCATATTATCACTCAATCAGAACAAGTAAGGCTTTGGCTCTTGTTGGCCATTGACTCTGAAATAGTTGTACTCGCTAATCTCCACTAAGATTACTTTTGTGATGGTGGGTCCAAACGTCACGCTTATCATCCAAAAGCACCACTCCACGCTCCTCAGCCAAGACCAAATCAAGCGTACGTCTTTCACATAAGCACTCTCGTCTCTTGTTATCACTCTATCTCCAAAATACATTATCTTGGGATTAATCAGCTTCAACACGGCTTTAGCGTATCACGATTACCCATTGTGTAAACATACATTATGAACATCCCGTTGCCTTCCTTCAAGAATTTGCGGACAAAAGGCCGTAACTTTGTCAAGTGTTCGATCGGTTTCCAACTTCCATAGATTTCCCCTTGTAGTTGAACCCGCTTCTTGCATTTAGATACTTTCTGCTTCGGAGAAACGTAAAACCTTAGAGGAATAGAGAAGCGTGTGATCCAAGTCAAGGACCAAGTGAAGCTTCTTCTCCTCGAGACAATATAATTGTGTTGTAATGTAAAGCGCTTCGTCAACACCGGAGTTTCATTGATTAGCTGTAAACCTATAATATAATGCTTGGTCTTTACGATTTGTATCGAAAAATTCATGACTTTGTGCTTAATCATATCCTTGTAACAATTAACCATTATATGCACTCAATAGTTATTTGTGTGTCCATGCGTATGGCCGCGCGCTTCATATTCTGCTAAATGACTAATATACCTGCCTTCCCTATTTATACCAATCGCGAGTGTTAAAAACTTAAAACCCTAATTGCTCTTTGCTGTGGCTTTCTTAAGCTTAGGACTACCGTATAAAGGCGAAAAGTCAAAATAAAACTCATCATTATAAATGGTTAAGTCAAAATCGCCGCTTTCCTCCTCGAGAAATCACGAGAAGACAAGGATGAAGATTTACAATCTTCCAGACGATTTGGAATCGGATATACTCTCTAGGGTTCCGGCCAAGTCTCTAGCGGAATTTCGAACAACTTGCAAGCGATGGTACGCTCTATTCAGAGATCCAAGATTCGTGAAGAAGAACTTGAGTAAGGCAACGAGGGAGTCGATGTTACTGAGTAATTTTAAGGTTTCTTTAATTGGCGGCGACCTCCATGGAATCATCCACAACAGCGTTGATCAACCTATCGATTTTACAGGTAAACAACTTCGCAGTGTCAAGGATTCAAAAGATTTGGAAATATCTAAAATAATCCACTGCGACGGTTTAATATTATGCTCCACTAAGGGCACTAGACTTGTGGTTTGGAATCCCTGTACTGGTCAAACGAGGTCGATCGAACCCAGAACTTGTTACCGGAGTGTAGATTATTATGATCTAGGATACGTTAACAGGAAATCTTCTGGCCGCCGTAGCTACAAAATCTTGAGGTCTTGCGTTTATGAAAACGACCAGAAAGTCCAGGTCGATGAGTTTGAAATCTATGAGTTTAGCTCTGATTCTTGGAGGGTTCTTGATTACACTCGTGACTATGCCGTATTTTGCGGTGGCATGTCTTTGAAAGGAGATACTTACTTTGTTGCTGGAGATAAAGAAACCGGCTTTTTCCTGATGAAGTTTGACTTCACAACAGAGACATTTGTGCGTCTCCCTCTTCCGTTCCAGAGTTTTAATCCTGAAGATACCGCGGCTCTATCAGTTGTTAGGGACGAAAAGCTCTCGGTGTTACATCAGAATATTCTTGCTTGGTCAAATGTGATGAGGATATGGGTGACCAATAAGATTGATGAGGAGGCCAAAGACTTGTCGTGGAGCAACTTCGTCTTAGAAGTGGATTTTGATAACTTTAATCTACCAAATGTGACGACTGCGTCAAGCTTCTTGCTGGACGAGGAGAATAAAGTGGCAGTGTGTTGTGATGCAGATATGAATGATAAATATCAGACCAGAGTCTACATTGTTGGAGAGGATATGCATAAACAAGTTCATAAAGATACTACAAATGGATCTTATCTCAACTGGCCACTTCTCCTCACTTATGTTCCAAGTTTGGTTCGCATTCAGAAAAAGACAGCCAAAAGGCAAAAGAAAAGGAGGTTAGTTGAATGAATTGCTTTGTTTCTTTCTTTCTTCTGGTTTTGGTGATGTTCTCTTTCGAGCGAGACTGTAGTCAATTATTAAACGGGTTGTTTCTATTTAGTTGTTAAACAGAGTAACTGGATTAAGCTTTTCTTTTTCCTCTTCTTTTGCTTTTGGTATTGGATCGGTGATCTGATCTTTACTCAAATACATTGTTCTGCTGCTTATAGCCACTTTCACTTCAAATTAGTATTGATCATCAAGAGAATATCATCACGTAAATCTGAATCTTAATTTAATGCAAATTATGCAACCATTTAACCACAACTATACATGCAAAGGGAAAGAACTTGACATTTGAAATGATGTCACTCCAGCTCACCATCCTTCTCTTGTAACGCTGCAAATCTGTTTCCGCCACGCTCTCTGTGAGCTGTGCTTCTGGTCAAAATGAACGTTGCTGAATTTGACCGAGATTCCTTGAGCTTATTGGGCTTGTTTTGTAACCGTAGCAGCAACCTCACGTCCTGTGATTCAAACTGATATTCTGATAATTGACTATTACACCCTCTGTATTTATACCAATTGCGAGTGTAAAACGTTATAAAAAAAAAACCCTAATTGCTCCTCTTTGCAGTCCTGTGGCTTTCTTCCTTTGGGAATCAAGTCAGACGAAATCATTTGTGAGTCACTTATCTCGATCATGGTGAAATTCTGAGATTTTTTTTGTATTCAAGAATTAATATGCTTTAGAGAATATGTCCAAGCTATAAGCGTTCTTCCTTATCAATTTGTTGTCTTATGAGTTGTTGAGAATTATGTTCTTGTAACTCTGAATTAATCTCTGTTCATCACATGTTGTTTTCTTCAGTAATCTCGCATGCACTGTCCATTATGAGTTTATGACTATATATGAGTAGTGGACAAGCGTGAAGGTAGGTAATAACTAATATAGAAAGAAGAACAATGATGATTTTATAATAGCACACAAGAAACCCAAGATTTTGGATATTGTGGAAGCCCATACAAGCCCATGTAATTAAGGTTCTAGCAACTTTAGGTTCATATATATATATATATATATATGCTTGTAGTGACAATGGAGAGTGTAACTTTAAGAGTTGTTTGAATCCTCCTTTAATCTCTTATGATATCAATCGAAATCATCTTTAGTTCTTGGTGAGAGAAATCTAAAGCGTTTTTCTTTTTCTCTTTAGTCCACATTATTAGGTTTTCTAGCACGAATTTCACACACACACATATATATATATATATATATATATGTAATTCTCTTTAGTCCAACTATTTATTGAAACCTTGCAGAGCAGCTCTCAGCCTCTGCTTCTATATGTTCATCTTGTTTTATGAGTTACACAGACCAACGATACATTGAAGAAGAATGGTACTACAAGTATCAAACTATTAGTGACTTGGAGGATTTGTGTAACATCTAAGTTTAATCAGCCTTCTATAAATTCCAAATATTAAACACTCTAATCCTTTTAAATCTCTGATTGCATACACAGAATGATTTAGGCGTAGTTTTAGATTGGATGCTTATGGAATATAAGTATATAACATAGCATTGCCCATATATTAAAGAAACTAAACGTTTATATATATTAATGAACCTTCATTTTCAACACTACACTGTTTCTTACAGGTAACAGAACAAATGAAGTCGCTACATAATGAAACTCCTTTTAAAAGACAGAAACAGAAACTGAAGGTTAAACGAAAACTCTCAAACTACAGTAATGACAAAAGGATTTCTTTCTCAAAAAATGAATTTCTTAAAGAAGATTGTGCGATTACATCGTTCATTATATATATGAGCTAATGGAAAGATCTAGAACTGTGACCAGTGGCGGATCTAGAAATTGTTTTTATCCGGGGCAAAAATAAAAACTATTAGCATAATATCATCATTAGAATCTTATAGAAAATTACACTGAATTTAAAAATGTCAAAGGGGACAAGTGCCCCTCTCTTACTTAACATAGCTTCGCCCCTGACTGTGACAGATGTCCTCACATAGCTGTCACTCCAGCTCACCATCCTCATCATGTAACGCTGCAAATCTGTTAACCGTTGCTGAATTCGACTGAGATTCCTCGAGCTTATTGGGCTTGTTTTGTAACCGTTGGGCCACTGCTCCATTTACTTTGACAAATTTAAAATCTGTTTTCTGTAGCAGCAGCAACCTCACGTCCTGTGATTCAAACTGATCTTCCTCGACTCCGAAGAACCCACGGTGAACTTCCTTGAGTAACTTCAGAACATTGGCCAATCCACCGTCGTTTTCACTCTCGTCTCTCTTCACCTCCAAGTAAGGAGGCTTTGACATTTGTTGGCCATGGATTCTGAAATACTTGTACTTGCTAATCTCCACTAGGTTACTCTGGTGACGATAGACCCAAACGTCACGGGTATCATCCACAATCACCACTCCACGCTCCTCAGCCAAGACCAAATCAAGCGTCTTCGTGTAAGGACTCTCGTCTCTTGTTATCACTCTATTCCCAAAATAGATTCTCTTGGGATCAACCAGCTCCAGCACGGATCTAGCGTAGTCGCGATCGGCCATTGTGTAAACATACATTGTGAACATCTCGTTGGCTTCCTTCAAGAACTCGCGAACAAAAGGCCGTAGCTTTATGAAGAAGTTGGCGTTCAACCTGCATAGATCTTCCCTTGAAGTCGAAACCGCTTCTTCGATTAGATACTTATCTGCTTGGGAGAGTCGTGAAACCCTGGTGGCATGGAGAAGCGTGTGGTCCAGGTCAAGGACAAGGTGAAGCTTCTTCTTCTCGTTGAGACAATGGAACTGCGTTGTAAAGCGCTTCATCAAGGCCGCAGCTTCGTGGCTTAGCTGCAAACCTTGGACAAGATAATCGAATGCTCGGCGGCCTTGGCGTTTGTTCACCGTCGAGTTGCAGGCGATACAGACTCCGTGAAGAACGTACCAGTGACCACAGCTATTGAGAAACGGAGACCACTCTTTGATCGCCGGTTCGAGTCCCAGAGAAGGGTTTTGAACCAGAGACATGATTTTCGCAGATTGATTTTAGTCTTCGTTGAGTAAACCCTTGATTAAAGCTGAGAAAAAATCCCCCCCCAAGAACTGATCAGGTATTTCGAGAGAAAAATTCGCCGCACGAAAGTCGAGAATCAAAAGGAAACCTCAGGAGTCGAGATTTGATCGACAAGATTAATTTGTAGGTATTAACAGGAAAATATATTCTAATTAACTCGCTCTCGTCTCGTATTTATTATAGAGAGACAGAGCTGTCACTATACTTTGGTGGACTGGATACTATGGAAATATGGAAAAATCCTAAACGGTGAAAAAAAAAATGGAAATCCTAAATCCGCGTAAATTTTGTGTTTTTTAGAAATTGACCAATCTGCCCTCATCACTTAGACCATCTCTATTGGTAGAGATCCATATGAGATATTTAAACATTTTTTAATATTTTTTTTTTCTTTTTTGTTTTAAGAACCTTAAAGTTTATATTATAACATTATCATTCACTAGAATGCCTCAGCCTTCAATGTAGTTGGAAAAAAACATTATACAGAAACTAGTATCGAGAGTGTGATGATGTACCGTTAATTGATCCAAATTCAAATCGCAGTCAAGGTTCAGGAACACTGAGATTCTTTCGAGTATAGGAGAAACGAACGATGGAAGCTCGCCGAGACGCTTCTTGGTATCAACGTTTCTCGTCCCGTAACAAAACTCATACCCGTAGTGTTGAACACGCCGTTTGGCTAGACCAATCCAAGGCTGTGTATCAACAGCTGCAAGCAATTGCTGATAAAGACCAAGAAGTACAATAAGCAAAAAACAGAGCTAGAGAA
>JAHZTW010000001.1:193058713-193083488 GCA_020283515.1 Alliaria petiolata | reverse complement strand
GTTAAATTAAGATCTATGATTACAGAAGAATGAAAGCTTATAGCTACGTGAATGTAACAAGTCCATACATAACATCAACAAAGTTCAGTAGCAAACAAACATTTTTTGGCTTCTTAGAAATTCAGAATTTTACTACCAACTTCATCAAACACATACGGTTCAAACACCAACTCAAACAACAGTCATCAATTCAACCTACTTCACAGATGAAAGGAAAACACAACTAGCTCATTTTAGATTCTTAGGTGAACGCTCTGGCTATAAGTAAACTAAGTACGATTCACTATACGCAATGTCAAGCAAAATCAAACAGCCACACTTCACTCATACAACAATGTCAGAAACAGGTTATAAAGACAGAGAAATTGAGAAAACCCAACATTGAATTGTAGAACTAGCAGGAGTTTCAAGCTACAAACTTTCAAAATCTAAGCCAACAACGGAAGAGAAAGGAATCGATCCAGTTTACGGATTCAAATTCATTGTACATGCAAGAGCAAGCAATGAATTTGGAAAATTAAAAGGAATCGTATGCAGGATAGAGAATCCTTACTTGATTCCTCCGAAGGCGATGTACTCTGAGATCGAAAATCAGAGAAGGAAGGCGAAAGGAGGTTTGGTATTGGAGAAAATTCGAAGAAGCTTCAATTCGGAGGAAACGGAGGAGCCAAAGAAAATCCCCTTTTTTTCACCGTCGATGGTTTTTTGGTCTCAAGAAACGAAGAAAAAAAAAACCAAACAACTTTCTAATTGTTTTTTTTTTTTATCTGAAAAATGATTAATCAATCAGAAATAGACACAATATGGTTTCTTAACAGTTCTGAAATTGCTTAATTAAGATATGTTTCTTAGATGATTTCTATTTAATTGATTTGTTTTATTTATTTTAACTTAAAAACCTTCCTTAAAATACCTTTAATATACCCTGATGGAGATGCTCTTAAATGTTTCCTTTTTCTGCGCGTGAAATCTTCAGCTCATTTCACTGTCCCTCTCGATTTATATTCATGACTATTATTATTAATTCCCTATTTTGATTCATATGCGCTCTCTACTACCTTCGCTTGAAACCACAAATAGTAAAAATTCTTCCAAAACAAAAACAAAAAACAAATTGTAGTATTTAAGGCTGTCTTTAAACCCGAATTAAAAAAAACAAATCTCTACGATCGAGACTTGAACTGCATCCGAGCGTGAATAGATTGTTAAAAACTCCATTCATTATTATAATAATTTTATTATAATAATATATTTTAAAATACTTTCTAAAAATCTACCGTAAATATGGACAATCGGTTCTATCTAAAAAATCGAACTAGAACTAAAAACCGAAAGCGAAAAGTTTGGTTAGGGTAAATATGGTATGTGGTATCACAGAATGGTTCCTCGCATGGATGTACGACTTCTCAAAGAATATTCAAAAAAAAGATCTAGCAAAATTTGATATTAGTATTAGCATTTTTAGTACTTTTTTTTTGTCTTGTTGGATTAGTGATCTCTAAACTCTAATCAAAATCAGATGTTAGTCTATCTATCAATCATGATTAATCAATTTCATTACAATTGTCTTCTCCAATGTTTTCGTTACTTAGGAGGGTTATTGGGAGATGAATTTTAAAAAATTTTTAAAATTTTGAGATTCTATTATTATTGGTTTATAGATTCTTAAAATCTTGATAGAATCCATTGTTATTAGTTTAAAGATTTTAAAATTTCATCCAAAATCTTTTGTTATTCAAAAAGTTTGGTTTTTAAAGATTTTATGATTCTGTTAAAATCTTGTGTTATTGGGACAAGAATTTTAAACATTTTAACTCATAAAACAAGATTTAACAAGACTTTCAAAATACTAACTATATGGCATAGATTCTTAAAATCATTCTAATAAAAGTATTTTGATAGATTTTCTAAATATATAAACTCTTTACAAATCTAAAAAAATTTCTTACAAATTTAACAAATCTCTCAACTCTTAAAATCAATCAAAATTTTAAAAATCATTCTCCCAATAATCCCCTTTTAGTTTTGATATTGTTATTCAATGACAAATAAAAAAATTGAATTTATAAGGCTTCCACAAAAGGCGCAGTAAGATAAGGCCCATTATATAACATATTCGGATAATCGCGGCCGTCCACTGTTTGCTTTACCAAAACAAACGTCCCATCTAACGTCTCGATAATCAAACCCAAAGGAAAGCAAAAAAAAAAAAGAAGCCAACAACAAAAGCCACGTACTTGGTTTGGACAAGACAGCTCCAGTAGCATTTCGCGCCTTAAATCACCTCTTCATCTCTTCCTCCTCAATCGGAAACCCTAGCATTGATCTCGCCTCCGGAAAACAGTAGCGCTTTTATGGAAGACAGTGGTCTCGCCTCCGGTTCAGGTCTAATCTCTTCTTCCCTTTTTCCATTTGTCTTCTCACTGCCACACTCTTGATATCCCAAATTTCTAGGGTTTCTTCTCCTCTGCTTTTCGCTTATTTGATTTTTGACTTTCCAGTTTCTAAATCTGTCTGCGTATCTACTCATTTTTAGTTTCTAGTACCTTTAGTGTGTTCGATCTGCCTCTGAATGTATAATGAGATCCTTGACATCGTGCATCATCTGCTTTTTTTAGATGTGACGAGGAAACCGAAATTGGAGAATGAGGAGATTGTGGTGGATGAACGAATCCCTACACAGGCGGAGAAAGATGACAAGTTTCAGAGATCTACAGCCGAGTGGTTCATTCGCACTGCTCGTGTACCTCCGTTCTTGCCTTTCGGTGTTTCCCAGCTCGAGAGACAAGTTCTCAAGATATACGAAGAGCGCAAAGACAAGGCCAAGAAATTCCTCAAGGATTTTGATGGGAAACTAACAATCTCTTATGATCGCGTGGCTTATGATACTGAATGGGCGGCTTACGATGAGGAATGGGACACTGCTTACAGAGATGGACCTGTTCTGCACGAGGGTTTCGTCTGTGTAAGTGTGCATTTCGTTGATCGTAAGTGGAAGGTAAGGAAATGGATCTTGGGGTACTCTCCTATCGAGTTTTCGCGGGTGGAGAAAGTCCAGGTTTACAGATTCAAGAACGCTATTCTGGATTATGGGATCGAGGGCAAGGTCTCCACCATTCTAGTGCCTAACGATGGTGATCTTGGTAATAACCCGTTTGGTGCTCTCAGAGAATGGATGGAAAAGAAAGGGAGGAATCCGATCGACCCTTGCTTCTTCCGCATCTATTGCTGCTCTGATCTTTTCAGGTTAATGGCTGGTGATGTGTTTGACGGCATGGACTTGCTGCTAGAGGATATCAGGCTCTTGGTTGGCTGGGGGAAATTGTCATCAACCAACTGGAACGTCTCTTTGTCTTGTCTTCAAGGAGCTTTAGATATGGAAGACTAGAAAGTATTTGCGGAGGATGATTATTACCAGGAACATGACCAACCATCTGATGAGGAATGGTTAATGATTCGGACTTTCTGCAAACTCGCTGGCTGCATCTATAAAGTGGCCAAGGAGCTATTCGAGGGAGGGTATTCGACATCTAACGTCTACTTCCATCTGCTCGCTGAGCTGGAGACTCGCTGGCTGCATCTATAAAGTGGCCAAGGAGCTTTTCGAGGGAGGGTATTCGACATCTAACGTCTACTTCCATCTTCTCGCTGAGCTGGAGGCAATGCTGATCCAAGAGCTCACGAGTGCTGATGATGATTACTTCCTCTGCAAAGCTAAGGAGATACTGAAGAGGTTTGATAAGTACTGGAGTGATATGTTCCTGGTTTTGGCAACTGCTTCTGTCTTAGATCCTCGGTTCAAGATGAAGTATCTTGAGTTTTACTGCTCAAAGAACCAAGTCTGTCATGAAGCCTCAAAATCTGAAACTGTTTTGGACTATTTACGCAATATATATGCTCAGTATGCAGCTAGTGACATCCGTCCACAAGCAGAATGCCCGGATGCTAAATCTGATTCACTTTCCTATACCTCATACGAAGAAGAAAGTGATGAAGAAGATGAGGAAGAAGAAGAATTTGGAGAAGAAAAAGAAGGTGGAGAAGAAGAACATACAGACAAGGAAGAGAAGAAGCATGACACCTACAAGGATTTTGCTTTGTTTCAGGAATTTCTCAAGTTTGAAGGATCTTCAAGAGAGTTTGATGGATCAGAACTCGGTTCCTATCTCAAAGAGCCAGTTATGGAGTGGAACAAAGACTTCAAAGCATTGGATTGGTGGAGAGAAGAGAGCCAAAAGTATCCAATCCTCTCCCGAGTAGCTCGTGACATTCTATCCATACCAATCTCTCGTGCCACATCGTATGAAGCTTATGTTGCTGAGAGAAGAGAGTGTTCTGAATTTGTTGTCACCATGAAAGCCGAACTTGTGAACGCCATGATGTGCAGCAAACGCTGGTCACGACTTTGATATGGCAAATGTTGTAAGTTGTAACAACAGCAAAAAAATGCTTTGGCCTTAGTGCAACAATCATATTTCTGTTCTTTTGTTTCTCTTTTCATTTAGTCTGTTCTCCATTTCTACAATAGTAACATTGATAACCTTTCTAAACTTAAATCAAAATCCTCAAGTTCACTTTAAATCATATGTGACGCTTCATGTGAAGTTTCTTGATCAAACTATTTTTATTTCTCACATTTAACTATTTAAGATAAACAAATGTTATACACACTGTTCAAGCTAAGAAATTTATGTTCGTTACCATGGCAATATTGAGACTTTGTAGTTATCTGTAGAAACTTTTAACATCACTTGCTGTATTTTCATGTAAATAAAATTAGTCTTTATTTATTAATAAACCGGACATAAATAATCAAAGTATCAAACCATGGAAAGAAAAATCAAATTATGGTTCATACTCCCTCCGTTTCAAAATAAGTGCCATTTGACACATTTCACACAAATTAAGAAAACTATTAAAAGTTATGTTTTACCCTTTGTTCACACTTTAAATAAAATCATCTCTTTAATTATTATATTAAATTAGTAGGGTCAAAACTGGATTTTTATTTAAAATTTTGCATTAAAAATGTAAAATGACACTTTTTATGAAACAAAAATAAAATCCTAAAATGACATTCTTTATGAAACGGAATGAGTATTTTTTCAGTTCATATCAAAACAGAAAAATCCAAACGTAATATTCGAAATAATCTCATTCGTCCACTATTTTCATTATTGACCGTCCGATCCATCGCCTCGATAATCAAACCATGGAAAGAAAAATCAAATCCCTACAAAAATGAAAGCCACGTAGGTGAATATAGCTCATCTAGCATTCCCGCCTAAATCATAAATAAGACCCTACAGAGATTTTAGCATTGGAAATAGAAATCGTCGTCTTCTCTTATTTACCCAAAAGTCAAAACTAAAACCCTAATCCTCTCTCTCCCCTCGTCGCCCGGAGAACAGCAACCTTCGCTATGGACAACGGTGATCTCGCTTCCGGTTCCGGATCCGGTCCAGGTTTTAATTTCCTCTTCCGTTTTTCATCTCTTTGTCTCTATAGAGAGCTGTTTTCTTGTATTTTTTTGGGATGTAATCCCCAATTTCTAGGGTTAGATATGGTTGCTTTAATCTGTTTAAGTGTTCCTCTGTATGCATAATGATATCCTAATACTGTGCGTTTTAGATATGAGGAAGAAACTAAAGTCAGAAAATTCTGTGAACGATTCTGTGGACGATTCTGTGAACGCTTGTGTGAACGATTGTGAGGACGATTGTGAGGACGATTGTGAGGACTATTGCGAGGAAGATTGTGAGGAAGATTGTGAAGACGATTGTGAGGAAGATTGTGAGGAAGATTGTGAGGAGATGGTGGAAGATAATCTTCCTTTTACTGCGGAGAAGGTGAAAGATTGTCATAACGCTTTGGCCAAGTCGTTCATTAGCTCTGGGATTAATCCTAATACCGTCAAGACGGCGTCCTTTGCAAATTTCATGCGGCTTCTGAATCCGAATCTGCCTCTCAGTGCGTCTCTAGTGGAGAAGGAAGTTGTTGAGATACACGAAGAATGTAAAGAGAAGGCCAAGAAATTTCTCAAGGATTTTCAAGGGAAAATAACACTCTCTTATGAATGGTTGCTTCTTAGGAGCAGTGAATTCATCAAAGGCCCTATCCTGCACGAGGATTTCGTCTGTATGACTGCTCATTTCATCGACGATAACTGGAAGGTCAGGAACTGGATCCTCGGGTACACCACTGACAAGTCAATACCTCTGGACGACATTTATACTCACCATTTCCGGACCGCTGCTCAGGGTTTCGAGATCGAGAGCAAGGTCTCCACTATACTACTGCCTAACCATGAGGATTTTGATGAGAAAACTGTTGCTGCTATCAGGAAGTGTATAGAGGAGAAAGGGAATAGCTCGATCGTCCCACCGGTTTTTCTAGTCTACTGTTGTGCTGATCTCTTCCGGTTAATGGTCGATGACATGGATAGTGAATTTAGGTGGGGGATGTATGAGGATCTTCGTATGTTGGTTGGATGGGGAAGATGTTTGTCAGTACCCAACTGGAACGTCACGTTGCATCATCTGCAACTAGCTGTGGATATGAAAAACGAGGATGCGTTCTCAAAGGATGAGATTTACGACGATTATGACAAACCGTCTGATGAAGAATGGATACAGCTTCAGACCTTTTGCAAACTCGCTGGCTGCATCTATAAAGTGGCGAAGGAGCTTTTTGAAGAAGGGTATACGACATCTAATGTCTACTTCCACCTTCTTGCGGAGCTGAAGGTAATGCTGAACCAAGAGCTCGCTGGTGCTGATAGTGATCACTTCCTCCGCAAAGCTAAGAGGATGCTGAAGATGTTTGATAAGTATTGGAATGATATGTTTCTGGTTTTGGCAACCGCTTCTGTGTTGGACCCTCGGTTCAAGATGAAGTACATTGAGTTTTACTGCTCAAAGAAGATTGACAATGATGAAGGAGGTTCAAAAGCTGAAACTGTTTTAGACTATTTACGCAGTCTGTATGCTCGCTATGCAGCTAGCGAGATCTGTCAAAAGCCAATATGCCCGGTTGCTACAATTGACTCCGAGGAAGAAGAAGAGGATGACGAAGAAGATTATTATGGAGAAGGAGAAGAAGGAGAAAGAGAAGCACAAAAGGCCAAGGAAGAGGAGAAGAAGAAGCCTGATGCATACGAGGGTTTTGTTTTGTTTCAAGAATTTCTCAAGTTTGAAGGATCTTCGAGAGTTCTTCAAGAATCAGAACTTGATTCTTATCTCAAGGAACCAGTTATGGAGTGGAACAAAGATTTCAAAGCACTGGATTGGTGGAAAGAAGAGATCCAAAAGTATCCTATCCTCTCCCGAGTAGCTCGTGACATTCTCTCCATACCGATCTCACGTGCCACGTCGTACGAAGCTTATGTTACGGACAAAAGAGAGCCTCCTGAGTTTGTTCTTTCCATGGAACCCAAAGTTGCTAACGCCATGATGTGCGCCAAAAGCTGGTTACGACTTTGATGATAATGGCAAAACTGGTAAGAACTGCTTTTTTTTCTTTTTCTCTATTAAGAAGAACCTAAAATACTTTTCTAGCCTTCGTGAAACTTGACAACTCTGTTTTTCGTTATGGAACTTCCGTTTCCCATTTCTTATATCGGTAATGTGTTCTTTTTTTTTAAGAGTTTTTAACACAATCGTATTCTTGTTGGGTCTGAAGTTTGATTTTGGTGCCCATTTCCTCTGTTTTACTTCCATTTCAGTTTTCTGTTTATGAATTATAACCGTAGGTATAAATATATGTATATATGCAATGAGAAATTCAACAAGAAAAGATAAGAATGAAATGAAAATATAAATGTCTACTAAATTGACCGGAACGAATAGCCAAAAAGTGTCACCCTTTGGAGTTTGAGTTGTTAAAAAAAATTGAAATCGTCCCTCCGTATAAAGATTACAAAATATTTAGATTTTAAAAGTTATACATATATTGCTAAGAATCTTGAAAAAATCATGTTAGCAATATGTAAATCTTAATTTTTTTTCCCAACCTATTGTTTTATATGTACATCATCTTTACAACTCCTTTACAAATTTTTAAATTATTTTGAGAACTCTTTACAAATTTTTATTTCATCAAAATATTCGGTGGTGATCAAGTGAGTGAGGTAAAGGAAACCATACGGTGGCGGTGTATTGGTAAAGTTGCACTCATTTTCCCCACGTGTAGCTCACCTCACCATTCGCCAAGTATTAATAATCTTTGTCTTAATTGGTATTTACATTGTTTAACACCCATTTAAAAATTGGTTTGGCAGATTTCATGCATTTAAACACACCTAAACATTTGCATTTTGTAAACTCAACTCCATCAATTCCACCGATCTGGCTATCCGGATTGTTCTAAGAGTATTTTAAAAGTATGAGGCTGTTGACAAAAGAAAAAAAAAAAAAACACACCTAAACATAGATGTTTACAAAAAGAGTTTCTTTTACCATAAATGTATAAAATGCTTAAATAAAGTTTTGTCAATATATCATTTTGTCTACAATAAAATGTATCAAAATAGAATAGTAATATTTTTATATAAATATATATAAATACACATATATTCTCAACATGTTCAGGTAAACCTACTTTTGTTTTCTTTAATATTATTTAGGCAAAAAATTCAAAATGCGTCAAAGCAAAGCTTTAGTCACCCAAACATGGCTGCTTCTTACACAGCTTTGTATTTGGAAGGATCTCGTAATCAGATGTGTACGTCAGTTTATTAGAAGAGCAAAAGCGATGCTTCTGAGTCAAAACATGGTCGCTGAATCTCCTGAGATCAGTGTTATCGACGTCAAGTCTCGCCTCTCCGTCGGGAAAGAGCCCGATAATTTTCAGATTGCAGAAATTCGGATTCACGAATCCGTTTGTATTGAGATTCCGGCTTCCGAAGAAACGCCTTTGGTAGGATCGGAATGTGTTTGGGTTTCTTTTTGTTTTCTCTTATCGTTATCTCAATTCTGCTTCTTTTGATTTGCTTAGGATTCTGTGTCATTCCAGATTCTCCCATGAATTCGAAGTTAAGATTGTATCAAATTGAGTCTTTTTCTTTGAGATCCCGCTTGCTTGTCTAGTCATGGATCAGAATTCGGGTTTTTGACCATTGATTCTTAACAAAGGCCAATTCTGCATCAAGACTTGACTTTTAGTGTGTTTTTTTTTTTTTTAATTTCATTTGCCTCTCCCTTGTTGAATCCAATTCGAGTTTTTCTTGGATCAATGTCATTGATTAAAGCTTGACTGCATTCTTAATGGATTATCATGCCTTTTGTTGAACAGATTATTCTGTTGTATGAATTCTCTGTTCTGTCCTGTGAATTCTCTGTCGATTCTATGATGTTGTGGATTAACACTAAACAAGCTCTTATGTTACCTTTTCCTCAAAACAGGTCAAGAGTTGTTTTGCAACTGCAACTACCATTGAAGACCCTGATACTGAGTTTGTCCCAAAAATAAGTTCAGGGAGCTATGCGGATAAGGGTGACTACAGGGAGTACATGGAAGATGAACACATATGCATAGACGACCTTTCAGCTCATCTTGGGTCTTCCTTCTTCAGATTTCCCGTGCCCGTAGCTTTCTACGGTGTGTTTGATGGCCATGGTGGGTCTGAGGCATCACAGTACATAAAGGACAATGCAACAAGATTGTTCTTTGAAGAAGATGCTGTTTTTCGAGAATCACCTTCCGTTGTGAACACTTTTTTCTTGAAAGAACTGGAGAAGTCTCACCGGGAAGCTTATAGGTTAGCTGATCTCGCCATGGAAGATGAAAGCATTGTTAGTGGTTCGTGCGGAACAACCTCCTTGACCGCTCTTGTAATCGGACGGCACCTAATGGTAGCTAACGCTGGCGATTGTCGTGCGGTGCTCTGCAGGAAAGGAAAAGCCGTTGATATGTCATTTGATCACAAATGTACGTTTGAGCCAGAACGTAGGCGGGTGGAGGATTTAGGAGGCTACTTTGAAGGGGAATATCTCTACGGTGACCTCGCCGTTACAAGGGCTCTTGGAGACTGGTCGATAAAGAGGTTTTCACCCCTCGGAGGATCCTTGTCGCCTCTGATCTCAGACCCGGACATTCAACAGATAGTTCTGACCGAGGAAGACGAGTTCTTGATTATGGGATGTGACGGTGTTTGGGACGTGATGACGAGCCAGTATGCTGTTACATTCGCCAGGCAAGTGCTCAGGAGACACGGTGACCCGAGAAGATGTGCGATGGAACTTGGGAGGGAAGCGTTAAGGCTTGACTCGTCGGATAATGTTACGGTGGTGGTCATCTGCTTCACATCATCCCCAGCTCCTCATAGGAGAAGAATACAGTTTTGTGTTTCTGATGAAGCTCGAGCCCGGTTACAGGCTATGCTAGAAGGCTAATAATCGATGAAGGTTTTTGCACGGTCTTGAGGGGGACTATGTATATATAATATAGAAGCAGAGATGGGGTTTTTGAGATAACTCCCCCTTAAGGCAAAGATTATTTGATGACCATTACATCTCTGATATTGGATGGAATAAAAGGAGGTAAAAAGAGAAGATGAAGGGGACTTCTTTTGTTGTTAAATGTTCACAAGTGTTGTAGCCATTTTTGATCTGATTGTTTGGCTATTGCTCCGGTAGGATTATTGAGCACTTATGTACAAAAACTGATTAAGATTAGAGGCTAATTCAGTTAATCACCAGGTGTCTCTCTCTTGAAAGCTTGTTTTTGGGGTTTCATTTCTTACAGATTTTATAAAGATTCTTCCCCATTTCTCTCAATAGCAAGCCTTACCTTAAGGCCATGCTTAACTCTAATCTTCATCTCCATTTCTGTATTTCCTCCCCATATCACGTTTATACTTTTGTATATGGTTCAAATATCTCTCATATAAACTATGAAGTATAATATATTATTCCTTTTGAATTGTTTGGGTTATCATGATTTTTGACACACTGTAATTGATTTTGGATTCTCTTTAATTATGATTTACGGAAAAGAAAAAGAATAAATTAAGGGAAAAAGGGAAGAGGCCCTTTCTAGTATTTCCGTCTTTATTCGACTCTTCAAAGAGCCAAAGTCTCTCTTTCCCATCTCTCTATAAGAAAGTTCGACGGAAGGAGAACAACAACTACGATGGCGATGGCGAGCTTGGCTAGGAGAAAGGCGTACTTTCTCACCAGGAACATCTCTAATTCTCACACTGACGCTCTCAGATTCTCTTTCTCCCTCACCCGCGGCTTCGCTTCGTCGGGATCCGACGAGAACGATGTTGTCATTATCGGCGGCGGTCCTGGAGGTTACGTGGCGGCGATAAAGGCGGCGCAGCTTGGTCTCAAGACTACCTGCATCGAGAAGCGCGGCGCTCTCGGTGGTACTTGTCTTAACGTCGGCTGTATTCCTTCCAAGGTGATTTACAAGCTCCTTTTTCCGTCGTGGAATCAACTTCTTCTTCTTTTTTGTCGAACACCTCGTTTCGCCAGATTCTTCTCCTATTTTTTATCGTCTCCTGTGGATTTTTGTCGTTGGTCATCATTGCGATTCGATCTATGTCTTTACGAACTGAGGATTAGATTGAGTTCGAAGTTTAAGAACTGCTTGTGTGATGATATCTATTTAGTTCTCAGATCTGTTTGACCACGTTTTCCTGAATTCCTGAATCCTGTGTGTGCTTGATTTCGCGGAAATGGAATTATTGGCCTTTCGAGTTTTTGTATCTCCTTGAATTGGGTTCGTGAGGTGCAAATGCTGGATCATGATTCTCTCTTGGTTCGTTGTCCAAGTTTCGACATCAGAAAAAGTTGTGTGAAAGCCGCATTTCCGTAGACCATCACTGCGAGATATGTTAATATCACTAGTTTTTTTGTTTTCTCTTATTGTATTTGTATTAGCCTCTTCCTCTCTCTGCTTATGCTTTGCTGAATCTGTATGGCGTTATGTAATAAGCTTCTGTTTAATGAGAGTTTTCTCGAGACCGTTAACATAGCATTCACCTTTTTTCTTTTCTTCTTGTATTAGGCCCTTCTTCACTCTTCTCACATGTACCATGAGGCAAAGCACGTATTCGCTAACCACGGTGTCAAGGTCTCTTCGGTTGAGGTAGATCTTCCTGCTATGTTGGCTCAGAAAGACACAGCCGTCAAGAATCTCACCCGTGGTATCGAAGGTCTGTTCAAGAAGAACAAGGTGAGCTACGTTAAGGGCTACGGTAAGTTTCTGTCCCCGTCCGAAGTCTCTGTGGAGACAGTCGATGGAGAAAACACGGTTGTCAAAGGCAAACATATCATAGTTGCTACTGGCTCAGATGTCAAATCTCTGCCTGGCATCACCATCGATGAAAAGAAGATCGTCTCATCAACCGGGGCTCTGTCTCTGACAGAAATCCCAAAGAAACTCATCGTCATTGGCGCTGGCTATATTGGTCTGGAGATGGGTTCTGTGTGGGGACGGCTCGGATCAGAGGTCACAGTTGTTGAGTTTGCATCAGATATCGTACCGTCAATGGATGGTGAAATCCGCAAGCAGTTTCAACGTTCACTAGAGAAGCAGCAGATGAAATTCATGCTCAAGACTAAAGTTGTTGGCGTAGATTCCTCAGGAGATGGTGTGAAGCTCATCGTGGAGCCTGCAGAAGGTGGAGACCAGACCACTCTAGAAGCTGATGTTGTCCTCGTCTCAGCAGGAAGAATTCCGTTCACATCTGGACTTGATCTGGAGAAAATCGGAGTTGAAACAGACAAGATCGGGAGAATTCTGGTGAACGAGAGATTCTCAACAAATGTCTCAGGCGTTTATGCAATTGGAGATGTGATTCCAGGACCAATGCTTGCTCACAAAGCCGAAGAAGACGGTGTGGCCTGTGTTGAGTTTATAGCAGGTAAACACGGCCATGTGGATTACGACAAAGTCCCAGGGGTTGTATACACTTATCCCGAAGTTGCCTCGGTGGGTAAAACCGAGGAGCAGCTGAAGAAAGACGGTGTAAGCTACAAGGTTGGGAAATTCCCGTTCATGGCCAATAGCAGAGCCAAGGCCATAGACGCCGCAGAGGGAATGGTCAAGATTTTGGCTGATAAAGAGACAGACAAGATCTTGGGGGTTCACATAATGTCACCAAACGCAGGAGAGTTGATCCACGAGGCGGTTCTTGCGATCAACTATGATGCGTCTAGCGAAGACATTGCTCGAGTCTGTCATGCTCATCCCACTATGAGTGAGGCTATCAAGGAAGCTGCCATGGCCACCTACGACAAGCCCATTCACATGTAGAAGCCCACAGGTACATCACGGTTTAGTTTTGGTTCTGTTTAGCTTTCTTACTTTGGTCTTTTTCGGGTTTTAATTTTCTTTTCTTGTATTGATGATGATGCTTAGGATTGTGGTGGATTCAGAAAGAAAGAAGTAAAAAAGCCGCCTACGACAAGCCAAATCGGGATCTTAACCGGGGTTGGTTTGGTTTTCTGTTTTCGGTTTAAACTTTAAACCTTGATTTTTAATTTTCTGGTGGATATGGGATGAGTTGAAACAATATTTGCACACTTGCCACTTTTTTCTTTATTGTAAACTAGATGATATTACCCTCGTAGATACGCGGGTTTTTTCCCCTTCTAATAGATGTTCCGGAGTATTTAAAACATCGTGGACATGCCTTGGCCAAAAAAAAAGAATAGAAGACAAATGAACAAATAGGGTGTCTGTCTTACATGTTGGAATTGAGCCAAACATTAATCCAAAAGTCAAATTTCAGTAACAAGAAAACTTAGTAGTGTAAAGTGTAGTCATTGATAACCAAAGGTGGAAAAAAGTGCAGCTATCTCACTCAAATCAGAGGAGTTGTGATTGGTGGATATAATCACAGTTAATATCACACCGAGTGGTAAGGTTGTTTTTTGGGCTAATTGCTACATACTTGTTGTTTCAAACAACATGGAAGAGACTTGGGATGTGTAGCCAACAACAAAGTGTGGCATTTTTTAGTGCTGATATGGAGAGATTAAAGATGATATACAATTAGAACCAGATAATAAACTTGACTAAGCAAATCACGCTCTCTTCACATTTGGATCTTAGCTCGCAATTGCTCTTACTCTTATGATTTTCATTACTTATGAACCGATTTAACGTAGACCTAGGAAATGCACACATAGCGTCAACGAATAATAAAAAAAAACCATTGATTTAACACGATAATTAGCTAGACAGAAATATTATGAAAGACATTACATCTTTACTGGAAGACAATAGAATGGTTCCGAGAAACAAAGTCTCCGTGGAAGTCGAAACACAACTCTCTCTACGTATTCATCTACATATCGCATCATTCAGAGATTAAAAAAAATCTGCCAATTTTAAACAAAATCAAGTTTTTTTGGGGTTTATTCGGATTTTGTGTGTGTGTGTGTGTTGATGCACATACTAGGATGTCGGTGGATTGAGAGAGAATGAAAGCGGCCTAGGACAAGCCAAATGGAGATCTTAAGCGGGTTTGATTTGGTTTGGTTTTCTAATTTCGCTTAAACCTTAATTCATAATTTCTGGTGGATATGGGATGAGCTGGAAGAAAATACATTTACAACTTTTTGTGCTTTAAGATATATCTTTTTTTTTTGCTTCCAAATTTGACCATTTGGTTCGGTTGTTCACGTCCAGTTACGTGTCCTTCCTGTGTATGCATGCTCTTTAAGATGTATCTTCTTGAAGATATCTTTTTTTTGGTAATTATCAAGAACATCGACAAAAACCAACTCATTTTTTTTGTTATAGAAATCTACAAAGACACCTGTCTATTCAGTTTGTCACACTAAAAATGAAAATAAAATTTATATACATTTTCCTTCTTTAACACTTCAAAATTAAGTCAACAATTCACTAAAAGAAACAAAATCTGGTAAAAGTTTCATTAAACCACAACAAGATCATATACCAAATGGGAGTTACACTTTTGCCACAGCAAAAACTTATTTACATATAGTATTACAAAGCAATAAGCACTCCCACGTCTAAGTATATAATACGCATAATTATTCTTCATCGACATCCAAGACAATGGACATTTCTTGCGTCTCAAGAAGCCTGCATTCGATTCTCCCTCTCCTCCTTCTTCTATCAATCACCCCTTTGTCTTCATCTGTTTCTCCGACTGAAAAAGTCACAAAGGAATCACTTGATGTACTCTGCTCGCAGCCGTCAGTTTACAAGCAGTTCTGCTTCGCTTGGCTGGGCTCTGACCCAGAAACGTTCACCCTCGACATTGGCGGTCTTATCGACGTGGCCATCGAAAAGACGGAGGGTTTGGGGACCAAGAACCGTGAGATGATCTTTCGCTTAGACTTCACGACTGATCCGAAACTCAATATCCCATATGGGTCTTGCGGGAGAGAGTATGGATTATCCATTCAAGCGATCCAGAAAACTAAAGGGTTTGCGAGCTCTAAAGACTACCTGTCGGCAATGAAGGCGGCTGCTACTGCCTTGGATGGTATAGCTATGTGCAATGGTCTGCTTGAACAACAACCAATACCGGCTTATCTTTCGTCAAGCAATTTGATGTATGAAAGAATGTGTAACATTGTCAGGGTTTTCACCAATGTTTTGATAGTTTACAAGATGGAGAAACTATAAAATCTCGTCAACTCTGGTATAGTAACTTAAAAACCAGTAAAATGAATAAATTTTATGATGATTATCCTTGGAACCTCTAAAGTTTTCCTACATAATACTTACTTTATTAGCATCAGCAATCATGAAAACAAAATATATTATGGAATTCATATCTCTACCCTCAGAAGAAAATTCAAGAAAGTAAGTTAGAAGAATACTAATCAGATAAAACTCTCTCGGCACTTTTGCTAAGAATAGCAAAGTTTTTCTCTATCTTACATTAGGACTTGTTGTCTAACTAAGAATCAGAAACAGCTATTGGAGAAGTGGTCTAACAAATGTCTCAGGCGTTTATGCAATTGGAGATGTGATTCCAGGACCAATGCTTGCTCACAAAGCCGGAGAAGACGGTGTGGCTTGTGTTGAGTTTATAGCAGGGAAACACGGCCATGTGGGTTATGACAAAGTCCCAGGGGTTGTATACACTTATCCCGAAGTTGCCTCGGTGGGTAAAACCGAGGAGCAGCTGAAGAAAGACGGTGTAAGCTAATGGAGATTAAGATGATGTATATAATTAGAACCCAGATAATAAACTAGACTAAGCAAATCATCTTCTCTTCACATTCGGCCACTTAGCTCTTAATTGCTCTATAGTAGTAATACTTTTTGTTATAGAAATTTACATTTTACAACTTTTCTTTGTGTTATGCTCTTTAAGATGTCTTTTTTGCTAATTATCAAGAACATCGACAAAAACAACTCGTCATGGACACAATTCAACTAGTAATACTTTTTGTTATAGAAATCTACAAAGACACCTGTATATTCAATTTGTCACACTAAAAATGAAAATAAAATGTATACATTCCTTCTTTGACGCTTTAAATTGAGTCAACAATTCACTAATTAGAAACAAAATCAGGTCATAAATTTCATTAAACCACAACGAGATCCCTATACCAAATAGGAGCTACACTTTTGCCGCACCAAAAAAACTTGTATATATATATACTTATGACAAACCAATAATCACTCCCACATCTAAGTAAAGAAAACGCATAACTATTCCATAACCAAGACAATGGATTTTTCTTGCGTTACAAGAAGCCTGCATTCGATTCTCCCTCTTCTCCTTCTTCTTTCAATCACCCCTTTGTCATCATCTTTTTCTCCGAGTGATAAAGTCACAAAGGAAACACTTGATCAACTCTGCTCGCAGCCGACAATTTACAAGCATTTCTGCGTCGCTTGGCTCGGCTCTGATCCAAAAACGTTCACCCTCGACATTGGCGGTCTTATCGATATGGCCATCGAAAAGACGGAGGCTTTGGGGATCAAGAACCGTGAGATGATTTATCGCTTAGACGTTGAGACTGATCCGAAACTCAACATCTCATATGGGTCTTGCGGGAGAGAGTATGGATTATCCATTCAAGCGATCCAGAAAGTGAAAGGGTTTGCGAGATCTAAGGACCACTTTTCAGCAATGTTAGCGGCTTCTACCGGCTTGCAAAGTATAATTATGTGCGAAGGTCTGCTTCAACAACAGCCAATACCGGCTTATGTTTCGTCACGCAACTTGATGTTTGATAGAATGTGTGACATTGTTTGGGTTTTCACCAACGTTTTGAGAGGTTGATTCTTATGTTACATTCACCTCCAAGATGGCAAAACTTTAAAATGTCATCAACACTGGTACTGTAGTAATTAACTTACAAACCAATCAATGAAGATGATTATATATTTCCTACATTAGTACTTTATTAGCATCAGAAACCATGAAAACAAAATACACATATTATGGAATTCATATCTCTTACCCACAGAAGAAAATTCAAGAAAGTAAGTCAGAAGAATATACTAATCAGATAAAACTAAAACTCTCTCGGCCATTTTGCTAAGAATAGCAAAGTTTTTCTCTATCTTACATTAGGACTTGTGGTCTAACTAAGAATCAGAAACAGCAACAATCCTGTCCAAGAACTTGTATTATTAGTTCTAGTGGCAGCAATCAATCCCAAGCATCTATAAACATGTAACCTCAGGCATATCAAATGAATAACTTTACCGTAAGAACCAACGAGCATCAAGAAAAGTAGAAAGAACCAAAGATGGTGGCAACATACCTGAGGAAGAATGTGTTTGTGTCTTCTCTGATGTTTTTCGTAATGATAAGCTCCCTGAACGCAAAAGTGGCAGACATAAAAGCGATTTGCGGGAAAGCGAAAAACCCGTCCTTCTGTTCGAACTACATGAAATCCAACCCAAAGACCTCGGGTGCTGACCTTTAAACGCTCGCAACGATCACCTTGGGGTCTGCGCAAACAAGTGCATCGGGAGCTTCAACGAAAATCCAATCTCTAGCCAAGACAGAAACCAACCCTGCTCTGAAGAAAGGATACACCTCGTGCGTGGGGCAGTACAAGAGTGCAATCGGCAATCTCAACGAAGCTAAGCAGAGCCTGGCGACAGGAGACAAAGCAGGGTTGAACATTAAGGTCTCAGCAGCTATGACAGGGTCTTCAACATGTCAAGATGACCTGGCGAATGTCAAAGCTGATCCTTCTGCCGTGAAGAACAGTGATGATTTCCAGAATATTTGTGGCATTGTTCTTGTCATCTCCAACATGATGTGAAGAAAAGGGCTCCCTTCATACTCAGCTAGACGATTACACCAAACAGTTATACTTATACTTATACTTGCATGTTACATGTACAATCAAGAACCTGGTTTCTTCACAACTTGTTTTTTTACATGTTCGATTACAACTATTGATAAAATGCAAGAGATTAAGAGACAACAAAGTATTCGAATCATGAAAGAAAAGGAGCGAATATTCGAAATCAAACACTTTATTATCAAAGATCAAGTCTAATACAATATAAGAAAAAAATTCACAGAAACAACACAAGCAAACCCAAAGGCTAATTATTGAACATGATCACAAGATGATTGAAACTTTCTGCTGCTGCAAGATGATTAGAGATGCACAGAGGTAGGCTTGTAGTCTATAATCAAGACTTTATCCAAGCTTCCAAGGAACAAGTTGGCGAATTCAACGTGAACAGGATGAGCAATGTACTCTGCTACAGCTTCTTTGCTCTCGAAGGTGGATTCAAAGATGTGTGTGAAACCTTGATGCAGGTTCTCAATGCTCACATCTTTTCCCCTTAAAAAAATTTATACATCAATTTAGTTTTAGTACAGAGCCAACAAATCAGTAAAACACAAGAGCATAATCCTCGCAAAATTAATCGATTTTGTTTGATTTAGATTCAAAAACATCAACGATAAAGTCAAGCAACGCGAGCATATAATTTCAGATCTACATGGTTCGGTGATTCGGTGATGACAATAATCGGAAAACAATCAGATGAGATTTTACCAGTGGAAAGCTTTCATTGGTTCGATGAGATTGACGAGGTTGGCGTAACCATTGATGAGCTCTTCGATTTTCGCTGGGCTTACGTCGTCTTTGAACTTAGCAAGCAGTACGTGCTTCACTGGTCCCTTTGCTTCCTCCATTTTCGCTTTTCTTCTTCCTCCGCGATCTTCACTGCTCTCTCTCTCTCTCTATTACGTCGCACTTTAGCTAAATGGACGGTCAAGATCTTATCTACAGAAGATATTTTTTTAACTAAAACGTGCAAACACGTGCGCCGCATTATTTTTCTCATATCACCAAATATATTAAGGCGACGAATGGAAACATCATTACCATATTTATAAATGTTTGGCGGTAATCAGTTTTACTAATATTATGAATAAAAAGGATTAAAAATAATAAAATACAAAGAAATGGAATAGAAAAAGTTATTGAAATAAAAGAATGCAATAAATAATTACAGAGAATTTTTTTTTTAATCGAATAGTAACTATTTTAAAAAATAGAGTGGAATGAATTTTATCTTTATTCCATGTTTTATTCCATGTATTCAAGTACGTTTTAGGTGTGGGATATTTTTACATTATATATATTTTTTTTCATTTATTCCACATATTCCAATAGGATAAGATATATTTTTTATTTTATTTAAATAATAATATTTTGTGAAATTCACAGCCATTCCATATAATTTTATCTCTCAAATTACACATCCAGTTGAAGTCAAAGATTCTAGAGACTTTTGCTAGAAAATATATTTTTCCAGTGTCAAGTAATGGTTCAAATTGTGCCTTTAGTTATAAATCAAATTGTGGTTGAGTTTCGATTCTCGACGTTGAAAGATCGATGGAGAAACATATAAAATATATATATATATATATATACATTTCCTTAAAAACTGTTAATCATACGCTTTACATTTTCGTTGCATTTCATAATTTTATTGTTTTACTAACGAAATTCGTTTTGTCACGCGCGTAACGTTTGTCAATTTGTTTTCGTTGGTTTTTTTTCTAGCATCGGTTCTACTTCCAAATTTGACCATTTGGTTCGGTTACGTTTCCTTTCCTTCATGTTATGCTCTTAATAAAATTCTTTTGTTTTTGCTAATTATTATGAACGTCGGCGAAAGTAAACTCATCATGGACCACAATTTCGAATCAAATAATACTGTACTACAGAAATCTACAAAGACCCCTGCCATTTCAATTGTCGCACTAAAAATAAAAATGAAAATAAAAATAAGAACGCATAAATTATTGTGTATATATATTGAGTCAGCAGTTGACTAAAAGAATCAAGATCTGGTCATAAATTCATTAAAACACAACAAGATCCTATACCAAATATGAGTTACACTTTTGCCACACCAAAAAACTTGTGTATATATATATTACACAAAGAAATATGCACTCCCACATCTAAGTAAAGAAAACGCATAATTATTCATCCACATCCAAAGACAATGGATTTTTCTTGCGTCTCAAGAAGCCTGTATTTGATTCTTCCTCTTGTCCTTCTTCTATCAATAACCCCTTTGTCTTCATCTTTTTTTTTCTCCGAGTGATCAAGTCACAAAGGAATTAGTTAACCAACTCTGCTCAAAATCAACAATTCACAAGAATTTCTTCGTCCCTTGGCTGACCTCTGATCCAACAACCTTCACATTAGACCTGAGTGGTCTTGTCGATTTGGTCCTCCTGAAGACGCAACTGTTTGCCTATAAGAACCTAGCGACGATGAAAGGCTTAGCGAGAACCACGACTGATCCGACGCTCAAGGCCCCGTACGGAACTTGTGTGAAGGGCTATGAATTAGCCATTAAAACGATCGAGGAAGCTCAAGGGCTTGCGAGCTCCAAGTCGTACGATTTAGCATCTCAGGCAGCTGCTAGAGCCCTTTTTAGTATATCTTCGTGCGTTGGTCAGCTTGAAGGACGGAAAAATGTGCCGGCTTATGTACCGCAACGCAATTTGCTGTTTGTAAGAATGTGTACCGTTGATCGTGTTTTCTCCAACGTTTTAACGTCTTGATTCTTTTTTCTTTCATCAGCCTTGCAACTTGCAAGATGGCATAACAAAAACGTATGAAAATGTCATTAACTCTGTGGTGGTATACTTAAGAAACCAATAAATTCATCTTCCAACTTGGCTAAGAATTTAAAAAAAAAAATGGAAAAAGTTTCATCTCTTGTTTACTAGTGGTGCAAATTTGAAATGTATTTATGGTTTTCTTTATTTACATGTATTTAATTTTTGTGTGTTTAATACGAAGATTTTTATTATATTGATGTTAGTAATTGTATGATTTGGTGATATAGAAATTCTATGTGAAAATAGAACTAGTAGTATATGTTGGAGGTAAATTTCATTCATCATGTATCAAACAATCAGGTCGTGGCCCATGAATATGAGATTCAATTCGATTTAATTGTATATGAATGAATAAATCAAGTTCGTTATGAGTTTGTTTGTATGATTCTGTCAGGTTTTCTGATTCCGGGTTTGCTTCTGATGAGTTTGTTCGTTTAAAATATCCGTCTGATAGTTTAAAGAAACCAACCTAATAAAAAAAAGTCAACAAAAACAATATAAGTCTATCATGATAAAATAAATAAACAAAAATAAAATATACAAGTTGGCAAATACAAAAATTAAATTAACAATTATAACAAATAAACACTATAAAAAAAAATCAACCAACCAAAATATAAGTCGATTGTTTAAAAATAAATCGACCACAATTATAAAAAAATTGACTGGAATAAAATATAAATCGATAGTTAAAAAATCAATATAATCAAAAAATGCAATATAAATCTAAAATGAGAAAATAAAAATAAAAATGAAAATTTAATAAATATGTTCCTTCTTCCACACTTTATATTAAGTCAACAATCCACTAAAATAAACAAAATCGGGTCAACATTTCATTACCAAAATATTATTATACATTAGTTTTCATCCCGGTTTATAATTATTTATAAATTCAATTGCCATAATTTATGAAATGTTGACCTCATCAAAATTAAAAAAAAAATTAAAAATTTCATTACCTACACCAGGATAAAACCTGCCAAATAGGAGTTACATTTTTGCAAACCCAAAAACAATGTATATTAGTAAGCAATAAGCAAATTTAGACTATTTTTACTAATTTTATTTTATAAAAAGTCTATAAATATAAAGTGGGTTACCATAATTAAGTCATTGAATATATTTTTCATGTGATTTTTTTCTAGAAATGTGGACATATTCCTAATAGAGAGATCAAAATCTCTTATATATATATATATATATATATATATATATGTATACATGATTACTAAGAATAGGCACTACCCAAATCTAAGAAACACACATAATAGCTCTTCCAGAAAATGGCTTTCTCTTGCGTCTCAAGAAACGTTTTATCCATTCTTCCTCTTCTCGTTATCCTATCAATCACCCCTTTGTCAACATCTTTTGCTCCGAGTGACAAAGTCACAAAGGAGTTAGTTGACCAACTCTGCTCAAATTCAACAATTCACAAGAATTTCTGCGTCCCTTGGCTGACCTATGATCCAACAACCTTCACATTAGACCTGAGTGGCCTTGTCGATTTGGTCCTCCTGAAGACGCAATTGTTTGCCTATAAGAACCTAGCGACGATGAAAGGCTTAGCGAGAACCACTACTGATCCGACGCTCAAGGCCCCGTATGGAACTTGTGTGACGGGTTATGAATCAGCAATTAAAGCGGTCGAGGAAGCCCAAGGGCTTGCGACCTCTAACTCGTACCAGTTAGCATCTCACACAGCTTCTAGAGCCTTGTTTAGTATAGCTTCGTGCGTAGCTCAGCTTGGAGTACGGAAAAATGTGCCGGCTTATGTTCAGCAACGCAATTTGATGTTTGTAAGAATGTGTACCATTGATAATGTTTTCTGCGACGTTTTAACGTCTTGATTCTTTTATCTTTCATTCGCCAGCAAGATGGCCAAAAAAATAATGTATGAAAGTGTCATTAACTCTGTCGTGGTAACTTAAAAATTAGTAATAAATTCGTAGTCAAATCACTGTGTCTTCCGACTTGGCTAAGGAAAAACTTTCATCTGTTGTTTACTTCTGGTGCAAATTTGAAATGTATTTATGTTTTTCTTTATTTACATATATATATTTAATATTTGTATGTTTAATATGTAGATCTTTATTATATTGATTTTAGTAATTGTATGATTTGGTGATAGAAATTCTAGGTGAAAAGAAATAAAACTATCTAATTGTATACGTTGGAGGTAAATTTCATTCATCATGTATCAATCAAACAATCAGGTCGTGACACATGAATATGATTTTAAATTCTATCTAATGTATATGACGGAGTAATTCAAGTTCGATATGATTGTAATTGTACCTGAGAGTAATCTAAACAGTACGTTTGCTAATAAATCAATTGTGGTTGAGTTTCGATGGAGAAACATATTAAAAAAATTATACATTCCCTTAAAAACTTTTAATCGTATACTTTACATTCGTTTTGTCATGCGCGTAACGTTTCTCAATTTTATTCGGTTGGTTTTCCTTATAGTATCGGTTCTACTTCCAAATTTGCCCATTTGGTTCGGTTATTCTCAACCAATTACGTTTCCTTTCCTTTATGTGATGCTCTTAAATGTTTTTTTTTTTTTTTGCTAATTATCATGAACGTCGATAAAAACAATTTTGTCATGGACACAATTTGGAATAAAAAAAAACCTTGTTCAAAAAAACAAAAATTGGAATCAAATCATACCCTTTGATATAGAAATTTACAAAGACACCGGTCACTTCAACTGCCGCTCTAAAAATCTATAAATACTTTCCTTCGTTCACATTCTATATTGAGTCAAAACAAAAAAGAGAGTCAACAATTCACTAAAAGAAACAAAATCTGGTCAACATTTCATTACCATAATATTATTATACATTAGGTTTTTATCCCGGTTTATAGTGATTTTAAATTCAACTGCCATAATTCATCAAAATATTGAACTGGTCAAAAGCAATAGCAAAAAACATTGCATTACCCACGCGGCCACACACCAGGATAAGCTGTCTGTATTAGTAAGCAACACGCAAATTTGCTTGCAAAAAAAAAAAACCAATACGCAGATTTAGACTATCTTTACTAATTTTTTGGCCATATATAAAATGTTGAGTATTTGATCAAAAGTCCTTAAATATAAAGTGTGTTACCATAATTACGTCATTGAATATATTTTTCATGGGATTTTTTTCTATAAATGTGGACATTACCGAATGAGAGAAAAGTATTTTATACTGTATATATAAAAATATGATTACTAAGGAATAGCGGCACACATCTCTGCTCTTGGAGAAAATGGCTTTCTCTTGCGTCACAAGAAACGTTTTTTCGATTCTTCCTCTTCTCGTTATCCTCTCAATCACCCCTTTGTGTACATCTTTTGCTCCGAGTGACAAAGTCACAAAGGAATTAGTTGACCAACTCTGCTCAAATTCAACAATTCACAACAATTTCTGCGTCGCTTGGCTAACCTTTGATCCAACAACCTTCACATTAGACCTGAGTGGTCTTGTCGATTTGGTCCTCCAAAAGACGCAGTTGTTTGCCTATAAGAACCTAGCGACGATGAAAGGCTTGGCGGGAACCATGACTGATCCGACGCTCAAGGCCCCGTATGGAACTTGTGTGACGGGTTATGAATTAGGCATTAAAACGGTCGAGGAAGCTCAAGGGCTTGCGAGCTCCAAGTCGTACGAGTTAGCATCCCAGTCAGCTTATAGAGCCATTTTTAGT
>JAHZTW010000001.1:192920438-193054687 GCA_020283515.1 Alliaria petiolata | reverse complement strand
CCCTTTTTAGTATATCTTCGTGCGTTGGTCAGCTTGAAGGACGGAAAAATGTGCCGGCTTATGTTCCGCAACGCAATTTGCTGTTTGTAAGAATGTGTACCGTTGATCGTGTTTTCTCCAACGTTTTTACGTCTTGATTCTTTTTTCTTTCATTAGCCTTGCAAGATGGCATAAAAAAAAACGTATGAAAATGTCGTTGAATCTGTGGTGGTATACTTTAAGAAACCATTAAATTCATCTTCCAACTTGAAGAATAAAAACAAATGGAAAAAGTTTCATCTCTTGTTTACTTGTGGTGGAAATTTGAAATGTATTTATGTTTTTCTTTATTTACATATATTTAATTTTTGTGTGTTTGATATGAAGATCTTTATTATATTGATGTTAGTAATTGTATGATTTGGTGATATAGAAATTCTATGTGAAAATATAACTAGTTATGTTGGAGGTAAATTTCATTCATCATGTATCAATCAAACAATCAGGTCGTTACCCATGAATATGAGATTCAGTTCGATTTAATTGTATATGAAGGAGTAAATCAAATTCGTTATGAATTTGTTTGTATGATTCTGTCAGGTTTTCTGATTCCGGGTTTGCTTCCAAATCTGATGAGTTTGTTCGTTTAACCAGAGTAATATAAAGTTTTAAAAAAGTACACGTTTCCTTTAATGTACTCATGCACTCGAGATTTTTTTTTTTGAAAGGCACTCGAGATATTTACCATCATCATAAAATGTTAAACGTCATCTTTGAACTTAGCAAGCAATACGTATGTGCTTCACTGCACTGGTCCATTTGCTTCCTCCATTTTCGCCTTCTTTCTCCTCTGTGATGTTCTTCACTGCTATCCCTCTCTATCTATCTATACGTCGTCGTTTATCTAAATGGACGGTCAAGATCTTATCTACGAGAAGGAATTTATTAATTTTAAACGTGCGTCGCATCATTATAAGGTATATTTATTGCTGAACCTGATAGTTTAAGGATTAATTTGATTTTATAACTTATATTTTATTAGTAATTTGAAATCTATACTAATTTTTTTGAAAATTTGAAATATACCTTATATTTTTACAAAATGATAGTTTAGTCTTTATTAATAAATAAAAAATGAAACAAAAAAATTAAAAACAGATTTAATTTTTTTTTATGTTCTTTTATATAATTTTTGCTCTAAAAAGGTGCATTTTAAAAAATTATATATATTTACATAAAAATATTATTTAATATTTAGTTTAAAAAAAAAAAATTATAAAATATTAATCTACAAAAATAAAAATTAAGTCATAATAAATCGACATTGTAAAAATTAACTAACTAAAATAGAAGTTATTTATTATTAAATAAGTCGACCAAAATAAAATAAAAATTCGACTGTTATAAAATATAAGTTTATGGTTCAAACAAGTCAACTTTATCAAAAAGTCAACAAAAACAATATATATCTACCATAAAAAATAAGTTGATAATAATAAAATATAAATCGATAAATACGAGAATTAAGTCAATAGTTATAATAAGTCGACTTTGTAAAACAAAAAAACCAATCAAGCAAATATAAGTCGACTGTTTTAAAATAAGTCGACCAAAATAATAATAAATCGACCGTTATAAAATATAAGTCGATAGTTCAAAGAAATCAACTTAATCAAAAAGTCAACAAAAAACAATATAAGTCTATCATGATAAAATAAATCGATAAAAATAAAATATATAAGTTGGCAAATACAAAAATTAAATCAACAATTATAACAAATCAGCACTATAAAAATCAACCAATCAAAATAGAAATCGTTTATTTTAAAATAAGTTAACAGTTATAATAAGTCAACTTAGTAAAAAATCAATCAACCAAAATATAAGTCGACTGTTGTAAAATAAGTCGACCAAAATTATAAAAAGTTGACTGAAATAAAATATAAATCTATAGTTCAGAAAATCAATATAATCAAAAAATGCAATATAAATCTAAAATGAGAAAATAAATTGTCAAAAATAAAAATGAAAATTTAATAAATATGTTCCACACTTTATATTGAGTCAACAATTCACTAAAATAAACAAAATCGGGTCAACATTTCATTACCAAAATACTATTATACATTAATTAGTTTTCATCCCGGTCTATAATTATTTATAAATTCAATTGCCATAATTAATGAAATGTTGACCTCATCAAAATAAATTTAAAAAAATAAAAAAAAAGTTCATTACCTACACCAGGATAAAACCTGCCAAATAGGAGTTACATTTTTGCCAACCCAAAAACTATGTATATTAGTAAGCAATAAGCAAATTTAGACTATTTAGACTATTTTTACTAATTTATTTTATAAAAAATCCATAAATATAAAGTGGGTTACCATAATTAAGTCATTGAATATATTTTTTCATGTGATTTTTTTTATAGAAATGTGGACATTCCTAATAGAGAGATCAAAGTCTCTTTTATATATATATATATATATATATATATGATTACTAAGGAATAGGCACTACCCACACATAATAGCTCTTCCAGAAAATGGCTTTCTCTTGCGTCTCAAGAAACGTTTTTTCCATTCTTCCTCTTCTCGTTATCCTATCAATCACCCCTTTGTCAACATCTTTTGCTCCGAGTGACAAAGTCACAAAGGAGTTAGTTGACCAACTCTGCTCAAATTCAACAATTCACAAGAATTTCTGCGTCCCGTGGCTGACCTATGATCCAGCAACCTTCACATTAGACCTGAGTGGCCTTGTCGATTTGGTCCTCCTGAAGACGCAATTGTTTGCCTATAAGAACCTAGCGACGATGAAAGGCTTAGCGAGAACCACTACTGATCCGACGCTCAAGGCCCCGTATGGAACTTGTGTGACGGGTTATGAATCAGCAATTAAAGCGGTCGAGGAAGCCCAAGGGCTTGCGACCTCTAACTCGTACCAGTTAGCATCTCACACAGCTTCTAGAGCCTTGTTTAGTATAGCTTCGTGCGTAGCTCAGCTTGGAGTACGGAAAAATGTGCCGGCTTATGTTCAGCAACGCAATTTGATGTTTGTAAGAATGTGTACCATTGATAATGTTTTCTGCGACGTTTTAACGTCTTGATTCTTTTATCTTTCATTCGCCAGCAAGATGGCCAAAAAAATAATGTATGAAAGTGTCATTAACTCTGTCGTGGTAACTTAAAAATTAGTAATAAATTCGTAGTCAAATCACTGTGTCTTCCGACTTGGCTAAGGAAAAACTTTCATCTGTTGTTTACTTCTGGTGCAAATTTGAAATGTATTTATGTTTTTCTTTATTTACATATATATATTTAATATTTGTATGTTTAATATGTAGATCTTTATTATATTGATTTTAGTAATTGTATGATTTGGTGATAGAAATTCTAGGTGAAAAGAAATAAAACTATCTAATTGTATACGTTGGAGGTAAATTTCATTCATCATGTATCAATCAAACAATCAGGTCGTGACACATGAAAATGATTTTAAATTCTATCTAATGTATATGAAGGAGTAATTCAAGTTCGATATTGTTAGTGTAATTGTGACTGTTTTGAGAAGGTTATGGAATAGAAAGTGACACAGCACGTAAAGACAAAAAAAGATGTCGAAAAGAAAAAAGGAAACAAAGAAAAAAGAAAGATGAAGGTAAATGAGAAAATTGTCTTTTAAAGAAAAGGAAAAGATAGTTTGAGGTTTGGTTATAAATACCAAGAGGTGGTGTCATGAAAACATACGCGCCTAGGGTATTGTCGAGAGATGCACACAAGTGTGTTGCGTCGTCCCACCATATTAGATTTGTAGATCTATTGGTGGTTTTTAGTCTATGGATTCTGCAGCCGTTGAGAAGACGGTGATGCACCGGTGCTGCCGGGTGGTAGTCAAGCCATGCGTGGTTTGATACTGTTTTCATAACTCTATCTAGAAAAGAATGGTAGGCATTGTAGTGTCGGATACCATACGCAATTGTAATTGCAATCTTATTCTAGTGAATTTGTTTTGGACTAGGTTTCGGGGATGTAGGGAAACCGAACCTCGTTAAAAAACTCTATGTATTCTTTATTTTATGTACGCTTACCATTCGAACGTATCGATCTAGTCGCAAATATGTTTTTTCAGATATGATTCTGTCAGGTTTTCTGATTCCGGTTTGGTTCCAAATCTGATGAGTTGGTTCGTTTATCCTCCAACCAGAGTAATCTAAACAGTACGTTTCCTTTAATATGTACTCATGCACTCAAGATATTTACCATCATCATAAAATGTTTTTAAAAAAAACAAAAGAATCCAAGACAATGGATTGATTATTCTTCCACATACGCCCTATAAATATTCTTCCACAGTCACAAGAAACGTGTTTTTGATTCTTCCTAATCACCCCAGTGCCTTCGTCTATTTCTCCGAGTGACAAAAGTCACAAAAGGTGTTCAGCTCAGATCAAAACCCGCTTCTGCGCTTATGGCGTACATCAATTTGGTCTCTAGTTGCTCTTTGCTGCATCATTGACATGGACGTTTAATTTGCTTTCTCCAATTATATAGCGTCAAGTGCAAGATAATATATTTCAGACAAATGATGAAGTTTCTTCAAATGAGCTAAACCAAAGAGGACAAACCTTTGATAGGGCGGAAGCTTAAGAAGGTTCATACAAGTGGCCTTAACACTCATTAACACTCAGGCACCTCCAAATAAGACCACATTGTTTCAAGGAGTGTCTGAAAGCTGCAATTGAAACCCATTTAGTTAATGAAACCCAAGCGTCCAGGTGCTTTTGTGTCAAGTAATGAACTAATGATTCAAATTGTGCCTTTGCTAATAAATCAATTGTGGTTGAGTTTCATATTAAAAAATTATACATTTCATTAAAAACTTTTAATCGTACACTTTACATTTTCGTTGCATTTCAGAATTTATTGTTTTAAGTAACGACATTCGTTTTGTCATGCGCATAACGTTTCTCAATTTTATTCGGTTGGTTTTTCTAGTATCGGTTCTACTTCCAAATTTGTCCATTTGGTTCGGTTATTCTCAACCAGTTACGTTTCCTTTCCTTTATGTTATGCTCTTAAATGTTTTTTTTTTTTTTTTTTGCTAATTATCATGAACGTCGATAAAAACAATTTGTCATGGACACAATTTAGCATCAAAAACCCTTGTTCAAAAAAAAAAAATTGGAATCAAATCATATACCCTTTGATATAGAGATTTACAAAGACACCGGTCATTTCAATTGCCGCTCTAAAAATCTATAAATACTTTCCTACTTTCACACTTTATAATATATTGAGTCAACAATTCACTAAAAGAAACAAAATCTGGTCAACATGTCATTACAATAATATTATTATACATTAGGTTTTCATCCTGGTTTATAGTGATTTTAAATTCAACTGCCATAATTCATCAAAATATTGAAATGGTCAAAAACAATAGCAAAAAACATTTCATTACCCACACACCAGGATAAGCTGTCTGTATCAGTAAGCAATACGCAAATTTGCTTGCAAAAAAAAAAAAAGCAATACGCAAATTTAGACTATCTTTACTAATTTTATTTTATAAAATGTTGAGTATTTTATCAAAAGTCCCTAAATATAAAGTGTGGTATATTTTTCATGGGATTTTTTTCTATAGACGTGGACATTCCTAAATAGAGAGAAAATTATCTTATACTGTATATATAAAAATATGATTACTAAGGAATAGGCACTACCCAAATCAAAGAAACAAACATATTTGCTCTTGGAGAAAATGGCTTTCTCTTGCGTCACAAGAAACGTTTTTTCCATTCTTCCTCTTCTCGTTATCATCTCAATCACCCCTTTGTGTACATCTTTTGCTCCGAGTGACAAAGTAATTAGTTGACCAACTCTGCTCAAATTCAACAATTCACAACAATTTCTGCGTCGCTTGGCTAACCTTTGATCCAACAACCTTCACATTAGACCTGAGTGGTCTTGTCGATTTGGTCCTCCAAAAGACGCAATTGTTTGCCTATAAGAACCTAGCGACGATGAAAGGCTTGGCGGGAACCACGACTGATCCGACGCTCAAGGCCCCGTATGGAACTTGTGTGACGGGTTATGAATTAGGCATTAAAACGGTCGAGTAAGCTCAAGGGCTTGCGAGCTCCAAGTCGTACGAGTTAGCATCTCAGTCAGCTTATAGAGCCATTTTTAGTGTATCTTCATGCATAGGTCAGCTTGAAGGACGGAAAAATGTGCCGGCTTATGTTCCGCAACGCAATTTGCTGTTTCAAAGAATGTGCGTCATTGATAATGTTTTCTCCAACGATTTAACGTCTTGATTCTTTTATCTTTCATTCATCATGTATCAATCAATAAATTCATAAATTCGTAGCCAAATCACTGTCTTCCAAAAATAAAATAAAAATGGAAAAACTTTCATCTCTAGTTTACTTGTGGTGCAAATTTGAAATGTATTTATGTTTTTCTTTATTTACATATATATATATATATATATATATATTTAATATTTGTGTTTAGAAATTCTAGATGAAAAAGAACACTAGTATATGTTGGAGGTAAATTTCATTCATCATGTATCAATCAAACAATCAGGTCGTGACCCATGAATATGAGAATATATAGAGTCTATCTAATTGTATATGAAGGAGTAAATCAAGTTCGATATGAATTTAATTGTCTGTCAGGTTTCCTGATTTCGGTTTGCTTCCAAATCTGCTGAGTTGGTTCGTTTATTCTCCAACCAGAGTAAAGATGTAAAAAGTACGTTTCATTTAATATATGTACTCATGCACTCGAGATATTTACCATCATCATAAAATGTTGCAAAAACAAAAAAAAAAACAGAATCCAAGACAATGGATTATTCCTCCACATCCGCCCTAAAGTTATTCTTCCACAGTCGCAAGAAACGTGTTTTTGATTCTTCCTCTTAACGTTATAAATCACCCACATTGCCATTGCCTTGATCTATTTCTCCGAGTCACAAAAGGTGTTCAGCTCAGATCAAAACCCGCTTCTGCGCTTATGGCGTACATCAATTTGGTCTCTAGTTGCTCTTTGCTGCATCGTTGACAGAGAGATGTTTAATTTGCTTCTCTCCAATTATAGCATCAAGGTGCAAGATAGTTTTATTTGAGACAAATGATGAACAAGTTTCTTGAAATGAGCAAAACCAAAGAGCAGATGAAGTGTAACCTCTGATACGGAGGAAGCTTAAGAAGGTTCATACAGGTGGCCGATGTCGGTAGTCTATCAACTGATTCATTGCTTGCGCTACCGGCGGCCCTGAAACACATTCCCGACATTGATGGATCATCATCTTTTATGATTGTTTTTACTGACCTAAGCACGTCAAAAGTCAAAAACGATTTTGTAACTTACCTCTGTATACAGAATGCAGGTTCCAGGTATTTGAAACCGAGCAGTGGTCCTCTTGAACAGCCCGTCACGAATCTGGAAATAGAGATGGTACAGATGTTTGTTACCTCTCGAAGAAAACAATCAGAGACTGTAGAAACGGTGAACTTGTTGTCTTACTTTAAGAACTTCTTCTGGTTTTCGTTTGAGAAGCTTTTCATAACTTCCCAGAACATATCAATCACATAATGTCCCTGTCATCGATGTAATCATATAAGAATCTTCCAATCACACAATGGCATTTTGGCTGACATCGAAAAGAACAACTCACAGCGTTGTAGCCTCCAGCATAATTCGTGTTGTTCCGCAAGTCGTCAATGTCCAAACTATCAACTGAACCAGATATGAGAACCTGAAGCTCATGTTCATTGAACATGTCGATCCATGCTTTCGGAATGAGTTGCTGAAAACCCCTCAAGAAATGAGAACTCTGCTGGCGTATCTGCAACAGGAAAACAGAAGAAAAAAAAAAAAGATGTTTTTTAAAGCTCTTAATTTTACAGGGTGGCCTCAAGCATGCTTAAGATAAGGGAGAGGAAAGTTGTTGCCGGGTACCTGAAAATTCAACCGATGATTGGAAACCAGATGAATGAAAGTTATAACATTCTCATTTGTAACTCGCATGTCTTTTCCCCCTGGAAGTAACTCTTCCTCTGTCCTCTCCCCATATTCATTATTCAGAATAACAAAGAAAAGCTCCAAGTCTGAGATATTACCCTTATAACGCTGCAAGCATCGTAAAGTAATTGGAATACATAAAAATGTGGATAACGCTCAAAAGAACATCCAAAAAGCTCCCAGGAGTAGGAGCAGATTTCAGCATTCTCGCACATCTACGCTTAATAGCTATCTCTCGGGTTCCAAAAAGCAATAGGAAAATAAAACGTTGAGCAAAACTCACCTTCAGAAATATCAGATGCCTATACAACTCAGGATCTAGAGAAGGCAAATCGTTCAAATAGTTGTACCTAGCCAACGAAAAATAAAAGTTTTACGACGTATTCACACAAGGTCTATGCGGGATGAACAAACAAATGAAATAACAGGAATCTGAAGGTAGAAATCAAAGTTACGCTACTTTTGTTTTAATTTGCTGAGGAAAAACGTTGCAAATGGTATATCAACTAGAATCCCTTCAAACATGGCCTGCAACAAGATAACGGGAAAAACATTTCATGAGTTTTATCATACCAGATGAAAATCAACTTTAATATAGAAAAAGGCCAAACTAAATAAAATTTCTATGAAAACATCAAGACAGTTATACCCATACTAGTTCTACTTGAATAAAAACTTATAAGACTTTCGCATCAAGGGCACCAATCAAATACCATACTTTTGCGAGAAGCGTGCCGAGGAAATGAAAGAACTGGAGATGCTGTTCATGTACCATTCCTGATCCAGGATTAGGATAAAGCATGTGATCAGCGGTCTCCTGAAAGAAACCATGCACAAGATTCAAAAAAAAATATAGACTACATGCAAACATGATGGAGTGTGGTAAATAATGAAATCCACAAAAACTTGGGTGAGTAAAACTAGACATACGACCTTAAACAACCCATATTGCACATCAAAGGCTGCTCGGGTAATGTTCTCCATGAAGTCTTTGAAAATGCCACCACCATCAATACCAGCTTCCTCAACTCCGAGTTCATTGACAAATGTCACACGAATCTACAGCCAGTAGTTATTTGCATTATAAGTATCGCAAAAGGAAACTAAACCAGAGACGCAGGAAACACTTGTGAACAAGCAAATGCTTGAAGATAAATATTAGGCAAGAGAGAAAACTTACCGATCCCCGGAGATCATCCTCTGACAATGCACTCATTTGACTGTAAGCATCTTCCAAGATGTGATCTCTTCGTATTCTGAACCGATTTCGAGCAAAAATGCCTTGAGATCCATGACTCTGCCTTGCCGTTGCTAATTGTGTCTACAAATGATATCCAGCACGTAAATGCAGCCAAGCAAAGTAATCAGTGAACAAGTACATACAATATTTTCTCACGCAAGTATAAGTTAATTAGCACTCCTAGGTTCCTCAAACCCAACAAATGACAATCATTCACCAGATATACACATCCTAACAACCACTCACTGTGAATATTTTGACTCTGCTTGTAAACGGAATCAGGAAAGGAGCTTGCATCAATATGTAGTTGGCTCTCGTACCTTCCATTATGGCCTGGAGAAAGGAAAACAATATCAGCAATGATAGGGGACAATTAAGGCCAAATCATTCATAATGATCGATAATGAAACTCTCATAGTGTTGGCATGTCACAAACATTAAACGAAATTGAAATGTAGCAGTCACCTGAGAGATGAAATGTTCATTGACTGTATCAGCTTGGAAGTCGCTCGAGGAAGTGAATTGTTGCCGGTTGTTCCAATCTTGCAACTGCAGAAAGATTTCATCGATGAAGAGAATAAAATGAACATAACCTTTGCCAAGTTATACTGACCTACAGTCAATATAGCCATAAAATGAACAATGACCTGTGAAAGTAACTCAGCGACTACAACCCCAACCCTGTTCTGAATCAAGCCAACAGGGTTCTTCTTTGAGAGGCCGTTAGAGACAGCTTTCCCAGTGTTAGGTTGCGTAAGTGGATTCACCCATAGTAACTGCCATAAAGCCTGGAATAAACGAGCATACACACACAAAAATTGCAAAGTTAAAAGCATGGCACATTAGATGCTATTTTTTTGTGAGCCCGATATTAATTATTATATAAAGATTAGCAGAAAATTTGATCAACCACTGCCACAACGCAACCATATGAAAACGCAAAGCCAATCTAGCTTATAATTTTTTTGTATTACAGATAGCAGCCATCTAAGGCCTTAGCTAATCGTGTCTTTAGATTTTGTATCGCGTGTTTAAATTTTATGCAAGTGTCTTCAATCATGTCTCCTAAAACTCTTCACATCAGAGTTACAACTTACAAGACTACTTAATGGGATCTGTCAAAATACTTACTTGCTTGAGAATGATAATAAGCAACCTGATATCTTGTAGCGACAGTGGCTTCTCTCGTTCGTAAAACTCCTCATTGTCGACTATCATAAGCATATGCCTGATCAGTGACAACAATGTTAAAGCAGCTTTACGTATTAAACCACCCTCACAACACTAACTTACTTATAGTCGTACGAGAGAGTGACTTTCAAGTAATACTACAGAAAATTTGGAATTATATCAAGCAAGCCTTACTTATAAACAGGACAAAAAACAACCAGAGGTAATAGCCAACCCGGAGCATCCCCTGGAAGGTAAGCTAGGAGTTTAGGCATGGATGACCACTTCTGGTTCTCATGGCATCGTTTCATATAATTCCACAGCACAGCTACAAGATCGGTTCTATAAGCCAAAACTGTCATGATTCGCTCAAGAGGGAGAGTGTTGAATGCTGCATACAGAAATGAACTGGCTGTGCCAATAGCTAGTGCTTCTTTATCTTCGTCATATGACTGCGTACCAGGCAAAACTTGATGGAACAAAACATTTGTCTGCATAGTTGACAATAAAATAACTAAGATTAAAATTAAAGAATCACTTGATCCAGAGGAGGATTAGCACTTAATGTGGTTTCATATGACAGGGAATGGGTACATACTAACTGCAGAAGAAAATGTGAGTCTATAGAATTGGTGGTTATCTGCTGCTCCAGAGTCCTATTCAGGATTAATTCTGGTACATCATCAATCAACATATCATCCTCGTCAGAAGAGCCTGAACCACAATAAAAGTGCGTGTCTATTTCAGAATAAGATCAAATTAATGAGGAGCTACTGCACGGCTTTGAATGGACAAGAAATTTTAGGATTATAAAACAATGCCATGTGCAAGATAACATAGCAAGAAAACAAATGCCATACTCTGTCTGCTTTCTATTTCAGATGACTTCACAGGAGGAAGTGTCTCCAATAAGAAAGTTGCAACTGATGCAATGTCAACTGCCTGGTCAAAATAAAGAATGAAGACAAAGCAACATTAGAGTCAAACAGAAGTGGGAGCACAATGTTTTTTGAATGAAATAAACTGCACTAAGAACCTACCATGTCCAACGAACATTCAGGCTGTGACAACACCACATTTGCAGTTTCCAACGTATTACCAAGAAGACAAGCATAACCAGGGAATTCTGTGCTTGTATCTATTGGGAGAACATGGGTATTCTTTTGAATGCAGAATGCCATCTGGTGAATGTAGTGTTGACTTAGACTTGGGTTGGCAAAGACCTGGACCATGAAACTATGAGCTTACCAAAGTTTAAATAGATGATGACGGTTAAGATAATATTTAGCTCAGCGTTAAACATAAAATTGTCAAAAACCAAACACTATCATTATAGCCTTAATGATACTGCATCTATTTTGTTTAGAGTCTATCTGTGGCTAAAAAACATGAGTTCAGGAACCAACCACTTTCAAGTTTGGGAAGATCTGCCATATCAAAGGTATTGTGAGGATCATAGATGAGAAACTCCAACGTGGATCAACAACAGGGCAGCAACATGGCTCACGGCCAACATGGGGTACTACGAGGATCAATACTCTTTCTAGTGAAAGGATGCTGCCGGTCATGGTCTGACCTCTCGGGCTTTCCTGCAACAAAAATGTGCAGTAAATTAGAAGAACTGGGTGGTTGGGGACAATCTTGGGGAACTATTGGAAAATACCTTAGCTGTAATGACAATTTCTCTGACAAGTTTGAATAAGTTTCTTTTCTGTAGATAACTAACTATTTCGCAAACCCAAGGCAGCTTAGGATCTAGCAACAACGTTATTGCCTCCATCAAGATAGCTGTTGAAATGCTAGTTTCTTCAGGAGTAACTAAGAGTTGATCCCTTAAACGGTTTCTGCTGATTCAAATCAGAAGGAGGCAAAACTGAATAATTCAATAACAGAACTGGAAAAGCCAAGATAACGACAGTTGATCATAGTTTGATACAAGAAGGGCTATTGCTTGGATATGCTCTACAAAATGAGAGAGGACAAAAAAATATAACCTATTCTGATGTATAGCTTCGATGCAGGTAAATGCAAGTTTCTTTACTCTGAAATCCACCAAACTATGCTCAGAGGAATAGTCCAAGCCAGAAAAAAGGCTGACAATGTCACCTGTCATGATACACTATAATATCAGTAAGCAAGATCCCGGTCAATATAGTTTATCTGTTCGAGGAGGTAAACAGCAAACGGGAGAGTTTAATTTGTGGTGAAGGGGACATTCCTCACATAATATTCTAGTTTTACTGCTCCTAAGATACACATATTAAACAAGAGTGCAAAAGCCATTAATAACTGATTTAAGCAATACGAATACTCAGAACATGCTTCCCCTTACATAAGAGTTACCTAGAAAGTAAAAGCACACTGACCAAACCCCATGAATGAACTGACCAAAAGTGTCAACAAAAGAAACATGCATAGATATTGAAAATACCACTGCTGTGAGCAAAATTTTGCAGTAGACGACACGTCTCCACAAGTATCTCAAAATCTCCCGAGTTTTGTGCCTTGAAAAAGAACAGAAACTCCCGGAGGAAACTTGAACGTGGCTCAAAGCAATGCCTGAATGCAGAAAAAAATACTAAAAAGGGTCAAAAGACAAGCAAGTAACCAAAGAAAAGTTTAAAATACAAAAAAGAATGTAGCAAAAATAATAGAGTAAAGAAAAATACCTATCGACATTCTGGCAAATGTTCCCATATGTTTCACAGAAATCACGCCGCACCTTGGAGCGCTCAATGGCCATTGAACTTCTACCTCTAAAGAATTTCTGAAGCCAAAAATTAGTCAGCACCTTGCCCATCAAAAGGAGCATAAACGGTTGAAAAAAAGATCTTTAGCCAAACAAATGCGCTTGTCCACATAATAGAACAAAGTGCTAGCATTTTGTCCTAAATCCCACTACCCAAACGAAACCCACAGAACTGTATATCGCAGGACGCCGAAACAGGATAAAATTGTTCCAGAAGCCAAATCTATTGAGGACAATAGAGATTCTGAAGCAGCAACTAGCAAGGGGAATGTCGGTTAAACGTTTAGCTAAACTTTGTAGTTATCAAAGTGGACATTATTTTAGCTCAACATTCAGCCAAATGCATATGTTTGTTTGTTCTACATTGCTTAGAAACGAAACAAAACAAAACAAAAAAAAAGCGTTTTTTAAGTGCGTTCTACTGTGGATTAATTAGATGGATGAATTTACCTGAATTTTGACGGCAGCGGAGTTCTGCTGCTTCTGTAGCAACCGACGATTTCGCTCCATCCTGGTCTGCTCCAGAAGCTTCCGAGCATCTCTCTCCTTGGTGCTCCGGCCACCTAAATCGACTCGCTTCCGAGTCGACGGATCGCCGGAGAAAAACATGTTTTTTGAGCTAACCCTAGAATTACCAATACACGATTTCACCCTCCGAGAACCCAAACTTTCAGCTTCGATGGAGCCGAAGAAGCTAGGGATGTGATCGGCGGTTTGCCCTAGAACTGGAGCTAACAGAGCGAGGAGATAGATTTAGAAATTCTTTTAGGCCAATACACGATCACGAATTTGGATGATCGCTTTCAAGGAGTAATCTTTCTTGTAACGGAGAAATTTTCTGGCGCTTAGCAAGAAAAGAACATACACACAGGGAGAGAATTAGTTTTAGCTTCGCAAGCCGACTTGCCTGAATTAAAAAAAAAAAACTCTCAACGAAGAAGAAAAACTTCGGGGGCTCATACGACGACGTTTCGAATCTCTTATACGGGAAGAGTATTTTGGGTCGTCGGGTCATGTCGTGTTTCACGGGGTAAAAAAAAAAAGGGTTTATAGAAACAAATAATTATGGGAAAAGTCTTTTTGGTAGAAAAATCAAAAAGTGTGTCTTTTTGGTTTGGCCGATTGCTTCCAAAATGTTTGTTTCGTGCTTACCAACTACAAGTAACTTCATTTTAGCACTATGCAAAAGCCAGCTAAATGAAGATAAATAGCTACCCAAAAATCACCCTCTCAAACATGGGCATTGATATTTACTCTAAGACCAATTCATCTTGCTCATCGACACATGAGCGGAAAACGTCAAGACGGTTATCTCCAAGGCGTAGCAAGTAGGCAAGCTTCTTGTAGTCGGCCCATGTGAACGTCCGGTAAAGTGGCGGCTGATCTGCCGCCTTGATGATGGCCGAAAGAGGGCCTATCTTAGTGTGAACCGACGGACCAGCAAAGTACGCCGTCGATAGTCTGCTTGCATGTCCTGTAGTTACCGCTCTGTGTCGTACGCTTATGAATCTCCCGTTCGTCATCACCTGAAAATTTTGACCGCAAAAGGATTTAAAATATTAACTGTGAAAATCTTACATCTTAACAATCATGTTTGTTCGTGTATATGTTACATATAACACGTATAATTGAAATAGTTGAACTTTTGCATTTAATCCAACGGTAGTGGTTTGGTGGTATTTGAACGGGATAAATCGTAAACTCGCGGCTTAAATTCGACCACCGTTAGAAATAAACTTATTCGAGTTGGTTATGATTTATGAACATCGGTCCGGATGTTTTATGTAGTGTGCTTATTCCTAACAAATTGCACACCCTGAAATTATCAGACTTCGCCTAAAATCATCCGAATTATTTAAATTTAGTTAATTTACTCTAAAAGATCGAATGTAACAACGATACATTATCTGGTGACTTTGTAAAGAACTTCGAGATAATAAATAACAAAAAGATGTTCCAAAAAATAGTTTTATTTTCTTGTGAACGATAGAATATATAGTTCAATATTATTGTATGGTTTATGTATGTATTTTTTTGTCAACTAAGTTTATATATGTCTGTCTAAGATTGTAGGAGATTCTTAACATTCATACCAAAAAAAAAAAAAAAAAAAAAATTGTAGAGAAAATTTAATACTCGAATCGTCGTATATTCAGCTTTTTAAGTAATTAACAAACTCACAACAATTAGTGAACTAACAAAAAAAAATTGTGTATGTTGATAAAAATGGTGTAATAATGAAAATAGGATCTGACCTGGAGAAGATCGCCTACGTTTACGCAAAAGGCTGAAGGGTCAGGGGAGACAGGGACCCACTTTCCGTCAGGGAATGCCACTTGGAGGCCCCCTACTCCGTTGGATCTGAGAACTGTCAGGATCTGAGGGTCTGTGTGCTCCCCGAAGGCAACTCTCGGTATTGGCACGGACATATCAGAGACCTTGGCTCCACTACGAATTTGATCAGACGATGGGTAGTGATTAAGCCTAAGAATAGAGTCGCTATCAACGGCTCTGATTAAGTTGCTGAAGGTCTGAGGTGGGACTCGTAGTCCTTCTCCCGTCAGGTCTAAGATCTCACACGCTAACTGCTTAACTGCTTCTACGTAACATGTCACTGCCGAGCTGTCAAACCCACACGTCATACGTCACCGGTTGCTCAGTTTGGTACTAATCGAATTATAGAAAGGATCTAGTAGTATATAAGAAAAATTAAAACCTTAATATATATATTTACATTTACAATGGAACTGAATACGTAAGTGGGGGAAACAAAAAAAAGTAAATACGTAAGAGAGATCAATGAAATTTCGAAAGCATAACAGTTACATATATAAAACAGCTTTGATTTAAGAAACATTAGAACAGTAATTCATTTTTATAGTAAAACATTATATACACACAACAATACAACATGCATGGACCGTGTCGTGTAAGTTCAAAAAAGCTATACCCATTCCCTGTCGAGTAGACAGACTGAGTAGCTGTACTTGTGATGTTTGACTCGAAGTTAATGTTTGTTTTTCTTTTCGGTCAACGACGCCAAGTGAATGTTATTCTAGCATATGAATGTTAGACAACATATGTAAGAAAAAACCATCAAAATTAATTCGATAATAAACAAATATGAAGTATAAATTGTTGATAGAAAAATATGAAGTAAATAGAAATCACAGTTCACTTGTTACTTGTTAGTCAATTATATTTTATATAGCGTGTAGTTAGCTTTCATTTTTTTTTTTTTTTTTTGTGGCTAAAAGGTTTACTATAGCTTTCATTTTTTTATAACACTAAATTAAATATTGTGGTGTTTTAATTATGTGTTCTACTTCTACACACTTTTTAATATGTACTTCTTCTTTTTTGGTTGTACTTTTGTTTTATGATTCAGACTCGTGTACTTAACAAATTCATGCATGCATTAACCAAAATATATGTTAAGAAAAAACAAATACACGCATGCATGCGATTACGAATGCACATGTAAGATTAAGGTACTAGATCCCATATATTAATAAAGAAAAGAGCCGCATGAACATTAACTTTTATTTTTTATTTTTTTTGCTAAATATCATGTACATTAATTAACTTCAGTACGTATAAGAATATTAAAATAGACAAAACCCTATTTTGCATTTAGAATCTTAAAGTTAGATATATACTATATATCAATTAGATCAATACAATACAATAGGCAATTATATGTACACATACTTGACATTAAAACAAACAAAAAAGTATATGTATATATATAACGTACCCGAGCTTCGTCGAATCGCGACCAAAGGAAAGCTGAGAAAGGAAGATGGGATTAGTCGGAAGAAGCAAATACTCGACCTCTCCAATATCACCCATGAGCCCAATGTCCTTCAATCCATAACCAAAAGGTCGGTCTACAACCGGTCCGACTAATTTCTTCTCAAGAACCGGTTTAGCGAAGAAGTTTATGGACTCCTGCTCCATCCTGGAGATAATGTCCGGGTTAACGCCGTGGTTGACCACTTTGAAGAACCCAAGGGTCTCGCAAGCTTTGACTATCTGCATGGAGACTCGTGATCTCTCTAACGACATGTCTATTACGGGTATGTCTTGATCTACGGCCAAGAGCTTCTGGGACTCCTTCACCATTTTTGGAGAGACAAAAAGAGAGAGAGATAAGTTTAGAGAAAGGATATGAAACGAGTTGTGTTTGAGCGAGAGAGAGAGAGAGATGAGCGTAGGCATGTGATAACATATATATATACCAGGCCCGGCTTTAGGCAAGTGCACAAGGTGCAAAAGCACAGGGTCCCATCATTTTTGATCTGTTTTTATTACATTTTATGGTCCAAAAGTTTTTAGAAAGTGCAATTGAGGGTCCAAATTTTTTAAATATACATGTAAGTTTGATTTAAAATTTTTTTTTGGCACAGGGTCCAATTTATGATTGAGTCGGGCCTGATATATACACAAACCATGACCATGCGGGATATATATATATATATATATATAGAGAGAGAGAGAGATAGAGAGAGAGTGATGTGACCATATGAAATACCCTTCTCGTGAAACCCATATATGATTTTAGTGTGTGTGTGTGTGTGCTCACGTAGATGTATCTTATCTCGGCATGTATACGTATATTTCAGTGTGTGTGTGTGTGTCTCCTAGTATATACATATTTCGGTGAAATTCTTTAACAAAAAAAAAATAGATATATCGGTGAAATCGAAGTCAAAGCAATCTTCTCCAAATCTCTCAAGTAAACAGATAATTTTCTGTTAAAATTTATTTATTTTGCGTACCAAATTAAAAACTTTAAAAATAATTATAATTATGTAGTCAGTACTCAGTAGCACCTATAAACACAAGTATCAAAGGAAAATTCATATTATAGGTTATAAACTAATGAGAGACTTTTTTCAAAATAATAATAATAATAATAATGAGAGACCGAGTATTATAAGATTGAGCTTGGCAGGGTAATCGGCATATTTCAAGTATTCGGTTTAGGCGTGTGATTAATTTTATCACCCAAATTTGGTTGTAATGAAAAGTTTGCAGATCGATACCAACAAAAATTCATAATCCTAAGTTTGGCATAATTCATCATCTGAAATGATCTGGGTTTTGAAGCATGCTTTTGGTATTTTGGGTCGAATATTGCGAATACTATTATATTTGGACCGGATGATTGTTATTTGTGTATTTAGGATCATCTACTCCAACCTAATGAGTGTTGATTCGTTCTATATACCTAATACGAATTCAGTTTGAATCGGAACGTGAGATGAATAACAAACCTTGAATAGAAAATATGATATCCGCTTCGAAGTACCAAATCTTCATTGCAATCTAACTCTAAAGACGTCGGTTTGAAGTAAGGTTTTAAGATTAACACATTTAATTACACTTCATGTTCTATGCAGTCTAATTCAGATTGTACTATATAGAGGTGTTTATTATGGATTTTGATTCGGTAACTCGGGTTTCGTATTGTTCAGTAAAAGAGAAATATGTACCAAACTAATATCATATCTATATCAATTTGGACTCTCTCGTTCTTTAGGTTTTCAGTTTCTACCCGAATAAAAATGTTAGCATGTTCAAATTTGTCTTCAATTGTACAAGTGCGATTTCATGTGTAAGTGTTTTCCCTTAGAAGCAGTATCACTAAATGAAAGCATAGCATAAATAAAACCCCCCAAAAAAACAGAAAAAAATGTTTGAGTTCATTTTCTTATGGAAAGACAAAAATAAGAAATTATTTCAATAAAACAAAACAGATAAAAAAATACTACTAAGTTGTTTCCTCTTGATTTTGATGTCAGTGTAAGAGACAATAACACTTCTTTTGTAAAAAAAGTTACATACATATGTTTTTGATAATTTTTACATATTTACTTTATATGTACATTAGTAGGTTGTGTATATGGTAAATCTGTTAATACTCTTATTTTTGTCGTGTTTCGTAACCCAAAGCGGGATCAAGTATTGGTCTGTTAATGAGTATAGATCCATAAACAATCCAACTAATCTCCAGGGTTCGTAATGCTTTGTACAGGAGAAATAGCTACCAAATTCATATCATATTGGATCCACTCGTTTTTGGGTATCTATATCTGAATAAAATGTTATTATGTTCAATTTTGTTTTCAAGTGTACAAGTTTGATTTTCTATGTAAGTTTTTTCCTCTTAAAATAATATCATTAATTAGTTGAAAACATAGTATAAATGTAAGTTTGTAAAAGAAAAATAAATAAAATATATAAAAAATGTCTTTAAGTTCATTATCTTATGGAAAAATTACACTATGAGTTCTTTATAAAATGTCTTTAGTTAATTTATAAAGGGAAGGAAAGAGATCAAAAGTCCCCTCCAACATAAGTAGAATAGAAGATCCTTCATTAACAAACCACCTAACTTTAAATGCTTCTTGAAAGCTACGAAGTTAGGAACTAACAATTGATGAAATAAATAGATTTTCTTATTTTATTTTTCACACAATTAAAGTCTATTCTTTTTAATTTTTTATATACACACTTGACTTAGGTCTCTCAATATGTTTGAGTGAGTTATATGATTTCATGATTTTTCTTTGTCACCAATTTGATTGGATGTTAGGCGGCCTAACTTTCAATTCTCATCAAACATTTCCAATTAATATCATCTTTAAAATAAAGTTGATTGGGCTATATTGGGGAGATCGACTGTCAACAATCTGAAAGAATTATGTAATTTTATTTTACTTAAGTTTTTTTCTATGAGAATTTTTTTCATGTAGGCAATATCAGTTAGTCAACGTTTCTCCTGGAAGAAATTAAAGGAGCCTGTAAAACGGTAATCGAAATTTCCTCTTTATACTTGAACAGTTAAACCACACAAATGAAAACTGTTTATGATTTTCAGTTTTTCATCAATAAAATGTAATATTGTTAAATTCCATCAGTAGAAGGATTGCTAAAAGATCAATCAGTAGAAGGAAAATTGGGCCTAGCTCGGTTTGTTACAGTATGGGCCGAGAAGCATGTTTCATCAAAAATATCATTTTCTGGGCCATTTGTTTGTACGTCAGTCTTTATCTATTGGTGGTAGAGTTGTGTGAGTTATATAATTCATTATAGAAGCATAGTAGACACGCTCATCAACTTCAGACACGAAGAAGATGGGAAAACATATTTAAAGTAAATGTAACCATAAATCATACATTATATGATTAGAAAAAAATGTATATGATTAGAAAAAAATGTTCTGGTTGGACCTAATCGCTATCGCCGGTTTTTGCTACCTCTGGTTTGTTAGTCGTAGCTTTTTAGTGGTTTTGTATCCTCGGCGTTTAGTATTTGGCTAATTTCCCCTGGTTTTTCATCTTTTGCGATGAGTCAGGAGTTTTTTAGGAGATTTATGTGGCCTTCCTTCCTAATCGAGTTTCGCCGGATTTTTTGTTGAATTTTGGTTAGCAATGTCGTGTTGTTTCCAACATTGGTTTCCTTAGTTCGTTCGGCTTGTAGTTTCTGTTTGGATGCGTTCGTCGTTTATGGTTTCATCTTTCTTCTGCATCGGTTTATGTTCTCTTAGGAGAAGTGTTTAGAGGTTCGTATTTGGGGTTCATAGTTGGGATTTTTGCTATTTCTTGAGCTTGGTTTGGGTTGTTGAAAGCAGGCAAAGTCTTCGAGTAACAAGTGCAGTTTTTGGGTCCGATGCAGTTTCATTGGTGTTTGGCGTTTTCAGACTTGGAGTGTGGCCTTTCGTATGTGCGTTCCAGTGTGTTGATGGAGTCGTAATGGCTTTAGTTTATGCGTACCAGTGTGTTGGTCTCTCGCAGTATCTTTGTTTCTCTGTTGGTTGTTAGATTTTCTTGTTGTAATTTGTAAACTGGTTCGGTTACAAGTTTTAATATTACTCAGATGATAAAAAAAAAAATGTATAAAGCATCACAATCAACTTAGTTTTGTATCTTTATAATCAAATAATTAACGTTATTTACAAACAAAGTGGGAATCACATGAAAAGGGTTCGAAACAAAAAAACACTAAAGCCAAAAAAAAGTGGGTTAAAGGAAAAATAATAATAAGAAGAAGAAGAAGAAGAGAGAATTGATGAGTGAGCCATGTTAAGTTGTTACCCATTCTTTGGTATAAAGTTTGAATATCTTGTCCCATCCTTCTTCTTCATGTCCCTTCCATTTATATACACGTTTTATGTATATGTATGTGCGTATGTATCTCTATTGGTTGTTCAATGATCATCGTGATTCATAATTACAAATGCTTTTAAACCATAAAATAAACACATATATCGATCCCCCCTTATCTATGTGTATAGTGTATAATCTCATCATCGATTATTGGATGTTTTTTTATTTTTTCTTTGTGAACACCGATTATTGGATGAATTATTGACCGATTCCGTAGGAACTTCGATTCATATATTTAGTCAAAAAAAACAAAAAAAGCTTCGATTCATATTAAAAGGGAAGAGATGATTCGTTGGTCGTAGTTAAGTAGAATCAAGGATAAGATAATGTATATACGTAGGATTAGGGTTTTGTCGAAGATAAATCATTGGGCTATATATAGCATATGATACGTTTAGTTTTAGCGTTACGTAAGGAAATCGATTCAATAATATTTCTTACAAATTTATTGCAAATTTTCGTTTAATGATTTCCACTTCAATTTTTGGTATATTAAAAACTCATGTTTGTAAGTACATGCAAAATCAAAATTCCAAGCAAAAAGTCATTTTATATCTACAAAAAATTCCAAGACTTTTTAATGCTATGTTTGGTACCGTTACGAATAAAAGAGGCAAACCCTTTTTTATTTTTAAAATTTCAATTGTCCACTTGCAGACACAATCATTTCGTGGTAGAACGTACCACCACCATAACATCAATTATATGAATATTATAAGAACAAAAATAAAAATGCCCAAGTTATTTTTCTGTAAAAGGCTCTTTAAAAATAAAATGAGTATTTGACATATAATAAAATTATTTATTGTATTTGAAAATTTGTCTTAAAAGTCGAAGATGGCAATGATTAAAACCAAAAATTGGCATTGATATTGGGAATTGATTTCGACCAATGACTTTTCGTATAATTAACCTCTCCACCGTCCCACTACCCTAACTAAAGGGGCCGCTGACAAAATAGTAGCCAACTAATTTAGACGAAGAGGAAACTTTTTTCTTTCTTTTTTTATTTTTTCCTTTTTTTTTGCTAATATGAAGAGGAAACTTACTTTCACTCTTATAAAACGGCCCCTTAATTATAGCCAACTAATTTAGATGACACTCTTTAGATGAAAGCCAAAATAGAAGTAATAGTTTACTCATGTTTCAGCGCATAAATTGTTTGTCAACTTCCAATTTTTCCTTATACAATTTAACAAATTTCCCTAGGCATTTTACATGTTTAACATATGGTTTTAGTCTTTTAGATTTACATCTTGATAAATGACAATATCATACATGTTGTACGAACATTATAATTAACCAATTTTTAAAAATTATAATGTTCGTACAACATGCTTGTATATCTATCTACGTATATTACAGACGAACCATTTTTAAAAATAAACACAACCCTAACTCAAAAGAATTGAGAAGAATCTACACGTAAACGGATTTATCTTTTTAAAAAAATTAAACACTCGTAAACGGATAACTCATCTCTCCCTAACCCTAACTCTCTAATACTCCCTAAGAAGAAGAAAACAACTCTCTAAAGACATGGTGAATAGGTTAGGCAAATGCAGCCATCATGTGACCCTTATCTAATGTCCGCCCGTGTTGTTATATCTCTCTATATAAACCCAATTTTTTAATTAAAAAATCTCCAAGAAGAAACGTCCATTTTTGTTTTAATCAAATCATAGTATATGATAAAATTGTAAAATACAAAAAGAAAATCTTGAATTCGATATATTTTTTAATGGTAAATATACTATTTATATAAATATTACAATTGCAGATTTTAGAAATTCATATCTGGAATCTGAAACTGATATCTCAAATCATCTTTAAATCAATTATACGTACATATATTGGATCTACAGGGTAGCTGACTTGATATAAAAGCTACCAACAAATCAACTGTAAATTTTGTTACTTGAAAACGAGATATAAATGTACAAAATATATATGAGACTGATCATAAGTCCTCACATGATATGTATTTATGAGGTATGGCAAAAAGATAAGAGAAAAGAATAAGCAACATTTATTCTCGTAAGCAACACAAAAGGGTGGCTCAGCTTTTCCTCTCTTCTCAATAAAACTTACCCCTTTCTCTCTATTTGACTCTAAATATCAAACTAATAATTACGAGTGAATCTTTTTGCCATTAAGAAAATGTAAAAAAGTTAAACTACAGAACCAAATCTGCACACGTCAAAAAGGTTTTATGAAATTTGTTATTTGCTATTTACTGCCGGTTTGGCCAAGAATTTGTGGCCTAGTATAATTCTTCGATCATAAAATGACGGTGTTTATTGGTTTAATCAGTGGATTAATTACATTTGACAAAAAATGTGAACTTGTCGTTATTGTTTTAAAATTATATTGATAAAATGCATATAATATGACTATACCTTAGAGAGAAGGCAATAGCATAAAAACCGGTAAATAGAAGACATTAAATATCTATCAAATCTTACAGTTAAGTTGTGAGCATGTTTAGAAACATACTCGTTTCTACAAACGTTTGTTGTTATTTCTTGGTCATCTCTGTGAACGACCTAAAAACCAAGAACTCATCGCCTTTCGGTATACAAAACTTCCGGTCTTACCCATCCGTCAACCGGTTTAACCACCATTAAAAATATTATTTGTAAAAAAAAAAAACCTAAATACAAAGTTTAGGATTGGTAAAATATATTACAGAAGGTGAGAAACATAGTCACGAGTGAGAGAGAAATGGGCAATAAATGATTCTGAGGGAATATTTAATAAGAGAGTTCTCTGTTTTGGCTTTGGCCTTTGGGGGTCAGTCAGACCCACACAAACACAACACATACAACAAAAGTAAATTCCTGTCCAAAGCCTCAAAAGAGAGAGAGTAAAGGCATAATTCTTTTTGCCCGTTTCCTTATTCATTGCCTTTTGCCAGTCCCCTTGATAGCGAGACTTTTTTCACCTCCTTTAATTTTATTACAACAAATATAACCAACACCAACAAAGATAAAAGTTAAATTCTTTATTTGAAATTTATTTCAACCATACATCAATGACAAACAAAAAGATGCAAGGATAAGCTCAGGAGGGATAGACAAGGTAGGAGAAGATGACTCGGACGAACTAAAGGTAGATATACATATATATTTTACACCGAAAAAACATAAAACAAAATTTGTAAAACGATAGAAGACGGAGACACTTAAAGAAAGATGGGGTCTTACAAGGTCAAGAAAAGACCTTACAAGGTCAAGAAAATAGAATAATTCAATGAGACAGATGAAATTTTTTAAAAAAAAAATTTTAAATTTTTTTTTTGATAATAATAAGCTCAGGTAAGGATAACACCGGACTATCAATGGAAATGAATATTGGAAGAGAAACTTAATGTCTCAGCACAAGGAACCCAATAATCTCGATGCATCATGATGGTTATGTTTTCGTTATTGCCTGCGGACACACACAAAAAAAAAAAAACTTATTACTCTTTACAATTGTAAAATGTATATTAGGTTATTCCAAATAGCTACAGAAGTCCAGACCATTTATACCAACCCAATGACATACATTTACATAGAAAGCTAATTTATGCACATTTGAATACCCTCTATATACACATGTTCATATAGCACGTGTTAGGTTGTGCATATTAATACTTCTAATCCATATGTGCCAAGAAACGAATGAAGATAACTAAGAACACTCCTCTTCGTAAATCGAAAGAAGCGAAAGTGTGTGGATAAATATATATGTCGATATGCATGTATACATATATATATATATATATGTATAATGACTATGTATACGGCTACACTACATATATATATATATATATACCCACATGTATATGTAGGATATGATTCTGTATTTATATATATCTTTGATCATCTGTTGTACATCATTAAGATATGCATGTATAACATAAATAATAAATATGTATACGCCTACACTACATATATATAGATACCCACATATATGTATTATATGATTCAGTATTTATATATATCCTTGTTTATCTGTTGTACATCATAAAGACATCATGACTCTAATTTACATTACATATATGATATATCATCACACATACATATATTATATGTATATACCTTGAAAAAACTCCTGTCTCGTTTTCTTCATCCATGAAAGCTCTTCTCTCTCTTCCATTTGAGAGAGATAAGTAAAAAGAGAGAGAGAGAGGGAGGGAGAGAGAGAGAAGTAGAAATAGACAGCTAGAGAGAGAGAGAGTCTAGAGAAACGGTGGGATGATGAAGAAGAAGGTATCAAGTGAAGGAGAGATTTTAAGGCGAAGTAATTAAAATAAATAAAAGATAATAACCTTTGCACACCAAAAAGGAGAAGATAATAACCTTCGTGGGCCGGGGCCCAATTGGACCTTTGCGAGGGATCGTGGCGTTGTCTGTCATTGCTGGAAACGAGCTATTTAGGTGAGCTTGATGACGTAATCGTTACGATATTCATAGACCAACCTGCCCGAACACCTGACCGTTCTGCCCGGAGGTGGTCCGCTTCACTTCTGGGTTAGCAGTTTCTTTTGTCCTAATAAGCGAAACAAAAGTCAACAGGTCAAATAAAAACTCGAAACTGTGTCTCATTTTACTTTTCTTTTCTTTGTCAACAGTTTCTACCTTTTCTTTTAATTGATTTTCCCTTATTAAATGAGTTTTTCATAGAACTCAGTATATTTTAATTTACATGATCGATTAATCGTAACATTTTTTTTTTATAAAATCTAGCTGGACTAGGCTTCCTAGCTAAACATAATTATTCACTAATTGGTGAAGAGTCTGAGTTTGAGCAAATTAAGAGATCTTGGTAAGTGGAATTCCTCAATTCTAGGGAAAACCACTAAAGTTCAAATTTCAAAATAAATCATGTTTACATACAATAAATATTCTTCAAAAAATGATATTATATGTGTTTTTGTTTCTCTTTTTCAAGTTTGTACATTTTCTAAAATCAAATATATCCTTTCTATTTAACAAAAAGTATCATTTTAGAGTTTTTCACTTATACTAAAAAAATTATTACTAATTCTATTTTATTCTTTTTTAATACGTTAAATATATATATATTTTAATTAATACATTAAAATAATATAATTATAGTTGAATTTTGTTTATAATTCTGTATTAAAAATATAAAATAATATTTTTTCAAAAACAAAAACAAAATTTTAAAAATGATATTATTTGTGAAATGGAGAGAATAAAAATTTTGTAAGAAATTTGTTCAATTATTGTGTTTTTTTTTTGAAGTTAAGAATTTTTTTTTTCTTATTCAAAAGATTATCCATTTTCTTAAAAATGAAAGTAATCCAAGGAAGATCGAATTCGTTTGAAAGAGTTAAATACATTTCAAAATTAAGTAATCAAAAGTCTGAGATTTGTGGGGAATAGAAACTTTGTGGGCGTGCGGGAGAATCACAGTCTCCTAAGACATAAAATGGTCAAAATAATGCAATAAATAGTAATATCAATACTTATAAGTTATAACTATCAATAGCATTATTATATATCAATTGATGACGCCAAAAGAATCCCTTGACCTGCGTTCCCAAATTAATTAATATTTCGCTTAATTACTTTATACGAATTGGTTTTTTTTATGGTCTTCACTCCTCAGTAAAAGACATTTTAAATTGCTAATCTTTGAAGAAAAAAAAAAAACCATTTTTAGGTTAATCCAAAACTAGGACAAGGCTCTTAGACCACTTCCAATGGTAAGAACCCATGAAGGGTTTTTACCATTATTTTAATTATAAATTTTAAAAAATTTTAAGTTAAGAGTTTTTTTAAAATTGTATGCTCCATTTGTAGAATCCACTTGAGGTTCCTAAGAATCAAAACAGTACACTTGCAATGAAAATGATTATATTTCAATGATTTGATTTATCTTATGGCATATTTCACAGATTGTATCGCCTTTCTCATTATACCAATGTTGAACACACTTCTGACAAGCATATTGGACGCAATACAAAAACCGAAATTCACATAAACTCTTCCAAGACAAAGACAAAAAACTAATTGAGAGAAATGAGGTTCATCAATAAAAGTCACCTTCAAACTGCCACTACAAGAATAAGGGGACTCGAGGTTCTTAATGGAATCCTCTTCTTGGCATATACGGCATTCAACTGATTGTAGAAGCGGTTCCTCTTCATCAGTAACATCCATCTGTTCTGTTGCTTCTTCTTCCTCGGTTTCATGATTCATAGATTTAGTAGTAGACAGGCTTGTGGTGCCTTGAGCTCTGGAGCTTTCTCCAGAAGATTCAATCGATTCATTTGATCCTCTCTCTGAATTCAAGTGATCAGATGTTACAAGACGGTCAGTACATGAACTCAGATGATCAGCCATCTCTCACACTTAACCTCGATCCGATAACAACGTTGACCTGTAAAGACCAAGAATGCTCCCAAATGACAAATGTTCTATTTTCAAGAAAAACAAAATATCGTCATTTCTCCCAAAAGCATCATAATTCAGCTCAGGCAATCAAAGTCATTTCCTTGTAGCAGAAATTTCTGGGAGAATGTCTAATGAAAATGATTAGGATCTGAGTTTAACAAGTCTTTTGTCTCAAAATTTCCCCAAAATTTTCCACATAAAACCTAATCGGAAAAGATAAAAATTTCAGAATCCCATCACGACTATGAAAACGAGAGAGAGAGAGATACAATTCAATCACAATTCAGAAATGAGACCTTAAAATCGCAGAAATCAACTCCCAATCGCAGAAACAAACATAACCATAATCCCAGATAAGTTAAAGAGATGAAGATCAATCGTTATACTTAAAGAAATATCTTCGAATCGTAGAAAGGGGAAAGAAGCTCTCATACTCATCTCAGAGCTACTTGAATCACAACAATATTTAACACTGCTAGATAGAAATAGAAGTGAAACCTGAGAGACCATGTGATTAAGAAATAAAGATGCATTGGCTATCAGTAACCTTATATTATCAAAACCACAGGCATTGCAGAGGAAAACTTCAATTCAATTCACATAAATCTTCATTCAAACGATTTCGATTTAAAATGAATATAAAGAAGACGATAAACCCAAGAGAAACCTGACTTAAGGCAGACTAACATAATGACTACCAAAGATCCAAGCAATCACAGTATCATATTGGAACAGCAATCGATTATTAACCGATAATCCACCAGCCCACAGTCTCTTACAGGCACACATAAGGCACAAAATAGGAAAAACCTCCAAATTAGAAACCCTAATAGCAGAGCTAGAACAAGAGCTCACCTTCCTCAAAGCAGTGGCGAGCTCTCCGCGAGTGAAGTTGGCGGCGGCGGCGGTGGTCACAAGGATTCCATTACGGAACTTTACGGTTCACGGCCACCTTCACTCTCCGATTTGGTCGGTCTGTCGACGGATTCCGATCCGAGGAGCCAAAACAATTCTCTCTTCTTGGTATCAGAAGAGAAGGGACTCGAGAGAGAATGAGGAATGATTTTTTTTTTTTTTAATTAACTGATCAATCACGAATCGACACGCAAGGGGTTCCTATCGATTCTAAAAACACTATAATCAGAACCGGTTCTGCACAATTTATTTAGTTTAAATTATTTTTTTAATTTTTTCTATCATTAGAACTCCCATTGGAGCTGCTCTTAATTTCTGAAAAGGGTACCCAACAATTATGACGAGTAAGAATGATAGCAATGATTTTTGTTTCGTTTTTTTTGCCCATATCAATCCGTCCGTTCCTCTTCTGTCCCTTCTCTTTGTACTATATGCTGTTTCAGAGATCTTTCATTTTATGCCCAACATTTTCGTTAATTCTAGTTTTGGCCCCATAACATGACAAAACCTTCTTTTTCTTTTAATTGAGTAACATAACAATATATATATATATATATATATACATTTTTTTAGTTTAACTGCTAAAGAAAACTGTGATGTAGGTGTAGCATGTAAAAAGTAAGGAAACATAAAAAGTTTAATAGAGCAGTTTCGAAGAAATGCGCTGAATATTCAGTATTTTAAGTTTAACAATTTATTTTACTTTCAGAAGCCTTATGTGATTAACTGATTTAGTAGTAATTTTAGGTGGCCTATTATCAGCCCATTTTAAAGTAACGTTTGATATCGTAACATTCTGTTTATGTTATCAGAGTTGGCCCATTTAGAAACTTCAGCTTAACATCCTTGTCCAACATAAGATATGCTCCATCCATTTTTTTCTTTCATCTGGAATTTATTAAGAGAAGGTCACGAAGACCAACTTACAACAATGGTCAAGGAGACCCAAAGTTCCAAAGAGAAAGCCTCAGACATGAGGAAACTAGGACCTATGATGAACTCTTAACAGGAAACAACACAACAACTACACTTAGCTAAAGACTCAGACATTCGCAGAGAAGAGAAACCAAAGATAAACAGCAGGAGAAAAACAATGGACTTTCCACATCATGATGTGTAACGACACTCATAAAGACACATTGCTAAATACCAACATGGCTTAAGTTTCAAGTCTTACAAAGACCCTAACCTTGGCAAACTCCGTAAAAGATGAGATTCCTTCATTTGTTTTGCCTTTGTCTTGAAAATTCCGGTTGAGCTAACTTCACCAGAACCTGCTCAAATAACCGACGAACATCCAAGAGCCGCAAAAACCTTCCAATCGCCAGAACTAGTCAAACGTACGAACTAAAACAAAGCTCTATCCTCATTAAACACTAACTAAGGAAGAGAAACTAAGTCCACCCTAGGAAAGCCAAGCCCCAAAGAAAGGGAAACTAATTTCCAAACGAGGGAAACACAAAGCTCCAAAACCGGAATTTGTCAAACGAGATGAAATCTAAAACCATAGATAGAATCAGCCGTAAGCACGGGAGGCGAGATCTCACCGACGAAGATCAAGGAAATGAGAGAAGCTTCTCCCACGCAGATCCAAAAACCAAACGGTTTCAGATCTGAAAAAAACCTTCACCGCCGCCCTCGAAACCCACCAACCTGATGAAATCCCGGAGGCCAGAGAATTGGCCACTGCTACAAACGCCTCACGATCGTGTTTCATCATCCACAACTTTAGATCTCTCCATCTCTCATCCCAAAAAGCAAAAGATAGAGACAGCTTCTCGCGACGAAACAAATTCCAGGAGGGAAAGCAAAAGCCGAAACAGAAATTGAAAGAATAAACAAAAGGCACGGTGCCGGAGAAGGACTCCGGACACCGGCCAAGCTTGAGAATTAAAATCGCCTTCTTATCGCCTTTTTTATCGCTTCTTAATTATGTTTATTTATTTATGCAAAAATACTTCATTTTTATGCTCCATCCATTACCAAAAACGATATCCTTTTCAGATTTTTGATTTTGCTTCAATATTATACGCTTTTCGTGGAGTGGAGATAACAACCTCAGCACATTTCTTAACGTGATGTATCAATATGGTAACTTAATGCTTAAATCAAAGTACAAACATAGCCAAATAATAGCTGCAAAATTCGATTGTTCTGGGAAGAAAGGGCATTGAAGTGGGTAATATACTATTGTTGTTAGAGGTTACCCTTGGAGACACAATTAAACAAGTTTCTTCAATTGTTAAATAACGACGCTAGCAGTGTTGTGCTTGACTAGCTCCAATGGAAATGTCATGTATCACAAAATATTGACACCGATGAATAATAATTATATATAAATAATATTGGATATTTTTCTCGAGTAAATAAATATCTGGATAATTTCTATTACACAAACAAAATATGAAAGTGTCCACATGGACCACATCAATATGCATTATGAACAAAAAGGTGAGAGTAGTTGTATATATAAATATATAGTTCACTAAAGCATGCGGCTAAGCCTCGTTGTGAAGTTGTAAGATGTGGAACCTCATTATTGACTTTGGTTCTTAGTTAGTGAGTTATATAGTGCCAATCGCATGATAATTATTAGTGGAGCTAAGCACTTGGCACATCACGGCCATCTCAAACCTTCTAGAAAACCGATTTCAAAAGAGCATTAGTATTCGAACAAATACGAATTAGTTTTCTTTTCTTACAATCAAAATGAAATTTATAAATCGATGTTTAGGGCTTTTCTAGTTGCAACCAATGAGTAACGGCTAATAGATATTCACTTAAATGATATATTCTCTAATTTCTAACAATATGAACTTGGAAACAACGGAGTACTGTTTCTTTATTTATCTAACAAATAAGAAACATATTTTAATATCAATGTTACTTTTTGTAGAGTTTAAAATATGGTTGAACACTTGAACTTGGCAATTATTAATTTAATTTGTAATCAAGATAAACAGAAAAAACAAAAGTCTATACGACCTTCAATTATCTCTACGACTCTACTTGTGATACCACAAAAAAAAAATCTATGTAATGAGTTATTATAAACGAATTGCTCACAACTCAGAAGAGCACACATTCAGCTTCCATTAATTACAAATCTTGACATAAAATAAAATAGGAAATGTAAAAACTTATCCTTAACATTTGTGGCCACATACTCTACTTTCCACAATCAACCAGCATTCCCTATAAATCACCATTCACTATTTATATATACACTCCAGGCTAGACAAAGGCAAAACCAAGACAACCAAAACATGGATTTGAGTCCTCCGAGAAAAAAACTAAGTTATCTGCTAATCATCTCATTATTATTGTTATCATTACGTCATCAAGATTATAACATTGAAGCACAGAGTTCAGACAAAGTAGTAAATCTTCCCGAACAACCATCGAATCCAGAGATATCTCACTTCTCAGGTTACGTGAGCGTGAATCAAGAAAATACACGATCACTCTTCTTCTGGTTCTTTGAAGCCTTGTCTGAAGATCCTTCAACAAGACCTCTAGTTCTCTGGCTCAATGGAGGTAAGTAATAATTACATCACTTATATATTATTCCCATTTATTTGTTTTTCTTTATGTTTTATGTGTCTGTCGCGCAGGTCCAGGATGTTCATCTATTGGATATGGAGCAGCATCTGAACTAGGACCTTTTCGTGTTGTTGAAAATGGAACAAGCCTTAGATTCAATCAATACACTTGGGTCCAAGGTTTTTTTCTTTTTCTTTTGTATGTCTAGATATATTAGCCCCGCCTAAAAAAAACTCTAGTAACGATTTTAAGTTTTAACAACCAAATATATAGTTATGCAAATTCACAAAAACTTTTCGATAAAATTTGCAGAAGCGAATATGTTGTTTTTAGAATCACCGGTTGGAGTAGGGTTTTCGTACACCAACTCATCTTCCGAGTTGGAGAACCTCAACGACATCTTCGTTGGTAAGTTAAGTCCACAAAAACTGAAGAAGGTGGTCAGATTTTCAGAAATTGTTATTAATTTGGAAAAACATACTCTAAACTAAAAAAAAAATTAATTGCAATAAATAAAGAGATGTGAAAATGTTTTGCAACAGCGGAAGATGCATACAACTTCATGGTTGCTTGGTTTGCAAGGTACCCCCAATATAAGTCTCGTGATTTCTTCATCGCTGGTGAAAGCTATGCCGGTGAGCTTGATTAATTACTCTTTCTTTTTTCTTCCTTCTAGTCGCAATATCTGGATTTAGAATATCAACTAATTCAGCAAAAAAAAGCTGTAGGATTAAACAAGAACAAAACTGAAGCATGATGAAAATAAAATAAAGTTTATGTAATTTTTTAGGAAATTGTAAATTAAATATAATATGGTATGGGTTTACATATTACAGGTCACTACGCACCTCAGCTAGCGGAGCATATATACGATCGAAACAAAGTTAAACCAAAGGACTCCTTCATTAATCTCAAAGGCTTCATTGTACGTATTATATTATATTTGCGAGTGCGACTATATTAACTACGTGCACGAGGAAAGTGTAGCGTTGATCCAATCCGACCGATGTCTTGTTTTTTAAAACAAACTTTTAATCAAACACATGCAATTTAATATTCGATCCGACTGGTGATCCAACATTAATCAACAAAATTTAATGTCTTCTTCTTGAAAATAAACTTTTAATCAACAAATTTGATGTTAGATCCAACTGGTGATCTAACAACACAATTTCACAGTTTTTTTAATCAGTGTTATAATTTTTTCTTATTATGTTTTTAAAATTTAGTTATGATATCCTTAATTTCATTTTAAGGATGTTTTTATTTATATATACATAATTAACTTTTAAATCAAGTTTAATCAGCAAGTTTATATATGTGCTACAACTTCGCATTTTCGTTGTGTTTAAACAAATATATTATAAAATTATTTTAACCTCTTTATTTTGTCAACTTTTTGTTTAATGGTAAAAGCCTAAAACTATTATATTTTTTTTTTTTTGGGTCAACTTAGGTAGGAAATCCATTAACGGACGACGAGTACGATAACAGAGGGATTCTAGAATACGCATGGAGCCACGCAGTGATCTCCGACAATCTCTACGACACCGCAAAACGTAACTGCGACTTCAAGTCTTCGAATTGGTCGGAGCCCTGCAACGTCGCCATGAACACAATGTTCCAAAAATACAAGGAGATTGATATTTATAACATTTATGCTCCCAAGTGCACCACCAATAGCTCATCAGGAGCTTCCTTCTTAGGTGCCGGAGATTATAAGTCTCCGGCGATCAAAGACTGGTTCAAGAGAGTGAGATGGTTTGAAGGTTACGATCCTTGTTACTCTGATTACGCTGAAAAATATTTCAATAGAGCCGATGTTCGAACGTCTCTTCATGCCACTACACGAGATGTATCAAGATGGAAAGTTTGCAAGTAAGTTTACAGTTATACGCCTCGATTTCCATATTCTCCATATTAATTAAAAAGGTTGAAATGTTAAATTTTATTTGTTATTTATTTATTTTATTGCGATTACAGTGATTCAATATTGCAAACTTACCAATTCACGGTCTCCTCAATGTTGCCTACCTATAGTAAGCTCATCAAAGCTGGTCTCAAGATATGGGTTTATAGGTACTCTATATACACTTTATCTAATATTATTAGTTGGTGTTTAATTTTCATTCAATATTTGTTTTATATGTATATGTCATGGTGGTCATTATGGATATACAGTATAGGCGCCCACTAAAATACACTACGCACATTTAAAATATAACAAAATTGGCTGTTAATTCCCCAACTGATTTATTCTCTTAATTATGAAAACGGACCATTTTCAAATATGTTGCGAGGCTAGATGAATCCAAGAAATTCTCGTTGGAACATAATGATATCCACGAGATTCTTGAAGGAACATGAAAGAGTTTACATAAAACATACATATTAATTTATAGTGTACTTTATAATATATGACTTACTGTTTAATTTTCTAAAAAGTTAACATTTTATAACAAATTTCAAAAAATAGTTTCCTAGACATCCAAAAATGAGTTCTAACTTCTAAATAATTTGTAGGAAAGCATGTATTTGTTTTCACAACCCTTCTTAATAAAATTATGATATTTTACAAAATAAAACCAATTATGGTAGGTTTTGTAAAGAAAAAAATTAGAAAAATTTATAGATATATATATATATATATATATATATATATTGGTGATTCATAGAATGATAAGAATAAAACACGAGTTTCATGAAGTAAACCCACCGAAGATTCTATGATAACTACAATTTTTCCACCAAATTAAACTATTATATACGTACGTTTTTTGGATTGAATTTTTTTTTTTTTTTTGAAAGAGGTCTCTATAGAAATATATTTCTGTTCTCTCTTTTTGGGGGTTGGAATTTAACGCTTGAAAATGGATGAATGTATGGACTATTAAAAGTTTCTTAGTGTCTGACAGTGGTGACGCCGACGGGAGAGTGCCGGTAATCGGAAGTCGGTATTGTGTTGAAGCTTTAGGTCTTGCCGTCAAATCTGAGTGGCGTTCTTGGTTCCACAACCATCAGGTTAGGGTTGAAAATCTATGCAGTGTATGATTTTTTTAGCCAAACAAGTTTGCATTTCTCGCATCGTAGAATCTACATTTGTTTTAGCTAATTATTCATCCAAATATTGTTGTGAAGGTGGGAGGGAGGATAACGGAGTACGACGGAGGGTTAACGTTTGTAACGGTGAGAGGAGCAGGACATTTGGTTCCACTCAATAAACCGGAAGAATCTCTCGCGCTTTTCCGTTCCTTTCTTAACGGTCAAAAACTTCCGTCACGCCCTTAGATTTCATCATCATATCATATACTCTCTTTTTTCACAGATTATTAAATAACGCATGCATAAATAAAAATTCCACCACCTATAACATATTATCATGTTACTGTTCTATTTCTGTTATATAATAAAATGATAATGATTTTGGACAACAAGTATCACATGAATGTACAAACGTGGTGAAAAAATGAACACACATCTAAAATTGGTCACGCTCACGCTAAACCATTTCCTTATTCTGAATACAAAATTTGCTTGTTTTTGTAAAATTGATGATATCGAGTCAATAGCTTTATTATCAATACAGATCGACAGGGATTAATTTGAAATTCCCGTAGAAACTCTAGGGGCATATTAGATTGATGATTGGAGATAATTTAGAAATCACCTAAATTTGAGGCGATTTTAAAGTGATTTGAAATTTGAGAAAATTTGGCAAAGTTATTGTTATAAATTTTAAGGTGATTAGAAGGGATTTGGGGACATTATGAAAAAACAATTTTCATCTCGTGTTTTCTTTTCTTGTTTTGCAAAGTTATTCTTTTCTTGTAATTCACGTGCGTATCATATCATCTCGTGTTTTCTTTTCTTTCGAAGTCATTTTTGTTATTGATCAGAAGATGTTGTTAATTGGTCTCATGGGAAGCAATTGTCAGAAAATCTACAAGGCCAAGCACAAATTAAAGAGATAAATCAATTAAATAGATAAATCAAGAACAAGCATGAATCAACGAGAAAAAGTGTCGATGGATCTGAGAAACCGAGTAATGCCACGAAACATCAATTACAACCGGAGAAAAGGAGGAATAGCATTGATAGATAAAACAAAACATTTTCTTAAATTTGTATGAATTGATGATCGAGGAAATGCAATTGCTATTGTTTGATGACAAGTTTGGGGAGACGATAAGATCAGTATGTTTCTGCAACATAGATTAATTCAAGCCTACAACAACACGTAAGTGTTGTTTTCTATATAAAATAAAAAAGCAACAGCTAAGTGAATTGGTAGAAGAAACATGAAGAGACACTCATACATCCTCTAAAACATCTAATTTTAATTGTTTTGACTTTGGTTTGTTGTCTCTTTCCACTTACGTCCTCTTGTTTTTTGGAATTCAACAAGTCACACATCGATGTTTGGGTACTGTAACTCTGCTGATCTATTGGATTGAAATAGCTTTATAAAATATTAGAACATGGATACACCAAATATGTATCTTCGTTACATTTTATACAGAGTTTCTACAAACAACACTCATGGTACAAAACCAGAAGCAAGCAAAAGTCCGCTAAAAACACTCAACAACAATGGGGACAAACACTTATAGAAGAGAAGTCTCGTCTTCTTAATTATTTTCATTTCACGTAAGAAGAGTAGATGAAAAAAAAACGCTTTTGTTTCCTACAGAACACACCAAACTGCAAATTTACTCATCCAGGATCACGCACGAGGTGCGCTCTTCTTGAATAACACATGACAATTAGGAGAAGATAAGCCACGATTAGGTCTCACCAAACTGCAGATTTACTCATCCACGATCATCGTTAACCGTAAGTTTTCTTATATTCCTTTGAATCTTTGTGTCAATCTCAGAGTATATCGTCTTTGTAATCTCAATTAAAATAGATTGATAAACTTAATTTCGCTCACGTTCTACTGTTAAAAGACCTTACCTAGGTTTATCGGAGCTATAATCTTCCGTTGATTGTGATATTCAAGTTAACAAAACCAGTTAAGGAGTCGTTGCTTCGGTGACATAAAAACCTTAGTTTCAGAGACCTGCCCTGTATTGATTTCCCAGTTTTTACGAGTAACTTGGACTTGATATCATTCTGAGTTGATTTGTTGTTGTTTAGTTTTGTATCAATCTTTATGTTCTTGTCTCGATTCTGGACCTGATTGTTGTATTTTAATCAAATTTGGAGTAGATGATGATTGAAGACGATTTCGTGGAAGATGATGAGATGAACACGATATATGAAGATGGAGCAACCGACTCTGAAGCGGAATTTCTTTCTGATTCCGATTCAGAGAACGAGATCACCTAGAGATTGGCGGAGCCAACGAAGACTGATGTATACAACAGAGATGCGTTGCTTGATAAGCTCCAAGACATTAGCTGGCCAGAAGGTGTTGATTGGATTCATAAGCTCATTGTTCTGTACGAACCGGGATAAGCCGTCAATGTAAACGACGACCTAGCACGTCTCGTGGCACTTCCATCTTCGGCGACGAAGGAATATCAATTTTCAAAGCAGAAATAGAATAGCGAGCTACAGAGATCGAAATCCTTCTCTGTCGTCCAGGCTTCTTCAACAATAGCATCTTTGTAGAATTCATGCCTCTCCGCTCCTTCATCGTAAATTTCTCTTTGGTTCTATCGACTTCTATAGTTTCTTTCCTTTTTTTTGTCGTAAAAATTCATAAAAAAGAAAAAAAAAATATTTTCTCAAATTCCATCTCTTAAGGTGGTATTTGTATTTATTGTTTTTTAACTACAAATTATCTTACAAATCATTCCAAATTACTTTTGATGTATTTTATTGTTCAAATCCCTATTTTCCAATAAGCTGAGATTTGAGAACATTTTTACAAATAACTAATCCAATAACCTTGGATTTTGAATAACTTTTATAAATACTAGATCCAATAAGGAGAGATTTGGGAAGAAAATCAAATTCATGATTTAGACACATGAAACGGCTACTTCTTGTTTACGTACCATCGGTGCAATGTAAATATAATAAACCAAAGATAACCATCCATGATTTAGACACATGAAACGGCTTATGCTGCACGAAAGAGGACAACACCAGTCACCAGACTCGTGGTTGTGAATACGTCTAGTGACCAGGTGGATCGAACCAAGAAGTGGTTACAGTGTATACATACGAATGCTCTAGCTAGATTTTGGTGGAAATAGGTTGTATTTATCGACGGGTTGAAGGTGGGAAGCAGTATCCAGTGCTTGCGAAGAAGAATCAACATTTTGTTTTGTGTGTGGTTTGTAGGTTACGATAAATCCTCCCCTTGCAACAAGCTGGAAATCTTTGAGCTAAAATCTAACTCATGGAGGGTTCTTATTGGTAACATCACTCCTTATGACGCTTTTATCGATATGCAAAGGGGTTTCCTTATGCCTTGTTGCAACCCGCTATATCGAGTCTGATTTCAAAACTTCATTGTTATCATGTGAATCAAATTTACAATTAGTCACAACAACTTTAAAACACATTTGATAATTCATTTGTATTGGTCCTTCCATTGTTCCAATGACCTTGTGATCATGTGAATGTAGTTACCAAGTAGAAACAAATAAGATAAAAACTCTTTCGTTCATCAAATCATATTCTCAATCAAAACTCTAGTTGCGACAACAACCGAGCAAGCCTTGTAGACAGCACAACCCTCAAGCTCCTGAACCGACTGGTTTTCAATACCCTTGTTGTGGTACTGGTATTTTGAGTTTCAAGTCAAAGACTGCTTCCATGAACTAAACCCTTTCTCAACCTCCTCACCATCAAAGGGGTTTCTTCGAGGTGTTGGAAGGTGTGTTTGCTGTCCAATTCATCATCTGAATCAAACGGATTTGGCCGAGTTATGCTTGGGAAGCTTTGCCGGTGATTTCCTCAAACCAACATCCTCTCTCAAAATAATATCACACAACTTGTTGCTTCAGAAAGACGAACACAACTAATAAACCTTCCTGCAGAAACCAAACAGTAATCAGGATTGATGCTGGGATTCTAACTTCTAAGCTAAGAGAATACAGAAAGATTGAAAAAAATCGGTTTTACGATACAAAAGCTTCAAAGTCCATCAAATACAAGACAAAACAGAACAATACGTTACGATAATGAGGAAAATCAACAAATAAAAACCGTGAGATCCATCGTTTCCACTTCTAACAACAGTTTACACGACAATATAACACAGCCCCAGTAAAACTTGGTCTTATTCCAACTAGCTCAAGTTCTTTCCTTCTTCCTTAATCCGACCAAAACCACTGTTCCTACCCATTTCTCCGTGTCTCTCCTTCAGCAACTTCTTCATTTTCTACTTCCTCAAATTACTACATCAAGTACCTGAAGGCCAAAGTTTCAATCTTTCACCTCTAATCACCAAGTTGGTCTAATAACAAACAAACCTAGCACAGGTAAACAAGGAAAGCAAAGAGGAAAGATCAGAGAACCTGCAGTGGGAAGATTTAACTTTTCATTGAACAGAGACAACCAAAAGATTCTACCTTTCAAACAAAGCAAACAAGATTCAGCTTTCAAACGCAGTGAACCTAAAGAGTTAACCCGTGAGAACCATTAAAAACTAGAGAAGCAACAGATTCAACTTTCCAAACACAAAGAACGTAAAGATTCATACAACCAACAGCTTTGGCCTTTCAGAGACAAATCAAAAGATTAAACCTGTAACTTGAAACCCATTAAACACAAGAAAAAGTATTATGGTCTAATATAGTATGCTTACAATTTTGTAAAATCTAAATAGCTTCGTTCTCTTTCATATTCCATACAAGAGATGAGAAACAAACTAATAATTGACCAAATTTTATTCAAAGAACATCCAGAGCAAGACAATAAATATTAGGTATTGTAAAAGAGTTAGTTAATAAATAATCTGATTCTTTTTCTTCCTTTTGTCTCCTTGCTTGATTTGCATTGAACTTGGAACATAGGAGCACCCAAGTGGATAATGATTTTCTTCTGTAGATTCTCCGAGGTCTTCTTCTCGGAAATATCCATTCTCTCCAATGATGTAAGCTGTGTTGCGAGTGGGGTTCATTACATTTTTGTCTTTATCAAAAACCACCGCGACTTTCTTCTCTTCGTCAATGAAGAAACTCCCATACGTAACATCAAATTGGCAACCAATGAGTGGTTTCATAGCCACTGCTAAAAACACCTTGCTCCACGAGGCCACTTCAGGTTCAATCTTAGTCGTAACCCAAATCTCCATATGTAATGTGTCCCAGGGCTGAAATAACACGGCAAGTTGCTCTTCTCTAACAATAGAAAGAGACACAGTATCTTCAACCTTAGAGTGAAACGGCAGACGAAGACGCGGCCCAAAACTCTCTCTTGTAAAATCAAAACAGATCAAGAAATCAGCAACGTCGTATCCCCATCCCAATGCTCCTCTATCTGGATACTTGTCTTGAGCAAACCAATAAGTATTTCCCTTGATAGACGCGCCACGTGTATAAAACTCTATCTCCCAGTCGGAAGTGATATCAAGAACCCTCCATGTATTAGAGTTTAAGCCGTAGATTTCGTACTCAACAAATGCATCTTGGACAGAATCAACAAATCTCAAAACTTTGTAGTTGGGGCATGATTTGCTGCTATTCTCGTACCCTATAGCATAACTGTACCAGTCCAACCTAGGGTGAAGGTTTCTGGGTTTGAGCCACAACTTTTGGCACGAGTAGGGATTCCAAACAACGAACCTATTTGATATAAGATTGGGAATCACTCCTCAAATCTTATGAACAACTAGAGATCAAAGTGGCAAAGCTTGTGCGGAAATGGTGAATAATAGAGATGGAATGGTGAAAGGAATGATTGACTCTCTCAATCGGTGAACGAACAAGAGTGTTTGAATCTCAGAAACACACTTAATCCGCAGCTTCAATAGAAAAGAAGTGAATCGCACACTTAGTTTCTAAAGAACAAGAACAATCTATCAAGAACACGGTCTTTGAAAGAAAACGAAAATACTTTATAAAATCAATAATCAAGGGTAATTACAAATGAACGACTAAGGGGAGCTTATATAGGCTCATACTAACGGTCTAAAGCTATAAAGAAAGGAACAAGTCAAGAAATTAAAGAACTAGCCATTGGAGGCTTTATGTATCAAATCGGCCAAATAAGGTAAGTTGGAGACTCCTTATATCTTGAAAACTTGGGAAGGAAGTGGAACGCCTTTGGAACTCTCTGGAGGAGGTAGGGAGGCTTCAGTACGTGCTCAAGTTGATAATATGACCGTTGGGAAGATTCAAGGAGCTTTGGTATGAACTCCTTAAATGCACCAAATGTGAAAAAATCTTGAAAAGGAAAGTTTAAGTGCAAGAGGATTCGCCTAATCCTCTGGATGCTGGAGTATGGTAAGACGTCTTGAGTGGTTTCTAGATGATTAATATACTCTCCTGGTCGCCAAAATCTGCTTAGTAAATGATTAATCCCGAGAGCTTCCAAATAAGGCTGGTTGAGCATGATCCGGTTTAGAAGTTGAATAACTTTTAAATCGTAATGAATTTTGGCATGAATCCAATTCTCCTCGGTTCTTTGATGAGTTACGTTTCCAAAACATCCGGTCTCGTTTCTTGGTTCGTCGTTGTTTGATCGGAATGATTTATTTAGTACTCGCATATCTCCATCGTGTCCATTGAAGATCTGCGAACTTGTATCTTCAATATCTTTCTCATATGAACTCCTTTTTAGCTGATTCTTCTTTGTGATGAACTCTAGGTTAGTTGAGTATGCTCTCCACGTCCTGGTTGAGTGTGGATGCACGGAGGGATTGAGGTCTACAAAGAACAAATCATGAAAGATAGTCTCTCCTTTATTCATGATATGTTCTCCAAGGGAGATCGTCTCTCCTTTACCCTTGGCTAGACCATCATGTCCATTGATCCTCTGCTCCAATGGTGATGGTATTCTCGATATTGTGTCATCCTCTCCTTCTTCAAAAGGTTTTGTCCTCAAAACTAATTTATCTGCACTTAGATAACTCAAGTTAGTTTTTAGAAATAAATGTGAGTTTAGAAGTTTACCTTGGATAGAGTTTTGTTGGTAGCTCGGTTGGGGTTGTGCTTGAGCATCTGGAGGTACTTCTTTTATTAACATGGAGTATATGGAACCATGTTTGTGTGGCTGACACAGAATCTCATCATCACTTGTGAAATCTCCTATCTCACTTATGTTTTCTCTCTTAGTTTTGCCTTTGATGTAGTTTGTTGAATCTGGTGGCTCATGTGTCATGTATATCTCCTTTGTTCCTGCATTAGTCTCTACACTTCTGGCAAGAAGCAAGTGTATTAACAAAGTTGTGGCATTGTTAAAAACAAAGGGATAATTTTCAGAATGAACCTTTGCATTTTCAGGAGAAGAAACAATTTCTTGTTTCTCTTTTACTTGTTGCTCAATGCTGCTAATGCTTTGGTCCGTTTCTAGAGCTGCTGCTCTACCTCCTGCTCCTTGTTCCTCTGTATGTTTAGTACCTGCAAATTTATCAACACTATTGGCAAGAAACAAGTGTGTTATGGCAGTCATGGAATCAACAAGTAAACAAGTTTCAGCTTGAAACAATTCATTGGTTTGAAGTTTGATATTCAATTGTTTCATACTTGTTTGTGTTTTTAGAAAATGATTTTGATTCTTAGAATTATCTAAAGAATCTAAATCTTCTTCATTCTCTTCTGTATTTAACAAACTCATTATCACATCCTTTGAATCATTTGAGATAAATTTAATCAATGGACTACTTACCTGATTAAACTCCTTGGTGAGTTTGTTTCTGATGTCTACCACTTCATATTGGTTTACTGATTCATTCAGCTCGTGTTTAGCTTCATTGGGGCTCATTCCCTTGGTTGTGTGCTCCATGATATAATCAAAACCTGTAGGAACATCTTTGGGCAAAGACAAGTGCTTTATACTAGAATTGGAAAAATTAAAACATGTTTTATCAAGACAGTCACTTAACTCAGATAAATTTAAATTCTGTTCTAGTGATGTTGATTTTATTATTTGTCTTTCAGGGCAAGTTACAGCAAAGTGTTCTCTCTTGTGACATCTATAACATGTCGGTTCTTTTAATTTTATAAAGCTAGAGTTAGAAGACTTACCTTGAAGTGATTTTCCTTGAGGTTCAAGTGAGGGTATAGGGATTGACTTTTGTTGAACCTCCTTCACCTGAATTGGTTTCTCACCCTCTCTTGTAAATTTCTGAAACATAAGCCTCTTAGGGGTGTAGCTTTGGTTGTGGACCCTCTGTACAAACTCCCTATACATTCGCTGCTTGAGATCTCCCCAAGTAAGAATGGGCTTATTGTAGTGGGACAGAAGTTCTTCACTTATCCACCATGAAGAAGCTTCTCCAACAAGTGAGTTAACAGCTGTGGCTAGTCTCTCTTCCTTTGGGATGTTGTGGAACCGAAACCAATACTCAAGTTCCCTCTCCCAATTTATATAAGCTTCTGGCCCTTGCTTATGACCTGAAAAGGTTATGAGTTGAAAATCAAATTTTTCACAACTATTACCTTGGTTGCTTTCTGTTTGGTAGGTGTAACATGGTGAAGTGTGGTCTGGCGGTTCTGGCTCCATGTCACCACGTCCTGGCTCACCTTCTTCCCATCTATCAACCTCATTGATGTCCTCACTCTCATGAGCATACTCATCTTGGTATTCTAATTCTTCACCATTCTGCTCAGTTTCTTCAAAACTGATTTGAGAATCAGTTTCTTCACACCATGGCTTGTCTTCATGGTAAGAGCTGATTTCTGAGCCAGTTTCTTCGGTCCAAGTCTCCTCTACAAACTCTTCTTCCTCCTCTCTACTGATTTCAGAATCAGTTGCTTTACAAAAGTTGTTGTCGGATTCTTCACCTCCACTTCAAGAGTGGTTCTCTTCTTCACCCCAATCTATCTCAGATGTATTGTACTCATTTACTTCATCATCATAGTCCATAATTCTTGGGTTTTGAATTTGTACCTTGCAACAGAAGAGTCAATAGTTCAGAGGCGTGATAATGAATGATGCTATAATATAGTCTAAAGGATGCAAATGCTTGAAATAAAAATGCTTAATGTGATTAAATGTCTTAATGTCCTAATAATAATATTGAATTCAAACGAGCAAATGCTTCTTGTTTTTTTTTTTTTTTTTAAATTAATGGATGCACAAACGAAATGGACAAGAAGGAATTAACAAATGATGGAAGTTGACAAAACTAAAAAATATGGCAATGAGAACCGTGTGGATACTTATGGCAACGACTTATGGGAACAATAATGGCAATGCAACGGGCAAATGAACAAAAGGAAACTAGATATGGCAAAAACAGAAATGGTGGTCAACGTAGTGAATGCTAACAATCAAACATGATCTTTTGGCTCTTTCTTTTTGAATGCGGCAAGAACAAAATGCAGAAAAATGGTCAATATGAATGAAGGAAACAACAATAGCAGAACAAATGCAAAGAATCGATATGGGCTATATATATATATATATTATTTTTTTGATTTTCTGGAAACAAACAACGAATAACTGAAACAGAAATTCTCTTTTTTTTTTTTTAAATGAATCAAATATCCAGGAAACAAAGAAAAATAATTTTTATGGGATTTTATATTTTATAAAATTTCAAATAAACAGAAACAACTAAAAACAAATGCATTTTTTTTTTTTTTGTGATTTTCGATTTTAGATGAAAAATAAAAAAATAACAAAGCATAAAATAACATAAGATAGAGGTTAAAGAGATACAACCTGATGGATAGGAGCTTTTAAAGCTCTGATACCAGATGATATAAGATTGGGAATCACTCCTCAAATCTTATGAACAACTAGAGATCAAAGTGGCAAAGCTTGTGCGGAAATGGTGAATGATAGAGATGAAATGGTGAAAGGAATGATTGACTCTCTCAATCGGTGAACGAACAAGAGTGTTTGAATCTCAAAAACACACTTAATCCACAGCTTCAATAGAAAGGAAGTGAATCGCACACTTAGTTTCTAAAGAACAAGAACAATCTCTCAAGAACACGAAACGAAAATACTTTATAAAATCAATGATCAAGGGTAATTACAAATGAACGACTAAGGGGAGCTTATATAGGCTCATACTAACGGTCTAAAGCTATAAAGAAAAGAACAAGTCAAGAAATTAAAGAACTAGCCGTTGGAGGCTTTATGTATCAAATCGGCCAAATAAGGTAAGTTGGAGACTCCTTGTATCTTGAAAACTTGGGAAGGAAGTGGAACGCCTTTGGAACTCTCTGGAAGAGGTAGGGAGGCTTCAGTACGTGCTCAATTTGATAATATGACCGTTGGGAAGATTCAAGGAGCTTTGGTATGAACTCCTTAAATGCACCAAATGTGAAAAAGTCTTGAAAAGGAAAGTTTAAGTGCAAGAGGATTCGCCTAATCCTCTGGATGCTGGAGTATGGTAAGACGTCTTGAGTGGTTTCTAGATGATTAATATACTCTCCTGGTCGCCAAAATCTGCTTAGTAAATGATTAATCCCGAGAGCTTCCAAATAAGGCTGGTTGAGCATGATCCGGTTTAGAAGTTGAATAACTTTTAAATCGTAATGAATTTTGGCATGAATCCAATTCTCCTCGGTTCTTTGATGAGTTACGTTTCCAAAACATCCGGTTTCGTTTCTTGGTTCGTCGTTGTTTGATCGGAATGATTTATTTAGTACTCGCATATCTCCATCGGGTCCATTGAAGATCTGCGAACTTGTATCTTCAATATCTTTCTCATATGAACTCCTTTTTAGCTGATTCTTCTTTGTGATGAACTCTAGGTTAGTTGAGTATGCTCTCCACGTCCTGGTTGAGTGTGGATGCACGGAGGGATTGAGGTCTAGAAAGAACAAATCATGAAAGATAGTCTCTCCTTTATTCATGATATGTTCTCCAAGGGAGATCGTCTCTCCTTTACCCTTGGCTAGACCATCATGTCCATTGATCCTCTGCTCCAATGGTGATGGTATTCTCGATATTGTGTCACTATTGAAGTCTTGCGCGATGCACAACAACAAACCGTCGCAGTGATGGACTTCGGATATATTGACTCGATCAGAATCGTCAAGGGTGATAAGTTTACCTCGATAGTTTATAGATGGGTCAACGCCCTTGTGAATTCTATGGAGATCGAGGCTAGTTAAATAAACCCGAAAATCAATCACCATGACCACCATAAACTCCCTTGCTGCTGCTGCTTTTGCTTGACCAAGGTGCTTCTTTACAAAGAAGCGCCCTTTGGATAAAGTGTTCCACTTTTTGCAAGCAGATCGGAATCCTCTCAGGGATGTCATCGGAAGCCTAATGAGCACCTCCTCTGTTAGATCCCTTGGAAGATCGGACATCCTCTTGGATTCTTTCGAATTTCAACCACGTACGATGTAACATAAATCTGCTAGCTTGAAGAAGCTAACTTCCGACCAAAACTCTCTTTTTCCTCTGCGGTTACAAGGTTTTGTTCCGGCTACTGATCTGAAGATATAGAAACATTTTAACTGAAGCTGAGCCAATCGTGGGCTTAGATTCTAATGGGCTCTTCTAAATATCCTTCCGACGTTTCTTAGTTTACAAAGAAAAGATGATTGGATTACTTTGGAAGTAAGCAACTGGAAAATGTCCAAAATAGCATCGGAAGAAGAGAAGAATGAAAAGATAACGACGTAAAGAGATTTTGCTTGTCCAAATTAAAATAGCATCGGAAGAGAAGAAGAAGAATGAAAAGAGAACGACGTATAGAGATTTTGCTTGACGAAGAATGAAAAGGGAACGAAGAGGAAGAATGAAGAATGGAATTTTACTTGTTGAGGTTTGGATTCGTATTCATATTTGATATATAATTTTGACCAAACTTTGTTCCCAGAAGGAAAAAAAGGAATACGAATCCAAACGTCAACAAGCAAAATCACATCCTTAGAATCATCCCATCCTTCATCAAGTCGTGAGACCATATTTGAAGTATATTATTCATTCATAATTAACTAGCATTAGCTTCAACCTTCAAATTCATATCTTTCTTTCATCCAAGAGTCAAACGATAACCCAATGGCTTGATGTGTCTTGAACTTATACTCAATGCAGTTAATAATTAGTATATTAAAGTCTGTGTCACCGCCTAAGTAAGGCAGGCATTACAAATGTAACATATCTTAAAATTTTATTTTAAAAAAAAACAGATTTACGAATGTTTGCCAACTTTTTTTGATGACTCAATTATTTTATTAAAATCATTGAGTCATTGGGTATTTTTTTCTTTTGAATGTTTGCCAATTTTTTTTGATGACTCAATTATTTTAAAATCATAACGGGGTTTGTTACAATTAGTAGTTCGGTTTTTTTTCTCTATGAATTTGCCCACTGTTACAATTCTTCTTTCTTTTGAGAATCTGTGTTTTGTAAAGTAGAAAGATAAGTGAGCTTCGAGTTTTGGAATGGTACATGATCTTCTTTTTTTGCTAAGGCAAATCGCAAAAATGATGATATCGTTTTAGTCAAAAAAAATATATGATGATATCGCGTTTTGGAACAGTGAGTTGAAATGATCTTTCTTAACATTCTGAAACTTCTGAAACTTATATCGGGCGATTTTGGCAAGGATAGATAAACAATAAGGGTCAAAGTGAAATTTTACTGGAAGATTTCTTATCCAAAACCCAAATTCTCTCTGCTCTTCCGCTAAAACCCTCCTCCTCCTTCTCCTTCTCCTTCTCATTTGTCTCCTCCTCGTTCCTGGTCCTTTCTCCAATGGAGTCACTCCTGCACGCGTCTTCGTCGCTGGTGTCTCTCAGGCCCAGAACAGACGGCCGAGATTCGTTCATCAACCCGCCGCGCGTGTGTCTCAGTCCTAGTTTCGGCCGCAGAGGATCTAAATATCTTCCTTTGGTCGCGGCGGCGAAGAAGAAGAAAAGCAAGAAAGATGACAATCACAGCTTTTCCGCTAGACCTGACGAGGCCACTGGTCCATTTCCCGAATCCATTATTCTTAAAGAGGTTCTACTTCTTTCTGCTGATTTCGATTTTGTGGACATTCTGTTATCCCCCACCAGTTTGTAGATATCTTAAGATTGAATTATAATACAGAGAGGTTTTCACCTTTAGACTTTCTCTGGGTTGTTCCAATTTCTCTTAGCTAGCTTATGAGAACGAAGATAGTAATGAATGATTATTGAAATTCTGCATTTCTGGTTCAACGTTGATGCTGAAGTTGTGTAATTGTTTTTTTTTTATGGATTGGATTTGCAGAAGAAGATCGATGAAGAAGGTGACCTTCTTCCTGAGTTTGCTGATGCTGAAGAAAGTAAGTGGTTTTGTTTCAAACTATATCTCTGGCCGTGTTGGTTTCATTTACCAAAATGAATTTGTTTGTTGAAATTATCTCTCTTTTTTTTCTCTCTAATTTGCACAGAGGAGCTATATGAGTTTCTGGATCTTCAGCTTCAGAGTGACTTGAATGAGGAAAGGAGTAAGTTCATCTTCCTTGAACCGTTTTAATTTTACTCTTGATGATTCAACCTGGTAAATGTGCTTACGCGTTATATCTGGAAGCTGGGACTCTTCTCATTAGCTAGCCAATACCCTTGTTCCTGCTAAACATATGATGTGATTCATGTGAAATCTCAACTTTCTTATGTAGATGTGGAGGGTGATAATGTAAGTAGAGGATATGGAAATTTTAACACTAGTAGAAGGAGAGGAAACATGCAAATACGTTACTAGTTCGTAGTGAGATAGCGAGAAAGCCATGGATTATGTGATCAGTTTGATATCACTCCATCTGGTGATTTATATAACCTATGTTTGTGCAGTGAGGCACTATGAGGTGGTTTACTTGATTCATGAAAAACATGCTGAGGAGGTCGAAGGCATCAATGAGAAAGTGCAAGGTGAAAAATATTTCCTTTCTCATGTAACTTTGTTCATACCCACTAGATGTCATGTAGGACTGATGAAAAAAAATCCGAATCCGAATCTATATCGTTTACTTTAGTTATGGCGGTAATTGTGTTTGTTGATATTCAGAATTCCTGAAGGAGAAGAAGGGGAAAGTTTGGAGGTTTAGTGACTGGGGAATGCGTAGGCTGGCCTATAAGATACAGAAAGCTGAGAATGCACACTATATACTGATGAACTTTGAGATGGAAGCGAAATACTTAAACGAATTCAAGGGATTGTTGGATGGTGATGTAAGGGTGATTAGGCATCTCGTGATGAAACGTGATGAGGCCATTACAGAAGACTGCCCTCCACCTCCAGAGTTTCACTCTGTCCGGGCAAGTATGAACGACGATGACTTTAGTGATGATGAAGAGGAAGAGGAAGATGCTGATAATGTAGAGTATGAAGTAGATGATGATGGTAATGTCGTTATGGTGTTGTATGAAGATGAAGAAGAAGAAGAAGAAGAAGAAGAAGGGGCTGATGAACTGGAACAAGGACAGGACCAGTCAACTAACACCAGTAGAGAAAACCGGCGAACAGTTAATGTAGGAGGTTAGAGCTGTTTGTAGAATTTTGGGTCATGTATTGGATCATAAGGTCACTTTTACTCACAACAGCATCGTTCAAGTACAAAAACAAGAAAAGATGAAAGAAACCTCAATCGTTAAATAGCATTTTTATATAAAAATCATTGAACGCTTAACTCGTTTGAAGCCGTCTCAGGGAACATAAAGAAACAACAATCCATAATAACTCAAAGCAACAGTACCACTAAATTAGAAACTAGATGAAACAACATCAAATGATTCAAATACTGTGAAAATTTGAATCAAGATCCGATTTCATTCCCGGATTGAGATCAGCTTGAAGTTAAAAACTAGCGTTTAGAAGGCCTAACGTCATCACCGGTAACAGCTCCTTGCTCGCTGTGGTCCTTAGCGACCCTCTTCCTCTGGGGCAGAGGCGCAGATTTGCTAGCAGACAAGTTAACGTCCTCATCAACATCGTCTTCATCATCCTCCTCGTCATCGATGTCTTCTTCCACGCCATTCTCCTCCGGGTTAAAATCACTTGCGTCCTCCTCGTCTTCACCCTCACCAACCGGCCTCACCAGATACTCTGTCCCAAGATCCTCCTGCACAGGTTTGAATGTAACATCATCAATCAAAATATGCTCTGTGAGTGATTTGCAGTTTCACTTTAAGTAATGTAATTGGGGGAAACCAAACAGAGCAAAATGGTTACTTTCAATGGGTTTGAATTTTCTCATGTGAAGACTTTTACGATGACAGAAATTAGCACTCAATAGAAAAATAAATAACTTTTTTTGTTCCCCTTTTAAATAGCACTACTTCAGGTTTTACTCGAACTTCGGCATTAACAGGAAACGTTTTACAGATTTTAGAAGAACTGAAGCATGACCACTGTTTGACCCAGAGAACAAAAAGAAAGACTAAAAACCCTAATTTTGATTTGGGGAAAACAGAAAACCGATAAACCCAACTCGGGCGTTAACATAAAATTTTCAAGGACAGTTCATAGATTTCAAAAATGGTGTTTATTCGAATCAGATCTAGTCTGTCTTCGGTGAAAATCGAGACTCATACGAAGATTAAGAGTGTAATTAGACCTAAAGATACGCAGAAAACACTAGATCTATAATCTGCTCTCAAGGATTATAGCTCAAATCAAATATATATAGACTAGCATATTTCACGGGAAACAAAAATGTCTATAGAAATAAAAGCCCAAGAGATTCTACCTCTTCTTCATCGTCCTCCTCGTCGTCATCATCATCATCATCATCATCATCGTCATCGTCTTCTTCCCCACCGTCGAATTCTTCATCGTCGTCTCCGGTAACTTCTTCTCCTCCTTCGTTTGTTTCTTTCACTTCACTGTCGTCGTCGTCGTCTCTCAGAACCTTAACAGTAGTTTCCTCCTTGAGTTCCTTATCATCTTCTACAGGCGCCATCTCACTTTCAAAGAGAATTACGTTTCCAGAAGATTTTCTTAGAGAGAAGAAAGACGCCGCGGCAGAAAAAAAGAGAGAGCAGAAGCTTCGAACCAGCTTTAGCAGTAGAACCCAATAAATTCAATCTCAGCCGTTCAATCTGAACATTTACCAGGATTGATGAGATGGCAACACATCGAACGGTTCGTATGAGAGAACAAGGTGGTTTTGCTGAAGATGGTAAAATACGAACCGATTCGATGAATAAAATAATAAAATAATTAAGATATCATTTTCTCCGAGGAGGCACACGTGCGAATAGTAAACGTTCAATTTGTTTGGGCCGTAAAATATAATTTCCTTGGGATATACCATCCGGATGTGAGGCCCAATATAGCATATATCCTTTTTATTTACATATATTTTGTCGTCAACTTATTAAAATGTTTAGGTTTAACTGAAAACTGAACCAAATAACCTAATTACGGTATGGTTCGATTCGTTTTTTGTTTTGTTTTGCTCACCTTTATAAATAAAAGATTATTGTTGATAGTAAAGGAAACTAATAAATAGTATATCTTATTCATAACTTTTTGTTTAAAATCTTATTATTTGTAATTCATACCCAAAAAAATACATATATTAATTTGCAATCAAATATCTGATAATGTCACCACTCATAGCGGCGATATCATGGACGATTTTGTTACGTTCGGTCAACGGAGTACTTCCGGCAAATTGCGCCTCGCACTCATCCGACACCGACACAACACTTTTTAAATCAGACATTGCGTTGGATAACTTCCCAGATTTCAAATCAGCCAACGTTGCCGGTAAAAATTTATGAACTGCTGTGCCGTACGCCTTGATACAAGTATCGTACTTCGTGGAGTCTTGACCGGTTTTGATGTTGATCGAGAGGAGATATTGTAACATCTCGTTCACTTTCTTTGACGTCGCGTCCACAGAGATCAACGCAAGCACTTTATGAACAACAAAGAAACAATATATTTAGAAAAGCGAACGAACACTGTTTTATACATAATTAATTGTTTTTATCAAAAAAAAAAGAAGAAACATATATATGTATCGTATTTGACTATTTGTAATGTAATGACTCAAAGTAGCGAAGAAAGAGAGATGTTAAAATAAAACAACCAAAAATGGAATAGTAGAAAATTGGCAAAATTTTACATTCATCATGTCGAACAAGAAAACCATTCCGACACTTTTTCGTTTTTTCACGAACTATATATTAATCAAGTCGTCCTTTAGGTTAATTTAAAACATGGTTTACAGACGAAAAAAACTATAACAATAATATGTTGTGATCTCACCAGGCCAACGTGCGTTCTTGCTTCTAGGATCAAGATTGAGAGTCGAGCTGCATAGACTTGGATAAAGGTTTCGTTTGCAGAGCTGTTTTATGATGTTTGGTTCCTCAGTCGACTGATTTTGTTGAGACAAGGCTATTTGGACTTGGATACACACGACAAAAATAGAGAATAATTTCATGAAATTATTCATTTTTACTGTTTTGATATTGGGTGATCTTTTGAAAGCTACACAAAACAAACGTTAGTGAGTGTTGTTATTTAATTTGAAGGAGGGCTTTTTATAGGTTTAAAAGTTCTTTAGTCTTCAATCTTCAGATTGCATACAGATTGCATCATTATTAACAGTTGACCACAAAAAAAGGCATTATTAACCTTTTTCGTTGACCAGCAGAGACTATGAACATTATTATGGCATTAACATTTTTGACTATGAACGTAATTTTCTTACTATGTAATGTTCTTTCTTGTTGACCTTAATTGAATGTGTTTGACTAGCTAGATGAGCATACATATGATATTAGATGGTTATTTGCACCATGAGCAAATCGTGTTTGATATGGATTTTATATGTTTTTATTTCCTAAAGTGACATATATGTTTTTTTTTTTCCAACTTCCAATCATGTTTTTAAGTTTCGGAAAAAGGGTATTATAATAGGGTTTAGGAGGATACCCACTTTTAACATCCCTTGATGGTTTTTGATTTTGAATGGCAAGGCTACGAAAGACATACGTANATCATGTTTTTAAGTTTCGGAAAAAGGGTATTATAATAGGGTTTAGGAGGATACCCACTTTTAACATCCCTTGATGGTTTTTGATTTTGAATGGCAAGGCTACGAAAGACATGCGTAGGACATGTTCTCCCTGGACTTAATTCAATTGCATATACGTTTGAAAAAAACTTACGATTCAGAAGAACATGAATACATGTTTTATATAGAAGAAGAAGAAGAGTCTCACACTTTAGCATTGCATTTGAGAGACGCTTGAATGAACATAAAAGCCTCCCAGATTGGTTGAGAATGGTTAGGTTTGGACCGGTTTCCAAATAAACCAAAATCAAACGCTAGATTTTTGGACTGGGTTGTTCTTCTTCGTTTCAGCTTCTCTCGCTGTATTTGAGAGACGCTTGAATGAACATAAAAGCCTCCCAGATTGGTTGAGAATGGTTAGGTTTGGACCGGTTTCCAAATAAACCAAAATCAAACGCTAGATTTTTGGACTGGGTTGTTCTTCTTCGTTTCAGCTTCTCTCGCTGTTCGATATTCACTGAAATCCCTAACCTATCCAAAGTGTTCTTCTTCTTCTTTTCAGCTTCTCTCGCTGTTCGATATTCACTGAAATCCCTAAATTCTGGATCTCGAAATTAAGCGTCTTGTTAACGACGTAGACTCGAAGTTTACTCGTCTCAATCATCTGCTTCTACCGATTCTTCTCTTTCGGAGTTTCTTAGCACAAAGTTTCTGGGTAGATTTCTGTTTCGTTAAAATTTTCATATTTTGGATCAATTGTTTAGCTTATCGATGCTTCCACTTGCTTGATCTTTACCTGAATTTGCGATTTAACCTTTCTCTGTTTGTACCCCCTATTTGCGTTGCGTTGTTCCCAATTCTCTCCTATCTCCTCTTTTTTTTTGTGTGGAAAAATCTGTTAAATTTCAATTGTTTAGCAACTTCTCGATGCCTACACATCCTTCCTCCAATTTCTCGCTTTTTACTTCAATACCAAACATCACTCTGTTTCTAATTGAGAATTTGTCTTCGTTTATTTACCTGCAGAGAAGATGAATCTCTTCAGCAGACTACCAGAGGAGGTTCTTTGCCATATCCTGTCTTTCCTTACGACAAAAGAGGCTGCTTCAACATCGCTTCTCTCGACGAGGTGGCGCAATCTGCTTGCATTTGTCCCTAACCTTGTCCTTGATGGCTCTGAGTTTATGCATCGTAAAGCGGGTAAGCGAGAAAGAGACAGGATTCTCCAGAGCTTCATGGACTTTGTGGATAGAGTGTTGGCTTTGCAGGGCGATTCCCACATTAAGAAATTCTCCCTCATCTGTAGATCTTGTGTTGGTTTGGATCGTATGAATCGCTGGATAGGTAATGTGCTGCAGCGAGGTGTTTCGGACCTCGAGCTTTTCATCGGTGGTGACTATTATGATGCTTTTCTGTCTCACGAGATGTTCGTCCGTAGGACTCGGTGGTGGCCTGGAGCTAACTGCATTTTCTCACCAATGCTTAAAACTCTAGTTGTTAACCCAAGTTGGATTTTCTCGGATAAGCTTGAGACGCTTCTGCTGAATTTCCCTGCGCTTCAGGAACTAGACTTGAGTATGTTTCATTGGGGTGGTTCGGGTGAAACCGTGTCAAGTGCAAGCCTCAAGAAGATGACTATCCGTGCCAGCAGTTGTCTAGGCTTGCTGAATCCAAAGAGCATTTCTTTTGATACTCCAAGTCTGCTTTACCTTAACTACTCTGATTTTGTTTCCGAGGACTATCCAAAGCTTAACTTGGCAAATGTAGTTGAGGCTCGGCTCAACCTTATGGCACACGAATGTCAAATCAAGCTTATACGAGGGTTAAACTATGAAGGGTATGCTGAGGTTCAGCCATGTGGGAATGTGTGGAAGCTCATGAGTGCCTTAAGAAATGTTAAGAAACTTACCTTATCTTCTGATACTCTCTAGGTCAGTTATTATTTTGCTCTCTCGTGTAATATTTTTTTTGTTAGCAAAGTAAAAGAAATCTGTCATCCTTGGTGTAAACTCAAATTCTTGAAGCTAAGTCTTTGCACTGATAATAATGCAGAATCAAAGATCCTCTTATTTTGAATTTACGACCAATATCACAGCTTGGTTTTTGTCTTGTGTCAGCTGCTTTCTCTACGCTGTGAATCAATGCCGGTTTTAGACAACCTCAAATGGTTAGAAGTTGAGGGTAGAGTGAGACGAGGATGGCAAGCAATGCCGGTTCTCCTAAGGAACTGTCCACATTTAGAAACTCTTGTCCTTGAGGTATAATCAACACAACTCATATGTCATCAAAACATACCAAAGACGTACAGTGAATCATTCTTTGAAATATCTTACTGTCTCTCCTTTCTGCTTTCAGGGTCTTATACACTATGTGACTGATAAATGTGGGGATGTTTGTGATTGCATTTCTCGGGAGGACAAGGGTCGTTCGCTCGTATCTTGTCCAGTGAAAAAGATAGAGATTATAATGCTTAAAGGAACGAAGAGAGAGATGGAAATGATAAAGCATTTCTTGGAGTCTTTCCCTTGCTTGAAGGATATGGAGATATATCCCGAAGAGGATGATGATCTTTCTGACTCTGAAGTACCTAGAGATTTTGAACATGTTGTGCAGACGGTGAAACTCTACAACGAGTTATCGAGTTGTGATGTTCGCTTCCTGCACGTACAATGAGTCTACGAGGAACAAAACTCGGCAGAGTTTTGCCAAAATTGTACTCCTCTGGTTTATTGTTTTAGGAAAGACTAATAGAGTCAGTTGCTTGTTTGGATATCTAAATCAAATTAGAGGAGTTTGTGTATGAGACACACTGAATTTCTAATTTAGTTTACTGTTTATTGACCAAAACAGGTTCCTCGAGTTATTCTCAGCATAATTATTGAATCATATCAAATTTTGGATAAGATTTAAGTTTCATCATAAGCATAATTGAGAACACATATCTCGAGTTATTCTCAGCATAATTGTTGTGTCATCGATTTTGGATAAACATAAATTACAACTATGAATCAGAACTGCAAAACCACTAGAAAAAAAAAAGTATTGAAGCTTGAAGAAGAATAAGAACTTTAATATCGTTTTAATATCTGGGGAAGCAAGATTGGCTTGGGTTTGTTTATTTGACATTTCTAGTTTGAGTTTCAGAGTTTTTTTTGAAATAAAGATATTTTTCATTGACTTGTTGAAATCAAATTTTTTTTTTAATTTTTTAAAAAGAGGAAAATAACTCGTCTCATATTCATCAACTATGATCACGTGTGATGTGAATATCTTAAACAATTTATTATTTTGTAAAATCTCATTCATATTTTGGAGATATATTTTACGAACATTCGGTTGGAAACCTAATTAGCAAAATGGATTCAACCAAGAGAAGAAAAAACAAGGAGATAGCTGCGCATGAGGAGAAGCTTCCATGGGAGTTGATTGAAGAGATACTCTCTCGTGTTCCTCCTAAATCCCTTGTTCGCTTCAGAACCGTATCGAAACGATGGAACGCTCTCTTCGACGACAAGACGTTCATCAACAACCACAAGTCGACGTTTCGATTCATCTTGACGACCAAATCCAAGATTTATTCGGTAAGCATAGATCCCAATATAGTGGTGCGTGAGCTAACCTTGGATATTCCCGGTTTAGGATCTCAAATACGTAATCACTTGGTTGATTGCGATGAGTTCTTGCTATGTCGCATGGATCAAGGAGCCGCCGTTTGGAACCCGTGGCTGAACCAGAGTACATATATCAAGGCCGAGGTTAGCCGACCTATACTTCAATTGGATGGCATAGGTTATGATAGTAATAAGAGAGTTGGCGTAAGTGTTTACAAGACCATCTGGTGGTTCAAATATCCTACCGAGTGGAAAATCCATGACCTTGCCTCCGATACATGGAAAAACGTCCAGTCGGATTCTGATGGTAGTGGTCAGGGAGCAAAACGTTCTAAGTTACATTGTGGTGTATCGTTGAATGGAACTGTGTATTGGGTTGCTTTTTATAACAAGACTGATCCCTTGTACCACCTAACTAAATTCGATTTTTCGAGGGAAGGATTCTACACAATTTGTGATCTGCCATGTGGGAAGAACCATCCTCAAGATGCTCTTGTCCTTAGAGTCTTTAACGGAGATCGGTTTTCGTTGTTAAAGCAATGCCACATAACAAAGAAGATTGAGATTTGGGTGACCAAGAACAAGATTAACGTTGGGGGTGGTGCTGATGTGGTTTGGATGAATTTCATGGCTGTTTCAATTCCTAAATTTCCAGGTTTAGTACATACCGAATCCTACTCTCAGCCAAGTTACTTCATCGACAATAAAAGGCTTGTCGTGTGTTCGTGCGATGAAACTGGCATGGCTTGGATCTATGTTCTGGCGGAAAACAAGCTCATCAGCAAAGTCCAAATAGATTCTGTGATTGATCCTTGGCCTTTTCATTGCACTTATTTTCCCAGCTTGGTCACGGTTCCTCGAAGTCAAAGAGATGAAGCAGGATTACAAGTTTGATTTTATAATGTGTGTTTTCTTGTTTGGTTGTTGAGATGAAGCTTATTTTGATTAGGATTTTGGTGTTTTTATTCACAAACCATCTTCTTTGTTGCAACTAGAGACTTTGCTCATTTTCATTTTTGTTTCTCCTCTTTTGAGAGAAACAATTTCTTTTAGATTTTCTTAGAGCAAACTGTAGTTTAATTTGAACGTTTAACGGGCTAAGTTTGTACTCTAGAAATTTTTTTTTTTTGAAGAATTTGCTAATTAGCTTTTCACTTATGGTCCAGTCATATATATTTCAAAATTTATAATTTAGGAAAACAAATTGTTTAAAATTTTAATTGACTAAAAAATAGATTTTGAGAAACAAAAACCAAAACTCATTTCAAAAACCACAAACATTCAAGGCCCGTATATAATTCATACTATTTCAAAAATAAGAATTTTCTGTTTTTAATTCTCCTTATATTGCTGTAAAAAAAAATTCTCCTTATATTAGTAGTTTTTTTTTGTCGGTCTCCTTAATCGGATATATTTCAATTTAGAAAATAGAAACTTAAAATAAGAAAGTAGGGTTGCTGGTTGCACACACACACAAAAAAAGGAAATAACACGTGTCATACTCATCAACTATTTTCACGTGTGAATACCTACCTAACAGTTTATTGTTTTGTAAAATCTCAATACTGTGTATATATTGGAGAAATATTTTACGAACATTCGGTTGGAACCCTATTTAGCAAAATAGATAATGGATTCAACCAAGAGAAGAAAAAACAAGGAGATAGCTGCGCACGAGGAGAAGCTTCCATGGGAGCTGATTGAAGAGATACTCTTTCGTGTCCCTCCTAAATCTCTTGTTCGCTTCAGAACCGTATCGAAACGATGGAACGCTCTCTTCGACGACAAAACGTTCATCAACAACCACAAGTCGACGTTTCGATTCATCTTGAAGACCAAATCCAAGATTTATTCGGTAAGCATCGATCCCAAAATAGTGGTGCGTGAGTTAACTTTGGATATTACCGGTTTAGGATCTCAAACACCTAACGACTTGGTTGAAAGCGATGAGTTCTTGCTATGTCGCATGGATAAAGAAGCAGCGGTTTGGAACCCGTGGTTGGAACAGAGTATATGGATCAAGACCGAGCTTAGATTTCAGATCAATGGTATAGTTTATGATAGTAATATAAAAACTGAGGAAAGTGTTTACAAGAGCATTTGGTATAACCGGGACCAGTTATACCCTGCCGAGTGGAGATTCCATGACTTTGCCTCCGATGCTTGGAAAGACATGAAGTCGACTTCTGGTTGTCAAAATCAGGGGAAATCAATTCATACGGCACATACCACAACAAGTGTATCGTTGAATGGAACTTTGCATTGGATTGCTTTTAATGACAAGACTGATCCCTTGTACCACCTATATAGCTTCAGTTTTTCGAGGGAAGGATTCTTCAAATTTTGTGACCTACCATGTGGGATCAACCATCGTCGTGATGCTCTTGTCCTTAGGGTATTTAAGGGAGATCGGTTTTCGTTGTTAAAGCAATGCTACGAAACAAAGAAGATTGAGATTTGGGTGACCAATAGCAAGATTAATGTTGGGGATGGTGATGATGTAATTTGGATGAATTTTATGACTGTGTCGATACCTAACTTTCCAGGTTTAGTTCAGACCGGATCTTACTCTCAGCCAAGTTACTTCATTGAAGATAAAAGGCTTGTCATGTGTTTTTGCGACGAAACTGGTCAGGCTTGGATCTATGTTGTGGGGGAAAACAAGTTGATCAGCAAAGTCCAAATAGATTCTATGGTCGATCTTTGGCCTTTGCATTGCACTTATTTTCCCAGTTTGGTCCCAGTTCCTTTGAGGTCAAGAGAAGTAGCAGAATTACAAGTTTAATTTTATTACGTTTGGTTTCTTGTTTGCTTGTTGAGGAAGCTATAGTTGATTTGGATTTTAGTGCTTTTATATTCTCAAACCATGTTTTTTTTTTTTTTTTTACAAAAGGGCTTTCAATTAAAATGCATGAAACAAAATACAAGCTATGACTTTTGCAAGTCATACAGTTTGGTTGAGAGTGATCAGAGATAGAAGTTTAAGATTACACTTTAGCTAGACTTGAAAAACAAACCAAGATAAAAAGAAACTAGAGTGAGGTACGAAACAACCTTACTAAAACATACTAGTTGATTTGTCCACGTCCACCTCGGCCTCGTCGATCGACCTCGGTTTCCACGATTACCAACTACAGTCCAGAGCATTTCCTGAACTTTTTGAGTTGGTTTGATTAGTCTCCCACCTCGGCTCGTATGTGAAGAAGAATTTTCCAACGAGTCATTTTGATCCAAAAGAGCAAATTGATTTTCCTCCATTCTCATACTATCTTCATCATTTTCCTCAGTCGTACATATTGTAGTTTTACCAGCAATATGTGTAGTTGAATCCAAGTCTGAGAGTAGTAAAGAGAGAGGGTTAACTTGCTTAAGTTGGGTGGCATCTAAAGCAACCTCAGAGATGGTTGCAGTTCTCAAACCATGTTCTTTGTTGCAACTAGAAATCTTTGCTCCTTCTCCTTTTTGTATGTTTTTTTTTTGGGAAAACTCCAAATAAATTTATTCTTTTTTATTGAATACCTTATTTATTTTTCCCTTTGAATTTTTGCAACAATCGCAAAGTAAAAGGGGAAAGTAGAAAAAAAGTTAAAATTTATTATCTAGTGGACAAAAGTTTTGATAATGTCAGCAGTCATATCGGCGATATCATGTGTGGCTTTGTTACGTCCGGTCAACGGCAACGGAGAATGTCCGGTGAACTGGTCCTCACAAATACCCGGCACCGTCACAACGTCATTCATGTCAGACAGCGCCTGAGAATACTTCTTAGCCTTTAGATCCGCCAACACCGCCGGTAGAAACCTACGAATCGCTGCGCCGTACTCCTCAATGCAAGTTCCGTACATCTCGAACTCTTCACGGCGTCCGATGTCCTTAAAAACGGAGCCGAGATATTATTCTAACGTCTCGTTCACTTTCTTTGTCGTCGCATCGATAGAGATCGACGCAAGCCCTTTTTATAGAAAATAAATTAAAATTAAAATTACAGAAGTATGTATGTGCAGTCGTTGGATCAATTGTTTAACAAGAAGAATGAAGCTCGGCTACAATTGTTAGAGAACGAGCTGGCGAATACGAAGCAGGGGGAGTCTTCAATCTCAGAGTTTTTCATCAAGCTAAAAAATCTTTGCTCTGAGATTAATACTCTAAATCCGGAGGAATCGATTTCGGAAGCACGGTTAAAGCGGTCTATTATTCGAGGTCTACGACCCGAGTATACACGGTTTGTAACTTCGGTTCAAGGATGGGCTACACAACCTTCCTTGGAGGAGTTCGAGAATCTGCTAGCTTCGCAAGAATCATTAGCCAAGCAAATGGCGGGAGTTAAAATCAATGATGATTCAGGGAGCGCTTTTGTAGCTCGGAGGCAACAAGGCTTCAAAGCCAAATCCAAGTATGTTGGTGCCAAAAATAATGATGAACGTGAAAGATCTTCTACGGGAGAAAAAAAGCGGTTCAAGTGCTACCGGTGTGGAAAGCTTGGACATTTTAAAAATGATTGCCGAGTCAAGTTGAAAGAAACAAATATGGCGGAATCAAAAGGTCATAATGAAGACGAAGAATGGGGGAAATGTTTCACGGTGGAGGCTGCATCTTCAGGTACATCCACAACTAAAAATCTTGGAAATGATTGGATAGTGGATTCGGGTTGTAGTCATCATATTACTGGAAACGAGAAGTTATTTTCTAGTCTTCAACGTCATGACGGAAAAGAAGCCATCATTACTGCGGATAATTCAACCCACCGCGTGGAGAAGGAAGGGACTGTTGTCATTGAAGGAGATGATGGAAGCCCTATCACTCTCAAGAACATATACCATGTTCCTAGAGTAAGGAAGAATCTTCTCTCTGTGGCGAATGCGGTAGACTCAGGTAACTACGTTTTATTTGGTCCAAGAGACGTTAAATTCTTGAGGAATATTAAAAAGTTAAAGGCGGATGTGGTTCATACCGGATCGCGAGTTAATGATCTATATGTCTTATCTGCTTCAAATTCTTATGTGGAGAAGATGAGCACGAATGATAATGACTCTATATGGCATGCTAGGCTCGGTCATATAAATATGACTAAGCTGAAGGTTATGGTGAACAAGGATTTGGTTAACGGGCTCACGAAGTTGAAAATTCAAGATGAAAGAGTAATTTGTGAAGGTTGTCAATATGGAAAATCACATAGACTTCCATTTGACAACTCTATTTCACGATGCAAAGCTCCGTTGGAGAGGTGATACAAGCGTTTTTATACTTGCAAGCAATTCCTCAATTGCTCATGTCATTGCAATATTTGAGTATCAATCCATCTTGGGAGATTGGTTGCACTAAGAATACAAAGCTAAGTCTAAGCTAAGCAAAATGGGTAAATTGAAGTCTCAAACAAGTAACAAAAGCAAACTACAACTTAAAAGGATGCTNTGTAAGAAAATCGAACCAATGATACTGACCCTAACAACATTGTTAGCGAGCTCAGGAGGCAGAGAACCTTGTAGAGTCGGCATTTCCACAAGAGATCTTACGCTTCAATTATTATTTTTCTTTTCCTGTTACTGAAACATCAGAAACGTAAACCTAAACCCTTAAACCCTGAAGGTGTAGCCGCCGAAGAGAAAGCTTACTCTTTGCAATCCCCACTAAAAATTAAAATGATGGAAAAAAGAAAAGCCGCTGTTTTTGTACAGAAAACCCGCTATAGAAATTTAACAAATCAGGCATAAACGAAATAAAAGTTCAGAACTTTTGAAGAGAAATCAGCATCTATTGAAATACCAATCTGAATCTCTGCTGGGATCGTCTAAAAAAACTGGAAATGAGCAGAGAAATTGGATTGAAGAGAAGAAATGTATGAAATCGATAAAATTATTCAAACCAAATAGATAGGAGGCGCAGAGAGACAGACAAATAGATCGAGGCTTACCGGCGAAGTGATCGGACGGCGAAATTTCGAGCTTGAGAGAGACGGACAGAACTCAGAAGTCAGGCATTCAACATTGAAAGACTTCCAAAAAAAAAAACGAAAGAGCGACGCCGTTTCATAATACCAAAAGAACGCGCCGAAAATTTGGGCCCATTGAGTAATAAGGTTACATTCGGCCCATTAAGTCCATACATTTACAAGTAAAATATTCGAAAGAATCTCAGCCGTCCATTTTTTTGCGTTACCAACCGTAGATTCATCGTTTTGAGTATCGGGCAGTAAAATATCCTAAGCGTAGAATATTCCATCATTATTTCCCGCCTAAAGCATTGATAGGACTTAATGGGTCTCTAATTTTATTTACTCAAAAGAAAACCCTAAACCTTTTCTCTCCGTTCGTCTCCCCGGGAAAGCAACTTTGGTATGGACAAAGGTGATCTCGCCTCCGGCTCCGGCTCCGGTCCAGGTCTAACTTCTTCCTCCTTTTTTTATTTTATAAATCTGACTACTTCTACTGATATACTTTATCTGAATCTACCTTTGTGTGTATCTATGTCTGCGTATATGCGTCTTGTTTATGTTGTTTAAGTCTGAATGCATAATGATATCCTAATACTGTGTGCATCATTGGGACTTTTTAGATATGAAGAAGAAACGAAAGCTTGACGATTCTGTGGATGATAAAGAGAAGGTTCGGGTTGATTCCTCTTCTCCACAGGAGGAGGAGGAGGAGGAGGAGGAAGAGAAGCGTCGTTACAGATCTATGGCCAAGGTCGCCATCGGTTATGGGATTAATCCCACCGTTGAGAACTCAACCATTTCAGAAATGATTCAGATCGTCTCCCCGAGTTTTTCTCTCAATACTTCCAAACTCAAGAGCGCAGTTCTCGAGATGTACGAGGAAGGTAAAGAGAAAGTCAAGAAACTGCTCAATGATGCAGAAGGGAAACTAAGCCTCTCTTACGAATGGATAGTTCATGGAGATTGGACTAGTGAAGACATCGAGGGTCCTGTTCTGCACGAGGACTTCATCGTTATTAGCGTCTACTTCGCCGATGAAAACTTCAAGATGAAGAAATGGATCTTGGGGTACCATCCTCGTGAGTCTTTGAAAGTGAAAGACATTTATGTTGATTCTTTCAAGAACGTTATCATGGAGTACGGGATCGAGAGCAAGGTCTCGACTCTTCTTGTGCCTAACTATGGTGATCTTGGCGTCAAAGCGTTTGATGATTTTAGAAAATGGATAGAAGATAGAGGGAAGAACCCGATCGACCCTCGTGTGTTCCTTATCTATTGCTGCGCCGGCATTTTCCGGTTGATGGTTGATGACATGCTCAAGGACATAAACATATGGGTGATGGAGCGTGTCCGGATGTTGGTTGGTTGGGGAAGAATGGCACCTACAAATTGGGATGTCACATTGTATAATCTGCAAAAAGCTGTTGATATGGAAGCCAAGAACGTATTTGATGAGGAAGAGGATTACAAGGATTATGAGCAACCATCTGATGAAGAGTGGATAATGATCAAAACTTTTTGCAAACTTGCGGGTTGCATTTATAAAGTGGCAAAAGAGCTTTTTGAGGGAGAGTATCCAACATCTAACGTCTACTTCCATCTTCTTGCGGAGCTGAAATTCATGGTAAATGAGGAGCTCAAGAATGGAGATAATGATTACTTCATCAACAAAGCTAAAGAGATATCGGAGAGGTTTGATAAGTATTGGAACAATATGTTTCTTGTTTTGGCAACTTCCTCTGTGTTAGACCCACGGTTCAAGATGAAGTATCTTGAGTTTTACTGCTCAAAGAATGAAGTTTGTGATGAAGGTTCAAAAGCCGAAACTGTTTTGGACTATATACGCAATCTATATGCTCACCACGCAACTAGTGATATCCGTCCAAAACAAGAACGTGTGGATGCTGTAGTTTACCCAAATCCCCATTGGTTTAAGTTTATCTCTGAAGATCAAGAAGAAGAAGAGAAAGAGAAAAAGCCTGATGCATACGAGGATTTTGTTTTCTTTCAAGAATATCTCAAGTTTGAAGGATCTTCACGAGAGTTTCATGAATCGGAACTTGATTCTTATATCAAAGAACCAGTTTTGGAGTGGAACAAAGACCTCAATGCATTGGATTGGTGGAAAGAAGCGAGCCAAAAGTACCCTATCCTCTCACGAGTAGCTCGCGACATTCTCTCCATTCCAGTCTCCCGTGGGACATCGCACCGTGCTTATGTTGCTGACAAAAGAGAGCCTCCTGATTTTGTTGTCTCCATGGAGGCCGAACTTGTCAACGCCATGATGTGCAGCGAGAGCTGGCCACGAGGTTGATATGGCCAATCTGGTATGAACATAAAATGCTATTCGCCTTCATGAAAACTCTGTTTCTCATTCCGTTTTCTGTAGCATGCTTTTTCTTGAAGTATATTACTTTTGTTAGACTAAAAATTAAAGTTCTCAATTGATCATTTGAAGTTTCTTAAACTAAAAGTTCAAAAAAAAAACAAGGGGTTTTTAAACCAACTGGTCAACAAATAACGGTTCGAACCCGAGTTTGATGTTTGTGTTTCTTTGTAATTATGTTTCAGGTACACTAGTGTGTTATGAAGGAATGGCTCGCTCACATGAAGCATGGATGTATTATTACTTTATTACTTTTGTCTTTTGTTTCCAAGCTCAATCTATTTTAAACCTCCAGATTTTAATTAAAAAAAAAACTAAATGTTGGGCGATTAATCATGATTAAATATTTTCGTTTCATAACTATTGGTTTTTTTTTTTTTTATCAAGGTATAACTCTATTGCTTTAGATATTATTTATCAACGATTGAGAAATCTTATCATTGTTTCTTGGAAAAGGCAGCGAGAATATCAAAAACAGATTATACAATATAAATGTTTTTTCCGTTTACTATACAAAGTATAGGAAATAAATTCTGTAAAATGAACATAAGTTTTCAGAATTATTGTACTACTAGAAAAATTCAAATTTTTACGGAAATTACCAGCTTTTTAAAAAAATTCGAATCCCTGCGAATCTGGAGACAGTTACAAAATCAGGAAAACTAGAATGGGGCTAAAAAGGAAGTTCGATAGGAAACCGTATTTATTTTCGTCCTAAATTTCATTTGCAGTCTTTCTTACTAGAGAGATTAGGTCAGAAATCACAAGGAAGATACGGTTTCTTCCATCATGAATCCTGTTCTTCCAGACGATCTGGAATCAAAAATACTCGCCAGTGTTCCAAAAAAGTGTCTAGCAAAATGGCAAATTGCTTGTAAACAATGGCACTCTTTACTCAAAGACCTACTCATCAAGAGAAACTTGGCTCAAGGAGGAATAGAGTTCGTCCTATTGTTGAATCATAGTGTTTATTCAACTGGCATCAATCTCCAAGGAATCCACAACAGCGTTGATCCATCCATGTATTTCAGAGGTAAACTTACAAATCTAACGGATTCCAAAGATCTAGAAGTATTTGAGATTTTTTACTGCAACGGTTTGATATTATGCACTATGAAAGGAAACAAAATGCTCGTGGTTTGGAACCCTTGTAACAGCGAAACAAGGTGGATCAAACCTAGAGTCCGTTACGAGAGTTCTGATATATTTGCTCTCGGATACGTAGACAGCAAGTCTTCTTGCAATAGCTACAAGATATTGAGGTATCTCTCTCATTACGACAGAAGACGGAGTGGCACGGTTGCTGAGGTCTATGAGTTTAGCTCCGATTCTTGGAGGGTTCTAGATGTCGAGGCTCCTGATTGGGAGATGGCATCTCGTGGCGTGTCGGTGATGGGAAACACTTTCTGGTTTGCTGAAGACGAACGTGACAGCTCAGATAAATTCATACTCAGTTTTGACTTCACAGCAGAGAGATTCGGGTGCCTCCCTCTTCCGTATCCGTGTGAGGAAACAAGAACTGATGATCATGATGATACCGCGGTTCTATCAGTTTTTAGAGACGAGCAACTCTCAGTGTTGCATCAGTATCTTCATATATTTGAATTAGAGATGAAGATATGGGTGACCAGAAGGATCGATCTAACCAACGAAAGGGTGACGTGGAGCGAGTTCTTAGTAGTGGATTTGGGTGGTTTTATGTTACGAAAGTTGGTAGACGTGGTGAGTTTCTTGCTGGACGAGGAGAACAAAGTGGCAGTGTGTTGTAGTCTAGACGTGGATAATGGAAAGAGGAGCAGCATTTTCATAGTTGGAGAGAATATATATAAGCAAGTCTATGATAAAAAGATTAAAAAGGGAACATGGCCACTTCTCCTGAACTACGTTCCAAGCTCGGTTCGCATTCAGAATAATACAACCAAAGGCAAAAGAAAAAGAGAAAACAAAGAGGTTAGTAAAAATTAAAGACCTAGTTTCGTAATTTCTTGCTTTTTCTCTTGGTTGATACATATAGTAACTGGATAACGCTTTTCTTTGTTTATCTTCAAATTGGATCGGTGATCTAATAATCTTTCTTACTTAAATACTTTCTATTTGGATTGGATCATTTTAGAGAATTAAGCACAGAAGTTCCCATATAAAGAATAGTTTTCTTACAACGGAAACGACCGAATTTCATTATTGAAAGACTGCTTAAGATATATATAGTATTTGGTTTCGGGTTGGAATTATCTTTAACTGGATCTGTGTGTGTTGAGTTTCTACAGGCATGAACCGGAGGGCATCGTCAAGGAAATCAAAGTGGCACCCATACCCAAAGCATATTGAACTCCTACGGTTGCTTTGAATGTCCCCATATTTTTAATCAAGTCAAGGAATGTTTGAGCTTTTAATCTTATTTTGACTCTCAAAAGCAGAGTAAACACAATGTTTTTGTACTTCATTTTGACTTTGAGGATCTATTATTTCTTATTCAGTTATTTATTTATTTTTGGTGATATATCATTATTACCTACTATATATCAGATTAACGCGACACAAATATAGTGAAACACCCACATTCACTGCATTTGTAATTTTTTTTTCTGACATCATGCATATTTAATATGTTTAAAATTTTTGTAGTACAAAAAATACTCCAATTTGAATTGATCTCATTCAAGAGAGAAAAAAACAAATAACAAAAGAAAAAAAAAACAAGTAGATTTTATTTGAAGTTTGAAATCTATTTCTTGAAGCAGAAACCTCACATCATGTGACTCTAATAACTCTTCCTTGACTTTGAAGAACCCACAGTGAACTTCCTTGAGTAATTTTAGAACATTGGCCAATCCACCGTCGTTTTTACTCTCGTCTCTCTTCTCCTCCGAGTAAGTAGTTGACTCTTGTTGGCCATTGACTCTGAAATATATAGTTGCACTCGCTAATCTCCACTAGATTACTCTTGTGGTGAGTCCAAACGTCACGCGTATCATCCAAAAGCACCACTCCTCAGCCAAGACCAGGCCCGACCAACAGAGCCGTGCTTAGCTCTTTAAAAAAAAGGCAACCGCCTAAGGCCACAAATTATATGCTAATTTTCAGGGCCACATTTTGTAAGAATTTATTAGTTTAGTTGGTTAATTTTTTGACTATGTGCATTTGCTAGGAGTTTCAATTCTCGTTATCATTTTCATTTTTACATTATTTTCATTTGGATGGCACTTTTTTTGGGTCTTTGTTTAGGATTCTTTGTCATCGTTTTTATAATTTTATTTTTACAATTATTTTTATTTGTTATTTTTTTCCCCATCATTTCTATAGCTAGTTAGTTTGGAACAAAAAATAATTTCTGAGAATTGTTCCTTTTAAATTGTTTTCTAAATTTTTTTTTAATGATTAAAAAGGCCACATGTTAAATTCAGCCTTAAGCCTCAATAATCGTTGGCACGGCACTGCCGACCAAGAGGACAGACGGTCAAACAATGGCTTAGGACCACCAACGTTTTCATTAAATTGTTAGGCTAAAAATTAGGTCACAAATATTAAAAATTTAAATAACTTTGGTTTTTTTTTAGCATTGGACCACTAATTTTGTTGGGTTAGCACTCGATATATAAAGTTTAACCTATTAGTTCATAATTTTTACGAGTGTGTGTTTTTTGTCGAATTTTAATCCATAAATTTGAATGTTATGTGTTCTTTGTAAAAAAAAAAACAGATTTAGACAAAAGTAGCTATAAATTATGCTGTTTAAAACATATACTTTTCATTTGTCAAATTAATACTATTTTGAGGAGGTGGGGATGCCTCCGTGGGAATCCGATGTAGAACACGATGCATGCATCTCCCATCCGTTATCCTTAGGTTGAACACTGCATACAGATTGAATTCTTGGGATTTGATGACGCTTGGAAGCTCTTTTGCAAACATGTCGAAGCAACAACCACGCCACTCTCTTTTGAAACCATTGCAAAGAAGATTTGTGAATTACTGAAGGGTTACCCATTAGCAATCAACATTGTGGGGTCTTCGTACAATAAGTTGAAGAATTTTCTGAGGGAACTAGAAAGACCACGAAGACCTGAAACCCAAACGTCAGTCATGCCTTAGGCTCTGTGCTTTTTTCCGGAAGACTTCATGATTAAAGTAGGTGAGCTTGTTTGTCTTATGGTAGCAGAAGATATTATAGAGCACTACAACGATTGTGTGAAGTATGGGGATTCCTTGATGGAATGTACTTTTTTGGTTGACGATTTAAAAAGTGTCTTTTTGATAGAAGGTGGATATGTATATATATGAGACAGTTAGAATACACAAATTTTGTACAATCGATTATGTCGTTGGCCAATAAGTGTTTTTGTGTTGTCTAGATGCAATCTGGAGTCCATAGACCCACACAGATTTTCAGCCTCACTGCAAAACATATCCTTGATGCACAATCTTACCTGAGGCAATGACAACATGTAATGAAGCTTCTAGCCTATTTTTACAAGGAAACATGCATCTGGGAGAGATACCAAAAATATTTTTACAACCCTTAAGATACTACATGTCGCAACACTAGTATTAAGTCTTTACCCACATCCCTTACAAGCCTCTACAAGCTTCACACGCTGATTATGAAAGATTGTCAACGTCTTGAAACTATACCTCGCTCGAATCACTTTTAGAGCTTCAACTTATTGACCTCAGTGGAACCGGCATATATAAGTGAACTACCACAATGGTTTGATCTGATCAAGAGTTTGACACATCTCTTTCTTCGTGACACCAAAGTTTCATTGCTTAGCTGTAAACCTTGAACAAGATAATCTAATGCTTGGTCTTCACGATTTGTCCACCGTCAATTTGCAAACAGGATAACCTAAATTGATCAAAAAGAAACCTGGACAGGAGAGAGGGAAAGAGTTGAGATATTAACATGAACTCATCTCACTCTAGTCTCGTATTTAAAGGTAGAGACTATCACTATAGAAATATTCCTAACGTTGTGCTTAGTTGATATTCTGCTAATTGACTATTATACCCTCTGTATTTATACCAATTGCGAGTGTAAAACGTTATAAAAAAAACCCTAATTGCTCTTTGCAGTCATGTGGCTTTCTTCCTTTGGGAATCAAGTCAGACGAAATCAAAAGAGAAACAAATGATGTTCACCGATCTCCCATGGGAATTGGAATGGGAAATACTCTCTAGAGTTCCGGCAACACATCTAAGCCAAACGATGGCACGCTTTATTCAAGGATCCGAAATTCATCAAGAAAAACATGGGTAAAGCAGCGACGCGTGTGATCTTAAAGAAAGATCATAGGGTTTATTCAATTGATGTCAATCCCCACGGAGTTAACAGCAGCTTCGATCCATCCACTGAGTTTACAGGTAAACTGAAGAGTCTGAAGGATTCAGAAGATGTCAAGATCATATCTAAAATCTTTCACTGTGGAGGTTTATTATTATGCACCACCGAAGACGATAGACTCGTGGTTTGGAACCCTTGTACTGGTCAAACCAGGTGGATCCAACCCGCTAATCGTAAAACACCTGTTTTTAGGGTTTATGCGTATTTTCTAGGATACGTAAACAACAACGAATCTTGCGATAGCTACAAAATCTTGAGGTCTGCCACTTACATCAACCACCTGAGTGTTTGTGTTCATGAGTTTGACATTTATGATTTTAACTCTGATTCTTGGAGGCTTCTTGATGACGTTACCTACAACTACGACTGGTTCATACGATCGCGTGGCATGTCTTTAAAGGGAAATACTTACTGGGTTGCTCTATACAGAAATAAACTCGGGTATGATAAATTCCTACTCAGGTTTGATTTCACAACAGAGCGATTTGAACATCTGCCTCTTCCGTTTCAGAGTCTGATTTGGATAAGACTCTGACTCTCTCAGTTGTTAGAGAAGAGAAGCTTTCTTTGTTACTTGAGAGGCATTATAAAGATTCAACAGAGATGAAGATATGGGTGACCGATACAAAGATCCATGAGGCCAAAGATAGTAAGATCCAGTACTACTTGGTAGCTGATTGAGGTAAGTTGATGATAACAGGTACGACATTCGTGAAGAGTTTCTTGCTGGACGAGGAGAATAAAATGATCTTGTGTTGTTGTCGTAGTCGTAGTGACAGAGGCGTTGCAACGAGGACGATAGTTTACAGTGTTGGAAAGGATATACAATTCTGTAAACAAGTTGATGAAGAGATCATTGCACAAAGATCAGGGGATCATCAGCCAGTTATCGACATTTATACTCCAAGTTTGGTTCAAATTCAGCAATTGGGAGGCAAAAGGAAAAGGTGATTAGTCGATTTAATTATCTTGTTTCTTTGAATGAGATTAGTCGAATAATAAACCAGGGTTGTTTCTGTTTAGTTAATAAACAGAGTAGCTGAATTTTCTTTGCTTTTTTTTGTTTTTATTCTCTTTGCTTTTGGAATTAGATTTTGGTGATCTTATTCGAATACATCATTTCTGAGTCAATTCTCTCGATCATGGTGAACTTTTTTATTTCATAAACATGTGCATATATAATTGCCGCGAAAACTAAAGAGTGGAAAAGCCAAGAAAAAGTTGGTGAAAGTATCATCACATAGCAACTTGTAAAGCTCCCTATGTCACTTTCACATCAAAAGATTGATAAAGAAAGAGCAAAAAAAAAAAAAAAAATGAAGAGACGAATGTAATTGAGTTATTTTTGTCTGCTTGGTGTGTTTCATGGGAAAAAAAAAAGTGGGGAAGATGAGCTTAGGGAACAAAAAAGATGGACTTGGACAGTGAGACCTAAAGTATTTCTTAGCTTCGTTTGATCGAAGACGAAATTGTAATTAATCAGAGAGGCCCGTTAAAAAGCTTAGGCATATGCTTCTCGATCGGTATCATCTTACAGAACAGAGAATTGGAGATAAAGAATCTGTTTTTTTTTTTTAAGATCCACGAAAATGTAACTCATGAATCTCCGGTTAGGTAACTTTATGTGGAATCTGGTCTTAGGCATCACAATTTTAGTTGAACCTCATATCGAGATGAATTTTTTGTACTCAAGAATATGCTTTAGAGAATATGTCCAAAGCTACTAGCGTTCCTTATCAATTTGTTGTCTTATGAGTTTTCGAGAATTATGTTTTTGAAGCTCTTAATCTCTGTTCATCACATGTTGATTTCTTCAGTAATCTCGCATGCACTGTCCATTTTTTTTTTTTTTTCTTATATGAGTAGTGGACAAGCGTGAAGGTTTAAATCCTAATTAATTTCTAATTACTGTCACTTTTCCTCTCTTAAGACCAGGTCAGAAATCACTAAGATAAGAAGAAGAACAATGATGATTTATGAGCATCCATGGGATTTGGAATCGGAAATAATCTCTAGGGTTCCGGCCAAATCCCAAGTAAAATTTCAAACTGCTTGCAAACTCCAGGTTGCTGAGTTTGAAATCTATGAATTTAGCTCTGATTCTTGATGTTGTCACTCATGACTTGGTCAAATTATCACTCAATCAGAACAAGCAAGGCTTTTGGCTCTTGTTGGCCATTGACTCTGAAATAGTTGTACTCGCTAATCTCCACTAAGATTACTCTTGTGATGATGGGTCCAAACGTCACGCTTATCATCCAAAAGCACCACTCCACGCTTGACGCTCCTCAGCCAAGAGAAAAGTCAAGCGTACGTCTTTCACATGAGCACTCTCGTCTCTTGTTATATCACTCTATCTCCAAAATAGATTATCTTGGGATTAATCAGCTTCAACACGGCTTTATTAGCGTATTCACGATTATCCATCGTGTAAACATACATTATGAACATCCCGTTGCCCTTCCTTCAAGAATTTGCGGACAAAGGAGGCCGTAAGTTTGTCAAGTGTTCGGTTTCCAACTTCCATGCATTTTCCCTTGTACTCGAACCCGCCTCTTCCAATAGATACTTATGTGCCTCGGAGAGACGTTAAACCACCCTAGTGGAATGGAGAAGCGTGTGACCCAAGTCAAGGACCAAAGTGAAGCTTCTTCTCGTTGAGACAATATAATTGTGTGGTAAAGCGCTTCGTCAACACCACCGCAGTTTCATTGATTAGCTGTAAACCTTGAACAAGATAATATAATGCTTGGTCTTTACGATTTGTATCGAAAAATTCATGACTTTGTGCTTAATCATATCCTAATTGTAACAATTAACCATTATGCACTCAATAATTATTTGTGTGTCCATGCGTATGGCCGCGCGCTTCATATTCTGCTAAATGACTAAAATACCTGCCTTCTCTATTTATACCAATCGCGAGTGTTAAAAACTTAAAACCCTAATTGCTCTTTGCTGTGGCTTTCTTAAGCTTAATTCATAGGACTATACCGTATAAAGTCACAGGTCAAAATAAAACTAATAATTATACTAAATGGTTAAGTCAAAATCGACGCTTTCCTCCTCGAGAAATCACGAGAAGACAAGGATGAAGATTTCCAATCTTCCAGACGATTTGGAATCGGATATACTCTCTAGGGTTCCGGCCAAGTCTCTAGCGGGATTTAAAACAACTTGCAAGCGTTGGTACGCTCCATTCAGAGATCCAAGATTCGTGAAGAAGAACAAGAGTAAATCAGCAAGGGAGTCGATGTTACTGAGTAATTTTAAGGTTTCTTCAATTGGCGACGATCTCCATGGAATCCACAACAACAACAGCGTTGATCAAACTATCAACTTTCCAGGTAAACTTCGCAGTGTAAAGGATTCAAAGGATTTGGAAATATCTAAAATAATCCACTGCGACGGTTTGATATTATGCTCCACTAAGGGAAACACTAGACTTGTGGTTTGGAATCCCTGTACTGGTCAAACTAGGTCGATCAAACCCAGGACTTGTTACCGGAGTGTAGATTATTATGGTCTAGGATACGTTAACAGAAAATCTTCTTGCCGCCGTAGCTACAAAATCGTGAGGTCTTGCTCTTATGAAAACGACCAGAAAGTCTGGGTCGATGAGTTTGAAATCTATGAGTTTAGCTCTGATTCTTGGAGGGTTCTTGATTTCACTCGTGACTATGGCATGTTTAGCGGTGGCATGTCTTTGAAAGGAAATGCTTACTGGGTTGCTGGAGAATAAACATAAACGTGTTAGTGTCTAGCAGATAATGTGTTATTCACATGTCGCGATCATGTGAATTAGCAACTTTGACGCATCATACTTTATATAATAAGATATATATGTTTTGATCGAGTCGTTTGGGTAGTTCGGGTAATTCAGATGGATAAAATTCTACCGAAAATTAATTCGGTTTAGCGGTTTGGATATCGGGTAGTTTGGTATTAATTTTGTTACCCGAAACTAACCAAATTTTTAATTTTTTTTGCTTAAATTCGATTAAAATCAAGTAAATTTAGATAAATTCGGAAATTTTAGGTAAGTTCGGATAATTTCGATTTTTCGGTTCGATATATTTTGGTATAATTCGGTATGTTTCAGTATAATTTCGATTTAAAAAATAACGGATAATTGTTCGGTTCCAACGAAACAAACCGAACCGAACCAAACCAATAATCAAACTAAATTTCAAATTTGGTCGATTGGTTCTATCTAAAGAACTGAACTAGAACCGAAAATCAAAAATTTTGGTTCGGGTAAATGTCGCAGGCTTAACTATTGCCGAATGGCGCGGCTCCTCGCATGGATGTGCGACTTCTCTGTCCTTTGTTTAAAAAAAAGATCTAACGGAATTTGATATTAGTAGTAGCCTTTTTAGTACTTTTTTTTTGTCTTGTTGGATTAGTGATCTCTAAACTCTAATCAAAATCAGATGTTAGTCTATCTATCAATCATGATTAATCAATTTCATTACAATTGTCTTCTCCTATTAGTTTTGACTTTTGATTACTTGATGATATATATTCGGTACTTAAGTTTTTTTTTTTTTTTTTTTGTGCATATCGGTACTTAAGTTTTGATATCGTTTTTCAATGACAAATAAAAAAAATTGAATCTATTAAGGCTTCCACAAGCAAGATAAGGCCCATTACAAACGTCCCATCTAACATCTCGATAATCAAACCCAAAGGNGGCTCCTGAAGCTCTCTGGATCGTCGGGAAAATGCTTCCAAAGTTGGCGGCTCGGAAGTTCGATCTACAGAAGTTTGTCTCGGGAAAACATGCATAACTCTCAGTATAAAACTCCAAATGATGAACCGTTTTCTGCTATAGATCGATATGGAAATGGAGTACTTACCCTCAAAATTTCACGCAAAACAAATTCGATCTGACCAGACGTTTCTCTACTGCACCAAAACGGGTCAGAACTGCCTCCTTTGACCTTCTGGGTTGCTCCTCCTTAAAGGTAGCTGCTGTGGCTCGGTTTTGGCAGGGCTTCGCCGAGGTGGTTTCTCTCTGCCTTTCTCCATCACCACGAGCTCCTTATATAGGGGAAGGGGAGGTTAGGTTTTAGGGATTTCAAAGAAAGATAAATGGGCCAAAATGATGGGTTTGTGATTTAGAGAACTTTTACTTGGGTTTTGAAAGAAATTGGGCTATTTAGTTAACTCTAATCCTATTTTACTTAATCTAAAAACCTAGAAAAAAATTAGGCCCTAAATCTAAGATCGGGGATGTCACAGTTCTTGATTTCACTCGTGACTATGGCATGTTTAGCGGTGTCATGTCTTTGAAAGGAAATGCTTACTGGGTTGCTGGAGTTGAAGAAACCGGCTTATTCATGCTGAAATTTGATTTCACAGCAGAGACATTTGTGCGTCTCCTTCTTCCGTTTCAGAGTCTTAATCCTGAAGATACCGCGGAACAATCAGTTGTTAGGGACGAAAAGCTCTCGGTGTTACATCAGAATATTCTTGCTTGGTCAAATGTGATGAGGATATGGGTGACCAATAAGATTGATGAGGAGGCCAAAGACTTGTCGTGGAGCAACTTCGTCTTAGAAGTGGATTTCGATAAATTTAATCTACCAAATGTAGTGAATGTGTCAAGCTTCTTGCTGGACGAGGAGAATAAAGTGGCAGTTTGTTGTGATGTAGATATGAGTGATAAAGATCAGACCAGAGTCTACATTGTTGGAGAGGATATGCACAAACAAGTTCATAAAGATACAAAGGGATCTTATAGCAACTGGCCACATCTCCTCACTTATGTTCCAAGTTTGGTTCGCATTCAGAAAAAGACAGCCAAAAGGCAAAAGAAAAGGAGGTTAGTTGAATGAATTTCTTTTCGTTTCTTTCTTTCTTCTGGTTTTGGTGATGTTCTTTTGAGAGAGATTATATAGTCAATTATCAAACGGGTTGTTTCTATTTAGTTGACGAACAGAGTAACTGGATTAAGCTTTTCTTTTTCCTCTTCTTTTGCTTTTGGTATTGGATCAGTGATCTAATGATCTTTACTCATTGTTATGCTGCTTGTAGCCATTTTCACTTCAAATGATTATTGATCATCAAGAGAATATCATCACGTAAATCAGAATCTTAATTTAATGCAAATTATGCAATCATTTAACCACAACTATACATACAAAGGGAAAGAACTTGACATTTGAAATGATCCATCTCCCTATGTTCCAACTAATCTATTGAAACCTTGCAGAGCAGCTCTCAGCCTCTCTGCTCCTATATGTTCATCTTGTTTCATGAGTTACACAGACCAACGATACATTGAAGAAGAATGGTACTACTATATCAAACTATTAGTGTGACTTGGAGGATTTGTGTAACATCTAAGTTTAATCAGCCTTCTATAAATTCCAAATATAAAACACTCTAATCCTTTTAAATCTCTGATTGCATACACAAAATGATTTAGGCGTAGTTTAGATTGGATGCTTATGGAATATAACATAGCATTGCCCATAAATTAAAGAAACTAAACGTTTATATTAATGAACCTTCATTTTCAACACTGTTTCTTACAGGTAAGAGAACAAATGAAGTCATTACATAATGAAACTCCTTTAAAAGACAGAAGCAGAAACTGAAGGTTAAAATGTCCTCACATAGCTATCACTCCAGCTGAGCGGAAGCTACTACGGATATAACTAGATCCGTTGATTCTGAGAATACCCGGAAACTAGGATTTGTGAATACTCTGGTTTATCAAAATCTCTTTTAAGAAATCTCATTTTTTATTAATTCATCAAAGTCTGAATACAATATTAGGCATAAGATCCTATTTATAAGAAAACCTCAAAATAATAGATAAACTCTAAAATAACCTAATAATTATTTAAAATAATTAAAATAGAAATATTACATATATTAAAAATAATAATAATAGATATTTGGATATCTTCCAAATATCTGGCGGCATCAGCTCACCATCCTCATCATGTAACGCTGCAAATCTGTTAACCGTTGCTGAATTTGACTGAGATTCCTTGAGCTTATTGGGCTTGTTTTGTAACCGTTGGCCCACTGCTCCATTTACTTTGACAGATTTAAAATCTTTGTTCTGTAGCAGCAACCTCACGTCCTGTGATTCAAACTGATCTTCCTCGACTCCGAAGAACCCACAGTGAACTTCCTTGAGTAATTTCAGAACATTGGCCAGTCCACCGTCGTTTTCACTCTCGTCTCTGTTCTCCTCCAAGTAAGGAGGTTTTGACATTTGTTGGCCACGGATTCTGAAATAGTTGTACTTGCTAATCTCCACTAGGTTACTCCGGTGACGATGGACCCAAACGTCACGGGTATCATCCACAATCACCACTCCACGCTCCTCGGCCAAGACCAAATCGAGCGTCTTCGTGTCAGGACTCTCGTCTCTTGTTATCACTCTATTCCCAAAATAGATTCTCTTGGGATCAACAAGCTTCAGCACGGATCTAGCGTAGTCGCGATCGGCCATTGTGTAAACATACATTGTGAACATCTCGTTGGCTTCCTTCAAGAACTCGCGAACAAAAGGCCGTAGCTTTGTCAAGTATTTGGCGTTCAACCTGCGTAGATCTTCCCTTGAAGCTGAATTCGCTTCTTCGATTAGATACTCATCTGCTTCGGAGAGACGTGAAACCCTGGTGGCATGGAGAAGCGTGTGGTCCAGGTCAAGGACAAGGTGAAGCTTCTTCTTCTCGTTGAGACAATGGAACTGCGTCGTAAAGCGCTTCATCAACGCCGCAGCTTTGGGGCTTAGCTGCAAACCTTGGACAAGATAGTCGAATGCTCGGCGGCCTTGGCGTTTGTTCACCGTGGAGTTGCAGGCGATACAGACTCCGTGAAGAACGTACCAGTGACCACAGCTATTGAGAAACGGAGACCACTCTTTGATCGCCGGTTCGAGTCCCAGAGAAGGGTTTTGAACCAGAGACATGATTTCTCAGATTGATATAGTCTTCGTTGAGTAAACCCTTGATTAAAGCTGAGAAAAAACCCCCACAAGAACTGATCAGGTTAGGTATTTCGAGAGAAAAATTCGCCCGCACGAAAGTCGAGGGTCAAAAGGAAACCTCCAGGAGTCGAATAATCCCTAATTTGATCGGACAAGATTAATTTGTAGGTATTAACAGGAAATATTCTAATTAACTCACGCTCGTCTCGTATTTATAGAGAGACAGAGCTGTCACTATACTTTGGTGGATGATACTATGGAAATATGGAAATCCTAAACGGTGAACAAAAAAAAATGGAAATCCTAAATCCGCGTAAATTTTTGTGTTTTTTAGAAATTGTTTCCTTTCTTTCCAACGAAACGAACCAATAATCAAACTAATTTTCAAATCTGGCCGATCGGTTCTATCTAAAGAACCGAACCAGAACCGAAAATCAAAAAGTTTGGTTCGGGTAAATGTCGCAGGCTTAACTATTGCCGAATGGCGCGGCTCCTCGCATCGATGTGCGACTTCTCTGTCCTTTGTTTGAAAGAATATTCAAAAAAAAAGTTCTACCAAAAATTTGATATTAGTAGTAGCTTTTTTAGTACTTTTTTTTTTTGTCTTGTTGGATTAGTGATCTCTAAACTCTAATCAAAATCATATGTTAGTCTATCAATCATGATTAATCAATTTCATCACAATTGTATTCTCCTATTAGTTTTGACTTTTGATTACTTAATATTTTCAACAATTCAAGATAAATAAATATGAAATTTGGAAGAAAAAAAAAAAAGATTACTTAATATTTTCGTTACTTAGTTTTGAATATTGTTTTTCAATGACATAAAAAAAATTGAATCTATAAGGCTTCCACAAAAGGCCCACAAAAGGCGTAGCAAGATAAGGCCCATTATATCACATATTCGGATAATCGCGGCCGTCCACTGTTTGCTTTTCCAAAACAAACGTCCCATCGACGATAATCAAACCCTTAAGGAAAGCCAACAAAGAAAAGCCACGAACTAGGTTGGACAAGACAGCTCCAGTAGCATTTCCCGCCTTAAATCACATCTTCATCTCTTCCTCCTCCATCGGAAACCCTAACATCGATCTCGCCTCCGGAAAACAGTAGCGCTTCTATGGAAGACAGTGGTCTCGCCTCCGGTTCAGGTCTAGTTTCTTCTTCCCTTTTTTCCATTTGTCTTCTCACTGTTACACTCTTGATACCCCTAATTTCTAGGGTTTCTTCTCCTCCGCTTCCCGCTTGTTTGATTTTTTTGACTTTCCAGTTTCTAAATCTGTCTGCGTATCTACTCATTTTTTTAGTTTCTTGTACCTTTAGTGTGTTCGATCTGCCTCTGAATGCATAATGAGATCCTTGACATCGTGCATCATCTGCTTTTTTAGATGTGATGAGGAAACTGAAATTAGACAATGAGGAGGCTGTGGTGGATAATCGAATCCCTACACAGGCGGAGAAAGATAAGAAATTCCAGAGATCTACAGCCGAGTGGCTCATTCGAGCTCCAGTGCCTCCTCGTTCCTTTGTGCGCCGCATGGGTCCGTTCTTGCCTTTCGGTGTGTCTCAACTCGAGACAGAAGTTCTGAAGATATACGAAGAGCGCAAAGACAAGGCCAAGAAATTCCTCAAGGATTTTGATGGCAAACTAACAATCTCTTATGATCGTGTGGCTTATGATAATGAATGGGCGGCTTACGATGAGGAATGGGACAGTAGTTATTCCAAAGATGGACCTGCTCTGCACGAGGGTTTCGTCTGTGTAAGTGTGCATTTCGTTGACCGTAAGTGGAAGGTCAGGAAATGGATCTTGGGGTACTCTCCCATCGAGTTTGCGCGGGTGGAGAAAGTCCAGGTTTACAGATTCAAGAACGCTATTCTGGATTATGAGATCGAGGACAAGGTCTCCACCATTCTAGTGCCTAACTATGGTGATCTTGGTCATAACCCGTTTGGTGATCTCAGAGAATGGATGGAGAAGAAAGGGAGAAACCCGATCGAACCTTGCTTCTTCCGCATCTATTGTTGCTCTGATCTTTTCAGGTTAATGGCTGGTGATTTGTTTGAGGACATGGACTTGCTGCTAGAGGATATCAGGCTCTTGGTTGGCTGGGGGAAATTGACATCAACCAACTGGAACGTCACTTTGTCTAGTCTTCAAGGAGCTTTAGATATGGAAGACAAGAAAGTATTTGCGGAGGATGAGTATTACCAGGAACATGACCAACCATCTGATGAGGAATGGTTAATGATTCGGACTTTCTGCAAACTCGCTGGCTGCATCTATAAAGTGGCCAGGGAGCTTTTCGAGGGAGGGTATTCGACATCTAACGTCTACTTCCATCTTCTCGCGGAGCTGGAGGCAATGCTGAACCAAGAGCTCACGAGTGCTGATGATGATTACTTCCTCTGCAAAGCTAAGGAGATAATGAAGAGGTTTGATAAGTACTGGAGTGATATGTTCCTGGTTTTGGCAACTGCCTCTGTCTTAGATCCTCGGTTCAAGATGAAGTATCTTGAGTTTTACTGCTCAAAGAACCAAGTCTTTCATGAAGCCTCAAAATCTGAAACTGTTTTGGACTATTTACGCAATCTATATGCTCAGTATGCAGCTAGTGGTATCCGTCCACAAACAGAGTCCCCAGATGCTACAACTGATTCACTTTCCTATACCTCAGAAGAAGAAGATGGTGATGAAGAAGAAGAAAGTGATGAAGAAGATGATGAAGAAGAAGAAAGTGATAACGAAGAAGAAGATGAAGAAGAAGAAAGTGATAACGAAAAAGAAGAAGAAGAAGAAAGTGATAACGAAGAAGAAGAAGAAGAAGAAGAAGAAGAAGAAGGTGAAGAAAAAGAAGGTGGAGAAGAAGAACATAAAGACAAGGAAGAGAAGAAGCATGGCACATACAAGGATTTTGCTTTGTTTCAGGAATTTCTCAAGTTTGAAGGATCTTCAAGAGAGTTTGATGGATCAGAACTCGGTTCCTATCTCAAAGAACCAGTTATGAAGTGGAACAAAGACTTCAAAGCATTGGATTGGTGGAGAGAAGAGAGCCAGAAGTATCCACTCCTCTCCCGAGTAGCCCGTGACATTCTCTCCATACCAATCTCTCGTGCCACATCGTATGACGCTTATGTTGCTGAGAGAAGAGAGTGTCCTGAATTTGTTGTCACCATGAAAGCCGAACTTGTGAACGCCATGATGTGCAGCAAACGCTGGTCACGACTTTGATATGGCAAATGTTGCAAGTTGTAACAACAGCAAAAAAATGCTTTGGCCTTAGTGCAGCAATCATATTTCTGTTATTTTGTTTCTCTTTTCATTTAGTCTGTTCTCCATTTCTACAATAGTAACATTGATAACCTTGTTTAAACTTCAAATCAAAATCCTCAAGTTCACTTTGGATCATCTGTGACGCTTCATTTGAAGTTTCTTGATCAAACTATTTTTATTTCTCACATTTAAGAATTAAGATAAACAAACATTATAGACACTGCTCAAGCTAAGAAATTTATATTCGTTACCATGGCAATATTGAGACTTCGTAGCTATTTGTAGAAACTTTATATATAAACTTGCTGTATTTTTATGTAAATAAAATTAGTCTTTATTTATTAATAAACCGGACAGAAAACTTTTATTTATTATTTGAATGTAAAACTAAAACTTGACAAAGCCGGCCGAAACTATAAGCCCAATTAAAAACTTATACAGTACACTGTGTATCTCTTCCTTCTCATAGCATTTATAGGCTTTTGCGAAAACCCTAACAAAATATGGTTGATGATGATGGTTCGTATCTTTTTTTTTTGGGACAAACGTAATATTCGAAAGGGTCGATCAAATAATAATCAAAGTATAAAAACCATGGAAAGAAAAATCAAATTATGGTTCATATCTTTTTTCAGTTCATATCAAAACTGAAAAATCCAAACGTAATATTCGAAATAATCTCATTCGTCCACTATTTTCATTATTGACCGTCCGATCCATCGCCTCGATAATCAAACCATGGAAAGAAAAACCAAATCCAATAACTGAAAGCCACGTAGGTGAATATAGCTCATCCTAGCTTTCCCGCCTAAATCATAAATAAGACCCTACAGAGATTTTAGCATTGGAAATAGGAATCTTCGTCTCTTATTTACCCAAAAGTCAAAACGAAAACCCTAATCCTCTCTCTCCCTTTGTCTCCCGGAGAACAGCAACCTTCGCTATGGACAACGGTGATCTCGCTTCCAGTTCCGGATCTTGTCCAGGTTTTAATTTCCTCTTCCCTGTTTCATCTCTTTGTCTCTATAGAGAGCTGTTTTCTTATTAATTTTTTGGGATGTAATCCCCAATTTCTAGGGTTTATTCTGGATATGGTTGCTTTAATCTGTTTAAGTGTTCGTCTGTATGCATAATGATATTCTAATACTGTGCGTTTTAGATATGAGGAAGAAACTAAAGTCGGAAAATTCTGTGAACGATTCTGTGGACGATTCTGTGAACGCTTGTGTGAACGATTGTGAGGAAGATTGCGAGGACGATTGTGAGGACGAATGTGAGGAAGATTTTGAAGACGATTGTGAGGAAGATTGTGAGGAAGATGAGGAGATGGAGGAAGATAATCTTCCTTTTACTGCGGAGAAGGTGAAAGATTGTCATAACGCTTTGGCCAAGTCCTTCATTAGCTCTGGGATTAATCCTAATACCATCAAGACGGCGTCCTTTGCAAAGTTCATGCGGCTTCTGAATCCGAATCTTCCTCTCAGTGTGTCTCTAGTGGAGAAGGAAGTTGTTGAGATACACGAAGAATGTAAAGACAAGGCCAAGAAATTTCTCAAGGCTTTTCAAGGGAAAATAACCCTCTCTTATGAGTGGTTGCTTCTTAGGACCAGTGAATTCATCCAAGGCCCTATCCTGCACGAGGATTTCGTCTGTATCACTGCTCATTTCATCGACGATAACTGGAAGGTCAGGAACTGGATCCTCGGGTACACCACGGACGAGTCCATACCTCTGGACGACATTTACACTCACCATTTCCGGACCGCTGTTCAGGGTTTCGAGATCGAGAGCAAGGTCTCCACTATACTGCTGCCTAACCATGAGGATTTTGATGAGAAAACTGTTGCTGCTATCAGGAAGTCTATAGAGGAGAAAGGGAATAGCTCGATCGTCCCACCGGTTTTTCTAGTCTACTGTTGTGCTGATCTCTTCCGGTTAATGGTCGATGACATGGATAGTGAATTCAGGTGGGGGATGTATGAGGATCTTCGTATGTTGGTTGGATGGGGAAGATGTTTGTCAGTACCAAACTGGAACGTCACGTTGCATCATCTGCAACTAGCTGTGGATATGAAAAACGAGGATGCGTTCTCAAAGGATGAGATTTACGATGATTATGACAAACCGTCCGATGAAGAATGGATACAGCTTCAGACCTTTTGCAAACTCGCTGGTTGCATCTATAAAGTGGCGAAGGAGCTTTTCGAAGAAGGGTATGCGACATCTAATGTCTACTTCCACCTCCTTGCGGAGCTGAAGGTAATGCTGAACCAAGAGCTCGCCGGTGCTGATAGTGATCACTTCCTCCGCAAAGCTAAGAGGATGCTGAAGAGGTTTGATAAGTATTGGAATGACATGTTTATGGTTTTGGCAATTGCTTCTGTGTTGGACCCTCGGTTCAAGATGAAGTACATTGAGTTTTACTGCTCAAAGAATATTGACAATGATGAAGGAGGTTCAAAAGCTGAAACTGTTTTGGACAATTTACGCAGTCTGTATGCTCGCTATGCAGCTAGCGAGATCTGTCAAAAGCCAATATGTCCGGTTGCTACGATTGACTCCGAGGAAGAAGAAGAGGATGACGAAGAAGATTATTATGGAGAAGGAGAAGAAGGAGAAAGAGCAGCACAAAAGGCCAAGGAAGAGGAGAAGAAGAAGCCTGATGCATACGAGGGTTTTGTTTTGTTTCAAGAATTTCTCAAGTTTGAAGGATCTTCGAGAGCTCTTCAAGAATCAGAACTTGATTCATATCTCAAGGAACCAGTAATGGAGTGGAACAAAGAATTCAAAGCACTGGAATGGTGGAAAGAAGAGACCCAAAAGTATCCGATCCTCTCCCGAGTAGCTCGTGACATTCTCTCCATACCGATCTCACGTGCCACGTCGTACGAAGCTTATGTTACGGACAAAAGAGAGCCTCCTGAGTTTGTTCTTTCCATGGAACCCAAAGTTGCTAACGCCATGATGTGCGCCAAAAGCTGGTTACGACTTTGATGATAATGGCAAAACTAGTAAGAACTTCTCTTTTTTTTTTCTCTATTAAGAAGAACCTAAAATACTTTTCTAGCCTTCATGAAACTTGATAACTCTGTTTTTCGTTATGGAACTTCCGTTTCCCATTTCTAATATCGGTAATGTGTTCTTTTTTTAAGAGTGGTTAACACAATCGTGTTCTTGTTTGAGTCTGAAGTTTGATTTTGGTGCCCATTTCCTCTGTTTTACTTCCATTTCAGTTTTCTGTTTATGAATTATAGCCGTATGTATATAAATATGTGTATACATGCGATGAGAAATTCAACACGAAAAGATAAGAATGAAGTGAAAATATAAATGTCTACTAAATTGACCGGAACGAATAGCCAAAAAGTTGAAATCGTCCGTCCGTATAAAGATTACAAAACATTTAGATTTTAAAAGTTATATATTGCTAAGAATCTTGAAAAAATCATGTTAGCAATATATAAATCTTAATTTTTGTTTTCAACCTATTGTTTTATACGTAAATCATCTTTACAAATTACAACTCCTTCACAATTTTTTTAATTATTTTGTGAACTCTTTACAATTTTTTATTTCATCAAAATATTCGGCGGTGATCAAGTGAGCGAGGTAAAGGAAACCATACGGTGGCGGTGTATTGGTAAAGCGGCCAAGTGGTTTAAAAAGTTGCACTCATGTTTCCCACGTGTAGCTCACCTCACCATTCGCCAAGTATTAATCTTTGTCTTAATTGGTATTTAAAAATTGGTTTGACAGATTAGTGTGGACACAAGAGTTTCATGCATTTAAACACACCTAAACATAGATGTTTACAATAAGAGTTTCTTTTACCATAAATGTATAAAATGCCTAACTAAATTTTTGTCAATATATCATTTTTCTACAATAAAATGTAGGGTTCAAAATAGAATAGTAATATTTTATATAAATATATAAATACACATATATTCTCAACATGTTCAGGTAAACCTACTTTTGTTTTCTTTAATATTATTTAGGCAAAAAAAATTAAAATGCGTCCAAGCAAAGCTTCAGTCACCCAAACATGGCTGCTTCTTACACAGCTTTGTCTTTGGAAAGATCTCGTAATCAGATGTGTACGTCAGTTTATTAGAAGAGCAAAAGCGATGCTTCTGAGTCAAAACATGGTCGCTGAATCTCCTGGGATCAGTGTTATCGACGTCAAGTCTCGCCTCTCCGTCGGGAAAGAGCCCAATAACTTTCAGATTGCAGAAATTCGAATTCATGAATCCGTTTGTATTGAGATTCCGGCTTCTGAAGAAACGCCTCTGGTAGGATCGGTATGTGTTTGGGTTTCTTTTTGTTTTCTCTTATCGTTATCTCAATTCTGCTTCTTTTGATTTGCTTAGGATTCTGTGTCATTCCAGATTCTCCCATGAATTCGAAGTTGAGATTGTATCAAATTGAGTCTTTTTCTTTGAAATTCCGCTTGCTTGTCTAGTCATGGATTAGAATTCGGGTTTTAGATTTGATGTCGTCACCGTTGATTCTTAACAAAGGTCAATTCTGCATCAAGACTTGACTTTTAGTGTGTTTTTTTTCATTTCATTTCCCTCTCCCTTGTATCCAATTCGAGTTTAGGTAAGAAAGACTGGTTGGTTATTTAATATAGTGCTAAGAATTTGATTTCAGTTTTTCTTGGATCAATGTCTTTTTCAGTGTCATTAGTTATAAACCTTGACTGCATTCTTAATGGATTATCATGCCTTTTGTTGAACAGATTATTCTCTTGTATGAATTCTCTGTTTGTTCTGTCTTCGTTCCTGTGCATTCTATGTCGATTCTATGATGTTGTAGATTAACACTAAGCAAGCTCTTATGTTACCTTTTCCTCAAAACAGGTCAAGAGTTGTTTTGCAACTGCAACTACCATTGAAGACCCTGATACTGAGTTTGTCCCAAAAATAAGTTCTGGGAGTTATGCGGATAAGGGTGACTACAGGGAGTACATGGAAGATGAACACATATGCATAGACGACCTTTCAGCTCATCTTGGGTCTTCCTTCTTCAGATTTCCGGTGCCCATAGCTTTCTACGGTGTGTTTGATGGCCATGGTGGGTCTGAGGCATCACGGTACATAAAGGACAATGCAACAAGATTGTTCTTAAAAGAAGATGCTGTTTTTCGAGAATCACCTTCCATTGTGAACACTTTTTTCTTGAAAGAAATGGAGAAGTCTCACCGGGAAGCTTATAGGTTAGCTGATCTCGACATGGAAGATGAAAGCATTGTTAGTGGTTCGTGCGGAACAACCTCCTTGACGGCTCTTGTAATCGGACGGCACCTAATGGTAGCTAACGCTGGCGATTGTCGTGCGGTGCTCTGCAGGAAAGGAAAAGCCGTTGATATGTCATATGATCACAAATCTACGTTTGAGCCAGAACGTAGACGGGTGGAGGATTTAGGAGGCTACTTTGAAGGGGAATATCTCTACGGTGACCTCGCCGTAACAAGGGCTCTTGGAGACTGGTCGATAAAGAGGTTTTCACCCCTAGGAGGATCATTGTCGCCTCTGATCTCAGACCCGGACATTCAACAGATGGTTCTGAACGAGGAAGACGAGTTCTTGATCATGGGATGTGACGGTGTTTGGGACGTGATGACGAGCCAGTATGCTGTTACATTCGCCAGGCAAGTGCTCAGGAGACACGGTGACCCGAGAAGATGTGCGATGGAACTTGGGAGGGAAGCGTTAAGGCTCGACTCGTCGGATAATGTTACGGTGGTGGTCATCTGCTTCACACCATCCCCAGCTCCTCATAGGAGAAGAATACAGTTTTGTGTTTCTGATGAAGCTCGAGCCCGGTTACAGGCGATGCTAGAAAGCTAATCGATGAAGGTTTTTGCACGGTCTTGAGGGGGACGATGTATATATAATATAGAAGCAGAGATGGGGTTTTTGAGATAACTCCCCCTTAAGGCGAAGATTATTTGATGACCATTACATCTCTGATATTGGATGGAATAAACGGAGGTAAAAAGAGAAGATGAAGGGGACTTCTTTTGTTGTTAAATGTTGACAAGTGTTGTAGCCATTTTTGATCTGATTGTTTGGCTATTGCTCCCGGTAGGATTATTGAGCGCTTATGTACAAAAAACTGATTAAGATTAGAGGCAAATTCAGTTAATCACCCTTGAAAACTTGTTTTTGGGTTTCATTTCTTACAGATTTAATAAAAAATCTTCCCCATGTCTTTTGAAACTTATAATATGTTGAGATTGTGACAAGATTTCTGAACCTAATCTCTCAATAGCAAGAAAGACTTAATAGCAAACCTTACCTTCTCTTTAAGCCTTTAAGGCCATGCTTAACTCTAATCTTCATCTCCATTTCTTTATTTCCCCATATCACGTTTATACTTTGTACAGTATATGGTTCAAATATCTCTCATTTCTTTTTATATCTTTATATATATAATATATTATTCCTTTTGAATTGTTTGGGTTATCATGATTTAATTGATTTTGGATTCTCTTAATTATATGATTTTGGAAAAGAAAAAGAATAAATTAAGGGAAAAAGGGAAGAGGCCCTTTCTAGTATTTTCGTCTATATTCGACTCTTCAAAGAGCCAAAGTCTCTCTTTCCCATCTCTCTCAATAAGAAAGTTCGACGGAAGAAGAACAACAAACTACGATTACGATGGCGATGGCGAGCTTGGCTAGGAGAAAGGCGTACTTTCTCACCAGGAACATCTCTAATTCTCACACTGACGCTCTCAGATTCTCTTTCTCCCTCAGCCGCGGATTCGCTTCGTCGGGATCCGACGAGAACGATGTTGTCATTATCGGCGGCGGTCCTGGAGGTTACGTGGCGGCGATAAAGGCGGCGCAGCTTGGTCTCAAGACTACCTGCATCGAGAAGCGCGGCGCTCTCGGTGGTACTTGTCTTAACGTCGGCTGTATTCCTTCCAAGGTGATTTACAAGCTCCTTTTTCCGTCGTGGAATCAAACTTTTTTTTTTTGTCTCGAACACCTCGTTCCGCCAGATTCTTCTCCTATTTTTATCGTCTCCTGTGGATTTTTGTCGGTGGTCATCATTGCGATTCGATCTACGTCTTTACGAACTGAGGATTAGATTGAGTTCCAAGTTTAAGAACTGCTTGTGTGATGATATTTATTTTAGTTCTCAGATCTGTTTGACCACGTTTTCCTGAATTCCTGAATCCTGTGTGTGCTTGATTTCGCGGAAATGGAATTATTGGCCTTTTTGAGTTTTTGTATCTCCTTGAATTGGGTTCGTGAGGTGCAAATGCTGGATCATGATCCTCTCTTGGTTCGTTGTCCAAGTTTCCACATCAGAAAAAGTTGTATGAAACTCGCATTTCCGTAGACCATCACTGCGAGATATGTTAATATCACCAGTTTTTTTTTGTTTTCTCTTATTGTATTTGTATTAGCCTCTTCCTCTCTCTGCTTATGCTTTGCTGAATCTGTATGACTTTATGTAATTAGCTTCTGTTGAATGAGAGTTTTCTCGAGACTGTTAACATAGCATTCACTTTTTTTTTTTTTTTTTTTCTTGTGTATTAGGCCCTTCTTCACTCTTCTCACATGTACCATGAGGCAAAGCACGTATTCGCTAACCACGGTGTCAAGGTCTCTTCGGTTGAAGTAGATCTTCCTGCTATGTTGGCTCAGAAAGACACAGCCGTCAAGAATCTCACCCGTGGTATCGAAGGTCTGTTCAAGAAGAACAAGGTCAACTACGTTAAGGGCTACGGTAAGTTTCTGTCCCCGTCCGAAGTCTCTGTGGAGACAATCGATGGAGAAAACACGGTTGTCAAAGGCAAACATATCATAGTTGCTACTGGCTCAGATGTCAAATCTCTGCCTGGCATCACCATCGATGAAAAGAAGATCGTCTCATCAACCGGGGCTCTGTCTCTGACAGAAATCCCAAAGAAACTCATCGTCATTGGCGCTGGCTATATTGGTCTAGAGATGGGTTCTGTGTGGGGACGGCTCGGATCAGAGGTCACAGTTGTTGAGTTTGCATCAGATATCGTACCGTCAATGGATGGTGAAATCCGCAAGCAGTTTCAACGTTCACTAGAGAAGCAGCAGATGAAATTCATGCTCAAGACTAAAGTTGTTGGCGTAGATTCCTCAGGAGATGGTGTGAAGCTCATCGTGGAGCCTGCAGAAGGTGGAAACCAGACCACTCTAGAAGCTGATGTTGTCCTCGTCTCAGCAGGAAGAAGTCCGTTCACATCTGGACTTGATCTGGAGAAAATCGGAGTTGAAACAGACAAGATCGGGAGAATTCTGGTGAACGAGAGATTCTCAACAAAAGTCTCAGGCGTTTATGCAATTGGAGATGTGATTCCAGGACCAATGCTAGCTCACAAAGCCGAAGAAGACGGTGTGGCATGTGTTGAGTTTATAGCAGGAAAACACGGCCATGTGGATTACGACAAAGTCCCAGGGGTTGTATACACATATCCCGAAGTTGCCTCGGTGGGTAAAACCGAGGAGCAGCTGAAGAAAGACGGTGTAAGCTACAAGGTTGGGAAATTCCCGTTCATGGCCAATAGCAGAGCCAAGGCCATAGACACCGCAGAGGGAATGGTCAAGATTTTGGCTGATAAAGAGACAGACAAGATCTTGGGGGTTCACATAATGTCACCAAACGCAGGAGAATTGATCCACGAGGCGGTTCTTGCGATCAACTATGATGCATGTAGAGAAGACATTGCTCGAGTCTGTCATGCTCATCCCACCATGAGTGAGGCTATCAAGGAAGCTGCCATGGCTACCTACGACAAGCCCATTCACATGTAGAAGCCCACAGGTACATGACGGTTTAGTTTTGGTTCTGTTTAGCTTTCTTGCTTTTGGTCTTTTTCGGGTTTTAATTTTTCTTTTCTTGTATTGATGATGATGCTTAGGATGTGGTGGATTCAGAAAGAAAGAAGTAAAGCCGCCTACGACAAGCCAAAATCGGGATCTTAACCGGGGTTGGTTTGGTTTTCTGTTTTCGGTCTAAACTTTAAACCTTGATTTTTAATTTCTGGTGGATATGGGATGAGTTGAAACAATATTTTACACTTGCCACTTTTTTTCTTTATTGTAAACTAGATGATTACCCTCGTAGATACGCGGGTTTTTTCCCCTTCTAATAGATGTTCTGGAGTATTTAAAACATCGTGGACATGCCTTGGCAAAAAAAAAAAAGAATAGAAGATTGCTCTCAATCTTTTGATCATTATTTCTCAACGGATTCAATGTAAACCTATGAAATGCACACATAGTGTGAAGAAATAAAAAAACCATTGATATATAACACGATTAGCTTGACATAAATATTATGAAAGACATTATTACATCTTTACTGGAAGACAATTGAATAGTACCAAGAAACAAAGTCTCCATGGAAGTCGAAACACAACTCTCTCGACGTATTCATCTAACATATTGCATCACTGAGAGACTAAAATCTGCCAATTTTAAACAAAATCAAGATTATTTGGGGTTTTTCGGATTTTAATTTATTTATTTGTGTGTGTGTGTGTGTTGAAGGATGTGGGTGGATTGAGAGAGAATGAAAGCGGCCTAGGACAAGCCAAATGGAGATCTTAACCGGGTTTGGTTTGGTTTTCTAATTTCGGCTCAAACCGTTGATTTCTAATTTCTGGTGGATATGGGATGAGCTGAAACATTTACAACTCTTTTCGTGTTATGTTTCTTTAAGAATTATATAAGATATCTTTTTTGCTTCCAAATTCGACCATTTGGTTCGGTTATTCTCCACCAGTTACGTTTCCTTTCTGTGTTATGCTCTTTAAGATATATCTTCTTTAAGATATCTTTTTTTTTTTTTTTGCCAATTGTCAAGAACATCGACAAAAACATCATGGACACAATTTTGGAATTAAATATAGTAATACTTTTTGTTATAGAAATCTACAAAGACACCTGTCTATTCAGTTTGTCACACTAAAAATGAAAATAAAATTTATATACGTTTTTCCTTCTTTAACACTTCAAAAATAAGTCAACAATTCACTAAAAGAAACAGAATCTGGTAAAAATTTCATTAAAACCACAACAAGATCATTATACCAAATAGGAGTTACACAACAAGATCATATACCAAATAGGAGTTACACAACAAGATCATATACCAAATCTGGTAAAAATTTCATTAAAACCACAACAAGATCATATACCAAATAAAATTCTTCATCGGCATCCAAGACAATGGATATTTCTTGCGTCTCAAGAAGCCTGCATTCGATTCTCCCTCTCCTCCTTCTTCTATCAATCACCCCTTTGTCTTCATCTGTTTCTCCGAGTGAAAAAGTCACAAAGGAATCACTTGACGTACTCTGCTCGCAGCCGTCAGTTTACAAGCACTTCTGCGTCGCTTGGCTGGGCTCTGACCCAAAAACGTTCACCCTCGACATTGGAGGTCTTATCGATATGGCCATCGAAAAGGCGGAGGGTTTGGGGATCAAGAACCAAGAGATTATTTTTCGCTTAGACTTCACGACTGATCCGAATCTCAAAATCCCATATGGGTCTTGCGGGAGAGAGTATGTATTATCCATTCAAGCGATCCGGAAAACTAAAGGGTTTGCGAGCTCTAAGGACTAACTGTCGGCAATGAAGGCGGCTGCTACTGCCTTGGATGGTATAGCTATGTGCAATGGTCTGCTTGAACAACAACCAATACCGGCTTATCTTTCGTCACGCAATTTGATGTATGAAAGAATGTGTAACATTGCCAGGGTTTTCACCAATGTTTTGATAGTTTGATTCTTATGTTTCATTCACCTGCAAGATGGAGAAACTATAAAATGTCATCAACTCTGGTTTAGTAACTTAAAAACCAACAAAATGAATAATTTTTATGATCATAGACGCAGCAGAGGGAATGGTCAAGATTTTGGCTGATAAAGAGACAGACGGTCCTGGCGATCAACTATGATGCAAGCAGACTCAAGATCTTGGGGGCTCACATAGCAATACTTTTTGTTATAGAAATTTACATTTACAACTTTTTTTTTTGTTATGCTCTTCAAGTTATCTTTTTTTTTTTTTTGCTTCCAAATTTGACCATTTGGTTCGGTCATTCACGACCAGTTACGTTTCCTTTCTGTTTTATGCTCAGATATCTTTTTTTTGCTAATTATCAAGAACATCTACAAAAACAACTCATCCTGGACACAATTCAACTAGTAAATACTTTTTGTTATAGAAATCTACAAAGACACTAGCCTGTATATTCAATTTGTCACACTAAAAATGAAAATAAAATGTATACATTCCTTCTTTGACGCTTTAAATTGAGTCAACAATTCGCTAATTAGAAACAAAATCTGGTCATAAATTTCATTAAACCACAACGAGATCCCTATACCAAATAGGAGCTACACTTTGGCCGCACCAAAAAAACTTATGTGTATATATATATATATGACAAACCAATAATCATCACTCCCACGTCTAAGTAAAGAAAACGCATAACCATTCCTCCATAACCAAGAGAATGGATTTTTCTTGCGTTACAAGAAGCCTGTATTCGACTCTCTCTCTTCTCCTTCTTCTTTCGATCACCCCTTTGACATCATCTTTTTCTCCGAGTGATCAAGTCACAAAGGAAACACTTGATCAACTCTGCTCGCAGCCGACAATTTACAAGAAGTTCTGCGTCGCTTGGCTGGGCTCTGACCCAGAAACGTTCACCCTCGACATTGGCGGTCTTATCGATATGGCCATCGAAAAGACGGAGGCTTTGGGGATCAAGAACCGTGAGATGATTTTTAGCTTAGACGTCATGACTGATCCGAGTCTCAACATCCCATATGGGTCTTGCGGGAGAGAGTATGGAGTATCCATTCAAGCGATCCAGAAAGTTAAAGGGTTCGCGAGATCCAAAGACTACCGGTCAGCAATGAATGCGTCTTTTACCGGTTTGCATAGTATAATCATGTGCGAAGGTCTGTTTGCACAAGTACAACAGCCAGTACCGGCTTATGTTTCGTCACGCAATTTGATGTTTGATAGAATGTGTGACATTCTTGAGGTTTTCACCACCGTTTTGACAGTTTGATTTATATGTTTCATTCACCTGCAACTGCAAGATGACAAAACTTTAAAATGTCATCAACTCTGGTTTAGTAACTTACAAACCAATCAATGAAGATGATTCCTCTAAATATTTCCTTCATTAGTACTTTATTAGCATCAGAAATCATGAAAACAAAATACACATATATTATGGAATTCATATCTCTACCCACAGAAGACAATTCAAGAAAGTAAGTCGGAAGAATACTAATCAGATAAAAGTAAAACTCTCTCGGCACGTTTGCTAAGAATAGCAAAGTTTTTTCTCTATCTTACATTAGGACTTGTGGTCTAACTAAGAATCAGAAACAGCAACAATCCTGTCCAAGAATTTCTATTATTAGTTCTAGTGGAAGCAATTAATCCCAAGCATCTATAAATATGTAACCTTGAGACATATTAAAGGAATAACTTTACCAAAAGAACCCAACGAGCATAAAGAAAAGTAGAAAGAACCGAAGATGGTGGCAACATACCTGAAGAAGAATGAATTTGTGTCTTCTCTGATGTTTTTCGTAATGATAAGCTCCTTGAACGCAAAAGTGGCAGACATAAAAGCAATTTGCGGGAAAGCGAAAAACCCGTCCTTCTGTTCGAACTACATGAAATCCAACCCAAAGACCTCAGGTGCTGACCTTAAAACGCTCGCAACGATCACCATGGGGTCTGCGCAAACAAGTGCGTCGGGAGCTTCAACGAAAATCCAATCTCTAGCCAAGAAAGAAACCAACCCTGCTTTGAAGAAAGGATACACCTCGTGCGTGGGGCAGTACAAGAGTGCGATCAGCAATCTCAATGAAGCTAAGCAGAGCCTAGCGACAGGAGACAAAGCAGGGTTGAACATTAAGGTCTCGGCAGCTATGACAGGGTCTTCAACATGTCAAGATGACCTTGCGAATGTCAAGGCTGATCCTTCTGCCGTGAAGAACAGTGATGATTTCCAGAATATCTGTGGCATTGTTCTTGTCATCTCCAACATGATGTGAAGAAAAACGGCTCCCTTCATACTCAGCTAGACGATTACACCAAACAGTTATACTTATTATCAAGAACCTGGTTTCTTCACAACTTGTTTTTACATGTTCGATTACAACTATTGATAAAATGCAAGAGATTGAGAGACCACAAAGTGTTCGAATCATGAAAGAAGACGAGCGAATATTCGAAATCAAACACTTTATTATCAAAGATCAAGTCTAATACAGTATAAGAACACATACAAAGAAGGAAAAGAAAGAAATTCACAGAAACAACACAAGCAAACCCAAAGGCTAATTATTGAACATGGTCACAAGATGATTGAAACTTGCACAGATGATTAGAGATGCACAGAGGTAGGCTTGTAGTCTATAACCAACACTTTATCCAAGCTTCCAAGGAACAAGTTGGCGAATTCAACGTGAACAGGATGAGCAATGTACTCTGCTACAGCTTCTTTGCTGTCGAAGGTGGATTCAAAGATGTGTGTGAAACCTTGATGCAGGTTCTCAATGCTCACATCTTTTCCCCTTAAATTTTTTATACATCGATTTAGTTTTAGTACAGAGCCAACAAATCAGTTAAACACCAAGAGCACAATCTCGCAAAATTCATCGATTTTGTTTGATTTAGATTCAAAACATCAATGATAAAGTCAAGCAACACGAGCATATAATTTCAGATCTACATTTGTTCGGTGATGACAGTAATCGGAAAACAATCAGATGAGATTTACCAGTGGAAAGCTTTCATAGGTTCGATGAGATTGACGAGGTTGGCGTAACCATTGATGAGCTCTTCGATTTTCTCTGGGCTTACGTCGGCTTTGAATTTGGCAAGCAGTACGTGCTTCACTGGTCCCTTTGCTTCCTCCATTTTCGCTTTTCTTCTTCCTTCGCGATCTTCACTGCTCTCTCTCTCTCTCTCTCTCTCTCTTTATCTATACGTCGCAGTTTAGCTAAATGGACGGTTAAGATCTTATCTACAGAAGATATTTTTTAACTAAAACGTGCAAACACGTGCGCCGCATTATTTTTCTCGTATCACCAAATATATATTAAGGCGACGAATGAAAAACATCATTACCATATTTATAAATGTTTGTAACATCTTGAACTCTACAAAGATTCCAGGGACTTTTGCTAGAAAAAAATAATTTTTTTTCCAGTGTCAAGTAATGTGGTTCAAATTGTGCCTTTAGTTATAAATCAAATTGTGGTTGAGTTTCGATTCTCGACGTTAAAAGATCGATGGAGAAACATATAAAAAAAAATTATACATTTCCTTAAAAACTGTTAATCATACGCTTTACATTTTCGTTGCGTTTCATAATTTTATTGTTTTACTAACGAAATTCGTTTTGTCACGCGCGTAACGTTTGTCAATTTGTTTTCGTTGGGTTTTTTTCTAGCATCGGTTCTACTTCCAAATTTGACCATTTGGTTCGGTTACGTTTCATTTCCTTCATGTTATGCTCTTAATAAAATTCTTTAGTTATGCTCATAAGATCTTAGTTAGACAAACGTTACGTTTCCTTTCCTTCTTGTTATGCTCTTAATAAAATTTCTTTTGTTTTTGCTAATTATTATGAACGTCGGCGAAAGTAAACTCATCATGGACCACAATTTACAGAAATCTACAAAGACCCCCCTGCCATTTCAATTGTCGCACTAAAAATAAAAATGAAAATGAAAATAAAAATAAAAATAAAAACGCGTAATTCTGTGTATATATATTGAGTCAGCAGTTGACTAAAAGAATCAAGATCTGGTCATAAATTCATTAAAACACAACAAGATCATATACCAAATTAAATAGGAGTTACACTTTTGCCACACCAAAAACTTGTGTATATATATTACACAAAGAAATATGCACTCCCACATCTTAGTAAAGAAAACGCATAATTATTCCTCCACATCCAAAGACGATGGATTTTTCTTGCGTCTCAAGAAGCCTGTATTCGATTCTTCCTCTTCTCCTTCTTCTATCGATAACCCCTTTGTCTTCATCTTTTTCTCCGAGTGATCAAGTAACAAAGGAATTACTTAACCAACTCTGCTCAAAATCAACAATTCACAAGAATTTCTGCGTCGCTTGGCTGACCTCTGATCCAACAACCTTTACATTAGACCTGAGTGGTCTTGTCGATTTGGTCCTCCAGAAGACGCAACTGTTTGCCTATAAGAACCTAGCGACGATGAAAGGCTTAGCGAGAACCACGACTGATCCGACGCTCAAGGCCCCGTACGGGACTTGTGTGAAGGGTTATGAATTAGGCATTAAAACGATCGAGGAAACTCAAGGGCTTGCGAGCTCCAAGTCGTACCAGTTAGCATCTCAGACAGCTTCTAGAGCCCTTTTTAGTATATCTTCGTGCGTTGGTCAGCTTGAAGGACGGAAAAATGTGCCGGCTTATGTTCCGCAACGCAATTTGCTGTTTGTAAGAATGTGTACCGTTGATCGTGTTTTCTCCAACGTTTTTACGTCTTGATTCTTTTTTCTTTCATTAGCCTTGCAAGATGGCATAAAAAAAAACGTATGAAAATGTCGTTGAATCTGTGGTGGTATACTTTAAGAAACCATTAAATTCATCTTCCAACTTGAAGAATAAAAACAAATGGAAAAAGTTTCATCTCTTGTTTACTTGTGGTGGAAATTTGAAATGTATTTATGTTTTTCTTTATTTACATATATTTAATTTTTGTGTGTTTGATATGAAGATCTTTATTATATTGATGTTAGTAATTGTATGATTTGGTGATATAGAAATTCTATGTGAAAATATAACTAGTTATGTTGGAGGTAAATTTCATTCATCATGTATCAATCAAACAATCAGGTCGTTACCCATGAATATGAGATTCAGTTCGATTTAATTGTATATGAAGGAGTAAATCAAATTCGTTATGAATTTGTTTGTATGATTCTGTCAGGTTTTCTGATTCCGGGTTTGCTTCCAAATCTGATGAGTTTGTTCGTTTAACCAGAGTAATATAAAGTTTTAAAAAAGTACACGTTTCCTTTAATGTACTCATGCACTCGAGATTTTTTTTTTTGAAAGGCACTCGAGATATTTACCATCATCATAAAATGTTAAACGTCATCTTTGAACTTAGCAAGCAATACGTATGTGCTTCACTGCACTGGTCCATTTGCTTCCTCCATTTTCGCCTTCTTTCTCCTCTGTGATGTTCTTCACTGCTATCCCTCTCTATCTATCTATACGTCGTCGTTTATCTAAATGGACGGTCAAGATCTTATCTACGAGAAGGAATTTATTAATTTTAAACGTGCGTCGCATCATTATAAGGTATATTTATTGCTGAACCTGATAGTTTAAGGATTAATTTGATTTTATAACTTATATTTTATTAGTAATTTGAAATCTATACTAATTTTTTTGAAAATTTGAAATATACCTTATATTTTTACAAAATGATAGTTTAGTCTTTATTAATAAATAAAAAATGAAACAAAAAAATTAAAAACAGATTTAATTTTTTTTTATGTTCTTTTATATAATTTTTGCTCTAAAAAGGTGCATTTTAAAAAATTATATATATTTACATAAAAATATTATTTAATATTTAGTTTAAAAAAAAAAAATTATAAAATATTAATCTACAAAAATAAAAATTAAGTCATAATAAATCGACATTGTAAAAATTAACTAACTAAAATAGAAGTTATTTATTATTAAATAAGTCGACCAAAATAAAATAAAAATTCGACTGTTATAAAATATAAGTTTATGGTTCAAACAAGTCAACTTTATCAAAAAGTCAACAAAAACAATATATATCTACCATAAAAAATAAGTTGATAATAATAAAATATAAATCGATAAATACGAGAATTAAGTCAATAGTTATAATAAGTCGACTTTGTAAAACAAAAAAACCAATCAAGCAAATATAAGTCGACTGTTTTAAAATAAGTCGACCAAAATAATAATAAATCGACCGTTATAAAATATAAGTCGATAGTTCAAAGAAATCAACTTAATCAAAAAGTCAACAAAAAACAATATAAGTCTATCATGATAAAATAAATCGATAAAAATAAAATATATAAGTTGGCAAATACAAAAATTAAATCAACAATTATAACAAATCAGCACTATAAAAATCAACCAATCAAAATAGAAATCGTTTATTTTAAAATAAGTTAACAGTTATAATAAGTCAACTTAGTAAAAAATCAATCAACCAAAATATAAGTCGACTGTTGTAAAATAAGTCGACCAAAATTATAAAAAGTTGACTGAAATAAAATATAAATCTATAGTTCAGAAAATCAATATAATCAAAAAATGCAATATAAATCTAAAATGAGAAAATAAATTGTCAAAAATAAAAATGAAAATTTAATAAATATGTTCCACACTTTATATTGAGTCAACAATTCACTAAAATAAACAAAATCGGGTCAACATTTCATTACCAAAATACTATTATACATTAATTAGTTTTCATCCCGGTCTATAATTATTTATAAATTCAATTGCCATAATTAATGAAATGTTGACCTCATCAAAATAAATTTAAAAAAATAAAAAAAAAGTTCATTACCTACACCAGGATAAAACCTGCCAAATAGGAGTTACATTTTTGCCAACCCAAAAACTATGTATATTAGTAAGCAATAAGCAAATTTAGACTATTTAGACTATTTTTACTAATTTATTTTATAAAAAATCCATAAATATAAAGTGGGTTACCATAATTAAGTCATTGAATATATTTTTTCATGTGATTTTTTTTATAGAAATGTGGACATTCCTAATAGAGAGATCAAAGTCTCTTTTATATATATATATATATATATATATATGATTACTAAGGAATAGGCACTACCCACACATAATAGCTCTTCCAGAAAATGGCTTTCTCTTGCGTCTCAAGAAACGTTTTTTCCATTCTTCCTCTTCTCGTTATCCTATCAATCACCCCTCTGTCAACATCTTTTGCTCCGAGTGACAAAGTCACAAAGGAGTTAGTTGACCAACTCTGCTCAAATTCAACAATTCACAAGAATTTCTGCGTCCCTTGGCTGACCTTTGATCCAGCAACCTTCACATTAGACCTGAGTGGTCTTGTCGATTTGGTCCTCCTGAAGACGCAATTGTTTGCCTATAAGAACCTAGCGACGATGAAAGGCTTAGAGAGAACCACGACTGATCCGAAGCTCAAGGCCCCGTATGGAACTTGTGTGACGGGTTATGAATCAGCAATTAAAGCGATCGAGGAAGCCCAAGGGCTTGCGACCTCTAACTAGTACCAGTTAGCATCTCATACAGCTTCTAGAGCCTTAATTAGTATAGCTTCGTGCGTATCTCAGCTTGGAGAACGGAAAAATGTGCCGGCTTATGTTCAGCAACGCAATTTGATGTTTGTAAGAATGTGTACCATTGATAGTGTTTTCTGCGACGTTTTAACGTCTTGATTCTTTTATCTTTCATTCGCCTGCAAGATGGCCAAAAAAAATAATGTATGAAAATGTCATTAACTCTGTCGTGGTAACTTAAAAATTAATAAATCCCTAGTCAAATCACTGTGTCTTCCGACTTGGCTAAGGAAAAACTTTCATCTCTTGTTTACTTGTGGTGCAAATTTGAAATGTATTTATGTTTTTCTTTATTTACATGTATTTAATTTTTGTGTGTTTAATATGAAGATCTTTATTATATTGATTTTAGTAATTGTATGATTTGGTGATAGAAATTCTAGGTGAAAATAAATAAAACTATCTAATTGTATACGTTGGAGGTAAATTTCATTCATCATGTATCAATCAAACAATCAGGTCGTGACACATGAATATGATTTTAAATTCTATCTAATGTATATGAAGGAGTAATTCAAGTTCGATATGATTGTAATTGTATGATTCTGTCAGGTTTTCTGATTTCGGTTTGGTTCCAAATCTGATGAGTTGGTTCGTTTATCCTCCAACCAGAGTAATCTAAACAGTACGTTTGCTAATAAATCAGTTGTGGTTGAGTTTCGATGGAGAAACATATTAAAAAAATTATACATTCCCTTAAAAACTTTTAATCGTACACTTTACATTTTCGTTGCATTTCAGAATTTATTGTTTTAAGTAACGACATTCGTTTTGTCATGCGCGTAACGTTTCTCAATTTTATTCGGTTGGTTTTCCTTATAGTATCGGTTCTACTTCCAAATTTGCCCATTTGGTTCGGTTATTCTCAACCAATTACGTTTCCTTTCCTTTATGTGATGCTCTTAAATGTTTTTTTTTTTTTTTGCTAATTATCATGAACGTCGATAAAAACAATTTTGTCATGGACACAATTTGGAATAAAAAAAAACCTTGTTCAAAAAAACAAAAATTGGAATCAAATCATACCCTTTGATATAGAAATTTACAAAGACACCGGTCACTTCAACTGCCGCTCTAAAAATCTATAAATACTTTCCTTCGTTCACATTCTATATTGAGTCAAAACAAAAAAGAGAGTCAACAATTCACTAAAAGAAACAAAATCTGGTCAACATTTCATTACCATAATATTATTATACATTAGGTTTTTATCCCGGTTTATAGTGATTTTAAATTCAACTGCCATAATTCATCAAAATATTGAACTGGTCAAAAGCAATAGCAAAAAACATTGCATTACCCACGCGGCCACACACCAGGATAAGCTGTCTGTATTAGTAAGCAACACGCAAATTTGCTTGCAAAAAAAAAAAACCAATACGCAGATTTAGACTATCTTTACTAATTTTTTGGCCATATATAAAATGTTGAGTATTTGATCAAAAGTCCTTAAATATAAAGTGTGTTACCATAATTACGTCATTGAATATATTTTTCATGGGATTTTTTTCTATAAATGTGGACATTACCGAATGAGAGAAAAGTATTTTATACTGTATATATAAAAATATGATTACTAAGGAATAGCGGCACACATCTCTGCTCTTGGAGAAAATGGCTTTCTCTTGCGTCACAAGAAACGTTTTTTCGATTCTTCCTCTTCTCGTTATCCTCTCAATCACCCCTTTGTGTACATCTTTTGCTCCGAGTGACAAAGTCACAAAGGAATTAGTTGACCAACTCTGCTCAAATTCAACAATTCACAACAATTTCTGCGTCGCTTGGCTAACCTTTGATCCAACAACCTTCACATTAGACCTGAGTGATGGTCTTGTCGATTTGGTCCTCCAAAAGACGCAGTTGTTTGCCTATAAGAACCTAGCGACTATGAAAGGCTTGGCGGAAACCACGACTGATCCGACGCTCAAGGCCCCGTACGGAACTTGTGTGACGGGTTATGAATTAGGCATTAAAACGGTCGTGGAAGCTCAAGGGCTTGCGAGCTCCAAGTCGTACGAGTTAGCATCCCAGTCAGCTTATAGAGCCATTTTTAGTATATCTTCGTGCATAGGTCAGCTTGAAGGACGGAAAAATGTGCCGGCTTATGTTCCGCAACGCAATTTGCTGTTTCAAAGAATGTGTGTCATTGATAATGTTTTCTCCAACGATTTAACGTCTTGATTCTTTTATCTTTCATTCGCCTACAAGATGGCCTAAAAAAAACGTATGAAAATGTCATTAACTCTGTTGTGGTATACTTAAGAAACCAATAAATTCGTGGTCAGAACACACTGTTTTTGATTCCTTTGCTCTTATCGTTATAAATCACCCCCATTGCCTTTGCCTTTGCCATTGCCTTGATTTATTTCTTCGAGTCACAAAAGGTGTTCAGCTCAGATCAAAACCCGCTTCTGCGCTTATGGCGTACATCAATTTGGTCTCTAGTTGCTCTTTGCTGCATCATTGACAGAGATGTTTAATTTGCTTCTCTCCAATTAAGTGCATGCAAGATAGTTTTATTTGAGACAAATGATGAAGAAGTTTCTTGAAATGAGCAAAATCAAAGAGTAGACGATGAAGTGTAAAACCTCTGATAGGGAGGAAGCTTAAGACGGTTCATACAAGTGGCTGATGTCGGTAGTCTATCAACTGATTCATTACTGGAGGGTTGCTCAAAGGTTTCACAACAGTGAGTCTGTGTTTGATCCTTTTGGGGAATGGAGGAAGAAAGTGGCTGAAGCCGAGCCGAGAACTCCTCGTCTCTCTTCTCGGTTCAGCCAGGAGTTCCAGTTGAGCAGGCATAGAACGATTTGATGGAGCTGAGGAAAACGCGGCTAGATCAAGGAAGAGATGAGTTGATTGCTTTTTTGAACAAAATCCTTTTTTTGTATGGTTTAAAATATTTTTAACAGTAAGAGACTATTTAGTAATATTATAAAATAGTCTGTGATTAGAAAGAAAGAAAGAAAAAAAAAACATACTTACAAATATCTTAGAATTGTTGTATTTTATATACCAGGGGCAGTAAAATTCATCTTGGACCACAATTTCGAATCAAATGATACAGAAATCTATAAAGACACCTGACATTTCAATTGTCGCACTAAAAATGAAAAATGAAAGTAAATACGTCCCTTCTTTAACGCTTTAAATTGAGTCAACAATTCACTAATTAGAAACAAAATCTGGTCATAAATTTCATTAAACCACAACGAGATCCTATACCGAATAGGAGCTACACTTTTGCCACACCAAAAAACTTATGTGTATATATATATATGTGACAAACCAATAATCACTCCCACATCTAAGTAAAGAATACGCATAATTATTCCTCCACAATATCCAACCAAAAGACAATGGCTTTTTCTTGCGTCACAAGAAGCCTGTATTCGATTCTTCCTCTTAAAATTCTTCTATCAATCACCCCTTTGTCTTCATCTTTCGCTCCGAATGACACTGTCACAAAGGAATTACTTGACCAACTCTGCTCACAACCAGACATTACGAAACATATCTGCGTCCCTTGGCTGACCTCAGATTCAAGAACCTTCAAATTAGACCTGAGTGGTCTTGTCCAGTTGGCCCTCCGAAAGACGACACGGTTTACCAATAAGAACCTAGAGATGATGAAAGCCTTAGCGAGAAGCACGGCTGATCCGTCGCTCGAGCCGGAGCTCAATCCCCCGTATGAAACTTGTGTGAAGGGTTATGAATTAGCCTATGAAACGATCGACAAAGCTCAAGAGTATGCGTGCTCCTATAGGTTCCAGTTAGCATCTGAGACAGCTTATAGAGCCCCTTTTAGTATAGGTTCGTGTGTAGCTCAGCTTGCAGGACGGGAAAATGTGCCGGCTTATGTTCAGCAACGCAATTTGCTGTTTGCAAGAATGTGTCTCATTGATAAAGTTTTCTCCAACCTTTTAACGTCTTTTGATTCTTCTATCTTTCATTCGCCTGCAAGATGGCCAAAAAATAATAAATATTAAGGTTTCATTTTCATATAACGTCTTGATATCTTTCATTCGCCTGCAAGATGGCCAAAAAAAAAAAAAAAAAAAAAACGTATGAAAATATGTTATCAACTCTGTTGTGGTAACTTAAAAAAACCAATAAATTCGTAGTCAAATTACTGTTTCTTCCAATTTCATCCACTACAAGTCATCTCATACAAAATAGAAATTCGGAGAGCGCATACAATTAGTCTGCCATTTTCTATGGTTTTAAAAAACTTTTAGTCTGTTGGAAATTTCCAAACATCTCTAGCCATAGCGATACGATATTACGATACCCTTCTCGCCGTCGTCGGATGTCCAAGAAGAGACGATTTTTACTAAAATCACTGTGACTCTTTATTAAAGGTAAAATATAGACACATCATGTACTAAAGAGAGGAGCAAAGTTACCCTATAGCAGCAGAAAATGACTTAATCTGAAATGAGATTTGAAGAAAGTGACTTAATTGGTAAATCACTTCAAAAACAATAACAAAAAACATATTCCATATACCCACACCAGGATAAAACCTGCCAAATAGGAGTTTACATTTTGGCCAACCCAAAAACTATGTATATATTAAGTAAGCAATACGCAAATTTAGACTATCTTTACTAATTTTATTTTATACTCCAAAATGTAGATTGTTTAATTAAATATAAAGTGTGTTACCATAATTACGTCAATATTGAATTTAATTTTCATGTGATTTTTTTCTAGAAATGTGAACATTCCTAAATAACGAGAAAAGTCTCTTATATATATATATAATCAATCATATATGATTACTAAGAAATAGGCACTACCCAAATCTAAGAAACACACATATCTCCTCTTGGAGAAAATGGCTTTCCCTTGCGTCACAAGAAACGTTTTTTCGATTCTTCCTCTTCTCGTTATTGTCAAATTGATCTGAATATTATGTGTTGTTATTTATCGTGAATGATACAACGTATTTATACACAAGTCTTCTTCCTACAATTTAGGAGATAGAGCCAAAGTTAAAGATATGGACATATCCTAATACAACTTATTTGATGTTATCGTATCGGATCTTGAATATTCCAATACTCCTCCTCAAGGTGGAGCATGGAGGTCTCGAATGCCTATCTTGCCAAGGAGATATCGCATTTGTTGTCGTCCTAGCGGCTTTGTGAGAATGTCCGCTAGTTGATCCGTTGTCTTGACGTGTTGCGTAGCAATTATTCCGGCTTGAACTGCATCACGAACAAAGTGACAATCGGCTTCTATGTGTTTCGTTCTCTCATGAAACACCGGGTTGCGAGCAATGTGTAAAGCGGCCTGATTGTCACAGTAGAATGGGATTGGTGCGGACTGATGAATGCCGAGAGTTTGAAGAAGCTCATTAGTCCATTTCAGTTCTTGATAAGTATAAGCCATGGACCGATATTCCGCCTCAGCTGAAGATCGAGCTACGGTCTGCTGTTTCTTTGTCTTCCATGAGACGACATAATCGCCAAGCATGATAATATAGCCAGAAAGAGAGCGACGGGTCAGAGGACAGGCTGCCCAATCGGCGTCGCAGTAAGCGGAGAGTTTGAGATCATTCTTTGAGCTCAACAAAATACCCTGGCCAGGAGTACCTTTCAGATATCGAACCAAACACAATGCAGCTTCCCAATGCTTCTGTCATGGATGCTGCATAAATTGAGCCAAAATGTGAACAGCATAGCCCAAATCTGGTCGAGTAACCGCCAAGTAAACCAGTCGCCCAACAAGACGTCTGTACTTTTCCGGTTCCGTGAAGAAATCTCCCTCATCACGAGCAAGATCATGGTTCTGTTCAAGAGGAGTAGCTGCAGGCTTTGCTCCAAGTAGCCCACATTCTGTAATGATGTCAATCGTATATTTTTTCTGAGAGAGATAAATGACAGGCTTGCCACGAGACACTTCAATGCCCAAAAAATATTTGAGAACTCCCAAGTCCTTCATGTAAAAACAGCGGTTAAGATAGTCCTTAAACTTCATGATCTTTTTCGAATCGTTGCCACCAATGATAAGATCGTCTACGTAGACCAACACGTATATTGTAGACGAGCCTCGTATCAAAGTAAACAACGAATAGTCTGAGTAATTTTGCTTGAAACCAAAACCGAGCAAAGCTTCTGAAAGTTTAGCAAACCAACATCTAGGAGCCTGCTTAAGGCCATATAATGACTTTTTAAGCTTGTAAACTTGATTCGGTTTTGAAGCGGTAAATCCTGGTGGTAACTTCATATAAACCTCCTCGTCCAAATTGCCATGAAGAAACGCGTTATGGACGTCCATTTGATGGAGTTCCCAGTCCTTTGCAGCTGAAACTTCAAGTAAGATGCGAACAGTATTCATCTTCACTACAGGCGCAAATGTTTCATTGTAATCATGACCCTCCTTTTGATGATTTCCAAGAACGACCAGCCTTGCTTTATAGCGTTCGACTGTCCCATCCGAACGGAACTTAGTACGAAACACCCATTTGCATCCGATAGCGACTTTGTTGGGAGGTAAAGTAGTAATATCCCAAGTGTTAAGACGCTCCAAAGAACCGATTTCAGAGCCTATAGCATTACGCCAAATTTCTTTCAAAACTGCCTCTTTGTAAGAAACTGGATCATCGGAAGCCATCACCGCCGCACAAAACATCTTTTGCTGCAGAGACAAGCGGTGACAAGAAACAAATTTTGTGATAGGATAGAAAGACGTACTTGAAGACTCTGATGTGGAGGTGTGCGAAGCGTGAAGTGTGGGGGGGTCTATCGTGGTACTAGCAGAGTATGTGACGTAAGGTGCTAGCAAGACAGAACGAGTACGAGTTCGTTTTCCTCTGCCCAACTCTTCTGTGTTAATTTGAGGAACTTGCGTAGTAGGAGCAGACTCGGAAACTGCTTGGTGTTCTGTATTTGCAGAAGGAGCTCCCCCTGTCTCGAAAGCCACCGGATTAACAGGCTCGACGTCGTCAAAAATTGCCGGGTGACGTGATGAAGGCACAGTTTCAGCAACAGGTTCACGATCAGCAAAGGGGAATACATTCTCATAAAAAATGACATCCCGAGACACAAATGTTTTCGCAGTGTCGAGATCGTAGACCAGCCATCCCTTCTTGTCAAGTGGATAACCCACAAATACACATTGGATTCCACGAGCTCCAAACTTGTCATTGTCACGAGCCACACGTTTTGCGTAGCACAAAGTACCAAATATCTGAATGTGATCATAGGAAGGAACTGAGCCAAAGAGCACTTCAAACGGAGATTTAAATTCGGAAAGCTTCGTAGGAGTGCGATTTATCAAGTAAGTGGCGGTCAAGATACTCTCTCCCCAAAATCGAATAGGAAGATTCGCTTGAAACAACAATGATCTCGCGACGTTGAGAATGTGCCTGTGCTTTCTCTCGACACGGCCATTCTGCTGAGGCGTAGCAACACATAAAGTCTGATGAACAACTCCATTATCAGCAAAGAAAGACTTCAAACAAGTGAATTCAACACCATTGTCACTTCGTACCACTTGAATGAATTTGTTGAATTGTCGAGAGACAAACTTAAAGAATGTTTTGATCGCATTCGGAGCTTCTTTCTTTTCAAGTAACAAAATGGTCCAGACAGCGCGCGAGAAGTCGTCAACAATAGTTAGAAAGTAACGAGCACCACATGAAGATGGTTCACGGTATGGGCCCCAAAGATCACAGTGTATCATTGAAAAAATAGCATCTCCTTTATTAGAACTTTCTGAAAACTTGTTGCGAGATTGTTTGGCTCGGACACAGACATCACAAGCCGTTTCAATTGCAATTGAACTACGTGAAAAACCACCTAAATCTGATAAACACGAAAGCACTGTTGATGACGGATGGCCTAACCGACGATGCCACAACTCCCGACGATCAAGCTTTCCAGCGTAACCAGCGTGAACTGCGACAGTACCCGTGTAGTGATAGACCCCGTCACGCTCCTCACCCGCACCAATCAAAGTCTTCGAAGTTTGGTCCTGTATCAAACAAAATTTTTTCGTGAATAGCACAAAGCTAGCGACATCATGCAACAACTGAGCAACAGAAATCAGAGTAATTTTCAATTGTGGTGCGTAAAAAACTCTGTTTAAAACGAGTCTTCCGCCAAGACTTAGACTGCCATGTCTTGTTGCCCAAGTAAGTTCCCCATTCGGTAAATTGATGGGACAAGGATCGATTGTAATCAGGTCAGTAAGTAAGGAAATATCTCCCGTCATATGATGAGAGGCCCCCGAGTCAATAATAATGTCGTAACGGCTGTCTGTACCGTAGAAGTAAAGTTTTTCTTTCTTACCCGAGAGCTTCTCCGACGATGAGTGTTGCTTCTGAGTATTCATGAGGTTGGCCAATGAGGCCCATTGTTCGGCTGTGAAGTTTGGAATACCGGGGGACTCCGAAGCTTCGCCAATGTGAGCGTTGTTGGAACGGAAACCAGAGCCTCGTCCTCCACGACCGCGACCCTGATTTTCTTGTCCACGACCTCTGCCTTTGGAGTCACCACCGCGATTTCCAGATTGCTTGTTCTTGTCGGAGTACCAGTCGGGAAATCCGACAATCTGAAAACAGCTACTCACGTCATGTCCGGGCTTCCCACAATGAGAACAAGTCGTTGTGGGACGAACGAAGCGAGTCGCTGCAGCTTGAACGGGAGGAGCCGGTGTTGTCACTGAGAACCCCACCGTAGGAACTCTGTCTTCGGAGCTCCTCATCACCGATAAATGACGCTCTTTTTGAATTGTTTGCGAGTAAATCATCTCCAGATTCATCGCACCTCCTCTGCTCAAGAGATTCGATCGCGTCGTTCCGAAACGGGAGTTGTCGAGTCCCATCAGGAATTGATGACAGCGAACCTTCTCTTGACCTTTCTCATAGCTCAACATGGATGCACAATCCAAGTCTTTGCAGCAGCATGTGAAACTTTTGTCAAAGTCTGCGAGATCATCCCACAAAACCTTGAGTTTGCCAAAATAGTCTTCAACGGAATCACCGCCTTGTTTGCACGCAGCAATATCCGCATGTAACTGATGGATTCTCGTATCGTCACTCACCGAGAATCGTCGCTGAAGACTTGCCCACATGGCCTTCGCGCTCTCAACCAGAGAGATAGAGGGTCGAAGTTTGGGTTCCACGCTACTGTAGATCCACCCAATGATCATAGAATTGACCATGTCCCACTTTTCTGCCTCGTCAGAATTGTCGGACGGTCGTTTAAGGCTTCCGTCAATGAAACCAAGTTTCCTCTTGGTGCGAAGTGAATTGATCATCAGCTTCGCCCAACGCTCGTAATTAGGTCCGTTCAATAAGATCGGAGTTTGAACTTGCCCAGTACTGTCCGACGGGTGCAAGTAGTACGGTGACACCAGCTTGTCAGAAACAACCGGAGCTGTGTTTGAACGAACAGACGCATCAGACTCAGAATCACTCATGATTTTTGGTCAAGTGACTTGAATCGTACGACTAAAAGGAAGAAGAGAAAAAAAATAAGAAAGTATGATTTTAGGAAGAAGAAGAAAAATAAGAAGAATTTAGGATTCGATTGATGGCTCTGATACCATGTCAAATTGATCTGAATATTATGTGTTGTTATTCATCGTGAATGATACAAGGTATTTATACACAAGTCTTCTTCCTACAATTTAGGAGATAGAGCCAAAGCTAAAGATATGGACATATCCTAATACAACTTATTTGATGTTATCGTATCGGATCTTAAATATTCCAATAGTTATCCTCTCAATCAGCCCTTTGTCTACATCTTATGTTCCAAGTGGCAAAGTCACAAAGGAATTACTTGACTCACTCTGCACAAATAGAACAATTGAACACAATTTCTGTGTCGCTTGGCTGACCTATGATCCAACAACCTTCACATTAGACATGAGTGGTCTTGTCGATTTGGTCCTCATGAAGACGCAATCGCTTGCCTATAAGAACCTAGCGACGATGAAAGGCTTCGCGAGAACCACGACTGATCCGACGCTCAAGGCCCTGTATGGAAGTTGTGTGAAGGTCTATGAATTAGCCATTAAAGCGTTCGAGGGAGCTAAATGGCTTGCGAGATCCAAGTCGTACGATTTAGCATCTCAGGCAGTTTCTAGAGCCCAAAGTAGTCTATATAATTCGTGCCTAGATCAGTTTGAAGGACGGGATGTACCGGCTTATGTTCGGAAACGCAATTATTTGTATGATTCATTATGTTCCATTGATATTGTATTCTCCAACAGTGTAAAGACTTGATTCTTTTATCGTGCATTCGCCTGCAAGATGGCAACGTAATAATAATGTCATTAACTATGTGGTGGAAACTTGAGAAACCAATAAATTCGTAGTCAAACTTTCATCTCTTGTTTACTTCTGGTGCAAATCTCAAATGTATTTTATGTTTTTCTTTATTTACATATATATATTTAATATTTATGTGTTTAATATGTAGATCTTTATTATATTGATTTTAGTAATTGTATGATTTGGTGGTACAGAAATGCAATGTGAAAATACAACTCGTAGTATGGTTGGAGGTAAATTTCATTCATCACGTATCAATCAAACAATCAGGTCGTGACCCATGAATATGAGATTGATGAATATTGTGGATTAAATTTGATTTGATTGTATAATTCTGTCAGGCTTTTTTTTATTTCGGGTTGCTTCCAAATCTGATGAGTTGGTTCTTTTATTCTCCAAGTAGAGTAATATAAAGATCTAAACAGTACGTTTCATTTAATATATGTACTCATGCACTCGAGATATTTACCATCATCTTAAAATGTTGCAAAAAAAAAACAGAACCAAAGACAATGGATTATTCCTCCAGCCCTATAGTTATTCTTCCACAGTCACAAGAAACGTGTTTTTGATTCCTTTGCTCTTATCGTTATAAATCACCCCCATTGCCTTTGCCTTTGCCATTGCCTTGATCTATTTCTTCGAGTCACAAAAGGTGTTCAGCTCAGATCAAAACCCGCTTCTGCGCTTATGGCGTACATCAATTTGGTCTCTAGTTGCTCTTTGCTGCATCATTGACAGAGAGACGTTTAATTTGCTTCTCTCCAATTATAGCATCAAGTGCATGCAAGAGAGTTTTATTTGAGACAAATGATGAACAAGTAAGTTTCTTGAAATGAGCAAAACCAAAGAGTAGATGAAGTGTAACCTCTGATATGGAGGAAGCTTAAGAAGGTTCATACAAGTGGCTGATGTCGGTAGTCTATCAACTGATTCATTGCTTGCGCTACCGGCGGCCCTGAAACACATTCCCGACATTGATGGATCATCATCTTTTATGATTGTTTTTACTGACCTAAGCACGTCAAAGTCAAAAACGATTTTGTAACTTACCTCTGTATACAGAATGCAGGTTCCAGGTATTTGAAACCGAGCAGTGGTCCTCTTGAACAGCCCGTCACGAATCTGGAAATAGAGATGGTACAGATGTTAGTTACCTCTCGAAGAAAACAATCAAGAGACTGTAGAAACGGTGAACTTGTTGTCTTACTTTAAGAACTTCTTCTGGTTTTCGTTTGAGAAGCTTTTCATAACTTCCCAGAACATATCAATCACATAATGTCCCTGTCATCGATGTAATCATATAAGAATCTTCCAATCACACAATGGCATTTTGGCTGACATCGAAAAGAACAACTCACAGCGTTGTAGCCTCCAGCATAATTCGTGTTGTTCCGCAAGTCGTCAATGTCCAAACTATCAACTGAACCAGATATGAGAACCTGAAGCTCATGTTCATTGAACATGTCGATCCATGCTTTCGGAATGAGTTGCTGAAAACCCCTCAAGAAATGAGAACTCTGCTGGCGTATCTGCAACAGGAAAACAGAAGAAAAAAAAAAAAGATGTTTTTTAAAGCTCTTAATTTTACAGGGTGGCCTCAAGCATGCTTAAGATAAAGGAGAGGAAAGTTGTTGCCGGGTACCTGAAAATTCAACCGATGATTGGAAACCAGATGAATGAAAGTTATAACATTCTCATTTGTAACTCGCATGTCTTTTCCCCCTGGAAGTAGCTCTTCCTCTGTCCTCTCCCCATATTCATTATTCAGAATAACAAAGAAAAGCTCCAAGTCTGAGATATTACCCTTATAACGCTGCAAGCATCGTAAAGTAATTGGAATACATAAAAATGTGGATAACGCTCAAAAGAACATCCAAAAAGCTCCCAGGAGTAGGAGCAGATTTCAGCATTCTCGCACATCTACGCTTAATAGCTATCTCTCGGGTTCCAAAAAGCAATAGGAAAATAAAACGTTGAGCAAAACTCACCTTCAGAAATATCAGATGCCTATACAACTCAGGATCTAGAGAAGGCAAATCGTTCAAATAGTTGTACCTAGCCAACGAAAAATAAAAGTTTTACGACGTATTCACACAAGGTCTATGCGGGATGAACAAACAAATGAAATAACAGGAATCTGAAGGTAGAAATCAAAGTTACGCTACTTTTGTTTTAATTTGCTGAGGAAAAACGTTGCAAATGGTATATCAACTAGAATCCCTTCAAACATGGCCTGCAACAAGATAACGGGAAAAACATTTCATGAGTTTTATCATACCAGATGAAAATCAACTTTAATATAGAAAAAGGCCAAACTAAATAAAATTTCTATGAAAACATCAAGACAGTTATACCCATACTAGTTCTAATTGAATAAAAACTTATAAGACTTTCGCATCAAGGGCACCAATCAAATACCATACTTTTGAGAGAAGCGTGCCGAGGAAATGAAAGAACTGGAGATGCTGTTCATGTACCATTCCTGATCCAGGATTAGGATAAAGCATGTGATCAGCGGTCTCCTGAAAGAAACCATGCACAAGATTCAAAAAAAAATATAGACTACATGCAAACATGATGGAGTGTGGTAAATAATGAAATCCACAAAAACTTGGGTGAGTAAAACTAGACATACGACCTTAAACAACCCATATTGCACATCAAAGGCTGCTCGGGTAATGTTCTCCATGAAGTCTTTGAAAATGCCACCACCATCAATACCAGCTTCCTCAACTCCGAGTTCATTGACAAATGTCACACGAATCTACAGCCAGTAGTTATTTGCATTATAAGTATCGCAAAAGGAAACTAAACCAGAGACGCAGGAAACACTTGTGAACAAGCAAATGCTTGAAGATAAATATTAGGCAAGAGAGAAAACTTACCGATCCCCGGAGATCATCCTCTGACAATGCACTCATTTGACTGTAAGCATCTTCCAAGATGTGATCTCTTCGTATTCTGAACCGATTTCGAGCAAAAATGCCTTGAGATCCATGACTCTGCCTTGCCGTTGCTAATTGTGTCTACAAATGATATCCAGCACATAAATGCAGCCAAGCAAAGTAATCAGTGAAACATACAATATTTTCTCACGCAAGTATAAGTTAATTAGCACTCCTAGGTTCTTCAAACCCAACAAATGACAATCATTCACCAGATATACACATCCTAACAACCACTCACTGTGAATATTTTGACTCTGCTTGTAAACGGAATCAGGAAAGGAGCTTGCATCAATATGTAGTTGGCTCTCGTACCTTCCATTATGGCCTGGAGAAAGGAAAACAATATCAGCAATGATAGGGGACAATTAAGGCCAAATCATTCATAATGATCGATAATGAAACTCTCATAGTGTTGGCATGTCACAAACATTAAACGAAATTGAAATGTAGCAGTCACCTGAGAGATGAAATGTTCATTGACTGTATCAGCTTGGAAGTCGCTCGAGGAAGTGAATTGTTGCCGGTTGTTCCAATCTTGCAACTGCAGAAAGATTTCATCGATGAAGAGAATAAAATGAACATAACCTTTGCCAAGTTATACTGACCTACAGTCAATATAGCCATAAAATGAACAATGACCTGTGAAAGTAACTCAGCGACTACAACCCCAACCCTGTTCTGAATCAAGCCAACAGGGTTCTTCTTTGAGAGGCCGTTAGAGACAGCTTTCCCAGTGTTAGGTTGCGTAAGTGGATTCACCCATAGTAACTGCCATAAAGCCTGGAATAAACGAGCATACACACACAAAAATTGCAAAGTTAAAAGCATGGCACATTAGATGCTATTTTTTTGTGAGCCCGATATTAATTATTATATAAAGATTAGCAGAAAATTTGATCAACCACTGCCACAACGCAACCATATGAAAACGCAAAGCCAATCTAGCTTATAATTTTTTTGTATTACAGATAGCAGCCATCTAAGGCCTTAGCTAATCGTGTCTTTAGATTTTGTATCGCGTGTTTAAATTTTATGCAAGTGTCTTCAATCATGTCTCCTAAAACTCTTCACATCAGAGTTACAACTTACAAGACTACTTAATGGGATCTGTCAAAATACTTACTTGCTTGAGAATGATAATAAGCAACCTGATATCTTGTAGCGACAGTGGCTTCTCTCGTTCGTAAAACTCCTCATTGTCGACTATCATAAGCATATGCCTGATCAGTGACAACAATGTTAAAGCAGCTTTACGTATTAAACCACCCTCACAACACTAACTTACTTATAGTCGTACGAGAGAGTGACTTTCAAGTAATACTACAGAAAATTTGGAATTATATCAAGCAAGCCTTACTTATAAACAGGACAAAAAACAACCAGAGGTAATAGCCAACCCGGAGCATCCCCTGGAAGGTAAGCTAGGAGTTTAGGCATGGATGACCACTTCTGGTTCTCATGGCATCGTTTCATATAATTCCACAGCACAGCTACAAGATCGGTTCTATAAGCCAAAACTGTCATGATTCGCTCAAGAGGGAGAGTGTTGAATGCTGCATACAGAAATGAACTGGCTGTGCCAATAGCTAGTGCTTCTTTATCTTCGTCATATGACTGCGTACCAGGCAAAACTTGATGGAACAAAACATTTGTCTGCATAGTTGACAATAAAATAACTAAGATTAAAATTAAAGAATCACTTGATCCAGAGGAGGATTAGCACTTAATGTGGTTTCATATGACAGGGAATGGGTACATACTAACTGCAGAAGAAAATGTGAGTCTATAGAATTGGTGGTTATCTGCTGCTCCAGAGTCCTATTCAGGATTAATTCTGGTACATCATCAATCAACATATCATCCTCGTCAGAAGAGCCTGAACCACAATAAAAGTGCGTGTCTATTTCAGAATAAGATCAAATTAATGAGGAGCTACTGCACGGCTTTGAATGGACAAGAAATTTTAGGATTATAAAACAATGCCATGTGCAAGATAACATAGCAAGAAAACAAATGCCATACTCTGTCTGCTTTCTATTTCAGATGACTTCACAGGAGGAAGTGTCTCCAATAAGAAAGTTGCAACTGATGCAATGTCAACTGCCTGGTCAAAATAAAGAATGAAGACAAAGCAACATTAGAGTCAAACAGAAGTGGGAGCACAATGTTTTTTGAATGAAATAAACTGCACTAAGAACCTACCATGTCCAACGAACATTCAGGCTGTGACAACACCACATTTGCAGTTTCCAACGTATTACCAAGAAGACAAGCATAACCAGGGAATTCTGTGCTTGTATCTATTGGGAGAACATGGGTATTCTTTTGAATGCAGAATGCCATCTGGTGAATGTAGTGTTGACTTAGACTTGGGTTGGCAAAGACCTGGACCATGAAACTATGAGCTTACCAAAGTTTAAATAGATGATGACGGTTAAGATAATATTTAGCTCAGCGTTAAACATAAAATTGTCAAAAACCAAACACTATCATTATAGCCTTAATGATACTGCATCTATTTTGTTTAGAGTCTATCTGTGGCTAAAAAACATGAGTTCAGGAACCAACCACTTTCAAGTTTGGGAAGATCTGCCATATCAAAGGTATTGTGAGGATCATAGATGAGAAACTCCAACGTGGATCAACAACAGGGCAGCAACATGGCTCACGGCCAACATGGGGTACTACGAGGATCAATACTCTTTCTAGTGAAAGGATGCTGCCGGTCATGGTCTGACCTCTCGGGCTTTCCTGCAACAAAAATGTGCAGTAAATTAGAAGAACTGGGTGGTTGGGGACAATCTTGGGGAACTATTGGAAAATACCTTAGCTGTAATGACAATTTCTCTGACAAGTTTGAATAAGTTTCTTTTCTGTAGATAACTAACTATTTCGCAAACCCAAGGCAGCTTAGGATCTAGCAACAACGTTATTGCCTCCATCAAGATAGCTGTTGAAATGCTAGTTTCTTCAGGAGTAACTAAGAGTTGATCCCTTAAACGGTTTCTGCTGATTCAAATCAGAAGGAGGCAAAACTGAATAATTCAATAACAGAACTGGAAAAGCCAAGATAACGACAGTTGATCATAGTTTGATACAAGAAGGGCTATTGCTTGGATATGCTCTACAAAATGAGAGAGGACAAAAAAATATAACCTATTCTGATGTATAGCTTCGATGCAGGTAAATGCAAGTTTCTTTACTCTGAAATCCACCAAACTATGCTCAGAGGAATAGTCCAAGCCAGAAAAAAGGCTGACAATGTCACCTGTCATGATACACTATAATATCAGTAAGCAAGATCCCGGTCAATATAGTTTATCTGTTCGAGGAGGTAAACAGCAAACGGGAGAGTTTAATTTGTGGTGAAGGGGACATTCCTCACATAATATTCTAGTTTTACTGCTCCTAAGATACACATATTAAACAAGAGTGCAAAAGCCATTAATAACTGATTTAAGCAATACGAATACTCAGAACATGCTTCCCCTTACATAAGAGTTACCTAGAAAGTAAAAGCACACTGACCAAACCCCATGAATGAACTGACCAAAAGTGTCAACAAAAGAAACATGCATAGATATTGAAAATACCACTGCTGTGAGCAAAATTTTGCAGTAGACGACACGTCTCCACAAGTATCTCAAAATCTCCCGGGTTTTGTGCCTTGAAAAAGAACAGAAACTGCCGGAGGAAACTTGAACCTGGCTCAAAGCAATGCCTGAATGCAGGGAAAAAAATACTAAAAAGGGTCAAAAGACAAGCAAGTAACCAAAGAAAAGTTTTGAAATAGAAAAAAGAATGTAGCAAAAATAATAGAGTAAAGAAAAATACCTATCGACATTCTGGCAAATATTCCCATATGTTTCACAGAAATCACGCCGCACCTTGGAGCGCTCAATGGCCATTGATCTTCTGCCTCTGAAGAATTTCTGTAGCCAAAAATTAGTCAGCACTTTGCCCATCAAAAGGAGCATTAACGGTTGAAAAAAGATCTTTAGCCAAACAAATCCGCTTGTCCACATAATAGAACAAAGTGCTAGCATTTTGTAATCGCAATGGTTAAGTCATAAATCCCACAGAACCTGTATCGCAGGACGCCGAAACAGGATAAAATTGTTCCAGAAGCCAAATCTATTGAGGACAATAGAGATTCTGAAGCAGCAACTAGCAAGGGGGAATGTCGGTGAAACGTTTAACTAAACTTTATAGTTATCAAAGTGGACATTATTTTAGCTCAACATTCAGCCAAAGGCATATGTTTGTTCTACATTGCTTAGAAACAAAACAAAAAAAAAAAAGCGTTTTTTAAGTGCGTTCTACAGTGGATTAATTAGATGGATGATGAATTTACCTGAATTTTGACGGCGGCGGAGTTCTGCTGCTTCTGTAGCAACCGACGATTTCGCTCCATTCTGGTCTGCTCCAGAAGCTTCCGAGCATCTCTCTCCTTGGTGCTCCGGCCACCTAAATCGACTCGCTTCCGAGTCGACGGATCGCCGGAGAAAAACATGTTTTTTGAGCTAACCCTAGAATTTACCAATACACGATTCACCCTCCGAGAACCCAAACTTTCAGCTTCGACGGAGCCGAAGAAGCTAGGGATGTGATCGGCGGTTTGCCCTAGAACTGGAGTTAACAAAGCGAGGAGATAGATTTAGAAATTCTTCCAGGTCAATACACGATCACGAATTTGGATGATCGGCTTTCGAGGAGTAATCTTCTAACAGAGAAATTTTCTGGCGCTTATTAGCAAGAAAAGAACATACACACAGGGAGAGAATTAGTTTTAGCTAGCTTCGCAAGCCGACTTGCCTGAATTAAAAAAAAAAAAAAAAACTCTCAACGAAGAAGAAAAACTTCGGGGCTCATACGACGACGTTTCGAATCTCTTATACGGGTAGAATATTTGGGTCGTCGGGTCATGTCGTGTTTCACGGGGTAAAAAAAAGGTTTAGAAACAAATAATTATGGGAAAAGTATTTTTGATATAAAAAAATGTGTCTTTTTTATTGCCTTCAAAATGAAAAAAAAAAACTACTCCTTCAATCCTATTTTAAATAATGTTCAAAAACTTTTTTTTGTTCCATTTTATTTGATTTTTTCACATATCTATGCAATTTTTTAATTTATTTTAATCTAACAATAACTAAAAAAAGTTTTGCCTAAAAAAGTTCAAAAGTCCAAACTAGTTTATTAGCCTTTTGCATTCTACTTTTATCTTTTTATTATTTTTAATCCATTTTCTTAATTTGTATGTTGCTAAAACATCACTTAAAATGGGAAAAGAATCACTGAAACCATCTTTCTTTGTCTTGCCAAATTCTCCCATATATAAACGTCGACTTTTGTTTCGTAGTTACCAACTACAAGTAACTTCATTTTAGCACTCTGCAAAAGCCAGCTAAATGAAGATAAATAACTACCCAAAATCACCCTCTCAAACATGGGCATTGATATTACTCTAAGACCAATTCATATTGCTCTTCGACACATGAGCGGAAAACGTCAAGACGGTTATCTCCAAGGCGTAGCAAGTAGGCAAGCTTCTTGTAGTCGGCCCATGTGAACGTCCGGTAAAGTGGCGGCTGATCTGCCGCCGTGATGATGGCCGAAAGAGGGCCTATCTTAGTGTGGACCGACGGACCAGCAAAGTACGCCGTCGATAGTCTGCTTGCATGTCCTGTAGTTACCGCTCTGTGTCGTACGCTTATGAATCTCCCGTTCGTCATCACCTGAAATTTTTAACCGCAAAAGGATTTAAAATATTAAATGTGAAAATCTTACATCTTAACAATCATGTTTGTTCGTGTATATGTAATATGTTACATATCATTTGTATAAGTTAAATAGTTGAACTTTTGCATTAATCCAACGGTAGTGGTTTTGGTGGTATTTGAACGGGATAAAACGTAAACTCGCAGCCTAAATTCGACTACCGTTCGAAATAAACATATTCTAGTTGGTTATGAACATCGGTCCGGATGTTTTATGTAGTGTGCTTATTCCTAACAAATTGCACACCCTGAAATTATCAGACTTCGTCTAAAATCATCCGAATTATTTAAATTTAGTTAATTTACTAAAGGATCGAATGTAACAACGATACATTATCTGGTGGCTTTGTAAAGAACTTCGAAATAATAAATAACAAAAAGATGTTCTAAAAATTAGTTCTCTTTTCTTGTGAACGATAGAATATATAGTTCAATATTATCAATCATATGGTTTATGAGTGTATTTTTTTGTCAACTAAGTTTATATATGTCTAAGATTGTAGGAGATTCTTAACATTCATACCCAAAAGAAAAAGGATTGTAGGAAAATTTAATACTCGAATCGTCGTATATTCAGCTTTTTAAAAGTAATTAACAAACTCACAACAATTAGTGAACTAACAAAAAAAAAATTGTGTATGTTGATAGAAGAACAAAAAAATTGGTGTAATGAAAATAGGATCTGACCTGCAGAAGATCGCCTACGTTTACGCAAAAGGCTGAAGGGTCAGGGGAGACAGGGACCCACCTTCCGTCAGGGAATGCCACTTGGAGGCCCCCTACTCCGTTGGATCTGAGAACTGTCAGGATCTGAGGGTCTGTGTGCTCCCCGAAGGCAACTCTCGGTATTGACACGGACATATCAGAGACCTTGGCTCCACTACGAATTTGATCAGACGATGGGTAGTGATTAAGCCTAAGAATAGAGTCGCTATCAACGGCTCTGATTAAGTTGCTGAAGGTCTGTGGTGGGACTCGTAGTCCTTCACCCGTCAGGTCTAAGATCTCACACGCTAACTGCTTAACTGCTTCTACGTAACATGTCACTGCCGAGCTGTCAAACCCACACGTCATACGTCACCGGTTGCTCAGTTTGGTACTAATCGAATTATAGAAAGGATCTAGCATATATATAAGAAAATTTAAAACCTATATATATTTTTACAATGGAACTGAATACGTAAGTGGGTGGGAAAAAAAAGTAAATACGTAAGAGTGATCCATGAAATTTCGAAAGCATAACAGTTACATACATAAAACAGCTTTAGATGTAAGAACATTATTAGAACAGTAATTCATTTTTATAGTAAAACGTTATATACACACAGCAATAAAACATGCATGGACCGTGTCGTGTAAGTTCAAAAAAGCTACCCATTCCCTGTCGAGTAGACAGACTGAGTAGCTGTACTTTTGATGTTTAATTTGCTGACTCGAAGTTAGTGTTTGTTTTTCTTTCCGGTCAACGACGCCAAGTGAATGTTTTTTTAGCATATGAATGTTAGACAACATATGTAAGAAAAAACCATCAAAATTAATTCGATAATAAACAAATATTGAAGTATAAACTGTTGATAGAAACATATGAAGTAAATAGAAATCACAGTTCACTTTCTTTTGGTTTAATAAAGCCCCCCAGTTCACTTGTTGGTCAATTATATTTTATTTAGCGTTTAGTTAGCTTTCTTTTTTTCTTTTTTTTTGGCTAGCTTAAAGGTTTACTATAGCTTTCATTTTTTCATAACACTAAATTAAATATTGTGGTGTTTTAATTATGTGTTCTACACACTTTTTAATATGTACTTCTTTTTTTTGGTCAAACATTTACTTTTGTTTTATGATAACAACTTTAACATGTACATTCAGACTCGTGTACTTAACAAATTCATGCATGCATTAACCAAAATATATTTTAAAAAAACAAATACACGCATGCATGCGATTACGAATGCATATGTAATATTAAGGTTCTAGATCCCATATATATTAATAAAGAAAAGAGCCGCATGTACATTAACTTTTTTTTTTTTTTTTTTGCTAAATCATGTCCATTAATTAACTTCAGCACGTATAAGAATATTAAAATAGATATACAAAACCCATGTTTTATTTTGCATTTAGAATCTTAAAGTTAGATATATCAGTTAGATCAATACAATAGGCAATTATATGTATATATATACTTAACATTAAAACAAACAAAAAAGTATATGTATATATAACGTACCCGAGCTTCGTCGAATCGCCACCAAAGGAAAGCTGAGAAAGGAAGATGGGATTAGTCGGAAGAAGCAAATACTCGACCTCTCCAACATCACCCATGAGCCCAATGTCCTTCAATCCATAACCAAAAGGTCGGTCTACAACCGGTCCGACTAATTTCTTCTCAAGAACCGGTTTAGCGAAGAAGTTTATGGACTCCTGCTCCATCCTGGAGATAATGTCCGGGTTAACGCCGTGGTTGACCACTTTGAAGAACCCAAGGGTCTCGCAAGCTTTGACTATCTGCATGGAGATTCGTGATCTCTCTAAGGACATGTCTATTACGGGTATGTCTTGATCTACGGCCAAGAGCTTCTGGGACTCCTTCACCATTTTTGGAGAGACAAAAAGAGAGAGAGAGATAAGTTTAGAGAAAGAATATGGAACGAGTTGTGTTTGAGCGAGAGAGAGAGAGATGAGCGTAGGCATGTGTGAATACATATGAATACATATATATACACAACCATGCGGGATATATATATATATATATATATATGAGAGAGTGATTTGATGTGACCAAATGAAATACCCTTCTCGTGAAACCCATATACTATGATTTTAGTGTGTGTGTGTGTGTGTGTGCACACGTAGATCGGTAGATGTATCTTATCTCGGCATGTATACGTATATTTTAGTGTGTGCGTGTGTGTGTGCGTGCGTGTGTGTGTGTCTGCGTCTCCAAGTATATATACATATATCGGTGAAATTCTTTAACAAAAACAAAAATAGATATATCGGTGAAATCGAAGTCAAAGCAATCTTCTCCAAATCTCAAGTAAACAGATAATTTTCTGTTAAAATTTATTCGTTTTGCGTACCAAAAACTTTTAAAATAAATTATAATTATATAGTCAGTACCAGTAGCACCTAGCTAGAAACACATGTAAGCAAAGGAAAATTCATATTATAGGTTCTAAAAAATAATGAGAGACTTTTTCAACAAAAAAAAAATTATAATGAGAGACCGAGTATTATAGTTGTGAGCTTGGCAGGGTAATCGGCATATTTCAAGTATTCGGTTTAGGCGTGTGATTGATTTTATTGCCCAAATTTGGTTGTAATGAAAAGTTTGCAGATACCAAAAAAATTCATAATCCTAAGTTTGGCCTAATTCATCATCTGAAACGATCTGAGTTTTGAAGCATGCTTTTGGTATTTTGGGTCGAATATTGCGAATACTATATAATATTTGGACTGGATGATTGGTATTTGTGTATTTAGGATCATCTACTCCAACCTAATGAGTGTTGATTCGTTCTATATACCTATTACGATTATTTGAATCGGAACGTGGGATGAATAACAAACCATGAATAGAAAATACGATATCCGCTTCGAAGTACCCAATCTTCATTGCAATGATCTTTAAGTTCATTATCTTATGGAAAAATTACACTATGAGTTCTTTATAAAATGTCTTTAAGTTAATTTATAATATTTGAAATATACATGTCCATCAAGGGAAGGAAAGAGATCAAAAGTCCCCTCCAACATAAGTAGAATAGAAGATCCTTCATTAACAAACCACCTGACTTTAAATGCCTCTTGAAAGCTACGAAGTTAGGAACTAAACAATTGATGATTATCTATATTAAATAGATTTTCTTATTTTATTTTTCACACAATTAATGTCTATTCTTTTTATATACACTTGACTTAGGTCTCTCAATATATGTTTGAGTGAGGTATATGATTTCATGATTTTTCTTTGTCACCAATTTGATTGGATGTTAGGCGGCCTAACTTTCAATTCTCATCAAACATTTCCAATTAATATCATATTTAAAATAAAGGTGATTGAGCTATATTGGGGAGATCGACTGTCAACAATCTGAAAAGAATTATGTAATTTTATTTTACTTTTAAGTTTTTTTCTATGAGAATTTTTTTCATGTAGGCAATATCAGTAAGTTTCTACTGGAAGAAATTAAAGGAGCCTATAAACGGTAATCGAAATTTCCTCTCTATACTTAAACAGTTAAAGCACACATAAACGAAAACTGTTTGTGATTTTCAGTTTTTGATCAATAAAATGTACTGGAATTTAACCAAATATTTAGCAATATAGTACTGAAAACGATTACAATCAGTAGAAGGAAAATTGGGCCTAGCTCGGTTTGTTACTGATCATGTATGGGCTATACCAAATTTGGGTCATTGAAACTTTTGATTAAACAGGCCGAGAAGCATGTTTCATCAAAAATATCATTTTATGGGCCATTTGTTTGTACTTCAGTCTTTATCTATTGGTGGTTGGAGTTAGTTGTGTGAGTTTAATATAATTCATCATTATATAAGCATAATAGACACGCTCATCAACTTCAGACACGAAGAAGATGGGGGAAAACATATTTAAAGTAAATGTAACCATAAATCATACATTATATGATTATAAATAAAAAATGTATAAAGCATCACAATCAACTTAGTTTTATATCTTTATAATCAAATAATTAACGTTATTTACAAACAAAGTGGGAATCACATGAAAAGGGTTCGGAAAAAAAAAACACTAAAGCCAAATAAAGGGGGTAAAAGAAAAAATAATAATAATAAGAAGAAGAAGAAGAGAGAATTGATGAGTGAGCCATGTTAAGTTGTTACCCATTCTTAGTATAAAGTTTGAACATCTTGTCCCATCCTTCTTCTTCATGTCCCTTCCATTTATATATATACACGTTTATGTATATGTATGTGTGTATGTATCTATAATGGTTGTTAAATGATCATCCTGATTCATAATTACAAAAGCTTTTAAAACATAAAATAAACACATATATCGATCCCCCTTATCTATAGGTATAGTATATAATCTCATCATCGATTATTGGATGAATTATTGACTGATTCCGTAGGAACTTCGATTCATATATTTAGTCCCCAAACAAAAAAAGCTTCGATTCATATTAAAAGCGAAGAGATGATTCGTTGGTCGTAGTTAAGTAGAATCAAGGGATAAGATAATGTATATACGTAGGATTAGGGTTTTGACGAAGTTAAATCATTGGGCTAGCTATATATATAGCATATGATTCGTTTAGTTTTAATTAGCGTCACGTAAGGAAATCGATTGAATCATATTTTTTACAAATTTTATTGCAATTTTTCGTTTAATTATATCCACTTCAATATTTGGTATATTAAAGTTAAACTCATGTTTGTAGTACATGCAAAATCAAAATTCCAAGAAAAAGTCATTTTATATCTACAAAAAAATCCAAGACTTTTTAATGCTATGTTTGGTACCGTTACGAATAAAAGAGGCAAACACTTTTTTATTTTTAAAATTTCAATTGTCCACTTGCAGACACAATCATTTCGTGGTAGAACGTACCACCACCATAACATCAATTATATGAATATTATAAGAACCAAAATAAAAATGCCCAAATTATTTTTCTGTAAAGGCTCTTTAAAAATAAAAATGAGAATTTGACATATACTGTAATAAAATTCTTTATTGTATTGAAATTATCTTCAAAGTCGAAGATGGCAATGATTAAAACCAAAAATTGGCATTGATATTGGGAATTGATTTTGACCAAAGACTTTTCGTATAATTAATCTCTCCACCGTCCCACTACCCTAACTAAAGGGGCCGCTGACAAAATAGTAGCCAACTAATTTAGATGAAGAGGAAACTTTTTTCTTTTCTTTTTTCCTAATATGTTGAGGAAATTTTTACTGGTTCTTTGGCTCGACTTTGGCTTCTCCTAGATTTTTTTTAGAAAAGCGTGGATGTGCTTCTTTACGGTGGAAAGGTTGTAATGCTTTGAATCTGCTGTTTATTTCTACAGTTTTCTTTCTGTCAACATAGATAGTCATCTCTATAATACATCTCTGTACTCATCTTGTATCACATTTGTATCATACTTTATATTTTTTTTAAATGTTTTAATATAATTTCAAATAGAAAAAAATGAAACTTTTACTCTTATAATTAAAACGGCCCCTTAATTATAGCCAACTAATTTTAGATGACACTCTTTAGATGAAGCCAAAATAGAAGTAATAGTTTACTCATGTATCAGCGCATAAATTGTTTGTCAACTTCCAATTTTTCCTTAAACAATTTAACAATTTTCCCTAGACATTTACATGTTTAACATATGGTTTTAGTCTTTTAGATTTACATCATGATAAATGACCTTTTTTCTGGTTATATCAAATATCATACATGTGTACGAACATTATAAGTAATCATCATATTTATTGAAATAAAACAGAATAAAACCGATGAATTTGACAATTTCTAATACTACTGTGGCGTAACTGATGTCTGCTCAACTTCCAGCAACTTCAGATAAATTATTTTGAAAACAAAAATACTACATGAAATATGCTAAATTGGATACTTGAAATAACGGCTGCGTAATTAAATAGATACACGTAATTAAAATTATTTGACAAAAATAGATATATACATATAAAAACACAACGTCGCTCTCATGAAACACTAATTAACATTATTATTGTTTACTGATTGAGTAGATGTAATTAATATAATATTAATATGGTTGTATATCTATCTACGTATATTACAGACAAACAATTTTAAAAATAAACACAACCCTAACTCAAAAGAATTGAGAAGAATCTACACGTAAACGGATTTATCTTTTCATAAAAAAATTAAAAACTCGTAAACGGATAAGTCATCTCTCCCTAACCCTAACTCTCTAATACTCCCTAAGAAGAAGAAGAAAAAAAAAAACTCTAGTGACCGAGTAAATAAAGACATGGTGAATAGGTTCGGCAAATGCAGCCATCATGTGACCCTTATCTAATGTCCGCCCGTGTTGTTATATCTCTCCATATATATAAGCCCAACTTTTTATAAAAAAATGTCCAAGAAGAAACGTCCATTTTTGTTTTAATCAAATCATATTATATGATAAAATTGTAAAATACAAAAAGAAATTCTTGAATTCGATATATTTTTTAATGGAAAATAAACTATTTATATAAATATTACAATTGCAGATTTTATAATTCAAATCTGGAATCTGAAACTGATATCTCAAATCATCTATAAATCAATTGTACGTACATATATTAGATCTACAGGGTATTTGACTTGATATAAAAGTTACCAACAAATCAACTGTAAATTTTGTTATTTGAAAACGAGATATAAATGTACAAAATATATATGAGACTGATCATAAGTCCTCACATGATATGTATTTATGAGGTATGGCAAAAAGATAAAAGAAAACGATAAGCAACATTTATTCTCGTAAGCAACACAAAAGGTGGCTCAGCTTTTCCTCTCTTCTCAATAAAACTTACCCCTTTCTCTCTATTTGACCATCAAACTAATAATTATGAGTGAATCCTTTTGCCATTAAGAAAATGTAAAAAAAGTTAAAATACAGAACCAAATCTGCACACGTCAAAAAAGGTTTTATGGAATTTGTTATTTGCTGCCGTTTTGGCCAAGAATTTGTGGCCCTAGTAATTCTTCGACCATAAAATGACGGTGTTTATTGGTTTAATTACATTTTTAAAAAAATGTTAACTTGTCGTTATTGTTTTAATATTATATTGATAAAATTGTCTACTGATAAATGCATATAATATGACTACCTTAGGAGAGAAGACAATAGCATAATCTAACAACTAGGTTAACCGGTAAATAGAAGACATTAAATATCTATCAAACCTTACAGTTAAGTTGTGAGCATGTTTAGTCGTTTCTACAAACTTTTGTTGTTATTTATTGGTCAATCTCTGTGAACGACCTAAAAACCGAGAACTTATCGCCTTTCGGAATACAAAACTTCCGGTCTTACTCTTACCCATCCGTCAACCGGTTTAACCATACACCATTAGAAAATATTATTTGTAAAAAAAGTAAAAACACAACTAAATACTAAGCTTAGGATTGGTAAGAATATTACAGAAGGTGAGAAACATAGTCACGAGTGAGAGAGAAAAGAAGAAAGAGAGAAATGGGCAATAAATGATTCTGAGGGAATATTTAATAAGAGAGTTCTCTCTGTTTTGGCTTTGGCGTTTGGGGGTCAGTCAGACCCAAACAAACACAACACATACAACAAAAGTAAATTCCTGTCCAAAGCCTCAAAAGAGAGAGTAAAGGCATAATTCTTTTTGCCCGTTTCCTTATTCATTGCCTTTTGCCAGTCCCCTTGATAGCGAGACTTTTTCACCTCCTTTAATTTTATTTCAACAATATAACCAACACCAACAAATTAAAGTTAAACAAGAATAAAAGTTAAGCTCTTTATTTGAAATTTATATCAACCATACATCAATGACGAATAAAAAGATGTAAGGATTAGCTCAGGAGGGATAGACAAGGTAGGAGAAGATGACTCGGACGAACTACATATAGATATACATACAGTTTTTACACCAAAAAAACATAAGAAAAAATTTGTAAAACAATAGAAGACGGAGACACTTAAAAAAAGATGGGGTCTTACAAGGTCAAGAAAAGGCTTTACAAGGTCAAGAAAATAGAATAATTCAATGGGACAAATGAAATTTAGAAGAAAAAAAAATTAAAAAAAAAAAAGAAGACAATAAGCTCAGGTAGGGATAACACCGGACTATCAATGGAAATGAATATTGGAAGAGAAACCTAATGTCTCAGCACAAGAAACCCAATAATCTCGATGTATCATGATGGTTATGTTTTCGTTATTGCCTGCGGACACACAAACAAAAAAGAACTTATTACTCTTTACAATTGTAAAATGTATATTATGTTATTCCAAATAGCTACAGAAGTCCAGACCATTTATACCAACCCAATGACATACATATAAATACTTCTGATACATATGTGCCAAGAAACGTATGAAGATAACTAAGAACACTCCTCTTCGTAAATCGAAAGAAGCGAAAGTGTGTGGATAAATATATATGTCGATATGCATGTATACATATATATATATATATATGTATAATGACTATGTATACGGCTACACTACATATATATATATATATATACCCACATGTATATGTAGGATATGATTCTGTATTTATATATATCTTTGATCATCTGTTGTACATCATTAAGATATGCATGTATAACATAAATAATAAATATGTATACGCCTACACTACATATATATAGATACCCACATATATGTATTATATGATTCAGTATTTATATATATCCTTGTTTATCTGTTGTACATCATTAAGATATCATGCTCTAATTTACATTACTTATATGATATATCATCACACATACATATATTATATGTATATACCTTGAAGAAACTCCTGTCTCGTTTTTTTCATCCATGAGAGCTCTTCTCTCGCTTCCATTTGAGAGAGATAAGTAGAAACAGAGAGATAGAGAGAGAGAGAGAGTCTTGAGAAACGGTGGGATGATGAAGAAGAAGGTATCAAGTGAAGGAGTGATTTTAAGGCGAAGTAATAAAAATAAATAAAAGATAATAATAGATAAATAACCTTTGCACAACAAAAAGAAGAAGATAATAAACTTCGTGGGCCGGGGCCCAATTTGGACCTTTGCGAGGGATCGTGGCGTTGTCTGTCATTGCTCGAAACGAGCTTATTTAGGTGAGCTTGATGACGTAATCGTTACGATATTCATAGACCAACCTGCCCGAACGCCAGACCCTTCTGCCCGGAGGTGGTCCTCTTCACTTCTGGGTTTAGCAGTTTCTTTGGTCCTAAGCGAAACAAAAGTCAACAGGTCAAATAAAAACTCGAAACTGTGTCTCATTTTACTTTTCTTTTCTTTGTCAACAGTTTCTACTTTTTCTTTTAATTGGTTTTCCCTTATTAAATGTATTTTTCTTTTTCATAGAACTTACTGTATATTTGAATTTACATGATCGCTTAATCGTAACATTTTTTATAAAATCTAGCTGGACTGGGCTTCCTAGCTAAACATAATTATTCACTAATTGGTGAAGAGACTGAGTTTGAGCAAATTAAGAGATCTCGGTAAGTGGAATTCTTCAATTCTAGGGAAAACCACTAAAGTTCAAATTTCAAAATAAATCATGTTTACATACAATAAATATTCTTCAAAAAAATATACTAGTATGTGTTTTGGTTTTTATTTTTCAAGTTTGTAAATTTCCTAGAATTAAATATACTCTTTCTATTTACTAAAAAAATTTATTTTAGAGTTTTTCACATATATTAAAAAAATCTATTAACAAATTTATTTTATTTTTTATTAATACATTAAATACATTTATTTCTCTAATTAATATACTAAAATAATAAAATTAAAATTGGATTTTTGTTTATAATTTTGTATTAAAAAATATAAAAGGACAATCTTTATAAAAACAAAACTTTAAAATGATACTATTTGTGAAATGGAGAGTAAAATTTCTACTATTGTTTTTTTTTTTTTGAAGTTAGAATTTTTTTTTATCATTCAAAAGATTATCTATTTTTAAGAAAATGAAAGTAAGCCAAGGAAGATCGAATTCGTTTTAAAAGAGTTTATTTCACTGAGATTTGTGGGGAATAGAAACTTTGTGGGCGTGCGGGAGAATCACAGTCTCCTAAGGCATAAAATGGTCAAAATAATGCAATAAATAGTAATATTAATACTTATAAGTTATAACTATCAATAACATATTATTATATATAATGACGCCAAAAGAATCCCTTGACCTGCGTTCCCAAATTAATTAATATTTCGCTTAATTAGTTTATACTTTATACGAATTGGTTTTTTTATGGGCTTCACTCTTCAGTAAAAGACATTTTAATTGCTATCTTTCAAGAAGAAAAAAACCATTTTTAGGTAAATACAAAACTAGGACAAGGCTCTTAATTTCTCAGAAGGGGACCCCAACAATTATGACGAGTAAGAATGATAGTAATGATTTTTGTTTCGTTTTTTTTTGCCCATATCAATCCGTCCGTTCCTCTTCTGTCCCTTCTCTTTGTACTATGTTTCAGAGATCTTTCATTTTATGCCCAACATTTTCGTTAATTCTAGTTTTGGCCCCATAAGTCCATAACATAACAATACTTTTTTTTTTTTTTTTAGAAGATAGATCTACGGAGGAAGACGCTATGATTTACTAATTTAGTCGTAATTTTAGGTGGCCTATTATCAGCCCATTTTAAAGTAACGTTTGGTATCGTAACATTCTGTTTATGCTATCAGAGTTGGCCCATTTAGAAACTTCAGCGATTCTCGTATTTCAACAATAATACCCTGAGGCCATATGCTTAACATCCTTGTCCAACATAAGATATGCTCCATCCATTAAACGATATCCTTTTCAGATTTTTGATTTTTATTCAATATCATACACTTTTCGTGGAGTGGAGATAACAACCTCAGCACATTTCTTAACCTGATGTATTATGGTAACTTGATGCTTAAATCAAAGTATAAAAACATAGCCAAATATTAATAGCTGCAAAATTTGATTGTTCTGGGAAGAAAGGGCATTGAAGTGGGTACTATACTATTGTTGTTAAGGTTGTTACCCTTGGAGACAATTAAACAAGTTTTCTTCAATTGTTAGATAACGACGCTAGCAGTGTTGTTCTTGACTAGCTCCAATGGAATGTCATGACTCATGTATCACAAAATATTGAGACCGATGAATATTAATTATATATAAATAATTTTGGATATTTTTCTTGAGTAAAAAAAATATCCTGGATAATTTCTATTACACAAACAAAATATGAAAGTGTCGACATGGACCACATCAATATGCATTATGAACAAAAAGGTGAGCGTAGTTGTATATATATATAGTTCACTAAAGCATGCGGCTAAGCCTCGTTGTGAAGTTGTAAGATGTGGAACCTCATTATTGACTTTGGTTCTTAGTTAGTGATTTATATAGTGCCAATCACATGNAAATATCCTGGATAATTTCTATTACACAAACAAAATATGAAAGTGTCGACATGGACCACATCAATATGCATTATGAACAAAAAGGTGAGCGTAGTTGTATATATATATATATATAGTTCACTAAAGCATGCGGCTAAGCCTCGTTGTGAAGTTGTAAGATGTGGAACCTCATTATTGACTTTGGTTCTTAGTTAGTGATTTATATAGTGCCAATCACATGATAATTATTAGTGGAGCTAAACACTTGGCACATCACGGCCATCTCAAACCTTTTAGAAAACCGATTTCAAAAAAGCATTAGTACTCGAACAAATACGAATTAGTTTTCTTTTCTTACAATCAAAATGAAATTTATAAATCGATGTTTAGGGCTTCTCTAGTTGCAACTAATGCGTAACAGCTAATAGATATTAGCTAATTTCTAACAATATGAAATTGGAAACAACAGAGTACTATTTCTTTATTTATCTAACAAATAAGAAACATATTTTTAATATCAATATTACTTTTTTGTAGTGTTTAAAATATGGTTGAACTTGGCAATTATTAATTTAATTTGTAATCAAGATAAACAGAAAAAACAAAATTCTAGACGACCTTTAATTATCTCTACTTGTGATACCACAAAATAAAATCTATATAATGAGTTATTATAAACGAATTGTTCACAACTCAGAAGAGCACACATTCAGCTTCCATTAATTACAAATCTTGACATAAAATAAAATAAGAAATGTAAAAACTTATCCTTAACATTTGTGGCCACATATCAACCAACATTCCCTATAAATCACCATTCACTATTTATATACACTCCAGGCTAGACAAAGACAAACAAAAACTTGAGATGGATTTGAGTCCTCCGAGAAGAAAACTAAATTATCTGCTAACCATCTCATTATTATTGTTATCATTACGTCATGATCAAGATTATAACATTGAAGCACACAGTTCAGACAAAGTAGTAAATCTTCCCGAACAACCATCGAATCCAGAGATATCTCACTTCTCAGGTTATGTGAGCGTGAATCAAGAGAATACACGATCACTCTTCTTCTGGTTCTTTGAAGCCTTGTCTGAAGATCCTTCAACAAGACCTCTAGTTCTCTGGCTCAATGGAGGTAAGTAATAATTACATCACGTATGTATATTATTCTCATTTATTTAATTTTCTTTATGTTTTATGTGTCTGTCGCGCAGGTCCAGGATGTTCATCTATTGGATATGGAGCAGCATCTGAACTAGGACCTTTTCGTGTTGTTGAAAATGGAACAAGCCTTAGATTCAATCAATACACTTGGGTCCAAGGTTTTTTCTTTTTATTTTCTAACTATGTCTAGATATATTAGCCCCGCCTAAAAAAACTCTAGTAACGATTTTAAGTTTTAACAACCAAATATATATATAGTTATGCAAATTCACGAAAACTTTTCGATAAAATTTGCAGAAGCGAATATGTTGTTTTTAGAATCACCGGTTGGAGTAGGGTTTTCGTACACCAACTCATCTTCCGACTTGGACAACCTCAACGACAGCTTCGTTGGTAAGTCAAGTCCACAAAAACTGAAGAAGGTGGTCAGATTTTCAGAAATTGTTATTAATTTGAAAAAACATACTCTAAACTGAAAAAAAAAAAAATTGCAATAAATAAAGAGATGTGAAAATGTTTTGCAACAGCGGAAGATGCATACAACTTCATAGTTGCTTGGTTTGCAAGGTACCCCCAATATAAGTCTCGTGATTTCTTCATCGCTGGTGAAAGCTATGCCGGTGAGCCTGATTAATTACTCTCTTTTTTTTTCCCTTCTAGTCGCAATATCTGGATTTAGAATATCAACTAATTAAGCAAAAAAAGCTGTAGGATTAAACAAGAACAAAACAGAAGCATGATGAAAATATATAAAATGGAGTTTATGTAATTATTTAGGAAATTGTAAATTAAATATAATATGGTATGGGTTTACATATTACAGGTCACTACGCACCTCAGCTAGCGGAGCTTATATACGATCGAAACAAAGTTAAACCAAAGGACTCCTTCATTAATCTCAAAGGCTTCATTGTACGTATTATTATATTTGCGAGTGCGACTATATATTAACTACGTGCACGAGGAAAGTGTAGCGTTGATCCAATCCGACCGATCTCTTGTTTTTGAAAACAAACTTTTAATCAACACATGCAATTTAATATTAGATCTAACAACGCAATTTCACAGTTTTTTTATCAGTGTTATAATTTTTTCTTATTACGTTTTTAAAATTTAGTTATGATATCCTTAATTTCATTTTAATGATGTTTTTATTTATATATATTATTTATATACATAATTAACTTTTAAATCAAGTTTAATCAGCAAGTTTCTATATGTGCTACAAACTTCGCATTTTCGTTGTGTTTAAACAAAGCTATTATAAAATTAATTTAACCTCTTTATTTTGTCAACTTTTTTTAATGCTAAAAGCCTAAAACTATTATAATTTTTTTTTTTGGGGTCAACTCAACTTAGGTAGGAAATCCATTAACGGATGACGAGTACGATAACAAAGGGATTCTAGAATACGCATGGAGCCACGCAGTGATCTCCGACAATCTCTACGACACCGCAAAACGTAACTGCGACTTCAAGTCGTCGAATTGGTCGGAGCCCTGCAACGTCGCCATGAACACAATGTTCCAAAAATACAAAGAGATTGATATTTATAACATTTATGCTCCCAAGTGCACCACCAATAGCTCATCAGGAGCTTCCTTCTTAGGTGCCGGAGATTATAAGTCTCCGGCGATCAAAGACTGGTTCAAGAGAGTGAGACGGTTTGAAGGTTACGATCCTTGTTACTCTGATTACGCTGAAAAATATTTCAATAGAGCCGATGTTCGAACGTCTCTTCATGCCACTACACGAGATGTATCAAGATGGAAAGTTTGCAAGTAAGTTTATAGT
>JAHZTW010000001.1:192838141-192911185 GCA_020283515.1 Alliaria petiolata | reverse complement strand
CTACAGAATTCAACAAGAAGAAGATGATAATATTGTTGACATAAGCGACGAAGACGACAATGAAGTTGATAGCAATGAAGATTAATGTCGAATCTTCTTTTTAAAAAGGCGATGAAGCAGTAAGAAGAATCTAATTGTAATCTCATTCTCTTAGTATTCTGTTTTGTCTAACAGAATATATATTTTTATATTATTGTTTATGTTACTAAGTACTCTGTAATATTAGACTATATTGTGGACATTATGTTTTAGAAATCCGTTTGTAATGTTTTTATGTGAGATAATATTATGTTTAAATTATGAACCTTAACTTCTATAAGAAAAAGATCTGCATTATACATATAGAATGATATTTATATACAAAAGTATATAATACAGACGAATAATTAGAGTGTTTGGCAGATTAATTATAATAAAATTTCTCAATTGAATATAATTGAAAATAATACATATCTTTAAATTTTCTATATACTTCTTCATATCTAAAATAACATGGATTCTTTAATTTTAGTTCAAACCTATAAACTTAACTGAGTTTCATCTATTAATTGAGGTTTCAATTTCGGTAAAAAACAAAAGACTAAAACAATGAAAATATATGTTGTAAAAGTTCAATTTCTAAACTAAAAACAGTAGAAGAATATATTAAAAAGTTAGATAAATTAATTAATGGAGAATTTAATATTTTTACAAAAAAGTTACTAAAGAAAACAACTTTAATGATGAACTAATCGTAAATTTTTGTAAACAAAACAAGTGTATCGTAAAGTTCAATTCAGTGTTTTTATACATTGTTCCCGATCTTTAAGCATAGGAAAATAGATAACTGTAGAAATCTACAAAAATAATTAACCCCAATTACCTTAATTAGTATGTTCTTCTACATGATCGAAAGCTATGGCAGACTTCGCAACCACAGTGGTGATCTAGGCTTAGATCGACCTATGAGAGATTTCGATCATGTGAAATTGTCTATGATCGGCAACTGAGGATCGAAATGGAGATAATTTGGAAAAGAATTACTGATTGTAGAAAATTTTAGAGTGATGATGGAATCCGATTTTAGATATCGGATCCGAGAGAAAAATGGTCGGTCGACCATTATCCTAAAAAAAAAAAATGTGAACCAAAGACATTTGGTGGAGGTTTGGAAATAATTGTTTGGATCATTAACTAAAGCCCAACTAATGTTTTAAAATCTATATGTTTTATTTCAAAGCCCAAATTTGGGTTATTCTATATCTATAATTTATTTCTCAAGCCCATTAAGTTAATTTATATATTATTTTCAGTTTTGCCCCAATAAATTCAACATAATTTTAAACTTCTAAATTATTTAACCAACATATAAAAATAATAATGTATGGAATGAACATCCCACAAATAATATTCACCAAAAAGTTGAAAAAATAAACATACAATAACAAAAATTAGGTTGCCATAGTAAAATATACTTTTCATTCATATAAATTACATATCTTCATATAATAATAGAACCTGCAGACATGTACACATTAAATTTCAAATCTAAAATACTAAATGTGCAACTACACACCATAAAAAAAAAACTACAACACTACTTAAACCAATATATAATTTCCTCAAACTAAACAAACCCAAACAATGAATAAAATTATCATAAAAAAAAATTCAAACAATACAAATATTAAAATTAGAATTTTCATACATGTAAACTTTACACTTTTATAAATGTAAATAATTATGTAAGCCGCACTTTATACAAACTAAAATAGGTTATATTCAAACTAAACTAATCCAAACATTAAATAAATTAATCATAGAACAGCATAAAAAATATTACAATAGTAAACGTGTATTTTTCATATATCTAAATTTTATTTAATCTGCACGCACGTGCGGACTATATCCTAGTTACATACTATTAAATAAAGCATGCATAAATAAAAGTTCCATCCACCACATAAAACATATTATCATGTTACTGTTCTATTTCTACTATCCAACCATATATTATAGTAAATGATAATGATTTTGGACAACAAGTATATCACATGAATGTACAAACGTGGTGAAAAAATAAACACATCTAAAATTGGTCACGCTCAGGCTAAACCATTTCCTTATTCTGAGTACATAATTTGCTTGTTTTTTGTAAAATTGATGATATCGAGCCAATATCTTTATTATCAATACCGACAGGGATTAATTTGAAAATCCCGTAGAAACTCTACGTTTTCTTCCAAATCCTCCTACTTCTTGTTTACGTACCATCGGTGCAATGTAAATATAATAAACCAAAGATAACCATCCATGGTTTAAACACATGAAACGGCTTATGCTGCACGAAAGAGGACAACACCAGTCACCAGACTCGTGGTTGTGAATCCGTCTAGTGACCAGGTGGATCGAACCAAGAAGTGGTTACAGTTTATACATACGAATGCTCTAGCTAGATTTTGGTGGAAATAGGTTGTATTATCGACGGGTTGAAGGTGGGAAGCAGTATCCAGTGCTTGTGTAGGAGGAGGCTAGCGAGCTTGCATGAGGAGTTCATTTATCATAACTCTCCTGCTGCAGGGTTTGATTTTACTTCGGAAAGAGGATTGAGTAGAAGCTGCTTGACGAAAGAGTTGGAGGTAAATAAGCAATTAGATTACGAAAACAAGTAAGAATCAACATTTTGTTTTGTGTGTGGTTTGTAGGTTACGATAAATCCTCCCCTTGCAACAAGTTGGAAATCTTTGAGCTAAAATCTAACTCATGAGGAATCAACATCTTATTGGTAACATCACTCCTTATAAGGCTTTTATCGATATGCAAAGGGGTTTCCTTATGCCTTGTTGCAACCCGCTATATTGAGTTTGATTTCAAAACCTCAAGCAGGTAAGTGTGCTGCAAAGAAGCGTTGTCCAGTTATGGTATAACTTGGCAAAAATCATTGTTCATTAAATCTTTCAGCAGTTGCAAGATTGGAACAACCGGCGACAATTGACTTTGCTCGAGTCAATGAATATTTCATCTCTTAGGCGAGACCACTATACGGCTATTTCGTTTGTGATTGTATCGAGACAAATCACAATTAATTTGATTAACACTTAGATATCAAACGGAATTATTTTTTTACTGAGTTTTTGGTTTTGTGCAAGTTTGAGAGGATAAAAATATGATTATAACTATGATTATAAAAATGTGAAAAAAAATATATATATGATTATAACTATGATAGGAGTTATAGCAGAAAAAGTCAAGCCGTGAAGAGATCGAACCCTTAATAGACAAAGCAAAAAAATAAATATTGTACTAAAGTTTTTGGGCCGATAAAAAGATATGGTGAATCCAATTTTCCAAAGTCCAAATCCAATTTGCAGCACAGTCAGTGGTCGTTACTCTCAAACCCCACTTTCTTTCATACAAAGTTTCTCTTTACGAAGCTTGGCTTGGAAAAGCATTTCATTGCCCCATTTCCTGTATGAGCATAATTTATACCGTATCACACACTATCTACTATTGTACACTTAATTTTATACTAGAACTATATATATCATGGAAGAAGAATACTTACAAATTTGTTTCATAGCAGGGACAGAGTAGTCTATTCCCAGAAGTCGCTTCTCCTTCAGCTTTTGAGCTTGATAGTGCATTTTTTTACCTCATTTGCTTCAAAAGGAAAAAGAATGTGACAACATGTGTGTGTGTGAATTACCAAGCTCAGCTGTCGAAAGAGAATGAGAAGAGCCTTTTGCTGAAGGGAAGTGGCCACTCTGAGACTGCTGAAGCTGAAAATCCGTAAGTTTTATTTTCTCTATATCTAAGTCGTTTCTTGGTGCATTGATCAACCTGTAGAACATAGAAAGAATCAAAAGATATTATTCATATTCATCATGTTTATTACCAACGTTATAATTTAGAAAAATAAAGAATTGAATTTGAACACACACACATGCTGATGAACACACACATCTGTAAATGGCTGTTAGTTTTGAATGTACAATTAATGTACATAAATAGGGTTGGGCATTCAGGTACCGGACCCGATTGGGTTGGTTTTTCCGGATATCAGATTTTTTTAGATATAGAAAGTTATTCATGTATTTTTATTTTTTGATTTGGATTCTGGTTCGGTTTCATCTAGGTTCGTATCGGTTCGAGATACCCAGATTATCCGAAATTTTTATGAAATGCTTAAAAAAAAATTAAATATTTCAGTATTTCGCTTATTTAGTTAAATTTTTGAAAATAATAGTTAATTTTGATAAACATAACTAAATATTTTTGGATATTTTAATTATTTTATTTATTTCGGTTTAAACATACCTGATTTCGATTTATAATTATAATTTTAGGTATTTTGATTATTTCAAATCTAAAAATAACTAATATTTTTAGATATACAGTTGTATTTTGGATATTAAAAATACATTAGAATTAGCATTAATGTTTAATATAGTTATCCAAAATTTGTGAAAACTATAATAAAAATATATTTTATTTTCGATTTTCCCGGTAAAGTTCACAAAACTATATATATTTTTCCAGTATTTATAGGAGAGTTCTCTGGTTAGGCTTGGGCCTTTGGGGTGAGTCAGCCACTCAGACCCAAACAAACACACAACACATACAAAAAAGTAAATTTCTTTCCCATATGCGAAAGTCCCAATCAGCTTTCATTTTTTTTAATATACTTTCCTTTTTCATACTTTTCCCTTTGTTTACTAACAGTTAAACAAGAATTTTAATAGGGAAAGAAAAAAAATAATAATTTTAACAAGAATTTTTTTAAAAAGAAACTTAGTAAACTAATATTAATTCTATTAGTAAACATTTTTGTTAATGTTAATCCTATTATATCTTGAATTATAAAATATGTTTGGTAATTATCTATGAAATTATCTCTATAATAAATTTTGACCAAACTACCAGTACACTTACACCTGATTAAATTGATCAACAACAAAAAGAAATTAAATTTTGAATCCCAGAAAAAAATGAATATGAATCCAAACCTGAAAAAGCAAAATCCCATCCTTATAAATTATAATCATCCCATCCTTCACCAAGTCGTGAGACCATATTTTAAGTATATTCATTCATAATTAACTATAAAAAAAGGCATTAGCTTCAAATTCATAGCTTTCTCTCATCCAACAAGGGTCAAACGATAACCCCAATGGCTTGATGTTAGTATGCCTACGTGAAGTTCCAATCTCACAACCATTCACTCTCGCTACGTACGAATCTAAGCGAGCAAAGACACAAGAGACTCACCGGTTGAAGAAACTTCCGGCGCAATGTTCACAAACATTAAAGTCCTTGTGTCACCGTCACCGCCTAAGTAAGGCAGACATTACAAATGAAACATATCTTCATCATTAGACTCAAGTGAGCTTCGAGTTTTGGAATAGTACATGATCTTCTTTCTCTGCTAAGGCAAATATGATGATATCGCGTTTTGGAACAGTAGTGAGTTGAAATGATCTTTCTTAACACATATCGGGCGATTTTGGCAATGATAGATAATTGTAAGGGTCAAAGTGAAATTTTATGGGAAGATTTCTTATCCAAAACCCAAATTCTCTCTGCTCTCCTTCTTCTTCGTCTCCCCCTCGTTCCTCGTGCTTTCTCCAATGGAGTCACTCCTGCACGCGTCTTCGTCGCTGGTGTCTCTCAGGCCCAGAACAGACGGCCGAGATTCGTTCATCAACCCGCCGCGCGTGTGTCTCAGTCCTAGTTTCGGCCGCAGAGGATCTAAATATCTTCCTTTGGTCGCGGCGGCGAAGAAGAAGAAAAGCAAGAAAGATGACAATCACAGCTTTTCCGCTAGACCTGACGAGGCCACTGGTCCATTTCCTGAATCTATTATTCTTAAAGAGGTTCTACTTTCTGCTGATTTCGATCTTGTGGACATTTTGTTATCCCCCAGTTTGTAGAAATCTTAAGACTGAATTATCATATTCTCTCAGAGAGGTTTTCACCTTTAGACTTTCTCTGGGTTGTTCCAATTTCTCTTAGTTAGCTTATGAGAACGAAGATAGTAACAATTATCGAAATTCTGCATTTCTGGTTCAACCTTGATGCTGAAGTTGTGTAATTGTTTGTTTTTTATGGATTGTATTTGCAGAAGAAGATCGATGAAGAAGGTGATCTTCTTCCTGAGTTTGCTGATGCTGAAGAAAGTAAGTGGCTGTGTTTCAAACTAATATATCTGCCCGTGTTGGTTTCAGTTACCAAAATGATTTGGTCGTTGAAATTCTCTCTTTTTTTTCTCTCTCTCTAATTTGCACAGAGGAGCTATATGAGTTTCTGGATCTTCAGCTTCAGAGTGACTTGAATGAGGAAAGGAGTAAGTTCATCTTCCTTGAACCGTTTTAATTTTACTCTTGATGATTCAACCTGGTAAATGTGCTCACGCGTTATCTGGAAGCTGGGACTCTTCTCATTAGCTAGCCATTACCCTTGTTCCTGCTAAACATATGATCTGATTTATGTGAAATCTCAACTTTCTTATGAAGATGTGGAGGGTGATAATGTAAGTAGATAATATGGATATTTTAACACTAGGAGAGGAAATATGCAATACGTTACTAGTTCGTAGTCAGATAGCAAGAAAGTCAAGGAATCTGTGATCACTTTGATATCACTCCATCTGGTGATTTATATAACCTATGTTTGTGCAGTGAGGCACTATGAGGTGGTTTACTTGATTCATGAAAAACATGCTGCGGAGGTCGAAAGCATCAAGGAGAAAGTGCAAGGTGAAAAATATTTCCTTTCTCATGTACCTTTGTTCCTACCCACCACATGTCATGTAGGACTGATGAATAAAAATCCGAATCCAATCTATATCGTTTACTTTAGTTATGGCGGTAATTGTGTTTGTTTGATATTCAGAATTCCTGAAGGAGAAGAAGGGGAAAGTTTGGAGGTTTAGTGACTGGGGAATGCGTAGGCTGGCCTATAAGATACAGAAAGCTGAGAATGCACACTATATACTGATGAACTTTGAGATGGAAGCGAAATACTTAAACGAATTCAAGGGATTGTTGGATGGTGATGAAAGGGTGATTAGGCATCTCGTGATGAAACGTGATGAGGCCATTACAGAAGACTGCCCTCCACCTCCGGAGTTTCACTCTGTCCGGGCAAGTACGAACGACGATGACTTTAGCGATGATGAAGAGGACGAGTTTGATGAAGAGGAAGATGCTGATAATGTAGAGTATGAAGTAGATGATGATGGTAATGTCGTTATGGTGTTGTATGAAGATGAAGAAGAAGGGGCTGATGAAGAGGAACAAGGACAGGACCAGTCAAATAACACCAGTAGAGAAAACCGGCGAACAGTTAACGTAGGAGGTTAGAGCTGTTTGTAGAATTTTGGGTCATGTTTTGGATCATAAAGGTCACTTTTGCTCGTAACAGCATCGTTGAAGTACAAAAACAAGAAAAGATGAAAGAAACCTCAATCGTTAAACAGCATTTTTATATTAAAATCATTGAACGCTTAAACTTGTTTGAAGCCGTCTCAGGGAACATAAAGAAACAACAATCCATAATAACTCAAAGCAACAGTACCACTAAATTAGAAACTAGATGAAACAACATCAAATGATTCAAATATTGTGAAAATTTGAATCAAGATCCGATTTCATTCCCGGATTGAGATCAGCTTGAAGTTAAAACTAGCGTTTAGAAGGCCTAACGTCATCACCGGTAACAGCTCCTTGCTCACTGTGGTCCTTAGCAACCCTCTTCCTCTTGGGCAGAGGCGCAGATTTGCTAGCAGACAAGTTAACGTCCTCATCAACATCGTCTTCATCATCCTCTTCATCGAGGTCTTCTTCCACGCCATTCTCCTCCGGGTTAAAATCACTTGCGTCCTCCTCGTCTTCACCCTCACCGACCGGCCTCACCAGATACTCTGTCCCAAGATCCTCCTGCACAGGTTTGAATGTTATATCATCAACCAAAACATGATTTGCAGTTTCACTTTAAGTAATGTAATTGGGGGAAACCAAACAGAGCAAAATGGTTACTTTCAATGGGTTTGAATTTTCTCATGTGAAAGACTTTTACGATGACAGAAATTAGCACTCAATAGAAAAATAAATAACTTTTCTTGTTCCCCTTTTAAATAGCACTACTTTAGGTTTTACTTGAACTTCAGCATTATCAGGAAACGTTTTACAGATTTTAGAAGAACTGAAGCATGACCACTGTTTATCTTTTCGTTTTCTTAATCGATTTACCCAGAGAACAAAAGGAAAGACTGAAAACCCTAATTTTGATTTGGGGAAAACGGAAAACCGAAAAACCCAACCCGGGCCTTAACATAAAATTTTCAAGGACAGTTCATAGATTTCAAAAATGGTGTTAATTCGAATCAGATCTAGTCTGTCTTCGGTGAAAATCGAAGACTCATACGAAGATTAAGAGTGTAATTAGACCTAAAGATACGCAGAAAACACTAGATCTATAATCTGCTCTCAAGGATTATAGCTCAATTCAAATATATATAGACAAGCATATTTCACGGGAAACAAAAATGTCTATAGAAATAAAAGCCCAAGAGATTCTACCTCTTCTTCATCGTCCTCCTCGTCGTCATCATCATCATCATCATCATCATCGTCATCGTCTTCTTCCCCACCGTCGAATTCTTCATCGTCGTCTCCGGTAACTTCTTCTCCTCCTTCGTTTGTTTCTTTCACTTCACTGTCGTCGTCGTCGTCTCTCAGAACCTTAACAGTAGTTTCCTCCTTGGATTCCTTATCATCTTCAACAGGCGCCATCTCACTTTCGAAGAGAATTACGTTTCCAGAAGATTTTCTTAGAGAGAAGAAAGACGCCGCGGCAGGAAAAAAGAGAGAGCAGAAGCTTCGAACCAGCTTTAGCAGTAGAACCCAATAAATTCAATCTCAGCCGTTCAATCTGAGCTTTTACCAGGATTGATGAGATGGCACCACATCGAACGGTTTGTATGAGAGAATAAGGTGGTTTTGCTGAAGATGGTAAATAAATATGAACCGATTCGCTGAATAAAATAATTAAATAACTAAGATACCATTTTCTCCGAGGAGGCACACGTGCGAATAGTAACCGTTCAATTTGTTTGGGCCGTAAAATATAATTTTCCTTGGGATATACCAAATATAACAAGCCGGATGTGAGGCCCAATATAGCATATATCCTTTTTATTTACATATTTTGTCGTCAACTTATTAAAATTTTTAGGTTTTAACTGAAAACTGAACCAAATAACCTAATTACGGTATGGTTCGATTCGTTATTATTTTTTTTTTTTTTTGCTCACCTTTATAAATCAAAGATTATTGTTGATAGTAAAGGAAACTAATAAATAGTATATCTTATTCATAACTCTTTGTTTAAAATCTTATTAATTTTTGATTCATACCCAAAAAAAAAAATACATATATTAATTTGCAATCAAATATTTGATAACGTCACCACTCATAGCGGCGATGTCATGGATGGCTTTGTTACGTTCGGTCAACGGAGAACTTCCGGCAAATTGCGCCTCGCACTCATCCGACACCGACACAACACTTTTCATATCAGACATCGCCTGAAGAAACTTCCTAGATTTCAAATCAGCCAACGTTGCCGGTAAAAATCTATGAACTGCTGTGCCGTACGCCTTGATACAAGCATCGTACTTCGTGGAGTACTCTTGACGGGTTTTGATGTTGATCGACATGAGATATACTAGCATCTCGTTCACTTTCTTTGACGTCGCGTCCACAGAGATCAACGCAAGCACTTTATATGAACAACAAAGAAACAATATTTTTAAAAAAGGCGAGCGAACAAACACTGTTTTATATAATTAATCGTAACAACAAGTCTTCCTTTAGGTTAATTTTAAAAAAATGGTTTACAGACGAAAAAAAACTAAACAATGATATTTAGTGATCTCACCAGGGCCACTTGCGGTCTTGCTTCTAGGATCAAGATTGAGAGTCGAGGTGCATAGACTTGGATAAACGTTTACTTTGCAGAGCTCTTGTATGAGGTTTGGTTCCTCAGTCGACTGATTTCGTTGAGACAAGGCTATTTGGACTTGGATACACACGACAAAAATAGAGAACAGTTTCATGAAACTATTCATTTTTACTGCTGTTTTTGATATTGGGGAGTCTTTTGAAAGCTACACGAAAACAAACGTTGGTGAGTGTTGTTATTTTAATCTGAAGGAGAGCTTTTTATAGGTTCAAAAGTTCTTTAGTCTTCACTCTTCAGATTGCATACAGATTTAAACTTTTTAAGGCATTAACATAACCTTTTTCGTTGACCAGTAAAATCTGTATATTCAACAAGAAAGAATATAGTAAGGAAATTGAATGTGTGCTTACTATATTCTTTCTTGTTGACCGCAATTGAATGTGTTAGCTAAACCGCCCAGATTGGTTCAGAATGGTTAGGTTTGGACCGCTTTCCAAATAAACCAAAAGCAAACGCTACATGACCGGACCGGAGTAATTGCTCTAATCCAACTCAAATCACGGCCACGAAATTAGAACCGAGACACAAAACCTATCAGTGTTCTTCGTTTCAGCTTCTCTCGCTTCGCTGTTCAATATTCACTGAAATCCCTAAATTATTGGATCTCGAAATTAAGCTGCTTGTTTTGTTAGACTCCGAGGTTTACTCATCTAATCTGCTTCTACTGATTCTATTCTCTTTCGGGGTTTCCCAGCACAAAGTTTCCTCCTTTGGGTAGATTTCTATTTCGTTAAATTTCATATTTTGAATCAATTGTTTAGCTTATCGATGCAAAAGGTTAAATCTTCTCTGTCTGTACCCCTATCTGCGTTGCGTTGTTCCCAATTCTCTCCTGATCTCCTCTTTTGTGGAAAATCTTTTGAATTTCATGTAGAATTCGTCTTCCCTCTGTTTTTAATTGAGAATTTGTCTTTGTTTATTTACCTGCAGAGAAGATGAATCTCTTCAGCAGACTACCAGACGAGGTCCTTTGCCATATTCTGTCTTTCCTTACACAAAAGAGGCTGCTTTAACATCGGTTCTCTCGACGAGGTGGCGCGATCTGCTTGCGTTTGTCCCTAATCTTGTTCTTGATGGCTCTGTGTTGCTGCATCGTGTAGAGCGTAAGCGAGAAAGTGACAGGATTCTCCAGAGCTTCATGGATTTTGTGGATAGAGTGTTGGCTTTGCAGGGTGATTCTCCCATTAAGAAACTCTCCCTCAGGTGTAGATCTTGCATTGGTTCGGATCGTATGAATCGATGGATATGTAATGTGCTGCAGCGAGATGTTTCGGACCTCGAGCTTTTCATCGGTGGTGACTATTATGATGCTTTTCTGTCTCGCGAGATGTTCGTCCGTAGGGCTCGGTGGTGGCCTGGAGCTAACTGCATTGTCTCACCAATGCTTAAAACTCTAGTCGTTAACCCAAGTTGGATTTTCTCGGATAAGCTTGAGACGCTCCTCCCGAATTTCCCCGCGCTTCAGGAACTAGACTTGAGTATGTTTCATTGGGGTGGTTCGGGTGAAACCGTGTCAAGTGCAACCCTCGAGAAGATGACTATCAATGCCAGCAGTTGTCTAGGCTTGCTGAATCCAAAGAGCATTTCTTTTGATACTCCAAGTCTGCTTTACCTTAGCTATTCTGATTTTGTTTCCGACGACTATCCAAAGCTTAACTTGGCAAATGTAGTTGAGGCTCGGCTCAACCTGATGGCACATGAATTTCAAATCAAGCTTATACGAAGGTTAAATTATGAAGGGTATGGTGAGGTTCAGCCATGTGGGAATGTGTGGAAGCTCATGAGTGCCTTAAGAAATGTTAAGAAACTTACCTTATCTTCTGATACTCTCGAGGTCAGTTGTTATTTTGTTCTCTCTCGTGTTAATATTTTTTTGTTAGCAAAGTAAAAGAAATCTGTCATCCTTGGTGTAAAAAGCTAAGTCTTTGAACTGATCATAATGCAGAATCAATGATCCTCTTATTGTGAATTTGCAACTAAGATCACAGCTTGGTTTTGTCTTGTGTCAGCTGCTTTCTCTACGCTGTGAATCAGTGCCGGTTTTAGACAACCTCAAATGGTTAAAAGTTGGGGGTGGAGTGAGACGAGGATGGCAAGCAATGCCGGTTCTCCTAAGGAACTGTCCACATTTAGAAACTCTTGTCCTTGAGGTATAATCAACACAACTCATTTGTCAAAACATACCAAATTAGACGTACAGAGAATCATTCTTTGAAATATCGTATTGTCTCTCCTTTCTGCTTTCAGGGTCTTATACACTATGTGACTGATAGATGTGGGGGTGTTTGTGATTGCATTTCTCGGGAGGACAGAGGTCGTTCGCTCATAACTTGTCCAGTGAAAAAGATAGAGATTAAAATGCTTAAAGGAACGAAGAGAGAGATGGAAATGATAAAGCATTTCTTGGAGTCTTTCCCTTGCTTGAAGGATATGGAGATATATCCCGAAGAGGATGATGATCTTTCTGACTCTGAAGTACCTAGAGATTTTGAACATGTTGTGCAGACGGTGAAACTCTACAACGAGTTATCGAGTTGTGATGTTCGCTTCCTGCACGTACAATGAGTCTACGAGGAACAAAACTCGGCAGGGTTTTGCCAAAATTGTACTCCTCTGGTTTATTGTTTTAGGAAAGACTAATAGAGTCAGTTGCTTGTTTGGATATCTAAATCAAATTAGAGGAGTTTGTGTATGAGACACACTGAATTTCTAATTTAGTTTACTGTTTATTGACCAAAACAGGTTCCTCGAGTTATTCTCAGCATAATTATTGAATCATATCAAATTTTGGATAAGATTTAAGTTTCATCATAAGCATAATTGAGAACACATATCTCGAGTTATTCTCAGCATAATTGTTGTGTCATCGATTTTGGATAAACATAAATTACAACTATGAATCAGAACTGCAAAACCACTAGAAAAAAAAAAGTATTGAAGCTTGAAGAAGAATAAGAACTTTAATATCGTTTTAATATCTGGGGAAGCAAGATTGGCTTGGGTTTGTTTATTTGACATTTCTAGTTTGAGTTTCAGAGTTTTTTTTGAAATAAAGATATTTTTCATTGACTTGTTGAAATCAAATTTTTTTTTTAATTTTTTAAAAAGAGGAAAATAACTCGTCTCATATTCATCAACTATGATCACGTGTGATGTGAATATCTTAAACAATTTATTATTTTGTAAAATCTCATTCATATTTTGGAGATATATTTTACGAACATTCGGTTGGAAACCTAATTAGCAAAATGGATTCAACCAAGAGAAGAAAAAACAAGGAGATAGCTGCGCATGAGGAGAAGCTTCCATGGGAGTTGATTGAAGAGATACTCTCTCGTGTCCCTCCTAAATCTCTTGTTCGCTTCAGAGCCGTATCGAAACGATGGAACGCTCTCTTCGACGACAAGACGTTCATCAACAACCACAAGTCGACGTTTCGATTCATCTTGAAGACCAAATCCAAGATTTATTCGGTAAGCGTCGATCCCAATATAGTGGTGCGTGAGCTAACCTTGGATATTCCCGGTTTAGGATCTCAAATACCTAACGACTTGGTTGAAAACGATGAGTTCTTGCTATGTCGCATGGATCAAGGAGCCGCCGTTTGGAACCCGTGGCTGAACCAAACTAGTTGGATCAAGGCCGAGGTTAGCCGACCTAGACTTCAATTGGATGGCATAGGTTATGATAGTAATAAGAGAGTTGGGGAAAGTGTTTACAAGACCATTTGGTATAACCGGGACCAAGTAGACCCTACTACCGAGTGGAGTTTCCATGACTTAGCCTCCGATGCTTGGAAAGACATCAAGTCGAATTCTAGTTGTCAAAATCAAGGAAGAAAATCTCCTCTGGCACATTCTAAAATAAGTGTATCGTTGAATGGAACTCTGTATTGGGTTGCTTTTTATGACAAGACTGATGATCCCTTGTACCACCTATATAGCTTCGATTTTTCGAGGGAAGGATTCTTCAAATTTTGTGACCTACCATGTGGGATCAACCATCGTCGCGATGCTCTTGTCCTTAGAATCTTTAAGGGAGATCGGTTTTCGTTGTTAAAGCAATGCTACGAAACAAAGAAGATTGAAGTTTGGGTGACCAGTAACAAGATTAACGTTGGGGGTGTGTAATTTGGAAGAATTTCATGACTGTGTCAATTCCTAACTTTCCAGGTTTAGTTCAGACCGGATCCTACTCTCAGCCAAGTTACTTCATTGACGATAAAAGGCTTGTCGTGTGTTCTTGCGATAGAACTGGCCAGGCTTGGATCTATGTTGTGGGGGAAAACAAGTTGATCAGCAAAGTCCAAATAGATTCTATGGTCGATCCTCGGCCTTTGCATTGCACTTATTTTCCCAGTTTGGTCTCGGTTCCTCGAGGTCAAGAGAAGTAGCAGAATGACAAGTTTAATTTTATTACCTTGGCTTCTTGTTTGGTTGTTGAGGAAGCTATAGTTGATTTGGATTTTGATGCTTTTATTCTCAAACCATGTTATTTGTTGCAACTAGAAGAAACTTTACTCTTTTTTCCTTTTTGTTCGCTTTTTTGGAAAATAAATTATTTTGAACAATTTTAACGTACGGACTCAGTCTAACTCTAGTGATACTTCGATACGCGAAAGTAATATTCTTTCGAAGAATTTGTTAGCATTTACCTTGTTGTTGGATTTTAGTAAGCTTCTGCGATAGTACTCCATACGGTTTTGTTTAGATCTTGCAACAATAGAGTTTTTTTACATGTATCATGTCATGTGTTTCCAAAATTTGAGAATTATATTGTCACAAGACTCACAACGTGAATGATTAAGTATCGTTTTGGTTTCAATTTGAGATTAAACCAGCTTTAGCAATTGAACTCCCAAAAATTCAATCGTCGCCTTTCAATATGAACTTCTCTACTAGACTACTAGTATTGGGATGTCACCACATCGAACAGTTTATATGAGAGACTAACGTGGTTTTGATAAAATGGTAAAGAGTAAGTAAAGACCGTATCGCTGAATAGAATAAAATAAAAATAAGATATAACGAAGGGGGCACAGGTACGTGCAACGTGTGCGAGTAGAAAACGATTAGATCATTCTTTTTTATTGAATACCTTATTTATTTTTCCCCTTGAATTTTTGCAACAATCGCAAAGAAAAAAAGGAAAATAGAAGTAAAAACAAATTATTATCTAGTTGACAAAAGTTTTGATGATGTCAGCAGTCATATCTGCGATGTCATGTGTGGCTTTGTTACGTCCGCTCAACGGCAACGGAGAATATCCGGCGAACTGGTCCTCACAAATACCCGGCACCGTCACAACGTCATTCATGTCAGACAGCGCCTGAGAATACTTCTTGGCTTTTAGATCCGCCAACACCGCCGGTAAAAACCTACGAATCGCCGCGCCGTACTCCTCAATGCAAGTTCCGTACATCTCGAACTCTTCACGGCGTCCGATGTCCTTAAAAACGGAGAGGAGATAGTCTAACGTCTCGTTCACTTTCTTTGTCGTCGCATCGATAGAGATCGACGCAAGCCCTTTTTATGGAAAATAAATTAAAATATATATGTTAGCTACGTAACTTTGCAATACGTACGAGGGAATAGTGGATCTGTGGACAAACTTTACGTGAATCATGTCAAATATATCATAATCATTTCGTCATTATCGTTTTTTTCACGAAATGTTAATCAAATTATTCTTTCACAAAATATTTAATATCTCACCTTGGAGATTTGAGGTTTTACTTCTAGGATCAAGATTGAGCGTAGAGACGCATAGGCTTTGATGACGGTTTCTTTTGCAGAGTTGCTGTATAAGACCAGGTCCCGGGGGAGACAGAATTGTTTGAGAGTCTTGAGACAATGTTATTTGGATTTGGATAAACAAGACAAAAATAGCGAATACTTTCATGAAATTATTCATTTTGTTATTTGATAGTGGGAGTAGTTCAGAGCTACAAAAAACAAGAACGTTAGTGAACAATTTCTGATTTTTAAGGTAGGCTTTTTATATAGCCAAAAGTTGTTTACGTTGTTGACCACATTAAAAAAAAATCTTTAGCTCTCATACTGCATACAGAATAGACATGGAAATTAAGTTGATACTATGCTGAATTACATTTTTTAGGAATGAAATTATGTGTAATTGAAGATTCCATAAAATTGTTACGAGTTACAAGAAAAGAAAATAAAAAATCATTTTGCTTATTTCATTCATTTTATAGAAAAAAAGTCCTATAAAAAAAATATTTCACTTCAAAAATGCTAAAAATGAATGGAATTCCATAATTATTTCATTCTATTTTTTTATTTCATATAAATTTATTCTATTTATTTCTTACATTTAATTTGTTGTTACCAGTTGCCGCCTATATTTTTAGAATATCAATAGTTTATACTCTTTCTGTTTTTTATTAAGTGTCATTTTAGCATATTTCACACAGATTAAGAAAACATTAAATTTTTCTGTTTTATCCTTCATTAAAACAACATTTTGTTTGATATGAATAATTAATAAGCTGAAATGGTAGGGATAAAACTGGAAAATTTATCATAAATCTGCATTGAAATCCGAAAACAACAATTATTTGTAAACAAAAAAAAAAAATTTAGAACGACACTTAAATCAAAACGGAGGGAGTAGTTGTTAAAATAGCTTGTATTTTAAAGATTCTTAACTAAAAAGTTGAAACTAATTTTGAAAATTATTGGTTTATTGTTATTAAGTTTGCCAAAATGAATAAAAGTATACAATCCATTAACCTCTTTCGGTCAAAGACCATTATAAGGCAATAATAACCTCTCCGTTGACGAAGACCATGCATGAACATTTTCGTAATCTAGCTTTTATTGTCTTTCGTACTGTAATTGAATGTGTTTGACTAGATAAACATATGCTGACTAGATCTATATTATTTTTTACCAAGCTGACTAGGTCTAGATATATGTCCCTAATTAGCAAAAAGAACAAAAAAACATTTGACTAGATGTCACAAAAAAAACATATAATCATTATATAATTTAATCAGATTTGATACATGTTACGTACTTTCGTTGTTACACAATATGACCAGAGCAATTGCAAATTAATCTTAGGTTTGAAAGCGTTATCAAAAAGGTGCGATACGACATACGGTTTTAATAGTTATCAATCACAAAAGTTATACAGAAAGCATTACTAACAGTATAACACTCAACTTTTTTATACCATTTTTTTACAGTTTTTTTCTACAGTTTTTAACTATTGCATAAATATTTATGAACTTCAATTTACCTATAAAAAATCCAGCTTACCGCTAAAAATCTCATACCATTTTAATTTATCAATCGGACCCATATATACTCCGCATTTAGATAGGGGCTAAAATTCAAAACTATACATGTCATTACAAGCTGACATGTCATGAATGTGCATTAAATAGGTCAAACAAATTGAAGCCAACAAAAACAAAAACAAAACGTTTGAGCTTATAACTAGTCATACGACTCACACCTACAAACACCTAAATAGACACGCCTATGAATAGTATACTACTATATACATCTTAATTTTCCTATTAGTACTAATAGAAATTTAATTTTAAGAGAGCGATGAAAATGGTAAAGACGATGAGGATGATGATGATGGCTATGATGGTTGGAGTTGCGATGGGAAATATTATAGATAAGACATGCAAACAGACACCTGACTACACTCTATATGTCTCTCTCCTCCGCTCCGATCCACGTAGCTCCTCCGCCGACATCGTCGGCCTCGCTCTCATCCTCGTCGACAAAATCAAGGTCTCTCTCACACTTACCATGATCTCAATTTGAATATAGACATTTTTCGAAGTATGGTGTTACTTTTAACAATTCAGCGTTAAAGGCGAGTTTGTCCAAAATATATATAAAAAAACTTATGGGGTTAATATGTAAGTACTTCATTTTTTAAATGTAGGCGCTTGGGACTCAAACTCTCTGGCAGATCAACGTGGCATACAAAACTAAACCAATGCTGAAGCGGGCGTTGGATGAATGTAATCAGAGATACAAGACGATCGTAGACGTCGACATCAACACAACCATTGTAGCTATCAAAGGAAACCCTAAGTTCGCCGAGGGTGCAATTGTCGACGCCGGCGTGGAAGCATCTGTCTGCGAAAGAGGGTTTCCCAAAGGCCAATCTCCATTAACCGATTTAACCCAGAGAATGGACAAGATCTGTGATGTAACAAGAGCCATCGTGAGAATGTTACTCTGATACTAATATCTAACTTAAAATAAATAAATAAATAAAGTTTTGTTATAGAAGATATGGGATCAGATTGGTAATCTAAAATGATATAAATTTGTTAGCGGTAAATTGAAGTGATAAAGTGTTATAAAATAGTTGAAAACTGTAAAAAAAAACTGTAGATCAAAACGGTACAAAAAAAGTTGAGTGTAATACTGTTGGTAAGTTTTCTATATTATTTTGTGATTGGTAATTATTAAATCAGTATAACTTGTACCGTAACTTTACGGTACTGCTACTTAAGTTGGTAATGGTCATAATTTGCCGGTAAAAAAAAGTTGATAATGGTCGGCCCAGGCCTCTTTAAACCGGATGAATCGATTTAATTCAAGTTTTACATCTTTTTATACTTTTGTGTGCGTTTTAGATTCATGTCTTGAATCTCTTAAAACGAACAAGGGGGATAAGCGAAGCGTCGAGAAATGTTGATTTTCATATACCAAAAACACCATACGAAGTGTACAATTTGATACTAGCTAAACAAATTATAATCACATTAATACTAGCTAATATAAATAGATAAAGTACCATTAATTCAAGTTTGTACCCTTACTATATATGCTAAACCGGTATTGGGCTGTGGAACTGATTGAACCGGTAATCGAACACGGGCAAAACTGGGCACGAAGTTTCTAGAACCGAATCACGGGATATACCAACATTCACGTGCCAGATATCACTCTGACGAGAGAGCAGAGCCCCACAGTACTATTAAAAAAAAGAAAAGATTATGGTATTTTGAAATTATTTGGTCGACGTCGGGATTTCGTGTGAACTCATGTATAATGGTATCTTTGTCGTATATGGACCGACTCATGTAGGACTCCATTCATCACATAACTTATTCTTTCTCTTGTTTTAGTGCCAACAACCACATATAACCAAAAAGATAAAGTGTAACAAACAAAAACTAAAGAGCAGACACATATCCACATGTATTAGAAAATTAGGTAGTGAATCAATCAATATACTGTACCTAGACTAATACCAAACTGAAGTTAATAGTCTAAAATACGCAGAGCTGCTTATATTATATCAAACCAGAATAAAATTAGTCGATCACGAAGCTTCGTCACGGGTGGAACTATAACCTTTTTAGCCATTAATATAAACTGACATCGATATATAACAAAGAAATTCATATGTGACGACACGTAAAAACAACTGTCTCGGTGTTTAAAAGAAAAAGAAAAAAAAACGCAATTGTTCCTAATTTGTATATATAGCTTGTAACATTTATTAACATATAACAAATTTTAAATAGCAACTATATAAGTCTAGAAACAGAGCTAGCTAGTAGCACACACACAAACACACAAGTCTTTGTTTATTTTTATTGCGCATCAGTTTCTTCTCAATATCTCTGACGATGAAGAAAGCCTCCGCCGTCGCAACACCACCGTTTCTCTCCCTCTTTCTCCTCCTGATCCTGCCGTCGCTAGCTCAACCCTCCGACGACCTGATCGACCAAATTTGCAAAGCGACGCCGTTCTGCGACCTCTGTGAGGCCTCTCTCCGCCCTCTCATTCCCTCACCTTCCGATCCCAAATCCTTAGCCTCAGCAATGGCCACCGTCGTGCTCGGAAACATGACCGATACCTTAGGATACATCCAATCGCTGATCAAACATTCCCACGATCCCGCGGCGGAGCGAGCGCTGGCTCAGTGCGCCGAGCTTTACCGACCGGTGGTCCGGTTCAACATTCCACAGGCGATCGACGCAATGCGGCGAGGGGAGTTTGGATTCGCGACGTATGTGCTCGGAGACGCCGAGAAGCAGACTGATTCTTGCCAGAAAGGGCTCAATAATTCCGGCGCCGACGATGATAGTTCTGTGGCTCTTACGGCTAGAAACAAGCTGGTTAGAAATCTTTGTGACGTGGCGATTTCTGTGATTAAGACTCTAATGAAGGGTCGTTAAGAATCTTTGTATTTTTTTGAAAAAATATATATTTGTAATTATTGGCACGAGCAAATTACTGTTATAGAGTCGGAAGAATCCCGCTGGAAATTTGATAATTGAGTGGGCGTTAACTACCTAAAGAACGTATCATCTATAAAATTATATTCCTTCTTTTCACAAAAATTGTTATTTTGGCATTTAGATTTTTATTTTACAAAGAGTGTCACTTTATATTTTCAATGCAAATTTTTAAACTAAATCTTAGTTTTATCCCTACTATATTAATCTATTAGTTAGAGAAAAAAACTGATTTAATATATTAATAAAAAATATATAAATTTTTTTTTTTAATTTGTGTGAAAAATATTACACATAATGTAAAAATACTACTTAATTGGGAAAGTTGAAAGCAACCAATTTAATCCAGAGCATTTATTGATGCATGATTTTGGTCCGAGCTTTTCTGCCTTAAATATACTTTTTATATAGTGTATAAAGTGGTTTGATATGTTAGGGCTAGGCAAAATATCCGTTAGATTTGATTCGATCCGTTATTTGCTTCGACTCGATCCGAAAAATCCGGATATCCATAATTCAACGGAGCAAAACAAATACTAAAAATCAATATCCGTTGAAAACGGAGCAAATCACAAATATTAAAATTTTGAGAGACGGATATCTAATCCGATCCGTTATATGTATATATATATGCATATGTATATAAATAAATTACATATATATATATATTGTACATTTATTATATTTATATGTAAGTTTTTGTGAATTTCTATTAATTATATTACTTATTTTAATACTAAAGTTTAACAAATTAAAATGATATGTGTTTAAATTTTGAAATTTTATATTTTTATAATTATTTTATTATTTTACAGAACAGATCGAATATCCGGCGAATAATCCATATTTTAACGGATCCGATTAGTAGCGGAGCAAATACGGATCGAAAAAGTATCGATCTGGAAACAACGGAGCGGATCACGGATATCTTCAAAAACCCGGATATCCGCTCCGTGCCCACCCCAATGATATGATCATCGTTTTACGTCAAGTAAAATTTTCAGTTCGATTTGGATGATCCCACTATGGTTTATCGAGACTTAAAATTTGTTATTATTGTTATGATATTATCAACTTCATAAGATTTGAATGTGCGAACAAATAAAACAGACTACCCCGCTACTAGCAGCGGTGAAGACCATTCTATTGCTTACCCCATTCACAAACTTTGGTCCTTTAAAACAGATTAGGAGTTATTGGGCCTTAATTAACGGGCCCACGAAGCATTTAAGAGTCGAGACAGCAACGAAACAGAAATAATGGACATTTGAAATACACACGCACGTGAAATCACATGTTCCATTAATTTTGCACAGCATTAAAAGTGGTCTCTAAAGCTCAGTGGGAGTGTTTTAGATATAGCCACATGGATTCTGTTTCCAAATAAACATGTTATTTAAATAATTGTTTTCAATTTTCAACTGCCAAGCATCACTAGCATGTGATTTCCAAATATAAAACACGCTATACCAATAATGCTGATTTCATTTCTTTTTCTTTTTACGTTATGATTTCGTCAAAATTTGGATGCTTCTTTGCACTATTTAAAAATCTACTAGTATGATCCCAATTTGAATTATAGAGTACCGTGATCACTGAATACAGATAACAAATATAAACACTGATTTTGTTATTCGTAATTTCTCTCATATTTTATTTCAAGAAAAATATTACGAAACTAGTCTTACCCACATCGGATCGTTACTGTTTCATAAGCCGCCGAGAAAGCAACTGATCTTGGCCAACAAAATTTATCGGTACGAATACATGGTTCACCGACAATCTAAACCGATAAATGGTTTGATCAACCAGTATGATGGAATTGTCCCAATTCTTCTATCCCTTTGGTTTAGGCTTCACTGTGAAACTCTATTCATCTTCTTTTCATTCTCCAAACCGGACACCGGTTTTAGTAAACTGCAAGTACAAAAGAACAAAGATTAGATACTATTTCAGACAAAACTCAAAAGCGTTTGTGATATCATTTCCTCATCAACCAGATTTAGAAACAAATAACATACTTTGGGAATCTCTGTGCTAAAACCGGTCCGGTATAACCTCCATTAGGTTCGCTCGCAGACGGATTTCCCGCATATTGAACCGAAGCAAAACCACCACTGGCTTTTCCGGCGTCCGCTAAGGGAGATTTCCCGGAGCTAGCGGCTGCTCTTGGTGACAATCCTGAAATTTTCAAAAAAAGTACACATAAGATAAATCTAAATTGGCAATCGCCAAACGCAAACGCAATGGTAAAATCAAATCACACCTTGGAAAACGAGGACGAAGAAGAAGATAGCGGTGAGAAGCGTGGCGAAGACATTGCCGATAGAAGAAGCTGCAGACGCAGCTTTGGCCGCTCTAGATTTCTTCAAAGCTCTCATGCGTTCGACCCTCGCGCGTTTCAGCATCGCCAATTCAGCGATCTCCCTTATCAGTTTCTGATCCGCTGCGTCCAGCGACGGTCCACGCGGCGGCCGTGGAGGCTTCGACGCTGATTTCTTGCGTTTCTCCTTCCGATCGCTCCTTCCCCATCCCGGTTTATTGATCGCACATTGAACCGGGCTTGCATTGTTTTCTAACGAACCGACGGTTTCTTCTCCGGTTTTAACCGGTTTGTTATCTGGAGACATCGGTATCAATGGCTTCTCCGGCGATTTTGTATAGACGTTGTCGCAATCTACCATTCCTTTCTCAAGATCAACATCGAGATCGAGACTCATTCCCATTATCTCACCAGATTATTCACTCAAGACAAGATTCCAAAACCGAAAAAGAACCCAATATCTCTCACTTTAGATCAGAACCGAACTGTAATCAAGATCAAGATCTATTCCCAATAGAGACGAAAGGACACACACACATACGCAAAATGTGTGTCTCTATATGTGATTGAGAGTTTCTTTTCTTTATATTCACGCTTGTGCCGCCTTTAATAGCCAAAGCAAGTAAAGAATGAATTACAGCTAACGCCTCGTCTCCAGGAATAACCCAAAATCTGCAAAAACAAAATCACAAGACTTTAATTTTTCATCAATCGATAAAGAAAAATACTTTAATGCTTAATCATATTGCAGAATATGGATAATTACCGAATCAAATTCACGTGGTGTAGATAGATAAAGTCAAAAATAAAATTTTAAAAGTAGAGAGAGTGGATGGGAGGATTAAAGAGGATTAAAGAGGATGAAAGAGTTTCAACTTTGAAATTTGGTACTTTGGTTGATGGTTTATTCAGATACTGTCAAAAGTAGGTAATTTTATAGTGCATTGATTCGAAATTAATTGTTTTATAAAAAAAAAAAGAAATATATTTTGCTTAATCTCGGGCATCAAGCAAGGAACAGCTGTGTTTTTCCTTTTTTCCAATGCCGTGACTTCGGGGGAAAAACATACTAGTATAATTTAATAAAAATGAAATAAATATTTTTTTTATCGAATCGAATACAAACCCAGAAATTTAAATCGAAATTACTGATGAGTGATGAGTAACAGACTCAGATTAGAAACGGTAAAAACGATTTTAAAAACTCGAATAAGGCAGAAAGAATTAAAAAAAATGAACGAAATTAGTGTGAATAAAATAGAAAAATATTTGAAACTTTTTCTACCTTGAAACGAAAGCGAAGGAGAGACCCAGATCCGATACTGAAGAGATGAGCAGAGAGACCGAGGAGAAAATGGCGGATTAATTGTCCCGAGTTTCAGACCGATTCCAAGAAACTAAATCAGGACAGAGAAAAGAATAAGAAAGATTTATACACATTCGTCGAAGTTTCCAACTTTTTTCTTTCAGGAGAGATCGAAATATAGATGGTATTATTATTATTCTGAGATACTCTGGATTTTGAAGACGATATATATATATATATATATATATATATATATTTAATATTTTGATGATGATTTTTAAATTAAGAAAATAAAAAAAAAAGGACAGCAGATTTGAATTCGAAACAGATATAGAGTGAATTGTATTTGTGTTCGGACATGTGTTGCTGTTCTAAATATAGCTGATATTACGCATGTGAGCTTTTCTCCAGCAGGGAAGCTTCACGTCACCGACGCAGAGAGATGGGCTAAAATATTATTTTATTTAGATCCCCTTATTTTTAGTTTCTTCTGCGTTTTGCACCCATATAAAATAATATTGTGGCCCTTACTACAAAATTATGTTCGTAGGATATATTTGGTGTTTTTCGTAAATACAAAAATTAAAATTTGTATTCTCTGTATCAAATAATTACAAGAAAAATCAAGACGAGGACAGAATCAGGGTAGACAGAGACAAATACGACGACATATATTGTCCTAAATTGAAGAAACTTGGGCCCAATTTGATCACTATAAATCTATGTGACCCAGTTTACAAATATCTTAAAATGACGACTTCGCATGAAGTACAGTATTTGGATTAAGTCCTTAACTAATTAAAACTTTTTGATTAACCCCCGATACCCGAATACGATGCACCGCGTCTAAAGAAGCTCGTCAACGGCTTTTGTTTTTTTTTTTTTTGTCTCATCGCGCGTCAAATTCGTCAACAACCTCGTTTTGTTACACTTTAATTATTCTTCTTCATTTAAAAATTAGTCTAAATCCCCCACATATATTTTGTTGGTCAACATCTTCACATTATATTTTATGTTGTATTAGGGTATTAATATCAGATTCTGAATTTTTATGAGATACTTTTATTTCTTACTACTCCATTCCATTAGCAATGTTACAGAGACACAACGATGGAATCAATAACGAAATTGTGAATATAGAAAACTTCAAACAATATTTCGCCAACGAAATCAATAATTATCGAGAAATCATAAGGCATGGAGGTGTCTGATTGGTAGGGAGCTCTTCACATCCCACTTACAGACAACATTGATTTTAATCGGTCCATTTCCGAAATAATACTGTGGCCCCATGAATCTGACTTGTTACACGTATATTCATTCACCTTACAGTCTATTAACACGTTTATTACCTCTTCATATAGATAAATCATGTATATGTATATCGTATCTCTTTTTCTTCGTCAATGATTCACTATATACGTAAATAAATGATGTTCTCGCAAGTGAATACAAAAAATAATACTAAATAACTTTTTTTTATTCTTATATAATAATTAATAAATTTTAAATTAAACAATGATAAAAAAAATTACAATAAATATTATAAAATTTTTCTTAATTTGTGTGTATAATACTAAAACATCAACTATATAAAAAAAAAACGCAGAGAGTATGTACATAGACAATATAACGAGTTTTGAGTTTTGTGACCCAATAAAATAAAAAAAAAATAAATAAAAAGTTGTGTGACCCAATAAATCTGAAAACCTGAATCAATTTCGATAACGAGGATTGTTATTTAGAAATGTTATACAAGGGGAAACTATGGAAAGAACGAAACACGTGGGGAGATTTTTCTTATGTTTTTTACACGAAGACCAGAGACCAGTGAAACTCTGTCTGCCACACATCTGGTAGAACCGACAAATCTTTGAAGGCTAATGGACCAGTTGTGCCCCACTGATATCAAATATATTGGGCCGAAAAGCCCGTTTCATACGCCAGAGCTATTACTGAAGTCCAGTTTCTATTGTTTTGTTTGTATTTACCATTTTCCCAATCTGTGCATGTCATTCTTCGCGGGAACCGTACTAATTTTCTCCAATTTTATTATATGTCTCCGAAATATTTTCTACTACGAATGGAGGCAATCAATTAGTGGAATAAACAAGGTACGTACGTTACGTACATAAGAATCTAGTACAAAATGATATATAACAATCGTAAAATGGTGCATGGAAACACATGCATGTTATTGCTAATGGGAATCATATCATGATCTCTCTTTAATAACAAAGAAGAGTCTACACAACATATAATCAATCATATGTGTATATGTGATGACAAAAACATCTATCACCTTATTATTATACGTTCCTAGTATAATGTAAATAAGCAACATAAGAAGAATAATCTAGGGTGAATCACCGTTAATTATTATCTCCACTACCGTATCCGCTTCCATACCCTTCACCGTATCCACTTCCATAGCCTGATCCATTTCCACGGCTACCACCACCTCCGCCTCCTCCTCCACCGCCGCCTCCACCACCACCTCCGCCGCCTCTCCCATCACTACTCCCATATCCAGAGCCGCTTCCATAACCTGACCCGTATCCAGATCCTCCGTTTCCGCCTCCGCCACCACCGCCCCTACCTCCACCTCCGCCTCCACCGACTCCCATATCCAGAGCCGCTTCCATAACCTGACCCGTATCCAGATCCTCCGTTTCCGCCTCCGCCACCACCGCCCCTACCTCCACCTCCGCCTCCACCGCCACCGTTTCCTCCTCCAGACCCGTAACCACTACCGGACCCATACCCTGATCCGTAGCCACTCCCTGAACCTGATCCTTCTCCACCGCCACCACCACCGCCACCGCCACCGCCACCTCCACCTCCTCCGCCACTTCTGCCTCCCCCTGAGCCTGAACCATATCCCGAACCTGAACCGGAACCTCTACCGAGTGCTTTGGGTGATCTAGCTGCTAAACAAACGTCAAAAACAACTAAAAGCAAGAAAGCAGCTCCTAATAACCTGAGGCTTCCCATTCTCATCATAACTTCTTAATTAAGAACCAAGCTAACGAGCCACTAATAAAAGGATTTTTCTTTGTGAAAGTTTCAGAAGAAAGCAAGCTAACTCGAGAAGCCTTGTGTAGTCTATTGATGGTAGAGAATGTTGGTCCGTGTAGGTACTTATAAGGAACCGAGAATAGTGGAAACGTAAGAGTAACGTAAATTCTAGCAGCTTCCTTTTGACCAATATGTGTGAACCGTGAACAATGGTGAGCTAAGTGGGCCTGCAATTTCTTAGTGCTCTTCTTGGTGATGATACTGCCATCGCCACGACGCCACTCCTCCAATATCATCCCAAATTATATTTCCCTTTAATTATTGTATATTATCGAAACATGTGTCGTCTTACTCATGGCTCATCGCTCTAAATTCTTATGTTTAACAGACACGTGTAATCGTATCGAATAGCACAATCCATCAACCAACATTAATTTCCGTAAATAGAGATGTTAAGTATTATCATATTTGAAAAAGTTCACAACATTACATAATAAACTATTCGTTAAGTGCTTATGTGTGTACTTATCAAGTACGTGGCCCCTAGCTTTTTCATCCAAGGGGGAGAGAGAGAGAGTTTTGAATTTGTAGTTGGGTGCTCGAACTTCTTTGTAAACAGAAACGCGTGAACGAGGCCCAACTTAACTGATGCTGCATTTTTATTGGGTATATTGGTAGTAATTTACAAAACCCAATAAGCCTTTAATTATTGTATATTGTTGGAACATGTGTCGTCTTACTCATGGCTCATCGCTCTAAATTCTTAGTAGAAGTAATATGCTTAACATTCACGTGTAATCGTATCGAATAGCACAATCCACCAACCAACATTTCCATAAATAGAGATGTTTAAGTAGTATCATATTTGAAAAGTTCACAACATTACATAATAAAACATTCGTTAAGTGCTTATATGTGTTATTCAAGTACGTGGCCCCTAGCTTCTTTTTTTTATCTAAGGGAGATGGAGAGAGAGAGAGAGAGAGAGAGAGAGAGAGAGAGAGAGAGAGAGTTTTGAATTTTATAGTTGGGTTTCTTCTATTAGTATCCAAAATTTCGCAAATTGGGTTTGGTAATTCGATCACAAATTCCAAATTCCAAATCGTATACACAAGGAAATCATCTTACAACTTACTTACAATGAATGATACAAGAGACATAATATGATAATCATCTACTATAAAAAAGTAGATTGGTATAGTGCTAAATAAGCCATGATTTTCACAATCACAAGAGGCACACAAAGATGGAAAGTACTTCGCTCCAATAGCCAACAGACCAATGAAACAAATATCCAGCAAAATTCAACATGCCAAACCATCTACTTCTATATCTCACATATTAGTAATTTAAATTTGGCCTCATAACCAACCACGAAAATTAACAAGTTCTAAAGTATACTATATACAGCCTTTGTGGTAATTGGAAAAATTATATTTCCAAAAATCTTGTTATTACCATTTACTTGAGTTTCTTGGTTACTACCGAGTGGCTTTCTTAGGATTTTGTGATGTGAATCAAACACTTATTGAGCGAGCACTCACCCATTACCAAGTGGACAATTTGATCGGGAGACGACTAGTCGTCGTACGTGCGCTGGACCTATCTTTTCCTGGTCCCGTGGAGTTTAGTAGAATACTAGAATTCATTCATAAGATCACTTTTTGCGATGGCTGCTACAAAAATGAGTGATCCAACTTAAAAGTCGAATATTGGGAGAAATAGGGTTCATGGACCAATTAATAACACAAGTTGTGGCAAGTAGGGGTGGACATCGGTTATTCAGTTCAAATCATTTTATTGGTTATTCAAATTTTCTTAGATAAAAAGTAATCCAACTTTGATTTATTTGTATATATAAAAATATAAAATATTACAGATTTGTTAATAGATAGTTAATGAAAAAACCCATTCATCTATAATTTCACTAAAACCCCAATATAGATTGTGATAATGATAATAAACGTGAAGCAATCGATTGAAAATCTCAAACGATCAATCAATAAAGCTACGATTTTGTCTCTGATATTGTCCATAACAATGAAGGCTGGTTAACTCATGTTAAATTTCAGAAATTTATAAACGCATTTAAGATCAAAGGGAATTACACTTTTCATGTTGTTGGAGTTTTTGAATCGACTTTGGGGATATTCAAAACTTCATATAGTTTTAAACAAACATTGACATTGTGTGAATCTAAAGAAAACATGCATATCATTTTTTAACAAGCCAAAACACATATTATCTATTAAGCCCCACACTTTAAATCTTTTTCTTATTAATTCCTCTAAAATTATATAAGCAGGAAAAAGGGAGCCAAATCTATAAGAGAGCCCCCTTATGATTTGGGGGTTTGATAGTTTCCACCACCACTCGGTACTGCAAATTGTATTCACCAATATCTTTTTATCGGCCCAATTCCACTATTTCTTTTGCTTTCTTCATCTCTCTTAACCTTGTGGGTTCGATGTCTTGACGACTTGACCAAGTTTTTTCTGCTATAATTACGTTAATAAAACTAGTAGTTATAATCATGTTATCTTCTCTCAAATCAGGTAAAAAAGCATTCCATTTAATATCTAAGTGTTAATCAAATTAATTGTGTTATTGTCTCAATACATACGCATTGAGTTCTCAAAGCTCGTATACTATCACTACATATCATTCATGCATGAATATGGTTCGAAACTTCGAATACAACCAATTATGACGGGTGCAGTTTTATCACATCGTTTTTTTTTATTAATACCCGACTAATTTAAGAACATGCCTTAAGAAAATCATATAGATATTCTTGGAGGAATTGTTAATTTGATGTCTCGGAAAAAATAAAAAAATATAGATTGTTACAGCACAGTTGAATTACATCTTAGGATTCGGATTCGCGATCAAAACCTATGAACGTCTTTCTTGTATATTAAAGTAAACGCATCATCCCTAACTTTAACTATATAAAAGCAAAGTAAATAGGAGGGGGGAGATCTATGAAACTTGTTCTATAAATAGAGCTGCAAGGGGAAGATACTTTAACACATCAAAAAAACAATAGCAACACAAAGAAGAACAACGTTTACTCTCTACTCTATAGTTTCACATATAATTGTCTTTTGTGATCCTTAAAACATGGCAATGCTCAAGAACAAAAACATGGCCCTCTCATTGATCTTGATGTGTCTCATTGTGGTGTCTCCAATGGCTAATGCTCAGCTTCCCGGGTTTGGCTCTATCAATGTCGTCGTTGTCAATGCGCGTGTCCCCTGCTCTGTCAATGCCAGCGTCTCTACCAATAATGCGACTACCATTCCTCCTTTCCCTAGTAAGTTTTCCATTATACCACTTTCTCTTTTGATCAATCATGCAAAACCTATCCAATAAAACATGCATCGATCGATTCTGCAAACCAGAGCCCGTTTTGTTGAGGATTAGGTAATAGTTACACACACACACACACACACAAAGCTCTTTTATTTAATTCATAAATCTTGTGTTAAATCACATATATTTTACCATCAGCTAAACTGATGATATTAGAAAAAGCTGGTACAACATGTTTGTAAAACCAACAATACTGTGAAGCAATAAGCAACTGTATACGTAGAATTCTATTGATTCTAGAAACTGTTTAGTATGTTTCGATACTAATTTTTTTTGCACACTCAAATTTATAGATTTTAAAAGTGTAAATTAAACTACTTATACGGAGCACAGAGTAGAATAAATATTCACGAAATAGTATAATTATTTATCTCTAAATAAATAAATACATTCACAAAGTATAATACGATCCCTTCGTAGACATCTAGATACTTGTAACTGTAAAAAAATTACATACACAATATATTTGCTAATCTAATGCTGGAAACAAACAAACAGATGCGAGCGTTGTACTCCAGTGCGGTAGGCAAACTGTTGCAACTGGGACGACGAACGCTGCTGGAATTGTCTCGTTTCCTACAACCGGACTTCTGCAATTTCTTATTTCACTCCTCACTAACGGTTGTAGGGTCGTGACGACGACCCCTCTCTCCAGCTGCAACGCCACACTCCCTACCCAAGTCCTCTCCGCACCGTTAATGTTCGTCGGAACCACCTTCAACGGAGGCGTCAACCTCATCGAACTCATCGCTAGCCCCTTTCTCCCCGTCCTTAACTGAGTCCAAAACCATGTATGCTTTTATGTTCGATTACGGTGTTAAGTGTCATGACCAATAACGTTTGCTTGCGTATGCGTATGCATATGAATAAGGTCTAAATAAGATTTATGTCTTTATCTTCAAAGTACTTCTGTTGTAGCTTCTTTTTCCAGGCCTTAATTTGCATGCATATATAATGCTGTAATAAAATGTAATGAAATGAAATAAAATGATTTTTCTTTTTATATGTATAAGTGTTATAGAGAACCGCTTCCATAACCTGACCCGTATTCGGAACCTCCATTTTCCTCCACCAGAAGCACTACCCTGAACCGTAACTACTCCCTTAACCTGATTCTTCTTCTTTTTAATTCTCCTTCTCTCAACGGCTACCGCCACCGCTGCCAAGAGCTTTTGTTGATATCTAGCAGCTAAAAGACGTAAAAACAAATCACTAAAACCAAGAAAGCAGCTCTTAAGAACTTGAGGTTTCCCATTTTCACTACTTCCTATGAGCCAAACCAATCAGTCACTAATAAAAGGAAGCTCTTCTTTGTGAAAGTTTTAGAAGAAATGAAGCTAGCCAGAGAAGGCATTTGTGAGGTAGGATCGGACTGATGGTCGTCTATTGGTATGTGTGTATTTATAAGGAACCGTTAATGACGGAGCCGTAAGAATCACGTAAGTTCTAATAGCTAGCTTACATCTAGAATAACATTGATTTGCCTACATAGCAAACATTGGGCCTGCAGCTTCTTAGTGATCTTCTAGGTTAAGATACTGCCACTCCTCCAGACTCCAATATATATCTTGAATTATATTTTAATTATCGTATAGCAATGGATATTATTGGTACATGTGTCGACTTCCTTGTGGCTCATCTCTCTAAATTCTTGATACAAATACTATGCTTAACAGACACGTTTAATAGGAGATGTGTGGAGGAGTACTCGACTCCACTACATTTTTATTGGGTCTTATTGGTTACTGTTTATAAAAATCCTAATAGGCCTGTTTCTTAAATTTAGGCCTAACTACAATTTTTGTTTAAACTATAAAATATTTGACATTTAGACCCAACAGAAAACTCTTGTTATTTTTTCCCCCCATGAAACTCTTGTTATTAATAACATGAAAACAAAAATATTACTATTTCCCTTGAGATAATTTTTTTTTTTATCAGGGGAAAAGAGTTTAAATTTTAGTTGTTGTCGTTGTATGATAATAATATTCCATTAATAAAATATTTTTAACACCTCTTAAACTTTTTCTTATAAACTTCATTTTTGAATAAAATATTCTCCAACACCTCTTGAACTTTTTTTTTTATATAAAATGGTCTTTTGAGTTTTTAAAATTTTCATTTCATATGTAAATACACTACAAAAAATTTGACTAAATTTTGATACAAAAATTATATATCACAAATCTATGACATTTTATAACTAAATTCCAAGTTACTTATTTGTAAGAGTAAAAAAAAAATTCAGAATAAATTGTAACCGAAAAATATACTAAGACCATCGGCAATGGAAATCTCTAAAAAATAAAAATAAAATAAAAAATAATATAATAATAAATGGGTTTCTCAAAACTTGAGAGACTTTCTCCAAAGTTTTTCATGTCTCTCAAGTTTTAAGAGATCCATTTATTTGTTTATTGTTAAAAATTACATCTACTTATTACCGAGAAACAAGTATCGGTAGCCATCACAACTCATTATCTCTACATAACTTGCACCCATTTTTCCCTCTTCTTCATCCACCTTGTAAACTTGAGTTTGTGACGACTATCGATGCTTGTTTCATGGTTTTGGATCATAAGTTATACGTATGACTGAAAAACTCTATTTACTTCTCCGTCGAGTACAAACATGAGAATTTAGCTTCATAAAAAAATTTTACTCGGATCACACTACAATGTTTACTCGGATCACACTACGACGTTTACTCGGATCATACTACGACGTTTACCTACATATCTAAAAATAATATTATTTTTAATTTTGCGTTTTTGGTAATTTATTTTCTAATTGAATGTTGTGACAATACATACATATATATGGAGTGATAATAATATAGTAAATAATTGGTTCTAATAATAATTTAGTGAACTGTGACAAATTTGAGATGACAAATTACTAACTAATTAAAATGAAATTGTGACTATAATTTAGTGAAGAATTATAATAAATTTGAAATTAAAATTCTATAGCTAATTACGATAAAAATGTGACGATAATTTAGTGATAAAGCGTGACAAATGAGATTGTGAAATAACTGCAAATGAAAACGGATTAGTGATGATTTTCCAGTCTTGATTTGTAACGATATGAGACTATAATTGTGTAGTTATTGGGATTAGAATCATATACGCAATTAACGTTGCTGCATATCAATTTATAACTACTGAGTATCGTTATGCAGTTATGATACTTGGTAATTATGAATTGATATGCTAATTGCGTAAGTTATGAGATGTTATTATGATTCTAATTTTAATAGTAGTAATGAGCGATGAAATTAAGACATTGTAACTGTCCCATATAAAACGATTTTGTGATATTAATTTTAGTTGGTAATTGTAATGATTTTGTTACTTTTGTATAGCGTTACTATTTATGACGGAATTATTTCTATTTAAATTCGTGTTAATATTATGATGTTTTTGTAATCAATTTTTGTTTGTGACGATCATATTGTAATTATTTTAAAATTATCATAAATACGTCACAATATTTTTATTGTGACAAAAGATTTCGTCCCAACATAACTATTTTCTTGTAGTGATAGTTTCATTAAATAATATTTTCAAGTTAAATAGTTGATAAAACTATATAAAAATAAACAAAAATTATGTTATAAATAAAAAAAGAAATAGTTATCTAATTACTTAAAATTTAAAATACAATAATGACATATATATTATAAAAATTACAATTCCAAAAACTACCATAAACTTAAAGATATATTAAAATAAAAATTAAAGATAAACAACATAAAATAATTTAGCACAACTATAGATGAATCAAATATTTTTACAATTTATAAAAAAATTCAAAAAGAAAAATAAAAAGGAATATATATAGAATATATTTGAAATATTAAAAAAAATAGAGTAATATATTAAAGAGAAACTCAAAAAAAAATTATAGAAATAAAACACTCTTAAAATGTTCTTAGGGTTGTGTAAAAAAAGACATAAATGCATGATTGGCTTGGTTTTATTCCTGTTGAAAATTAACTTAATAATTATCCATTTTGCGAGAAACTTGGTAAATGATAAACTAGTAAAAAAGTGAAGAATTCGACACCTTGCGGGCGCATGTTTCTAGAAAGTCAATTTATAACTAATCAAGGTTTAAGTATGGTTCCGATTGGTGACATGTATTTTTAAAGTTGAATTACAGTTGATGTTTAATTCGATGTAACTTGCAGTAAAATTATATGGTATAAACAGTAGATTTATGTAGTAAGTCTGCTGTATAGATCTGAGTTAACATTTTAGTTAAAATAGATGACTGGTAACTTTTTTGATGTATAAGTTGCAGTACGTATTATTTAAAATAAAATAAAATAAAATATTAATAATGATAATATCTTATTATAAATTAGAATGATAAAAGTAATTAAAAAATTAATATTAACTAAAAAAAATTGATAATAATAAATAAAAAAATCTATTTTGCATGCCAAATCAGATAATTTAGCCTTTTAAAGATTTTTTCAACAATCTAGAAAATAAAAAATTAACAAAAAATTAAAAAATCCAAAGTTGAAAAAAAAAGACTAACTCAATCTCTAAATCATCACTTTTTCAATGATTTAAAAATTTGATTTGAGTTAGCAATTTAACAAAGAGATAACTCAAATTTGTAAATCAACCATAACTTAAACTTAAAATCAAAAAATCTAATTTTACACTTGATTGGTAACATTTTTGAGTTAGGCTCCTAACTCAAACAAAATCAATGAGTTAATCAAACAAAATCAATGGTAACTCATGTTACCAATCAAAGCCTATGATTAGTTCGAACTTAGTCAAAGTATACGGGTCTAATTGCCACTCAATAATTGATTATCAAGAAGTGCCTTTTCTTAAAAGATAATTCTAGAGAACGGCCACTAATATCGCAACGTGTGAACCTCGTGCTAGATTGCTTTTTTAGGCCTTGGATAGATCGATCGAAAATTAAGTTAAACTATCTTAGTATAGTAGTACATTACATGTATAACTAATTTAGTAATTAGCTCTGCGTCTCTACAACCTACTATTCAACAAAACAAGTAGTTTTACTTCTACACCATCCTGATTTAGATGTAAATGTAACAGCATTATTGCAAGATCACCCTACTTCTAAAATTTGTCAGCTTAATTACTAGAAAACCTCATCGGTTAGTATAGATATCGATTTTCAGCATATTGCATAGTTCATAACTACATGAATAAGAACTTGGCATTATTTAGCAAAAATTTATTCACTTATCGTCATTTGTTATGATCGAAAACATCTATTATAATTGATTTAATAGACGTTCAAAACCCAAAAAGAAAAATTATTTGTAGAGGTAAGAAGTAAAATTATGAGGATCTTGTTTAATACAAATAATGTGAGAAAAAAAATTAATTACAGGAAAAGAAACTAGAAAACTACTTCTATGCGCCTGTAAAATATGTAAAATAACATACATATTCAAAATTCATAGAAACATGCATGTTTTATACCATTAAAATTTTAAAAACCCAACCTCTTCTATAAATAATTTCAAATAAAATCTAACTTGAATTGCATTTTAACAATTAAAATATGAATAACAATGCTGACACTCACAGAAAAAAACTAAAGAATAATAAGAAATTGAGTAATGAAGATTTGTATATTACTTGACAACCCAACAAATTTTGTCGTGGATTGAGATGAGACAGCAGAGAAACGCCCATCTCTTGTTTCGATATCAATACAGCAACCAAGCGACGTACCATAATTCCTATCTACATTTTCTATTTAAATATTTTTGTTGTTGTTGTTGTTGTGAATTTAACGTTTTGTTCTTGTCGTATACGTTAGGCTTGTAAAAACCATACATTTTGTTGAAACTTATTCTTGAAATTATCATAGTTTCCTAAGAAATATATACATCATCCAATGCGCAAGTAAAACAGTGGCCAAAATGTTGACAAAAAAAAAACAGTGCCTACATTTAAAAAAAAAAACAATATATCAAACTCTGCATTAAATAGATTCAATTGGACGTATTTTATTTCCCGATTATGAATAGTAGATTTAACTAAAAAAAGCAAGAGGTTAGTCTGAAAGCACACGTGTGGTCCAACAGAGGTGATGTGCCCCACGTGCGAATAAGAGTGGTCAGTGGCCCGTGTATGGTTCAGCCAGCGGCACACGACAGGCCGCTCGGCATGGCGAACTAGAACCGTCTATAAACTATTAATTAACAGACGATATATTGTTGTGCATTTTTAAATATATATAAAAGACATCTTTATACGTTTAAAAGAAAGACATCTTTATTAATAAATTAAAGTATAACTTTTTTTTTTTTCATCTGAAATTTTTATTTCAACACATAAAACGATACATCAGAAAAATATATTTGAGATACAGAAATTGAAAACTCAGAAACAATACTCTAACAAACTCAAACTAAAACAGAATCAGAAAGTTAATAAACCAAAAACAAATACAACTTCAAACTTGCCATCCTTCTAAAACTTCTGGTGCGCCTAAGCCCGAAAATATTGAAGATATCTACGGCCAACCAACAAAACCAAACTTCCTCTTATGTCAGAACTAGAACCAAAGTTTCATGAACCAGCAAGCAAGTGCAGCAACTTAAAACTTCCGGAAACGAACCGTCAAACAAGTATAACAACTTAAAAACTCCCGAAAACGGCGTTGTTATAAGGACAAAAAAACGCCTAGATAGAAATTGCTCAAGCTGCTCTAGCAGCAAAAGACAAAGGATCAAGAACAAAACCTAAATTAAAGTATAACTAAATGTCTAAAAATCAATGATATTATATCGAATATGAGATTAATGTGTGTAATAATAAATGCTTTCTGAAATCTACAATTTGGTATCATTAAATAGTAAAAAATGTATAAAAAATTAAACATTTATTTTTAAGATAGAAGAAAAAATGTTTTAAAATTTATCTTTAAAAAACAGAGGAAGTATTAATCTCTAGTCTATTTTGTATGTCTTTTTTCTAAAAAATCCATATATCTAACTTATCAAGTTATTCATATTTTTGTTTTTTTTCTATTCTATCTGTTTTTTTCTATTATCTTTATTTACCGATAGATAATCCATTAATTTATTAATTTTTTATTTTACATAACAATTATACAATTAACCTATGGTGAGTTTTGAAATTTGATGCACTGCATTTGTTTGGAGATGATTCTACACGTCCTTTTCAAATAATAAATACTTAGATTATTGATGTTTTGTTATTCAAAATTACTACCAGTGTCTTGATATTTGAATAGAAGTTACAAACTTTTAGAATTTTGTTTTTAAATCATAAAGTCTAAAACCATTCCCTAAATTAATTGAAATTTCTAAAATTTTAACAATTCTTCATGAAACACAAATTGGTGGTATTTTAAATATGTTAAAGAGAATTATATTGTAGCGTTTTTCTTTCAACCAAACCTTTAAAAATAGTTTTGAAATGCCTCTCTTTTTTTTGTGAACGGCATAAATGCCTCTTTCAAAATGAACACTTCTAGCTAAATTTTGTATTGATCATGAGAAGTGTATACAGTGTATCTAAACCGACAATTAAGTGACTCGAATAGTTGACAAAAAAAGGTGATTGGAATATGACCAATAAATAGTCTTTATTGACAATCAAATTAAAGAGGTTAACGAAAAGCATTTTAAAGTTCATAGTGACATTATACACACACTTAAGAGTCTACGACTACGCCAAAATCATTTAATCCATGTGCGCTCCTCTTTTTTTAGTTTCTTTGGTTTTGGTGGACATAAATTAGTTTGATGAACACATGGTTGTCATTCATTTCTCTCTCGTATTACGACAAATTTTATGACTACATTAATTTAAGATTTAAAACCCAAAATTAGTTTTCATTTGCATATTTATGTCGAGCTACGCAATATTTTAGGCTAAGCTACGCACATTGCACTTGCACCTATTCAATAATACTACTAAAATTATGAAATAAAAAACAATATATATATTTTAAAAATATTTTGTTGTAACTATACTGATATAATTAAAGACAACAATTTTAAAAATAAATTGAAAGATAAAATAGAAAAATTATCCCAAACATAAAGATTATGAATTCTTGTTAAATTGTTTGTTATTTATGATTTTCTTTAATTCGCTAAAAAAATAAATGATGCCTTCACTAAATTCAAGTTTTTAACTCTTTTTTTTTTTTGTTTGTCATCTGATTATACTGTATGGTGATTAACATGATTTCTCTGCTACATCTCATCTGAAGTATATCTATTCAAAGATTTTCATTGTCCACCACCAATTGAATGCATCACATGTGCAACAAAAATATAAGTGTTGGTGGGGTTTAAGGGTTTTGTACAAGTATTGAAAGTTGGAGATAATGTAAAAACCACATGACATGTGTCAGAAAACATTATGTTTCATGAATTTGCTTTTTTTTATTTTTGGTATCACTCACTATTCCTCCAAAATTACTAACAGTTTCACCAAATTCAGTGCCTTTTGGCCGACCAAAAACAAAGAAGAAGATTTTAGTGCCTTTTTTAATCATTTTTTTTTACCCGAGTAACTTACTTTGGGGGGGAGAATCAAACATAACAAAAAAAGAAAGTTGGCCAAAATATATACAGTGGTCGATTATATACTTCTCTTTTCAGAATGGAGCATGTGAGTCATCATGTTCATGTCTTTATGTCTTTCTCAACCATGTGATTGTGTTAACTCTCTAGATTTTGTTTGTTTTTACTTTTTATTTGCATCTCCAAAATCTAACCACATATACCAAATAAAACCCAATACAGTACCATTTACAAAAGAAGAAAAAAAGAAACAATCGCAAGTGTCATAACAGATCAAAACAAAGCGAATTCAATTCCAGTCACCAACCTAACTTCAAACATAACAAAACCAAAAAAGCTAATTAATTATACTTACTTTGTTCTATTTTAAGTGATTTTCTAGCTAAAAGCACAAAGATTAAAAAAATTAATTTTTTTAAAAAATTGCCATTTAATAAAAAAATTGAAAACAATAAAAATAATTAAAAAATTAAAAAAACTCTTTAATTTCTTTAACCAAAACCTTTTTAGTTAATGTATTAAATTAAAATAAATTAAAATTTTATATAGATAAATAAAAAAATCATCCATTGCATTTCCCTCCATATATATCATCATTAATTTACCAAACACTTAAACATTAAATCGATTTTGTCATTATGTGTAAACTATCTTTGATTAACAACATTGAAAAAACCAAATCACAAGCTCAAATGTGCTCCCACGATTTATCAAGAAACTGAAATTTATTACGGTTACAGAGAAGATCAATCACTGTCTTGTTTTTTTTTCTTTTCTTCTTTCGCACTATTTTTGGTAACAGAGAGATTCAAGAAAAAAGGAATATACATGAAATGGTAAAATGACGACGATATGAGGTTGAATACAGTAAATATTCAAACAGCAACAAACAATACAGCGAAGAATAATGAAAAACAGTTTTTTTAAAAAATTGAAAGAAAAAAAAAGGACAGTTTGGCCAACTAACCAAGCATGTGTGTTTGTCCCCCTTCATGACCTGGCGGCGGCGGAGAGCTGACGGCGGAGAGAATAGCAGTCATAGCACGTATCTGCATCTCCATCGCAGCTATATAATCTGTGGTTTCTTCTAAAACCACCGGTAATGTTTGTTTACGGCAACCGGGAACTAACCGGCTCAGCGCTTTCACCTTCCTCTGTACAGCTGGCAAACCTTTAGCCTTTAGCCTCAACACCGTCGCTCTCTGTTTCTTTGACCGGAGAGTCCCGGTGATTGCCCGCGACGTCGCCGGGTTCGAGATTCTCTGCCGTTTCTGTTTCCTGAATTTGAGTTTTACAGCTTTGGATAGTATCGCCCGGCTCCACAGCGTTTTGCCTCTTGCCGCAACCGCCAAGGCTCTATCGGCGACCTCGCGCACTGCTCGACCTCCTCGGGGAATCGAGGACGGGGACGACGGTTGACAGATTCGGAGCTCTCTCAGAGCACGGACCAGCTTCGTCGAGTAGATCTGTTGCTGCTTCTCCGATCTCCATTTCTTCAACGACGTCGACGGAGACGAAGACGAAGCTACCGACGGCGGGGATTTCTTCTTTCTCTTACGGCGAGAGCGATCGGAACTGGCGCTCGTCGTCGGCTGAAGCACCTGATTCAATACCGGAGACATCGAATCCATTAATCGCCGATCAAATCTCCAGCGGGTCTCGGTTCGGTTTTATCTAAAGTTGGGTGAGAAAATTCAGAATCCGATCAGATCAGAATCAGAGAAACCCGGAACTGTTGGATCCGAATCGAGGATCTGTGCACACGAATCGAAAATCAAGAGACGAATAAACGGGAAAGAGATTAGAGAGAAGGATAACGGAGATTGGAGAGATGATTAAGGATTAATTTTTACCTTTTGATTGGAGATTGGAGAACGGAACGGGACGGAGAAGGTGGTGGGAGAGATGAGGTGTCAGGAAGGGTGTGGAGAGAGGAAGACGAATCCCTTTTTTTTTTTTTACAAAGGAAGGCAAAGAATCGCATTTTTATACATGAAATTAAAATTTACTGTCGTTCTCCTTCTCTCCCATGTGATGTGCACTATCCTGTTGAATAAATGATTGTTATCCTAACTCTTTCTTTTATTTACAATTATCTCCTTATACTATCTCTTTATCGCAAATAATTCTTTACAAAAAAATGGCGTTTGATTAGAAGATTTTTTTTTTTTTTATAGTTTAATTTAATTTTGATAAGGAAAATAATAAGGTCTTAAGATCCATACATTTTTAATGCAATTAATAAGAACCACATTACGCGAAATCGAAACGTAGAAACACCATTTTTAAAAATATAAAAATAAAAATATATATAAATTATATTAATTGACAGAACGAGTAAACAAAATTAACATTAAACATCTAAATTATATTAAAAACAAATCAACAAAATTCAATACATAATTATTAAATAATTTAACAAAAAATAAAAATTATAACGTTAAAATCAAAAATTCAAAATATTTGTTTCATCATCAATTTTATTAACTTTATTAACGAAAACTATTTCTAATTCTACTTGATCAAGAGAAAGATATTCAAACTAAAAATAATCTCATCTAATGGATCAAAATCTTTTTTTTGGGTCAAAATGAATCAAAATCATTATTAACTTCAAATTAATTATTCACTATGCAAGGTTATGGGTTTTGTTTGAGGCAGGCCTATAATCCAACTGGACTATGCAAGGTTATGGGTTTTGTTTGAGGCAGGCCTATAATGGAAGCAAAGGCCCAATAATCTATTTTCAAGACCCATTTTGTTTGATGTTTACGCCGAGGAAAACCCTAATTCCTTAATCCCTAAGTATATATACGAACACTTACGGCGATGGCTAAATATTCGATTCGATCTATCTCTCTCTCTCACGCTAGTTTATGCTTGCTTTTAGTTATCTGTATGTTAATAATCTTTAAATCTTCGTATTTTTACCGATTGGATTCGCTTTTCTGATTGATTTTCCTGTAGAAATTTCAATATTTATGGGATAAATCTTTCATCGATTTTACTCGAGAGGCGATAAATTTTAGCAGGGGCGTTGAGTCGCTTCGCCTACGTGAATCAGGCATAGCGAATAAGCTCGTGCTAGATCTCTTATGTAATCGCTTTAATTCGTTTTTGCATGTTTCGAATTTGCAACTCTTGAAGGATCCTATGATGGCATGAAAATCTTTGAGACCTGATTTATTATTGATGAAAAGCTATAAGCAATTTTTAACTGAGGATCCTAATAATTGTTTTTGTGTTTAAAAATTGTTTTTAACCGTAATTTTGAAGTTTAAGATGATGAATATGCACTGGGCTCTGAGTTGTTGATTTGACTGTCAACTTCTTTTTGATGGATAATGCAGCCTAGAAAGCTTAATCTGATTTCTCTATTCAAAATTCCAAATTTGTTTTTTTTTTCTGTAAATGTGTTTTAAAATCTAGAGAAATATTTGTAGAATCTTTGTCTTCTGCAAGTAAAATATTTGTCTTTTCCTCCAACCTTCACATAAACTAAAAAAACATGAAAACATCATCAATTTACTCACCCCGTACGCATACCCTAGGTATTTCATGTCTACCATTGCTAAGACTGATTCAATGGCGATAGGTATTTCATGTCTACCATTGCTAAGACTGATTCAATGGCGATTCATGCCGAATCTTAATATGAAATGCCTAGGATATGCTTATGGTATGTGTAACTGTTGATGTTAATCGATAACTCAAGGATGTTTAAAAATTTACTCCCAAATAGTACTAGTTGAAGAGGGTAAGAAAATAAAAATAAATAAATGGTATTATTTAATTGAGAGTACCTTGCAACTTTTGTGTTTAAGAAAACTGGTTTAAAATCTTTTGGAAAATCTGATGTTTCGCCTATTGCAAAGAAGAATTGACTCGCCCATAAGTAAATAATTAATCATTTCGTATAGTTGTAATAATTAATCGGAGATTGAGGCTTGCCTTTGTAGCATTCACCGAAAGGTTCAAGTCTAGATTCTAGAATGTTGAATGTGAAATTAAATAAATTTGACGGTAGCACATATAACATGTGTATTACTCACCATGAAGAACAAGATCATTGCAGGCATACGGCAGATATAAAAATGAATATCTTCAAAATTTTATCCACATTTGAGAAAAATCATAAACTGTATCAGCAGATTGACCTCGAAGTGGAATGATACAACTAATCCTCAATTGCAAAAGTATATATTTTTATTAGAACATATTAAGTTACATATTGTATGGTTATAATAATACATCTATGTTACAGACTTACTGTTACATGTAGCACCATGATAAAAGAGAAACATAAAGAATAAGAGAAAACGGCACGCAATTTTTCGAAAATCGGCATGACAGAAAATACCGAGGAGAAGAAACGTAGTCGTATGCAGACTTGAAGAAGAAACTAGAGTCGGACATCCGCTTAATACAAAAGAACTCATTACGTACGATGTCGTGTCGCCCCTTTTTTTTTTTTTTTTTTTCCTTTCAGATGTTGCCCAGTTTTTTTTATTACCTTCTAGGCAAAAGTCATATAAACCAAGTAAGAAGAAGGAAGAACATTGTAAAATGTTTTGTAATATTTTTTTTAATATGTTTCAGTGTTCAAGGGCACTCCGGATAGAGAGTGGTGAGTCTTGAGTTGAGTTGGCGTGGCCTCTGGAGATGAGGTCGTGGTTCAAGAACACTACTATAACTGTGATGTCATCATGAAAATGGCGTCTCACTTTCTTGTCAATCTTCCTTAGATCAGAATATCTCATCTCACGTTTCCTCGCTGCCTCGTGAAGAGCCGCTTTTATCAGTCTTTTTGCGCTTCCCTGAAGAGAGATAGAGAACACAAGAAGACTCAGCGCAGCAAATCAATTATACATCTAAAGACTTGTAATTATCGGGATTCTAATGACGAGCACAGTGCAGCAAACCGGATGCAATCAAGAAACCTTAGATTCGGAACATTGATTTGAGGAACAGTAATATAACTCTTATGGACAAACTACCAATCACGGCAAGTCAACAATTTGTCTGAGAGAGAAGCTGCAGTAGAAACTTACGGCGCGGGGATGGTTATGAACAATCTCAACTGCTTTTTCGTTGGTCAAATGTTCCCAAAGACCATCGGATGCAAAAATGAGGAACGAATCATTAGGGTGCAGAGGATGAGAGAGTATGGTCGGGGTTGCAGACATCAACGGTCTCTTCATTGGCTCTGCAAGTCTGAACTTTTGATTGATCGGTTCCCTATTAAACTCTGGCCGTTTCATGTACATGTCTCCTATAGATCTCGAAACCTATAACCAAAATCGAAATCATTATAACAGAGAATTACTAGCATATAATGCCTTAGAGATACATAGTAAGCATTTGTAACCATTGGTAACTCGACGTCATAAAGAAGGCATGACGAATATGTTAGCTTGTTTTCAGAAATCCTTCCTATAAACTCCCTTGAGCCATTGCAAAATGTCAAGAGTAAAAGGAAGAAAAACCAATGTGAGGCATTGAATCAGCTTACTTAAGCACTGAATCCTACTCTTCTATGACAGTACTAAATTGCAGGTGCTAAATGGCGTTTGTTTAACTCCTTGCAAGGAAAGTCATTAGAACACAGATCCCTAGTTATTCTAAGTTTACCTTTTTCCCCCTGAGAAATTAACAGCAGAATGACAGTGATAAGAGAACGAGAAACCACCTGAATGATGCCCTTAACTCTCCAAACTCCATGCCTGAACACAACGATCTGCGGGTCATCAGGATGTAAGTCCTTGAGTTCCCAACGAATATCCTCGTTGTTGGCATTGTGTTCACTCGACAGCTGCATAGCAGAGAATCCACCACAGTTGTTTTTCTTTCCTAGAACAACCCGTGAATCTCCGAGGCTTGCCACAAAAAGAGTACTTTGATAGATCACTCCAACTAAACAGCAAGTGCCAACAGTTGCCAAGTTTGGCATTGTACTCCACAGCTCCGACACAAGAGAAGCGAATCCTTCTTCTGTCGCATGAAAGGCTCTTAGTATTGTCTCTCTGGTAACAACTCCTTGTGTTTCCGCTGATATTTCTGCATAATCATAAAGCCTGAGCAATCCCAACATAAGAGAGGCTCAACCTCCTTTCACAAATGTAAAGTGCACTCCTAGAGATGGCCTAAGCCTGGTAAAAACTCTGCCCCAATGCAAGAGCCAAGGACCCTTTAAGTAAACGCTTTTGACAACAAAATACTGCAAAGCACAGAAAGTGGAGCAAAGAACCAGGAATGCGAAATGCAACGAGTCCCATATATCAAACTGCATTACATATATGGTTCCCACAATTGACACAGATAAACCAAATGAAGAATAGGAGCATACTCGTGCTGACAATTTTTGCCAATTTCTGCAGTCAATTAAGCACAGCATAAAGCTAAAAAAGTAAAGACTAATGTGCTCAAAAGACTGTAGCCTCACCAGTACAGGGCATATGTACTCGCATTTAGCGCAATGGGAACCTAAACAGATTGAAAGTCAAAGTACCTAACTTTGTTTGACCAATCACCATCTTCATCCACGAGGCTTAAACAAAATTTTCAGAATTTAGTCAACGGATTCGTCTAGAATATGTATTTCCCCAAAAACCCAATTCAATCTACTCAAGCTCCAATGTTCCTCAAAATTCACGAATCAGAGTGCAAATGAAGAATCGGATTAAAACAAAATTTGAAAGGATAGCTACGAACCTCGAAAATGGTTGAAGAGATTATCACAGACATAACGGGCAGCTTCAGGACCACCATGGCCGTCGTAGACGCCGACGAAAGTCCCGAAATTTCCGGATTCGATCTGGCTCTGGTCCTCGAGCACCTGATTGGCTTGAATCACAGCCATGGAGAATTCTCCGCCGCAATATTTACCGAGATCACGGAACCAGAGCAGTCCGTCTTTGCCTTCGCCGCCGCTTCCGCCCGAAACGCCACCCGATCCGGCCTCGGAATTATCGCAGATGTGCCCGAATGGCTTGAAGCAGAGAGAAAACAGATTCATCAATGAACCTGACATTCAACATTTCTCAGAAACCCCCAATCCCAAAACCCCAAAACCCTCTCCCGAAACCGTAAGACCCCTTTAGAGTTTCGATTCAAAACCAAAAAAAAAAAAAAAAATAAAGGAAAAAGGAGCGGGATTGGGGGATGAAACGAAATGGATATAGATCGGGGGGGAGGGGAGAGAATGATGGGAGAGAGAGAAAACCCTAGGTCTTAATGGAAGGGAAGATGCGTAGGATAAGATGCGGGCGCAGGATAAGGTTGTCAAGCGCAAGTTAGCAGGAGACGATGACGGACGTGTCTTGTCCGGTCGCAGAGGAACAAAGAAATTCTCGCTTGTAATTTTTTTTTCTGATGAGGAGAGCGATCTTCCTTAGCTGTCCGACCATTTTCTTAGCATACACTATACAATTGTTGGCCCAAAAAAAACAAAACGCACTATAGCTAAACAGTGAAAAACTTGATAGTAAGAAGATTTTAAAAGAAACAAAAAATGCTTGATACTATCATAATTTCATCTGGTATAATTTAAATATATATATATATTTTTTAAAAATGGTAAATAAATTAATTTTATTATTAGTAACCTATTCATATGGGGTTCAAAATGATGTTGAAAGGAAAAATTATATAGTACAATCCCGATATCTAATAAAACGATGTTTATATATTTTTCTGTTGCAATAGTAGAGTGTGTGTGGGTGATTCTTCAATCAGTATTTGTTCACTATTTATAATGCAATCTTTTTATTTTATAATTTCGGTAACATTGGAAAATGCATAGTCAAAATATTTTAAAGAAGCCATGAAGTTGACATTTGTAGTTTGTACGGCAAGTAAATTATGATCCGATCCATTCTAAGATTGCATATTCATCTAGACCACGAACCTGACCGCAAGAATTAGCAGATTACCAACAAGCCCAAATGAGAATCTTCACATGGCCCTTTTCTTGGCTCTTCACTACAAGGACTAAAGGATTACAATGATGTAGAGCCAATCCGACTTGTAATGATCTAATCTCTGGAGTATTCGGAGAGACAAAGGTCGCTGTCGCTGTTAGTATATATGAAACCCAAAAGATATTTATTTGTTTCATGGGGTAAGAATGAGTTGTGTCCCGGGCTGTATGTTTTCATTACGGCGGCTATGGTGAAACAATTGGCGCCAAGAGAGATTACCTTTGAATTTTGAAGTAATGAAATCGTAAGAAGTATTCTTGAAGATCCATCGAATTGCCAATATTTTTTTTAACTTGGAAGAAAGGTTTTATTGGATCCACCTCCAGCTATGAACTCATGCTTCCAGAGCCGTGCCAATGTATTATGTGTGAGTCTATCCTGCAAATATATATTTAGAGCAAAAAAGTCGATACATCGGAATCTCAAAGCTATGAAACCTTATGTGAAACAATATATCAAGAGGCTAGCTAGTGATGTAAAAAATACTTATATTTTTTGTTTGGATTATGGAAAACTTGTGTACCTATCTCGAGCGAGAGAAAGTGTTGCCAAGATCAAGATACATAACCATCATTGATGAGTGATTTGATCTGCAGAACCATGCCTTGATTGTTTCTTGATTACAAGTTAATTGCAACCTTTGAAAATTCCTCTCCTTCTTCAACCACATGGTTAACAACTCCTAACTTCTCAGCCACTTCAGCTGTCGAGAGGGCATTAGGTTAAAGACACTTCTTTTGCCTTGTTGTCCCCCCCAATGATATCCTCGAGAGCTTATGAGACCCCAAGTATGTGTAAGTGATCTCTTTCGATCAATATTCAATATTTGTTATATATTTATAGTGTAACAATGTTTGATTTTATTAGTGTCCCTATTTTTGTTATATATCACTTCAAATTTTTTTTTTTTTTTTTGGTGCAAATATATCACTTCAATTTATTGCAAGTAATATAATGGTTAAAAAAAATAGTTTAACAAGAGCTCATTATAGTTGACATGCATAATCTTCTTTACAATTTTTTTTTTAAAGCTTAAATGATACTTATTTTATTAGTTGACAAAAATATGCATTTTTGTAATCTTCTTTACAATTAAGAATTCCAAGGAAGACAAACATCAACCATTTTAGTAACTTTGTTAAGTTTGCAAGGTCCATTCTTGCGTATTTTCCACTCGCATTGTGTGCATCCAAACTTCTCAAATTCTTTGTCTCTCTTTTGTTTGTAGATATCAAAATAATGCGACTCGTTCCCCCAACTAAAGCTGCAGAAAAACAAAGTACGGCCGAAGATATCAGGTTTAAAGCCAAATGACCATGATCCACCTGGTGCCAAGCTCCGGTCTCCGAGATCATCATCCCCCGATTTACAATGGTATCGTAGCGGTAAACCACCTCCAAGATCATTATAAATCACCACTGTTGTCCTTTTCTGGGCTCGAGATATAGTTGCACTTATGACCATAGTCATTAGGAAGATAACTATGAGTTGTTTAAGAGAACTCATTTTTGCTTTTGTTTGTTTGTTTTCTTATAATACTTTTTTCTATATTTATAATGAACCATTAATTAGTAGGGTCAAAAGACTCAAAAACATTTTTAGTAATTGAAGGTATGTAAATTATGATTATTATTATTTCTATTCCTATATGGTTCAAAGTTCAAACTTCAAACTTCAAATTAACCTTTCACTAAATCAATCAAATACTCTGACTTTGACTAGTACAACCAACACACATTTAATATTTATTTGAGGGCTTTAACTAGTAGAACAAATTATAGTAATTTTTTTTTAATTTTGACTACGTTTACTCGATATCTAGATTCCATTTTGGCTGTAACAGGAACTTTTTTTTTTGCTTATGAATGGATTGAATAACATGACTAAAAATTAATGAGAGAAAAATGAAGAGGATGATGGTAGTTAGAGCCTTAGAGGGATAAGATGAAAACCATGAATAAAGAATAAATGGGATAATTAACCTTTCTGTTTATTAACTGGTTTGGTATAAGTCTCGTTGTTAAATAACTTACGATGAATTTGCGAAACAATGTATCAATATTACGCACGCTTCACACTATTTTTTACTAATTATAATTAATATAAACTTGATTTAACATTTGATCATTATAAATATAAATCAATCTACCTTGTCACACACGCTTCTAACCACGCCATTATTCCCGGTTAACACCTTGTAAGAAGACAATTTTACGAACGCAGAAGAGAAGGCGTTGAAGAAACGGTCCTGATCAACGGCAAACGCTTCGACAAACGGGCGTGTGCGTGGGTCGGCTCCAATCTCCGAGTCGATTCTGAGATTGCCACGACCCGCTATGGCATCATCGTAATAAGCCGTGTCGAAGACCAACGAAGTTTGATCGTTGAGAACAAATGTAGCTTCCGCAGTTTTAGAAGATGGAGAAAACTCTGGACATAGGACTCGCAAAAACGTTTCGAAACGTGGATCCATGTTCGCGTTTGTCGCGTTTGCGTTATCGAAACGCGATAATACGTTGTTGCAATGTGTAACTCCTAATGTATGTGAACCTGCAAAAAAACCAAAGAGTGGTATTACCATAAACATGTGCTATATTATACGAACTAAATATGCATAATCCTAAAGTCTTATTATAAGAAGTAAATATGCAAATTCAGTAATTCACATATATATATATATATATATATATTATATGCCCATGATGCATGGATAAAGTGAGAAAACTTTTAAAATAAAAGAGTTATAAATGAGAAATATATATATATATATATATATATACCCATAATGGCGACGGACTCTTCGACGGTCATGGACATGCCAGCAAAGAGACTTAAGGTAGTGTCGACGTCAGCAGTGGAGGGAGGAAGCAGAGAGTCAGCCACGTGTATGCTGGGAGTGGAGAGAGAGTCTTTTCTTCCTAGTGGCACTGAGATGAGTGGGCCACCGGAGAGAGCGACGGCTTCTCTTGCGGCGAGGATGATGATGTCAGAGCAAGAAACTTGCAGGGGACACTCGGCCTCCAGTGAGGTTTTGATTGCGCCAATCAATTCCCTCTTTCTGATTCCGAAGTTCTTGGCTGAATCAATCTCCGTGAACTGGTGTTGTTCCCCACTTGGCTCGATTAGGATCGATGCGTCACATCCCTGTGAATGCATATTGCAGTATCAACTACACTTTGGAATAAATTGATGTAATAAATAGGACTGAGAACAACCGTGGTATTAATCCGAGTGTTCTCGATCTATAAAACTCTATACGATAATTTGTGATTTTTTTTTTTTTAATTAAAAAATAAAATTGTGATTTTTCATGCATGTATTTAGTTTTATCTACTATTAGCTCGTGAATTATGCTTTATTTGTATTAACTCGTACTTTTTTCCAGAGCTCAAAAAAAAAAAAATATAGACATGTGACACATGTAAAACTGTGAATTTTCATGCATGTACATTGTTTAATCAATTTTTTTTATATAGAAATTTTGTAAATAGTATTAAGCCAGATTGAAATTTAATATTTAAATTACTCATTTGGATTTTTATACGCTACTTTTCGTTCTAATTCTCGAAATAGACAGAATTAAATTTTATATTTTTAAATAGAAATAAACTTATTTATATTTAGAAATTCTAATTTATCTTTTTATAACAGTTAACTAAATCTAGTCAGTGTAATTGTTTTTTGTTAAGCGAAATATAAAAAGTTGTTTTCGTTTTTATCAATCTACTGCTCGAATTAAATTGGCTTCTATTAATTATTTTATTTTACTATAGCTATTAGTTTTAACTAATAAAAATGGTCTTAGCAAATTTCCGTAGTCTTCTAATTTTATAATTGATCACATGCAAAAAATATTATATGCTTAGCTTAAATATATACAATCATATATATCTATATATGTAAACAAATTTAAACAACAAAAAAAAAACTCAAATTCATGTCAGAAAAAGTATTTAATTTAAAATTTAAACTAGAGATCATGAACGAATGTTCAATTTTGGCATCTTTAAAGACGGCAGGGAGCCAGGAACGTACACTATAGCTAAAATAATCTATGATCTTGATGATATGTTTATTCACTTGAAGTGTAAATCGAATCCTTAACATAACTAGTTAACACTTTTCAAACCAAAACCTTTTTGAGTAAAAGCCAAAGCCAAAATTGAGAATCTTTTAGAGGGAAATCATGGATGTACGTTGGTAGAGATAAAGAACCTGGACTTGGCAGTCATGAAACATAAGCCTAAGCAAGGCTGCCGGAGAAGAAGGATCAAGTATAAACATTGGCGAAAGCGAAGATCTCACAATCTCTTCGATTTTTGGACATGTTTTCTCGTAGTAGTTGTAAGATAAGCCTTCGTAATTAGTCTCCATTTGGTCGCCATTTATAAAGCAGCTACATAACAAGCTCATCACAAGAAAACATGATGCAGAAGCTGCAGCTTTGCTCTTTGGTTTCATCACTCTCTCTTTTGTTTCTTCTCTTTGGAATTTGAGTTAATTGGAAATGTATGTATATATATAGGAAGCCGGAGCAAGAGCCGTGACATTAATAATCCCAACCGGAAACTAAAGAACGAAAAAGACATGAAACTGATTTTAGCCGATCGGTTATCGAATTTCCGGTTAAGTTTGGTCATCCTCAAGATTTTACCATACGTATTCGGTATTCCCATATTTCTATGTGGGATTAATCGAAGAAGAGGATGTTGGATTTTAAGAACCCAAAGATAAAGCTATATTGAACCCACATTATACCGGTTGATCCGATTTGTCTCGATTTTTCGGTTTATTATTTCGAATTTGAGAGAACTGTATTTATAGAATTTCGCTGGAGCGGATGTGACATTGGTTATTAAAATGTCAACAGAATGCTTTCTCTAGTAATCTTTTGAAATTGTTATAAAAAAAAAAAAAAAAAATTGTCAGCATAAAATAAATACCGGCCAGAGTTGGTATTGATTCAAAGGCTATTATATTACCGGTTAAGTCTGGTTTACAGCTTCGCGACCGAATTTATTGATAAATAATTAAATAGGTTTTTTATCATCTTCTGTTTCGTTAATAATAGTTGCAGTACCTGGGTCCTGGGAATTGAAATCTCGCATTTGCTTTTGAGAAAAGTAGTGAACCGGTGAACCGGTTTGGTTCAATAAATGGTTATAGGTAGGAACAGTTGATTGAGAAGACAAGACAGAGAATGAGTAAAGCAACATGCATAATGTGACCAGTTAGGTTTCAATTCACTTACGTAGGCGTTTATTCATACATATGTGTAAACTCATATATTATATATACATGTATATATTATATATACATGTATATATTGATTATAATTTGTACCGTGTATAGAATTAACATTTGGAAGGTTCTAGCCTTACATTTTTATATAGTTTTCATACACTTTAAAATAACATTTTAATTTATCATAAACTAAATAATGCTTGACTAGATGTTTCAACAACACACAAATACTACTATATAGTAATGCCTTGGATAAATAACTTAAATTAAAAGAAGCAGGAAACAAAATTTACCCTCAATTTTTTTAATTAAACATGAAATAGTTATATTTAGTACTATTTTAATTTGTATCCTCAATTAAATAATTGGCTTAAGTTTTGCTCAAAAAAGTTGAATGGCCTAAAAATGATTATAGTATGAGGAAGATTTTATGTTTCTTAGGAATTCAGATAAGCTTTAACCATAAGATACAAAATAAATGGAGCACAATCAATATATTCAGAAAAAGAACCCGATCAGAAACAACACACACAAAAGTGTAGGGGTTGGTTTCTAGAAAATGACGAGTAGAGAGAGTAATGTTGGTGAGGCTAATCAATACGAATTTACGGTGAAATTAATGTCCATAACTGTTTTCCAAACGTGGAAACTGTGACTTTACTATTTCCTTCGTTATCCTAAAAACTCTCCAATTACNGCCTGTATATTCAATTTGTCACACTAAAAATGAAAATAAAATGTATACATTCCTTCTTTGACGCTTTAAATTGAGTCAACAATTCACTAATTAGAAACAAAATCTGGTCATAAATTTCATTAAACCACAACGAGATCCCTATACCAAATAGGAGCTACACTTTTGCCGCACCAAAAAAACTTGTATATATATATATATGACAAACCAATAATCACTCCCACATCTAAGTAAAGAAAACGCATAACTATTCCTCCATAACCAAGATAATGGATTATTCTTGCGTTACAAGAAGCCTGTGTTCGATTCTCTCTCTTCTCCTTCTTCTTTCAATCACCCCTTTGACATCATCTTTTTCTCCGAGTGAAAAAGTCACAAAGGAAACACTTGATCAACTCTGCTCGCAGCCGACAATTTACAAGAAGTTCTGCGTCGCTTGGCTGGGCTCTGACCCAAAAACGTTCACCCTCGACATTGGCGGTCTTATCGATATGGCCATCGAAAAGACGGAGGCTTTGGGGATCAAGAACCGTGAGATGATTTTTCGCTTAGACGTCATGACTGATCCGAGTCTCAACATCACATATGGGTCTTGCGGGAGAGAGTATGGAGTATCCATTCTAGCGATCCAGAAAGTTAAAGGGTTTGCGAGATCCAAGGACTACCGGTCAGCAATGAATGCGTCTTTTACCGGTTTGCATAGTATAATCATGTGCGAAGGTCTGTTTGCACAAGTACAACAGCCAATACCGGCTTATGTTTCGTCACGCAATTTGATGTTTGATAGAATGTGTGACATTCTTGAGGTTTTCACCACCGTTTTGAAAGTTTGATTTTTTACGTTACATTCACCTGTAAAACGTCATCAACTCTGGTACTGTAGTAACTTACAAACCAATCAATGAAGATGATTCCTCTAAATATTCCCTACATTAGTACTTTATTATGGAATTCACATCTCTACCCACAGAAGAAAATTCAAGAAAGTAAGTCAGAAGAATGCCAATCAGATAAAAGTAAAACTCTCTCGGCACGTTTGCTAAGAATAGCAAAGTTTTTTTCTCTATCTTACATTAGGACTTGTGGTCTAACTAAGAATCAGAAACAGCAACAATCCTGTCCAAGAATTTCTATTATTAGTTCTAGTGGAAGCAATTAATCCCAAGCATCTATAAATATGTAACCTTCAGACATATTAAAGGAATAACTTTACCAAAAGAACCCAACGAGCATAAAGAAAAGTGGAAAGAACCAAAGATGGTGGCAACATACCTGAGGAAGAATGCTTTTGTGTCTTCTCTGATGTTTTTCGTAATGATAAGCTCCTTGAACGCAAAAGTGGCAGACATAAAAGCGATTTGCGGGAAAGCGAAAAACCCGTCCTTCTGTTCGAACTACATGAAATCCAACCCAAAGACTTCAGGTGCTGACCTTAAAACGCTCGCAACGATCACCTTGGGGTCTGCGCAAACAAGTGCGTCGGGAGCTTCAACGAAAATCCAATCTCTAGCCAAGACAGCAACCAACCCTGCTTTGAAGAAAGGATACACCTCGTGCGTGGGGCAGTACAAGAGTGCGATCAGCAATCTCAATGAAGCTAAGCAGAGCCTAGCGACAGGAGACAAAGCAGGGTTGAACATTAAGGTCTCGGCAGCTATGACAGGGTCTTCGACATGTCAAGATGACCTGGCGAATGTCAAAGCCGATCCTTCTGCCGTGAAGAACAGTGATGATTTCCAGAATATCTGTGGCATTGTTCTTGTCATCTCCAACATGATGTGAAGAAAAGGGCTCCCTTCATACTCAGCTAGACGATTACATCAAACAGTTATACTTATTATACTTGCATGTTACATGTACAATCAAGAACCTGGTTACTTCACAACTTTGTTTTTTTACATGTTCGATTACAACTATCGATAAAATGCAAGAGATTAAGAGACAACAAAGTAATTCGAATCATGAACGAAGACGAGCGAATATTCGAAATCAAACACTTTATTATCAAAGATCAAGTCTAATACAGTATAAGAAAACATACAACGAAGGAAAAAGAAAGAAATTCACAGAAACAACACAAGCAAACCCAACAAAAAGATGATTAGAGATGCACAGAGGAAGGCTTGTAGTCTACAACCAACACTTTGTCCAAGCTTCCAAGGAACAAGTTGGCGAATTCAACGTGAACAGGATGAGCAATGTACTCTGCCACAGCTTCTTTGCTGTCGAATGTGGATTCAAAGATGTGTGTGAAACCTTGATGCAGATTCTCAATGCTCACATCTTTTCCCCTTAAAATTTTTTATACATCAATTTAGTTTTAGTACAGAGCCAACAAATCAGTAAAACACAAGAGCATAATCTCGCAAAATTCATCGATTTTGTTTGATTTAGATTCAAAACATCAATGATAAAGTCAAGCAACGCGAGCATATAATTTCAGATCTACATTTGTTCGGTGAAGACAGTAATCGGAAAACAATCAGATGAGAATTACCAGTGGAAAGCTTTCATAGGTTCGATGAGATTGACGAGGTTGGCGTAACCATTGATGAGCTCTTCGATTTTCTCTGGGCTTACGTCGTCTTTGAATTTAGCAAGCAGTACGTGCTTCACTGGTCCCTTTGCTTCCTCCATTTTCGCTTTTCTTCTTCCTCTGCGATCTTCGCTGCTCTCTCTCTCTTTTTTTTTTAATCTATACGTCGCAGTTTAGCTGAATGGACGGTCAAGATCTTATCTACAGAAAGTACAAAAAAAAAAAAAAAAAAAAAAAATCTTATCTACAGAATAATTTTTTTAACTAAAACGTGCAAACACGTGCGCCACCCCATTATTTTTCGTATCACCAAATATATATATTAAGGCGACGAATGAAAACATCATTACCATATTTTATAAATGTTTGTAACATCTTGAACTCTACAAGATTCCACGACCTTTTGCTAGAAAATATATTTTTCCAGTGTCAAGTAATGGTTCAAAAATGTCGCTAGGCCTAGGCATTTCCAGTGTCAAGTAATGGTTCAAATTGTGCCTTTAGTTATAAATCAAATTGTGGTTGAGTTTCGATTCTCGACGTTAAAAGATCGATGGAGAAACATATAAAAAAAAATTATACATTTCCTTAAAAACTGTTAAATCATACGCTTTACATTTTCGTTGCGTTTCATAATTTTATTGTTTTACTAACGAAATTCGTTTTGTCACGCGCGTAACGTTTGTCAATTTGTGTTTTCGTTGGGTTTTTTTTTCTAGCATCGGTTCTACTTCCAAATTTGACCAATTGGTTCGGTTACGTTTCCTTTCCTTCATGTTATGCTCTTAATAAAATTCTTTAGTTATGCTCATAATCATAAGATCTCAGGTAGACAAACGTTACGTTTCCTTTCCTTCATGTTATGCTCTTGATAAAATTTCTTTTGTTTTTGCTAATTATTATGAACGTCGGCGAAAGTAAACTCATCATGGACCACAATTTCGAATCAAATAATACTACAGAAATCTACAAAGACCCCCTGCCATTTCAATTGTCGCACTAAAAATAAAAACGCATAATGATTGTGTATATACTATATATATATATATATATATTGAGTCAGCAGTTGACTAAAAGAATCAAGATCTGGTCATAAATTCATTAAAACACAACAAGATCCTATACCAAAGAGGAGTTACCCTTTTGCCACACCAAAAACTTGTGTGTATATATATATATATATATATATATATATATATATATATATTACACAAAGAAATATGCACTCCCACATCTAAGTAAAAGAAAACGCATAATTATTCCTCCACATCCAAAGACAATGGAGGATTTTTCTTGCGTCTCAAGAAGCATGTATTCGATTCTTCCTCTTCTCCTTCTTCTATCGATAACCCCTTTGTCTTCATCTTTCTCTCCTAGTGATCAAGTCACAAAGGAATTACTTAACCAACTCTGCTCAAAATCAACAATTCACAAGAATTTCTGCGTCGCTTGGCTGACCTCTGATCCAACCACCTTCACATTAGACCTGAGTGGTCTTGTCGATTTGGTCCTCCAGAAGACGCAACTGTTTGCCTATAAGAACCTAGCCACGATGAAAGGCTTGGCGAGAACCACGACTGATCCGACGCTCAAGGCCCCGTACGGGACTTGTGTGAAGGGTTATGAATTAGCCATTAAAACGATCGAGGAAGCTCAAGGGCTTGCGAGCTCCAAGTCGTACGATTTAGCATCTCAGGCAGCTTCTAGATCCCTTTTTAGTATATCTTCGTGCGTTGGTCAGCTTGAAGGACGGAAAAATGTGCCGGCTTATGTTCCGCAACGCAATTTGCTGTTTGTAAGAATGTGTACCGTTGATCGTGTTTTCTCCAACGTTTTTACGTCTTGATTCTTTTTTCTTTCATTAGCCTTTGGCAAGATGGCATAAAAAAAAACGTATGAAAATGTCATTAACTCTGTGGTGGTATACTTAAGAAACCAATAAATTCATCCTCCAACTTGGCTAAGAATAAAAGAAAATGGAAAAACTTTCATCTCTTGTTTACTTGTGGTGCAAATTTGAAATGTAGTTATGTTTTTATTTATTTACATATATTTAATTTTTGTGTGTTTAATATGAAGATCTTTATTATATTGATGTTCGTAATTGTATGATTTGGTGATATAGAAATTCTATGTGAAAATAGAACTAGTAGTATATGTTGAAGGTAAATTTCATTCATCATGTATCAACCAAACAACCAGGTCGTGACCCATGAATATGAGATTCAATTCGATTTAATTGTATGAAGGAGTAAATATATTAGTAAGCAATAAGCAAATTTAGACTATTTTTACTAATTTTATTTTGTAAAAAGTCCATAAATATAAAGTGGGTTACCATAATTAAGTCATTGAATATATTTTTTCACGTGATTTTTTTCTAGAAATGTGGACATTCCTAATAGAGAGGTCAAAGTCTCTTATATATATATATGATTACTAAGGAATAGGCACTACCCAAATCTAAGAAAAACACATAATAGCTCTTCCAGAAAATGGCTTTCTCTTGCGTCACAAGAAACGTTTTTTCCATTCTTCCTCTTCTCGTTATCCTATCAATCACCCCTTTGTCAACATCTTTTGCTCCGAGTGACAAAGTCACAAAGGAGTTAGTTGACCAACTCTGCTCAAATTCAACAATTCACAAGAATTTCTGCGTCCCGTGGCTGACCTATGATCCAGCAACCTTCACATTAGACCTGAGTGGTCTTGTCGATTTGGTCCTCCTGAAGACGCAATTGTTTGCCTATAAGAACCTAGCGACGATGAAAGGCTTAGAGAGAACCACGACTGATCCGAAGCTCAAGGCCCCGTATGGAACTTGTGTGACGGGTTATGAATCAGCAATTAAAGCGATCGAGGAAACCCAAGGGCTTGCGACCTCTAACTAGTACCAGTTAGCATCTCATACAGCTTCTAGAGCCTTATTTAGTATAGCTTCGTGCGTATCTCAGCTTGGAGTACGGAAAAATGTGCCGGCTTATGTTCAGCAACGCAATTTGATGTTTGTAAGAATGTGTACCATTGATAGTGTTTTCTGCGACGTTTTAACGTCTTGATTCTTTTATCTTTCATTCGCCAAAAAAATAATGTATGAAAATGTCATTAACTCTGTCGTGGTAACTTAAAAATTAATAAATTCCTAGTCAAATCGCTGTGTCTTCCGACTTGGCTAAGGAAAAACTTTTATCTCTTGTTTACTTCTGGTGCAAATTTGAAATGTATTTATGTTTTTCTTTATTTACATGTATTTAATATTTGTATGTTTAATATGTAGATCTTTATCATATTGATTTTAGTAATTGTATGATTTGGTGATAGAAATTCTAGGTGAAAAGAAATAAAACTATCTAATTGTATACGTTGGAGGTAAATTTCATTCATCATGTATCAATCAAACAATCAGGTCGTGACACATGAATATGATTTTAAATTCTATCTAATGTATATGACGGAGTAATTCAAGTTCGATATGATTGTAATTGTACCTGAGAGTAATCTAAACAGTACGTTTGCTAATAAATCAATTGTGGTTGAGTTTCGATGGAGAAACATATTAAAAAAATTATACATTCCCTTAAAAACTTTTAATCGTATACTTTACATTCGTTTTGTCATGCGCGTAACGTTTCTCAATTTTATTCGGTTGGTTTTCCTTATAGTATCGGTTCTACTTCCAAATTTGCCCATTTGGTTCGGTTATTCTCAACCAATTACGTTTCCTTTCCTTTATGTGATGCTCTTAAATGTTTTTTTTTTTTTTTGCTAATTATCATGAACGTCGATAAAAACAATTTTGTCATGGACACAATTTGGAATAAAAAAAAACCTTGTTCAAAAAAACAAAAATTGGAATCAAATCATACCCTTTGATATAGAAATTTACAAAGACACCGGTCACTTCAACTGCCGCTCTAAAAATCTATAAATACTTTCCTTCGTTCACATTCTATATTGAGTCAAAACAAAAAAGAGAGTCAACAATTCACTAAAAGAAACAAAATCTGGTCAACATTTCATTACCATAATATTATTATACATTAGGTTTTTATCCCGGTTTATAGTGATTTTAAATTCAACTGCCATAATTCATCAAAATATTGAACTGGTCAAAAGCAATAGCAAAAAACATTGCATTACCCACATTACCCACATTGAATATATTTTTCATGGGATTTTTTTCTATAAATGTGGACATTACTGAATGAGAGAAAAGTATTTTAAACTGTATATATAAAAATATGATTACTAAGGAATAGCGGCACACATCTCTGCTCTTGGAGAAAATGGCTTTCTCTTGCGTCACAAGAAACGTTTTTTCGATTCTTCCTCTTCTCGTTATCCTCTCAATCACCCCTTTGTGTACATCTTTTGCTCCGAGTGACAAAGTCACAAAGGAATTAGTTGACCAACTCTGCTCAAATTCAACAATTCACAACAATTTCTGCGTCGCTTGGCTAACCTTTGATCCAACAACCTTCACATTAGACCTGAGTGGTCTTGTCGATTTGGTCCTCCAAAAGACGCAGTTGTTTGCCTATAAGAACCTAGCGACGATGAAAGGCTTGGCGGGAACCATGACTGATCCGACGCTCAAGGCCCCGTATGGAACTTGTGTGACGGGTTATGAATTAGGCATTAAAACGGTCGAGGAAGCTCAAGGGCTTGCGAGCTCCAAGTCGTACGAGTTAGCATCCCAGTCAGCTTATAGAGCCATTTTTAGTATATCTTCGTGCATAGGTCAGCTTGAAGGACGGAAAAATGTGCCGGCTTATGTTCCGCAACGCAATTTGCTGTTTCAAAGAATGTGTGTCATTGATAATGTTTTCTCCAACGATTTAACGTCTTGATTCTTTTATCTTTCATTCATCATGTATCATCAATAAATTCATAAATTCGTAGTCAAATCACTGTCTTCCAAGATTAAAAAAAAATGGAAAAACTTTCATCTCTTGTTTACTTTTGGTGCAAATTTCAAATGTATTTATGTTTTTCTTTATTTACATATACTTAATATTTGTGTTTATAAATTCTAGGTGAAAATAACACTAGTATATATGTTGGAGGTAAATTTCATTCATCATGTATCAGTCAAACAATTAGGTCAGTGGCCCATGAATATGAGAATAGAGTCTATCTAATTGTATATATATGAATGAGTAAATCAAGTTCGATATGAATTTAAAAGGGGTGTATTGAAACTAAAATTTGAAGTGATTTGTATGAAAAAGACAAATTTTATGTTATTCAAACATGAATTTTAAAATGTCCTTTAAAATTTCATGTTATTCAACTAGTGATTTGAAAATGTACCTTCAAATCTACTGTTATTGGAGATATTTTAAGTAGTTTAATTTATGGGATTCTGAGTGATTTTAAGTGGTTTAGTGGAATTTGTTAGTTAAAAATATAAAAAACCAAATCACATGGTTTTAGGTGGAATTTCATAGACTTTAATAACAAATCATAACAAATTTCCTAATTCACCCAAAATCATTTAAAATCTCATTAAAACTCAAATTATTTCAAATTCTTCCAAATTTCAGTTTCAATACACTCCCTAATTGTTTGATTCTGTCAGGTTTTCTGATTTCGGTTTGCTTCCAAATCTGCTGAGTTGGTTCGTTTATTCTCCAACCAGAGTAATATAAAGTTCTAAAATGTATGTTTCCTTCAATATGTACTCGAGATATATACCATCATCATAAAATGTTACAAAAAAAACAAAAAAAAAAACAGAATCCAAGACAATGGATTATTCCTCCACATCCGCCCTATAGTATCTTCCACAGTCACAAGAAAAGTGTTTTTGATTCTTCCTCTTATCGTTATATATAAATCACCCCATTGCTTTCATCTATTTATCCGAGCGACAAAGTCAGAAAAGGTGTTCAGCTCAGATCAAAACCGGCTTCTGCGCTTATGGCGTACATCAATTTGGTCTCAAGTTGCTCTTTGCTGCATCATTGACAGAGATGTTTAATTTGCTTCTCTCCAATTATAGCATCAAGTGCATGCAAGATAGTTTTATTTGAGACAAATAATGAACGAGTTTCTTGAAATGAGCAAAACCAAAGAGTAGATGAAGTGTAACCTCTGATAGAGAGGAAGCTTAAGAAGGTTCATACAAGTGGCTGATGTCGGTAGTCTATCAACTGATTCATTACTGGAGGGTTGCTCAAAGGTTTCACAACAGTGAGTCTGTGTTTGATCCTTTTGGGGAATGGAGGAAGAAAGTGGCTGAAGCCGAGAACTCCTCGTCTCTCTTCTCGGTTCAGCCAGGAGTTCCATGTTGAGCAGGCATAGAACGATTTGATGGAGCTGAGGAACGCTGTAGCTCACAGAAAACGCGGCTAGATCAAGGGTAGAGATGAGTTGATTGCTTTTTTGAACAAAATCCTTTTTTTGTATGGTTTAAAATATTTTTAACAGTAAGAGACTATTTAGTAATATTATAAAATAGTCTGTGATTAGAAAGAAAGAAAGAAAAAAAAAACATACTTACAAATATCTTAGAATTGTTGTATTTTATATACCAGGGGCAGTAAAATTCATCTTGGACCACAATTTCGAATCAAATGATACAGAAATCTATAAAGACACCTGACATTTCAATTGTCGCACTAAAAATGAAAAATGAAAGTAAATACGTCCCTTCTTTAACGCTTTAAATTGAGTCAACAATTCACTAATTAGAAACAAAATCTGGTCATAAATTTCATTAAACCACAACGAGATCCTATACCGAATAGGAGCTACACTTTTGCCACACCAAAAAACTTATGTGTATATATATATATGTGACAAACCAATAATCACTCCCACATCTAAGTAAAGAATACGCATAATTATTCCTCCACAATATCCAACCAAAAGACAATGGCTTTTTCTTGCGTCACAAGAAGCCTGTATTCGATTCTTCCTCTTAAAATTCTTCTATCAATCACCCCTTTGTCTTCATCTTTCGCTCCGAATGACACTGTCACAAAGGAATTACTTGACCAACTCTGCTCACAACCAGACATTACGAAACATATCTGCGTCCCTTGGCTGACCTCAGATTCAAGAACCTTCAAATTAGACCTGAGTGGTCTTGTCCAGTTGGCCCTCCGAAAGACGACACGGTTTACCAATAAGAACCTAGAGATGATGAAAGCCTTAGCGAGAAGCACGGCTGATCCGTCGCTCGAGCCGGAGCTCAATCCCCCGTATGAAACTTGTGTGAAGGGTTATGAATTAGCCTAAGAAACGATCGACAAAGCTCAAGAGTATGCGTGCTCCTATAGGTTCCAGTTAGCATCTGAGACAGCTTATAGAGCCCCTTTTAGTATAGGTTCGTGTGTAGCTCAGCTTGCAGGACGGGAAAATGTGCCGGCTTATGTTCAGCAACGCAATTTGCTGTTTGCAAGAATGTGTCTCATTGATAAAGTTTTCTCCAACCTTTTAACGTCTTTTGATTCTTCTATCTTTCATTCGCCTGCAAGATGGCCAAAAAATAATAAATATTAAGGTTTCATTTTCATATAACGTCTTGATTCTATTATCTTTCATTCGCCTGCAAGATGATGGCCAAAAAAAAAAAAAAAAAAAAAACGTATGAAAATATGTTATCAACTCTGTTGTGGTAACTTAAAAAAAACAATAAATTCGTAGTCAAATTACTGTTTCTTCCAATTTCATCCACTACAAGTCATCTCATACAAAATAGAAATTCGGAGAGCGCATACAATTAGTTAAGTTTCCTATACAATTAGTCTGCCATTTTCTATGGTTCTTGAGGTATGTCCAAGAAGAGACGATTTTTACTAAAATCACTGTGACTCTTTATTAAAGGTAAAATATAGACACATCATGTATTAAAGAGAGGAGCAAAGTTACCCTATAGCAGCAGAAAATGACTTAATCTGAAATGAGATTTGAAGAAAGTGACTTAATTGGTAAATCACTCCAAAAAGAATAACAAAAAAACATATTCCATATACCCACACCAGGATAAAACCTGCCAAATAGGAGTTACATTTTGGCCAACCCAAAAACTATGTATATTAAGTAAGCAATACGCAAATTTAGACTATCTTTACTAAATTTATTTTATACTCCAAAATGTAGATTGTTTAATTAAATATAAAGTGTGTTACCATAATTACGTCAATATTGAATTTATTTTTCATGTGATTTTTTTCTAGGACATTCCTAAATAGCGAGAAAAGTCTCTTATATATATATATAATCAATCATATATGATTACTAAGAAATAGGCACTACCCAAATCTAAGAAACACACATATCTGCTCTTGGAGAAAATGGCTTTCTCTTGCGTCACAAGAAACGTTTTTTCGATTCTTCCTCTTCTCGTTATCCTCTCAATCAGCCCTTTGTGTACATCTTATGTTCCGAGTGGCAAAGTCACAAAGGAATTACTTGACTCACTCTGCACAAATAGAACAATTGAACACAATTTCTGTGTCGCTTGGCTGACCTATGATCCAACAACCTTCACATTAGACATGAGTGGTCTTGTCGATTTGGTCCTCATGAAGACGCAATCGCTTGCCTATAAGAACCTAGCGACGATGAAAGGCTTCGCGAGAACCACGACTGATCCGACGCTCAAGGCCCTGTATGGAAGTTGTGTGAAGGTCTATGAATTAGCCATTAAAGCGTTCGAGGGAGCTAAATGGCTTGCGAGATCCAAGTCGTACGATTTAGCATCTCAGGCAGTTTCTAGAGCCCAAAGTAGTCTATATAATTCGTGCCTAGATCAGTTTGAAGGACGGGATGTACCGGCTTATGTTCGGAAACGCAATTATTTGTATGATTCATTATGTTCCATTGATATTGTATTCTCCAACAGTGTAAAGACTTGATTCTTTTATCGTGCATTCGCCTGCAAGATGGCAACGTAATAATAATGTCATTAACTATGTGGTGGAAACTTGAGAAACCAATAAATTCGTAGTCAAACTTTCATCTCTTGTTTACTTCTGGTGCAAATCTCAAATGTATTTTATGTTTTTCTTTATTTACATATATATATTTAATATTTATGTGTTTAATATGTAGATCTTTATTATATTGATTTTAGTAATTGTATGATTTGGTGGTACAGAAATGCAATGTGAAAATACAACTCGTAGTATGGTTGGAGGTAAATTTCATTCATCACGTATCAATCAAACAATCAGGTCGTGACCCATGAATATGAGATTGATGAATATTGTGGATTAAATTTGATTTGATTGTATAATTCTGTCAGGCTTTTTTTTATTTCGGGTTGCTTCCAAATCTGATGAGTTGGTTCTTTTATTCTCCAAGTAGAGTAATATAAAGATCTAAACAGTACGTTTCATTTAATATATGTACTCATGCACTCGAGATATTTACCATCATCTTAAAATGTTGCAAAAAAAAAACAGAACCAAAGACAATGGATTATTCCTCCAGCCCTATAGTTATTCTTCCACAGTCACAAGAAACGTGTTTTTGATTCCTTTGCTCTTATCGTTATAAATCACCCCCATTGCCTTTGCCTTTGCCATTGCCTTGATCTATTTCTTCGAGTCACAAAAGGTGTTCAGCTCAGATCAAAACCCGCTTCTGCGCTTATGGCGTACATCAATTTGGTCTCTAGTTGCTCTTTGCTGCATCATTGACAGAGAGATGTTTAATTTGCTTCTCTCCAATTATAGCACCAAGTGCAAGATAGTTTTATTTGAGACAAATGATGAACAAGTTTCTTGAAATGAGCAAAACCAAAGAGTAGATGAAGTGTAACCTCTGATAGGGAGGAAGCTTAAGAAGGTTCATACAAGTGGCTGATGTCGGTAGTCTATCAACTGATTCATTGCTTGCGCTACCGGCGGCCCTGGAACACATTCCCGACATTGATGGATCATCTTTTATGATTGTTTTACTGACAAAAAGTCAAAAACGATTTTGTAACTTACCTCTGTATACAGAATGCAGGTTCCAGGTATTTGAAACCGAGCAGTGGTCCTCTTGAACAGCCCGTCACGAATCTGGAAATAGAGATGGTACAGATGTTAGTTACCTCTCGAAGAAAACAATCAAGAGACTGTAGAAACGGTGAACTTGTTGTCTTACTTTAAGAACTTCTTCTGGTTTTCGTTTGAGAAGCTTTTCATAACTTCCCAGAACATATCAATCACAAAATGTCCCTGTCATCGATGTAATCATATAAGAATGTTCCAATCACACAATGGCATTTTGGCTGACAGCGAAAAGAACAACTCACAGCGTTGTAGCCTCCAGCATAATTCGTGTTGTTCCGCAAGTCGTCAATGTCCAAACTATCAACTGAACCAGATATGAGAACCTGCAACCAATTCCCACAAAGGTGGACTATTAGGCAATGACCACAGTTTTCTGACGGAAAATCTATCTGTTCATCATGCTCCTTACGGAAACAATTAACAAAGCAAGCAAACAAATTTTAACCATCTAGAGCATAATTATTCATTGGCACCTGAAGCTCATGTTCATTGAACATGTCGATCCATTCTTTCGGAATGAGTTGCTGAAAACCCCTCAAGAAATGAGAACTCTGCTGGCGTATCTGCAACAGGAAATAAATGAGACGATATCAAAAGCTCTTGATTTTACAGGGTGGCCTCAAGTATGCTAAGATAAACGAGAGGAAAGTTGTTCCCGGGTACCTGAAAATTTAACCGATGATTGGAAACCAGATGAATGAAAGTTATAACATTCTCATTTGTAACTCGCATGTCTTTCCCCCCTGGAAGTAGCTCTTCCTCTGTCCTTTCTCCATATTCATTATTCAGAATAACAAAGTAAAGCTCCAACTCTGAGATATTACCCTTATATCGCTGCAAGCATCATAATGTAATTGGAATACATAAAAAGGTGGATAAAGCTCAAAAGAACATCCAAAAACCTCCCAGGAGTACAAACATAGCTATCTCTCGGTTCCAAAAAGCAATAGGAAAATAGAACGTTGAGCAAAACTCACCTTCAGAAATATCAGATGCCTATACAACTCAGGATCCAGAGAAGGCAAATCGTTCAAATAGTTGTACCTAGCCAACGAAAAATAAAAGTTTTACGACGTATTCACAAGGTCTATGCGGGATGAACAAACAAATGAAATAACAGGAATTTGAAGGCAGAAATCAAAGTTACGCTACTTTTGTTTTAATTTGCTGAGGAAAAACGTCGCAAATGGTATATCAACTAGAATCCCTTCAAACATGGCCTGCAACAAGATAACGGGAAAAACATTTCATGAGTTTTATCATACCAGATGAAAATCAACTTTAATATAGAAAAAGGCCAAACTAAATAAAATTTCTATGAAAACATCAAGACAGTTATACCCATACTAGTTCTATTTGGATAAAAACTTATAAGACTTTCGCATCAAGGGCACCAATCAAATACCATACTTTTGCGAGAAGCGTGCCGAGGAAATGAAAGAACTGGAGATGCTGTTCATGTACCATTCCTGATCCAGGATTAGGATAAAGCATGTGATCAGCGGTCTCCTGAAAGAAACCATGCACAAGATTCAAAAAAAAAAAAGAGAGACTACATGCAAACATGATGGAGTGTGGTAAATAATGAAATCCACAAAAACTTGGGTGAGTAAAACTAGACATACGACCTTAAACAACCCATATTGCACATCAAAGGCTGCTCGGGTAATGTTCTCCATGAAGTCTTTGAAAATGCCACCACCATCAATACCAGCTTCCTCAACTCCGAGTTCATTGACAAATGTCACACGAATCTACAGCCAGTAGTTATTTGCATTACAAGTATCGCAAAAGGAAACTAAACCAGAGACGCATGAAAAAAATATATGCATATGTTGCAATTGTGAACAAGCAAATGCTTGAAGACAAATATCAGGCAAGAGAGAAAACTTACCGATCCCCGGAGATCATCCTCTGACAATGCACTCATTTGACTGTAAGCATCTTCCAAGATGTGATCTCTTCGTATTCTGAACCGATTTCGAGCAAAAATGCCTTGAGATCCATGACTCTGCCTTGCCGTTGCTAATTGTGTCTACAAATTATATCCAGCACGTAAATGCAGCCAAGCAAAGTAATCAGTGAACAAGTACATACAATATTTTCTCACGCAAGTATAAGTTAATTAGCACTCCTAGGTTCTTCAAACCCAACAAATGACAATCGTTAACCAGATATACACATCCTAACAACCACTCACTGTGAATATTTTGACTCTGCTTGTAAACGGAATCAGGAAAGGAGCTTGCATCAATATATAGTTGGCTCTCGTACCTTCCATTATGGCCTGGAGAAAGGAAAACAATATCAGCAATGATAGGGGACAATTAAGGCCAAATCATTCATAATGATCGATAATGAAACTCTCATAGTGTTGGCATGTCACAAACATTAAACGAAATTGAAATGTAGCAGTCACCTGAGAGATGAAATGTTCATTGACTGTATCAGCTTGGAAGTCGCTCGAGGAAGTGAATTGTTGCCGGTTGTTCCAATCTTGCAACTGCAGAAAGATTTCATCGATAAAGAGAATAAAATGAACATAACCTTTGCCAAGTTATACTGACATACAGTCAATATAGCCAAAAAATGAACAATGACCTGTGAAAGTAACTCAGCGACTACAACCCCAACCCTGTTCTGAATCAAGCCAACAGGGTTCTTCTTTGAGAGGCCGTTAGAGACAGCTTTCCCAGTGTTAGGTTGCGTAAGTGGATTCACCCATAGTAACTGCCATAAAGCCTGGAATAAACGAGCATACACACACAAAAATTGCAAAGTTAAAAGCATGGCACATTAGATGCTATTTTTTTGTGAGCCCGATATTAATTATTATATAAAGATTAGCAGAAAATTTGATCAACCACTGCCACAACGCAACCATATGAAAACGCAAAGCCAATCTAGCTTATAATTTTTTTGTATTACAGATAGCAGCCATCTAAGGCCTTAGCTAATCGTGTCTTTAGATTTTGTATCGCGTGTTTAAATTTTATGCAAGTGTCTTCAATCATGTCTCCTAAAACTCTTCACATCAGAGTTACAACTTACAAGACTACTTAATGGGATCTGTCAAAATACTTACTTGCTTGAGAATGATAATAAGCAACCTGATATCTTGTAGCGACAGTGGCTTCTCTCGTTCGTAAAACTCCTCATTGTCGACTATCATAAGCATATGCCTGATCAGTGACAACAATGTTAAAGCAGCTTTACGTATTAAAACACCCTCACAACAATAACTTACTTAAAGTCATACGAGAGAGTGACTTTCAAGTAATACTACAGAAAATTTGGAATTATATCAAGCAAGCCTTACTTATAAACAGGACAAAAAACAACCAGAGGTAATAGCCAACCCGGAGCATCCCCTGGAAGGTAAGCTAGGAGTTTAGGCATGGATGACCACTTCTGGTTCTCATGGCATCGATTCATATAATTCCACAGCACAGCTACAAGATCGGTTCTATAAGCCAAAACTGTCATGATTCGCTCAAGAGGGAGAGTGTTGAATGCTGCATACAGAAATGAACTGGCTGTTCCAATAGCTAGTGCTTCTTTATCTTCGTCATATGACTGCGTACCAGGCAAAACTTGATGGAACAAAACATTTGTCTGCATAGTTGACAATAAAATAACTAAGATTAAATTAAAGAATCACTTGATCCAGAGGAGGATTAGCACTTAATGTGGTTTCATATGACAGGGAATGGGTACATACTAACTGCAGAAGAAAATGTGAGTCTATAGAATTGGTGGTTATCTGCTGCTCCAGAGTCCTATTCAGGATTATTTCTGGTACATCATCAATCAACATATCATCCTCGTCAGAAGAGCCTGAACCACAATAAAAGTGCATGTCTATTTCAGAATAAGATCAAATTAATGAGGAGCTACTGCACGGCTTTGAATGGACAAGAAATTTTAGGATTATAAAACAATGCCATGTGCAAGATAATATAGCAAGAAAAAAAATGCCATACTCTGCCTGCTTTCTATTTCAGATGACTTCACAGGAGGAAGTGTCTCCAATAAGAAAGTTGCAACTGATGCAATGTCAACTGCCTGGTCAAAATAAAGAATGAAGACAAAGCAACATTAGAGTCAAACAGAAGTGGGAGCACAATGTTTTTTGAATGAAATAAACTGCACTAAGAACCTACCATGTCCAACGAACATTCAGGCTGTGACAACACCACATTTGCAGTTTCCAACGTATTACCAAGAAGACAAGCATAACCAGGGAATTCTGTGCTTGTATCTATTGGGAGAACATGGGTATTCTTTTGAATGCAGAATGCCATCTGGTGAATGTAGTATTGACTTAGACTTGGGTTGGCAAAGACCTGGACCATGAAACTATGAGCTTACCAAAGTTTAAATAGATGATGACGGTTAAGATAATATTTAGATCAGCGTTAAACATAAAATTGACAAAAACCAAAAACTATCATTATAACCTTAATGATACTGCATCTATTTTGTTTAGAGTCAATCTGTGGCTAAAAAACATGAGTTCAGGAACCAACCACTTTCAAGTTTGGGAAGATCTGCCATATCAAAGGTATTGTAAGGATCATAGATGAGAAACTCCAACGTGGATCAACAACAGGGCAGAAACATGGCTCACGGCCAACATGGGGTACTACGAGGATCAATACTCTTTCTAGAGAAAGGATGCTGCCGGTCATGGTCTGACCTCTCGGGCTTTCCTGCAACAAAAATGTGCAGTAAATTAGAAGAACTGGGTGGTTGGGGACAATCTTGGGGAACTATTGGAAAATACCTTAGCTGTAATGACAATTTCTCTGACAAGTTTGAATAAGTTTCTTTTCTGTAGATAACTAACTATTTCGCAAACCCAAGGCAGCTTAGGATCTAGCAACAACGAAATTGCCTCCATCAAGATAGCTGTTGAAATGCTAGATTCTTCAGGAGTAACTAAGAGTTGATCCCTTAAACGGTTTCTGCTGATTCAAATCAGAAGGAGGCAAAACTGAATAATTCAATAACAGAACTGGAAAAGCCAAGATAACGACAGTTGATCACAGTTTGATACAAGAAGGGCCATTGCTTGAATATGCTCTACAAAATGAGAGAGGACAAAAAAATATAACCTATTCTGATGTATAGCTTCGATGCAGGTAAATGCAAGTTTCTTTACTCTGAAATCCACCAAAATATGCTCAGAGGAATAGTCCAAGCCAGAAAAAAGGCTGACAATGTCACCTGTCATGATACACTATATAATATCAGTAAGCAAGATCCCGGTCATTATTGGGAAGAAACTAGAGAATAGGTTGTTCTTGAAGCAAAAGATAACAATATAGTTTATGTGTTCGAGGAGGTAAACAGCAAACGGGAGAGTTTAATTTGTGGTGAAGGGGACATTCCTCACATAATGTTCTAGTTTTACTGCTCCTAAGATACACATATTAAACAAGAGTACAAAAGCCATTAATAACTGATTTAAGCAAAACGAGTACTCAGAACATGCTTCCCCTTACATAAGAGTTACCTAGAAAGTAAAAGCACACTGACCAAACCCCATGAATGAACTGACCAAAAGTGTCAACAAAAGAAACATGCATAGATATTGAAAATACCACTGCTGTGAGCAAAATTTTGCAGTAGACGACACGTCTCTACAAGTATCTCAAAATCTCCCGAGTTTTGTGCCTTGAAAAAGAACAGAAACTGCCGGAGGAAACTTGAACCTGGCTCAAAGCAATGCCTGAATGCAGAGAAAACAAAAAAAAATACTAAAAAGGGTCCAAAGCCAAGCAAGTAACCAAAGAAAAGTTTAAAATAGAAAAAAGAATGTAGCAAAAATAATAGAGTAAAGAATACCTATCGACATTCTGGCAAATATTCCCATATGTTTCACAGAAATCACGCCGCACCTTGGAGCGCTCAATGGCCATTGATCTTCTACCTCTGAAGAATTTCTGTAGCCAAAAATTAGTCAGCACTTTGCCCATCAAAAGGAGCATCAACGGTTGAAAAAAGATCATTAGCCAAACAAATGCGCTTGTCCACATAATAGAACAAAGTGCTAGCATTTTGTTCCACGGAACCTGTATCGCAGGACGCCGAAACAGGATAAAATTGTTCCAGAAGCCAAATCTATTGAGGACAATAGAGATTCTGAAGCAGCAACTAGCAAGGGGGAATGTCGGTAAAACGTTTAACTAAACTTTATAGTTATCAAAGTGAACATTATTTTAGCTCAACATTCAGCCAAAGGCATATGCTTGTTCTACATTGCTTAGAAACAAAACAAAACAAAACAAAAAGCGTTTTTTAAGTGCGTTCTACTGTGGATTAATTAGATGGATGAAGAAATTACCTGAATTTTGACGGCAGCGGAGTTCTGCTGCTTCTGTAGCAACCGACGATTTCGCTCCATTCTGGTCTGCTCCAGAAGCTTCCGAGCATCTCTCTCCTTGGTGCTCCGGCCACCTAAATCGACTCGCTTCCGAGTCGACGGATCGCCGGAGAAAAACATGTTTTTTGAGCTAACCCTAGAATTTACCAATACACGATTCACCCTCCGAGAACCCAAACTTTCAGCTTCGACGGAGCCGAAGAAGCTAGGGATGTGATCGGCGGTTTGCCCTAGAACTGGAGTTAACAAAGCGAGGAGATAGATTTAGAAATTCTTCCAGGTCAATACACGATCACGAATTTGGATGATCGGCTTTCGAGGAGTAATCTTCTAACAGAGAAATTTTCTGGCGCTTATTAGCAAGAAAAGAACATACACACAGGGAGAGAATTAGTTTTAGCTAGCTTCGCAAGCCGACTTGCCTGAATTAAAAAAAAAAAAAAAAACTCTCAACGAAGAAGAAAAACTTCGGGGCTCATACGACGACGTTTCGAATCTCTTATACGGGTAGAATATTTGGGTCGTCGGGTCATGTCGTGTTTCACGGGGTAAAAAAAAGGTTTAGAAACAAATAATTATGGGAAAAGTATTTTTGATATAAAAAAATGTGTCTTTTTTATTGCCTTCAAAATGAAAAAAAAAAACTACTCCTTCAATCCTATTTTAAATAATGTTCAAAAACTTTTTTTTGTTCCATTTTATTTGATTTTTTCACATATCTATGCAATTTTTTAATTTATTTTAATCTAACAATAACTAAAAAAAGTTTTGCCTAAAAAAGTTCAAAAGTCCAAACTAGTTTATTAGCCTTTTGCATTCTACTTTTATCTTTTTATTATTTTTAATCCATTTTCTTAATTTGTATGTTGCTAAAACATCACTTAAAATGGGAAAAGAATCACTGAAACCATCTTTCTTTGTCTTGCCAAATTCTCCCATATATAAACGTCGACTTTTGTTTCGTAGTTACCAACTACAAGTAACTTCATTTTAGCACTCTGCAAAAGCCAGCTAAATGAAGATAAATAACTACCCAAAATCACCCTCTCAAACATGGGCATTGATATTACTCTAAGACCAATTCATATTGCTCTTCGACACATGAGCGGAAAACGTCAAGACGGTTATCTCCAAGGCGTAGCAAGTAGGCAAGCTTCTTGTAGTCGGCCCATGTGAACGTCCGGTAAAGTGGCGGCTGATCTGCCGCCGTGATGATGGCCGAAAGAGGGCCTATCTTAGTGTGAACCGACGGACCAGCAAAGTACGCCGTCGATAGTCTGCTTGCATGTCCTGTAGTTACCGCTCTGTGTCGTACGCTTATGAATCTCCCGTTCGTCATCACCTGAAA
>JAHZTW010000001.1:192552953-192831549 GCA_020283515.1 Alliaria petiolata | reverse complement strand
TACTTTTAAATAAATTCAGTAACTTGCGATCTGACCGGTTAGCTCAATAATCCAATACTTGAGAAATAATTATGTTTGATTTCTAAATAGGTTTTAAAATATAACGATATACTGTATTTCGTCATATAGGCTTTTTTTTTTTTTTTTTTTTGCTAAATCATGTCCATTAATTAACTTCAGCACGTATAAGAATATTAAAATAGATATACAAAACCCATGTTTTATTTTGCATTTAGAATCTTAAAGTTAGATATATCAGTTAGATCAATACAATAGGCAATTATATGTATATATATACTTAACATTAAAACAAACAAAAAAGTATATGTATATATAACGTACCCGAGCTTCGTCGAATCGCCACCAAAGGAAAGCTGAGAAAGGAAGATGGGATTAGTCGGAAGAAGCAAATACTCGACCTCTCCAACATCACCCATGAGCCCAATGTCCTTCAATCCATAACCAAAAGGTCGGTCTACAACCGGTCCGACTAATTTCTTCTCAAGAACCGGTTTAGCGAAGAAGTTTATGGACTCCTGCTCCATCCTGGAGATAATGTCCAGGTTAACGCCGTGGTTGACCACTTTGAAGAACCCAAGGGTCTCGCAAGCTTTGACTATCTGCATGGAGACTCGTGATCTCTCTAAGGACATGTCTATTACGGGTATGTCTTGATCCTGTCTCTTATACACATCTAGATGTGTACATGTCCTGTAGTTACCGCTCTGTGTCGTACGCTTATGAATCTCCCGTTCGTCATCACCTGAAATTTTGACCGCAAAAGGATTTAAAATATTAATTGTGAAAATCTCACATCTTAACAGTCATGTTTGTTCGGGTATATATATGTTACATATAATTTGTATAATTTAAATAGTTGAACTTTTGCATTTAACCCAACGGTAGTGGTTTGGTGGTATTTGAACGGGATAAATCGTAAACTCGCAGCCTAAATTCGACTACCGTTAGAAATAAACATATTCTAGTTGGTTATGAACATCGGTCCGGATGTTTTATGTAGTGTGCTTATTCCTAACAAATTGCACACCCTGAAATCTGTCTCTTATACACATCTAGATGTGTATAAGAGACAGAGCTAGGGATGTGATCGGCGGTTTGCCCTAGAACTGGAGTTAACAGAGCGAGGAGATAGATTTAGAAATTCTTCTAGGCCAATACACTTATACACATCTAGATGTGTATAAGAGACAGCGATTCACCCTCCGAGAACCCAAACTTTCAGCTTCGACGGAGCCGAAGAAGCTAGGGATGTGATCGGCGGTTTGCCCTAGAACTGGAGTTAACAAAGCGAGGAGATAGATTTAGAAATTCTTCCAGGTCAATACACGATCACGAATTTGGATGATCGGCTTTCGAGGAGTAATCTTCTAACAGAGAAATTTTCTGGCGCTTAGCAAGAAAAGAACATACACACAGCGAGAGAATTAGTTTAGCTTCGCAAGCCGACTTGCCTGAATTAAAAAAACAAAAAAAAAAAAAAGCTCCCAACGAAGAAGAAAAACTTCGGGGGCTCATACGACGACGTTTCGAATCTCTTATACGGGAAGAATATTTGGGTCGTCGGGTCATGTCGTGTTTCACGGGGTTAAAAAAAAAAAGGTTTAGAAACAAATAAAATTAGCAAGAAAAAAAAAAAGGTTTAGATAGAAAAATGTGTCTTTTCGATTGCTTCCAAAATGAAAAAAAAAAAAAAAAACTAAAAGATTCACCGAAACCATCTTTTTTTTGTCTTGCCAAATTCTCCCATACATAAACGTCCACTTTTGTTTCGTAGTTACCACTTACCAACAACAAGTAACTTCATTAATTTTAGCACTCTGCAAAAGCCAGCTAATAAAAAGATAAATAACTACCCAAAATCACCCTCTCAAACATGGGCATTGATATATTACTCTAAGACCAATTCATCTTGCTCATCGACACATGAGCGGAAAATCTCAAGACGGTTATCTCCAAGGCGTAGCAAGTAGGCAAGCTTCTTGTAGTCGGCCCATGTGAACGTCCGGTAAAGTGGCGGCTGATCTGCCGCCGTGATGATGGCCGAAAGAGGGCCTATCTTAGTGTGAACCGACGGACCAGCAAAGTACGCCGTCGATAGTCTGCTTGCATGTCCTGTAGTTACCGCTCTGTGTCGTACGCTTATGAATCTCCCGTTCGTCATCACCTGAAATTTTTAACCGCAAAAGGATTTAAAATATTAAATGTGAAAATCTTACATCTTAACAATCATGTTTGTTCGTGTATATGTAATATGTTACATATCATTTGTATAAGTTAAATAGTTGAACTTTTGCATTAATCCAACGGTAGTGGTTTTGGTGGTATTTGAACGGGATAAAACGTAAACTCGCAGCCTAAATTCGACTACCGTTCGAAATAAACATATTCTAGTTGGTTATGAACATCGGTCCGGATGTTTTATGTAGTGTGCTTATTCCTAACAAATTGCACACCCTGAAATTATCAGACTTCGTCTAAAATCATCCGAATTATTTAAATTTAGTTAATTTACTAAAGGATCGAATGTAACAACGATACATTATCTGGTGGCTTTGTAAAGAACTTCGAGATAATAAATAACAAAAAGATGTTCTAAAAATTAGTTCTCTTTTCTTGTGAACGATAGAATATATAGTTCAATATTATCAATCATATGGTTTATGAGTGTATTTTTTTGTCAACTAAGTTTATATATGTCTAAGATTGTAGGAGATTCTTAACATTCATACCCAAAAGAAAAAGGATTGTAGGAAAATTTAATACTCGAATCGTCGTATATTCAGCTTTTTAAAAGTAATTAACAAACTCACAACAATTAGTGAACTAACAAAAAAAAAATTGTGTATGTTGATAGAAGAACAAAAAAATTGGTGTAATGAAAATAGGATCTGACCTGCAGAAGATCGCCTACGTTTACGCAAAAGGCTGAAGGGTCAGGGGAGACAGGGACCCACCTTCCGTCAGGGAATGCCACTTGGAGGCCCCCTACTCCGTTGGATCTGAGAACTGTCAGGATCTGAGGGTCTGTGTGCTCCCCGAAGGCAACTCTCGGTATTGACACGGACATATCAGAGACCTTGGCTCCACTACGAATGTGACCAGACGATGGGTAGTGATTAAGCCTAAGAATAGAGTCGCTATCAACGGCTCTGATTAAGTTGCTGAAGGTCTGAGGTGGGACTCGTAGTCCTTCACCAGTCAGGTCTAAGATCTCACACGCTAACTGCTTAACTGCTTCTACGTAACATGTCACTGCCGAGCTGTCAAACCCACACGTCATACGTCACCGGTTGCTCAGTTTGGTACTAATCGAATTATAGAAAGGATCTAGTATATAAGAAAAATTAAAACCTTAATATATATATATATATATATATATATACGTTTACAATGGAACTAAATACGTAAGTGGGGGAAACAAAAAAAAGTAAATACGTAAGAGAGATCAATGAAATTTCGAAAGCATAACAGTTACATATATATATGAACAGTGATTCATTTTTTTAGTAAAACATTAAATACACACAACAATACAACATGCATGGACCGTGTCGTGTAAGTTCAAAAAAGCTACCCATTCCCTGGTCGAGTAGACAGACTGAGTAGGTGTACTTTTGATGTTTAATTTGCTGACTCGAAGTTAATGTTTGTTTTTCTTTTTGGTCAACGACGCCAAGTGAATGTTTTTTAGCATATGAATGTTAGACAACATATGTAAGAAAAAACCATCAAAATTAATTCGATAATAAACAAATATTGAAGTATAAATTGTTGATCGAATAATATGAAGTAAATAGAAATCACAGTTCACTTTCTTTTGGTTTAATAAATCCCAGTTCACTTGTTACTTGTAAGTCAATTATATTTTATTTAGCGTTTAGTTAGCTTTCGTTTTTTTTTTTTGGGCTAAAAGGTTTACTATAGCTTTCATTTTTTTATAACACTAAATTAAATATTGTGGTGTTTTAATTATGTGTTCTACACACTTTTTAATATGTACTTCTTCTTTTTTGTCAAACATGTACTTTTGTTTTATGATAACAACTTTAACATGTACACTCAGACTCGTGTACTTGACAAATTCATGCATGCATTAACCAAAATATATTTTTTTTAAACAAATACACGCATGTATGCGATTACGAATGCATATGTAAGATTAAGGTACTAGATCCCATATATATTAGTAAAGAAAAGAGCCATGTACATTAACTTATATTTTTAATTTTTTTGCTAAATCGTGTACATTAATTAACTTCAGCACGTATAAGAATGTTAAAATAGATATACAAAACCCATGTTTTATTTTGCATTTAGAATCTTAAAGTTAGATCAATACAATAGGCAATTATATGTATATATATATACTTAACATTAAAACAAACAAAAACGTATATGTATATATATATAACGTACCCGAGCTTCGTCGAATCGCCACCAAAGGAAAGCTGAGAAAGGAAGATGGGATTAGTCGGAAGAAGCAAATACTCGACCTCTCCAACATCACCCATGAGCCCAATGTCATTCAATCCATAACCAAAAGGTCGGTCTACAACCGGTCCGACTAATTTCTTCTCAAGAACCGGTTTAGCGAAGAAGTTTATGGACTCCTGCTCCATCCTGGAGATAATGTCCAGGTTAACGCCGTGGTTGACCACTTTGAAGAACCCAAGGGTCTCGCAAGCTTTGACTATCTGCATGGAGACTCGTGATCTCTCTAAGGACATGTCTATTACGGGTATGTCTTGATCTACGGCCAAGAGCTTCTGGGACTCCTTCACCATTTTTGGAGAGACAAAAAGAGAGAGGGCTAAGTTTAGAGAAAGAATATGAAACGAGTTGTGTTTGAGCGAGAGAGAGAGAGAGAGATGAGCGTAGACATGTGTGAATACATATATATATACACAACCATGCGGGATATATATATATATATATAGAGAGAGAGAGAGAGAGTGATTTGATGTGACCATATGAAATACTCTTCTCGTGAAACCCATATATGATTTTAGTGTGTGTGTGTGTGTGCACACGTAGATGTATCATTGTATCTTATCTCGGCATGTATACGTATATTTTAGTGCGTGTGTGTGTGTGTGTCTCTCCAAGTATATATACATATATCGGTGAAATTCTTTAACAAAAACAAAAATAGATATATCAGTGAAATCGAAGTCAAAGCAATCTTCTCCAAATCTCAAGTAAACAGATAATTTTCTGTTAAAATTTATTCGTTTTGCGTACCAAAAACTTTTAAAATAAATTATAATTATATAGTCAGTACCAGTAGCACCTAGCTAGAAACACATGTAAGCAAAGGAAAATTCATATTATAGGTTCTAAAAAATAATGAGAGACTTTTTCAACAAAAAAAAAATTATAATGAGAGACCGAGTATTATAGTTGTGAGCTTGGCAGGGTAATCGGCATATTTCAAGTATTCGGTTTAGGCGTGTGATTGATTTTATTGCCCAAATTTGGTTGTAATGAAAAGTTTGCAGATGCCAAAAAAATTCATAATCCTAAGTTTGGCCTAATTCATCATCTGAAACGATCTGAGTTTTGAAGCATGCTTTTGGTATTTTAATTTGGGTCGAATATTGCGAATACTATATAATATTTGGACCGGATGATTGGTATTTGTGTATTTAGGAATTAGGATCATCTACTCCAACCTAATGAGTGTTGATTCGTTCTATATACCTATTACGAATATTTGAATCGGAACGTGGGATGAATAACAAACCATGGATAGAAAATACTATATCCGCTTCGAAGTACCCAATCTTCATTGCAATCTCTTTAAGTTCATTATCTTATGGAAATTAAAATTACACTATGAGTTCTTGATAAAATGTCTTTAAGTTAATTTATAATATTTGAAATATACATGTCCATCAAGGGAAAGAAAGAGATCGATCAAAAGTCCCCTCCAACATAACTACATAAGTAGAATAGAAGATCCTTCATTAACAAACCACCTGACTTTAAATGCCTCTTCAAAGCTACGAATATGCTTGTAATAAGTTGGTTATCCAACAACTATGTAAAATTCAGAAAAAATGATATAAATCTTAACATTCATACAAACTAAAAAAAAGTTAGGAACTAGCAATTGATGATTATCTATATTAAATAGATTTTCTTATTTTATTTTTCAAACAATTAATGTCTATTCTTTTTATATACACTTGACTTAGGTCTCTCAATATGTTTGAGTGAGTTATATGATTTCATGATTTTTCTTTGTCACCAATTTGATTGGATGTTAGGCGGCCTAACTTTCAATTTTCATCAAACATTTCCAATTAATATCATATTTAAAATAAAGGTGATTGAGCTATATTGGGGAGATCGACTGTGACACTGTCAACAATCTGAAAAGAATTATGTAAATTTATTTTACTTTAAATTTTTTCTATGAGAATTTTTTCATGTAGGCAATATCAGAAAGTTTATCCTGGAAGAAATTAAAGGAGCCTATAAAACGGTAATTATCGAAATTTCCTCTTTACACTTAAACAGTTAAAGCACACATAAACGAAAACTGTTTATGATTTTCAGTTTTTGATCAATAAAATGTACTGGAATTTAACAAAATATTTAGCAATATAGTACTGAAAACGATTACAATCAGTAGAAGGAAAATTGGGCCTAGCTCGGTTTGTTACTGATCATGTATGGGCTATACCAAATTTGGGTCATTGAAACTTTTGATTAAACAGGCCGAGAAGCATGTTTCATCAAAAATATCATTTTATGGGCCATTTGTTTGTACTTCAGTCTTTATCTATTGGTGGTTGAGTTAGTTGTGTGAGTTTAATATATGAGAGACTTACATATTAAGTCACTTTAGAGAAACTCATAACAGAATAAGTCACTTTCCACTATTGAGTTACTTTATTTTTATTGTGTATACATGATTTACCTATTATACCCTTATTGAGAATTCTTGTTGTAAACCGTAAAATTACTGAAATTTTCTCGTCGGCGAGTTTAACGAACCGATGGCTGCGGTGGGGAACAGATATAAGGCCGTGTGATTGGCCAAATCGAGCAACCTTTGGTTCGATATTCTCCTTGATCGAACCAATCGAACCAAAGGTTGCAAATACCAAACTCATAAATTACGCTTTTCTTCTTGTGTGTTGTTTGACAATCTTCTTTCGTACAACTTCATGTCCACACTATCATGTCCACGACTTCATGTTGCTACTGTTATCTCCTCTTAAGCTTGAACATTAAGTTCTGGAAAGACTTAGAAAGCCAAATTCAGTTCTTTAAACAGATAGAAGAAACTTAGATTCTTACCATCAAGTGTCCCTAAAAGACCAAAGGATGGATGCATAAAAATGGATGACTAGTAATGGATGAAATGACTAATTTGTGTTTGCTACAAGAATGGATGCATACAAAATTAATCAATTTAGACGTAAGCATTGTTGAATAAGGACAAGGGACAATGGATGATCAAAGGGGGATGAATGAGTAGTGGTTGAAGCTATGGATGACATGTTATGGATGTTGCTTACAACTACTAAAGATGGATGATTGTCCATGGATGAGACAATCGTGTGGATGAGCAACGAAGAGTAGATACCTAAGTATGGATGCGTAAAAATTCGGAGGCGCTTAACGAACAAGCCGCGTGATCTGAGCTCCGTGCTAGCATAGTCCAGCATCATCTGGAAAGATTTGTTGTTTTGATTGATCTTTGGGTAGTAATTAGCTCTGAAGAGTAACGCGTTGATGCGAGTAAAGGCGGAAGGCACGACCTTTAGGAGATGAAACATGAACGATTCATAGTCGACGAGCTTTACGACGTTGTCGTCGATTTGGAGGATCGCTGATTGTTCTTCCTTCATCGAAGCTATTCTCGCGAGCCTCTCGAGTGTGTCTGGGTGGAAATCATTGCCTTCCATTATCGATTCCATGAGCTCGTCCCGTGTCATCCCTAAGGATTTGAACACGATCACTATGTTCTGAGAATTTCTCGGGTCGAGGATGAAGATCTGGGTCGGAGTTGTTGAGTTAGGTTTTCTGTTATCGCCGCCGTGATCTGGAGATTTCTTTCCGGTGGCAACGTAGCCGAAGAGCGCCTCCAATAGATCGCCATCAAACCTGGTGAGGAAACCAGTTGGAACAAAATTGGGAATTTTATTGATAAAATTCCTAAAATATCGAGATTGATTGATACATACCTGAATGATTTCTGTGTATTCTTATTAACACTTTCTTCACGGTGACGAGCCGTTTGTGATAAAGATCAGAAAAAAAAATAAGAGAAAAAATAGAAAAAAGATAATTTTGTCTTTTTCCTATGCGAAAGTGTCTTACTATTAGAAAATGTCTTATTTTGATATCACACTTTGGTAAAGTGTGTTTTTATGCAATATTCTCTTAATATATTTCATCATATAAGCATAATAGACACGCTCATCAACTTCAGACACGAAGAAGATGGGGGAAAACATATTTAAAGTAAATGTAACCATACATCATACATTATATGATTATAAAAAATGTATAAAGCATCACAATCAACTTAGTTTTATATCTTTATAATCAAATAATTAACGTTATTTACAAACAAAGTGGGAATCACATGAAAAGGGTTCGGAAAAAAAAAACACTAAAGCCAAATAAAGGGGGTAAAAGAAAAAATAATAATAATAAGAAGAAGAAGAAGAGAGAATTGATGAGTGAGCCATGTTAAGTTGTTACCCATTCTTAGTATAAAGTTTGAACATCTTGTCCCATCCTTCTTCTTCATGTCCCTTCCATTTATATATATACCCGTTTATGTATATGTATGTGTGTATGTATCTATAATGGTTGTTCAATGATCATCCTGATTCATAATTACAAAAGCTTTTAAACCATAAAATAAACACATATATCGATCCCCCTTATCTATAGGTATAGTATATAATCTCATCATCGATTATTGGATGAATTATTGACTGATTCCGTAGGAACTTCGATTCATATATTTAGTCCCCAAACAAAAAAAGCTTCGATTCATATTAAAAGCGAAGAGATGATTCGTTGGTCGTAGTTAAGTAGAATCAAGGGATAAGATAATGTATATACGTAGGATTAGGGTTTTGACGAAGTTAAATCATTGGGCTCGCTATATATATAGCATATGATTCGTTTAGTTTTAATTAGCGTCACGTAAGGAAATCGATTGAATCATATTTTTTACAAATTTTATTGCAATTTTTCGTTTAATTATATCCACTTCAATATTTGGTATATTAAAGTTAAACTCATGTTTGTAGTACATGCAAAATCAAAATTCCAAGAAAAAGTCATTTTATATCTACAAAAAATTCCAAGACTTTTTAATGCTATGTTTGGTACCGTTACGAATAAAAGAGGCAAACCCTTTTTTATTTTTAAAATTTCAATTGTCCACTTGCAGACACAATCATTTCGTGGTAGAACGTACCACCACCATAACATCAATTATATGAATATTATAAGAACCAAAATAAAAATGCCCAAATTATTTTTCTTTTCTGTAAAGGCTCTTTAAAAATAAAAATGAGAATTTGACATATAATAAAATTCTTTATTGTATTGAAATTATCTTCAAAGTCGAAGATGGCAATGATTAAAACCAAAAATTGGCATTGATATTGGGAATTGATTTTGACCAAAGACTTTTCGTATAATTAATCTCTCCACCGTCCCACTACCCTAACTAAAGGGGCCGCTGACAAAATAGTAGCCAACTAATTTAGATGAAGAGGAAACTTTTTTCTTTTCTTTTTTCCTAATATGTTGAGGAAATTTTTACTGGTTCTTTGGCTCGACTTTGGCTTCTCCTAGATTTTTTTTAGAAAAGCGTGGATGTGCTTCTTTACGGTGGAAAGGTTGTAATGCTTTGAATCTGCTGTTTATTTCTACAGTTTTCTTTCTGTCAACATAGATAGTCATCTCTATAATACATCTCTGTACTCATCTTGTATCACATTTGTATCATACTTTATATTTTTTTTAAATGTTTTAATATAATTTCAAATAGAAAAAAATGAAACTTTTACTCTTATAATTAAAACGGCCCCTTAATTATAGCCAACTAATTTTAGATGACACTCTTTAGATGAAGCCAAAATAGAAGTAATAGTTTACTCATGTATCAGCGCATAAATTGTTTGTCAACTTCCAATTTTTCCTTAAACAATTTAACAATTTTCCCTAGACATTTACATGTTTAACATATGGTTTTAGTCTTTTAGATTTACATCATGATAAATGACCTTTTTTCTGGTTATATCAAATATCATACATGTGTACGAACATTATAAGTAATCATCATATTTATTGAAATAAAACAGAATAAAACCGATGAATTTGACAATTTCTAATACTACTGTGGCGTAACTGATGTCTGCTCAACTTCCAGCAACTTCAGATAAATTATTTTGAAAACAAAAATACTACATGAAATATGCTAAATTGGATACTTGAAATAACGGCTGCGTAATTAAATAGATACACGTAATTAAAATTATTTGACAAAAATAGATATATACATATAAAAACACAACGTCGCTCTCATGAAACACTAATTAACATTATTATTGTTTACTGATTGAGTAGATGTAATTAATATAATATTAATATGGTTGTATATCTATCTACGTATATTACAGACAAACAATTTTAAAAATAAACACAACCCTAACTCAAAAGAATTGAGAAGAATCTACACGTAAACGGATTTATCTTTTCATAAAAAAATTAAAAACTCGTAAACGGATAAGTCATCTCTCCCTAACCCTAACTCTCTAATACTCCCTAAGAAGAAGAAGAAAAAAAAAAACTCTAGTGACCGAGTAAATAAAGACATGGTGAATAGGTTCGGCAAATGCAGCCATCATGTGACCCTTATCTAATGTCCGCCCGTGTTGTTATATCTCTCCATATATATAAGCCCAACTTTTTATAAAAAAATGTCCAAGAAGAAACGTCCATTTTTGTTTTAATCAAATCATATTATATGATAAAATTGTAAAATACAAAAAGAAATTCTTGAATTCGATATATTTTTTAATGGAAAATAAACTATTTATATAAATATTACAATTGCAGATTTTATAATTCAAATCTGGAATCTGAAACTGATATCTCAAATCATCTATAAATCAATTGTACGTACATATATTAGATCTACAGGGTATTTGACTTGATATAAAAGTTACCAACAAATCAACTGTAAATTTTGTTATTTGAAAACGAGATATAAATGTACAAAATATATATGAGACTGATCATAAGTCCTCACATGATATGTATTTATGAGGTATGGCAAAAAGATAAAAGAAAACGATAAGCAACATTTATTCTCGTAAGCAACACAAAAGGGTGGCTCAGCTTTTCCTCTCTTCTCAATAAAACTTACCCCTTTCTCTCTATTTGACCATCAAACTAATAATTATGAGTGAATCCTTTTGCCATTAAGAAAATGTAAAAAAGTTAAAATAACAGAACCAAATCTGCACACGTCAAAAATGTTTTATGGAATTTGTTATTTGCTGCCGTTTTGGCCAAGAATTTGTGGCCTAGTAAATTCTTCGACCATAAAATGACGGTGTTTATTGGTTTAATTACATTTTTAAAAAAAATGTTAACTTGTCGTTATTGTTTTAATATTATATTGATAAAATTGTCTACTGATAAATGCATATAATATGAATCTTAGGAGAGAAGACAATAGCATAATCTAACAACTAGGTTAACCGGTAAGTAGAAGACATTAAATTATCTATCAAACCTTACAGTTAAGTTGTGAGCTGCATGTTTAGAAACATACTCGTTTCTACAAACTTTTGTTGTTATTTATTGGTCAATCTCTGTGAACGACCTAAAAACCGAGAAATTATCGCCTTTCGGAATACAAAACTTCCGGTATCTTACCCATCCGTCAACCGGTTTAACCATGCACCATTAGAAAATATTATTTGTAAAAAGTAAAAACACAACTAAATACTAAGTTTAAGGATTGGTAAAAATATTACAGAAGGTGAGAAACATAGTCACGAGTGAGAGAGAAAAGAAGAAAGAGAGAAATGGGCAATAAATGATTCTGAGGGAATATTTAATAAGAGAGTTCTCTCTGTTTTGGCTTTGGCGTTTGGGGGTCAGTCAGACCCAAACAAACACAACACATACAACAAAAGTAAATTCCTGTCCAAAGCCTCAAAAGAGAGAGTAAAGGCATAATTCTTTTTGCCCGTTTCCTTATTCATTGCCTTTTGCCAGTCCCCTTGATAGCGAGACTTTTTCACCTCCTTTAATTTTATTTCAACAATATAACCAACACCAACAAATTAAAGTTAAACAAGAATAAAAGTTAAGTTCTTTTATTTGAAATTTATATCAACCATACATCAATGACGAATAAAAAGATGTAAGGATTAGCTCAGGAGGGATAGACAAGGTAGGAGAAGATGACACGGACGAACTAAAGATAGATGTATATACAATTTCTAGACAGAAAAAACATAAAAAAAAAATTTGTAAAACAATAGAAGACGGAGACACTTAAAAAAATATGAGGTCTTACAAGGTCAAGAAAAGGCCTTACAAGGTCAAGAAAATAGAATAATTCAATGGGACAAATGAAATTTAGAAGAAAAAAAAAATTTAAAAGAAGATAATAAGCTCAGGTAGGATAACACCGGAGTATCAATGGAAATGAATATTGGGAGAGAAACTTAATGTCTCAGCACAATAAACACAATAATCTCGATGCATCATGATGGTTATGTTTTCGTTATTGCCTGCGGACACACAAACAAAAAAGAACTTATAACTCTTTACAATTGTAAAATGTATATTATGTTATTCCAAATAGCTACAGAAGTCCAGACCATTTATACCAACCCAATGGCATACATATAAATACTTCTGATACATATGTGCATATTAATACTTCTGATACATATGTGCCAAAAAACGTATGAAGATAACTAAGAACACTCCTCTTCGTAAATCGAAAGAAGCGAAAGTGTGTGGATAAATATATATGTCGATATGCATGTATACATATATATATATATATATAACGACTACGTATACGGCTACACTACATATATAGAGATACCCACATGTATATGTAGGATATGTGATTCTGTATTTATATATATCTTTGATTATCTGTTGTACATCATTAAGATATGCATGTATAACATAAATAATAACTATGTATACGCCTACACTACATATATATAGATACCCACATATATGTATTATATGATTCAGTATTTATATATATCCTTTTTTATCTGTTGTACATCATTAAGATATCATGCTCTAATTTACAATACTTATATGATATATCATCACACATACACATACATATATTATATGTATATACCTTGAAGAAACTCCTGTCTCGTTTTTTTCATCCATGAGAGCTCTTCTCTCTCTTCCATTTGAGAGAGATAAGTAGAAAGAAAGAGAGAGAGAGAGAGATAAGTAGAAACAGAGAGAGAGAGAGAGAGAGAGAGAGAAACGGTGGGATGTTTTTGAAGCTGTCTCTTATACACATCTAGATGTGTATAAGAGACAGGAGAGAGAGAGAGAGATAAGTAGAAACAGAGAGAGAGAGAGAGAGAGAGAGAGAAACGGTGGGATGATGAAGAAGAAGGTATCAAGTGAAGGAGTGATTTTAAGGCGAAGTAATAAAAATAAATAAAAGATAATAATAGATAAATAACCTTTGCACACCAAAAAGAAGAAGATAATAAACTTCATGGGCCGGGGCCCAATTGGACCTTTGCGAGGGATCGTGGCGTTGTCTGTCATTGCTCGAAACGAGCTTATTTAGGTGAGCTTGATGACGTCATCGTTACGATATTCATAGACCAACCTGCCCGAACACCAGACCCTTCTGCCCGTAGGTGGTCCTCTTCACTTCTGGGTTAGCAGTTTCTTTGGTCCTAAGCGAAACAAAAGTCAACAGGTCAAATAAAAACTCGAAACTGTGTCTCATTTTACATTTCTTTTCTTTGTCAACAGTTTCTCCTTTTTCTTTTAATTGATTTTCCTTTATCAAATGTATTTTTCATAGAACTTACTGTATATTTTAATTTACATGATCGATTAATCGTAACATTTTTTTATAAAATCTAGCTGGACTAGGCTTCCTAGCTAAACATAATTATTCACTAATTGGTGAAGAGACTGAGTTTGAGCAAATTAAGAGATCTTGGTAAGTGGAATTCCTCAATTCTAGGGAAAACCACTAAAGTTCAAATTTCAAAATAAATCATGTTTACATAAAATAAATATTCTTCAAAAACAAAATTATACTATATGTGTTTTGGTTTTTATTTTTCAAGTTTGTAAATTTCTTAGAATTAATATACTCTTTCTATTTAACAAAAAAAATATTATTTTAGAGTTTTTCACATATATTAAAAAAATCTATTAACAACTTTTTTTTATTAATACATTAAATATATTTATTTCTCTAATTAATATACTAAAATAATAAAGTTAAAACTGGATTTTTATTTATAATTTTGTATTAAAAAATATAAAACGACAATCTTTATAAAATAAAAACAAAACTTTAAAATGACGTTATTTGTGAAATGGAGAATGTAAAAATTCTACTATTGTTTTTTTTCTTCTTATTCAAAAGATTATTCATTTTCTTAAAAATGAAAGTAAGCCAAGGAAGATCGAATTCGTTTTAAAAGAGTTAATATATTTCATTAAGTAATCAAAGTTCTGAGATTTGTGGGGAATAGAAACTTTGTGGGCGTGCGGGAGAATCACAGTCTCCTAAGACATAAAATGGTCAAAACAATGCAATAAATAGTAATACTTATTAATTCTTACTCATAAGTTATAACTATCAATAACATACTATATATCAATTGATGACGCCAAAAGAATCCCTTGACCTGCGTTCCCAAATTAATTAATATTTCGCTTAATTAGTTTAATACTTTATACACGAATTGGTTTTTTTATGGGCTTCACTCTTCAGGTAAAAGACATTTTAATTGCCATCTTTCAAGAAAAAAAAACCATTTTTAGGTAAATACAAAACTAGGACAAGGCTCTTAATTTCTCAAAAGGGGACCCCAACAATTATGACGAGTAAGAATGATAGTAATGATTTTTGTTTCGTTTTTTTTTTTGTTGCCCATATCAATCCGTCCGTTCCTCTTCTGTCCCTTCTCTTTGTACTATGTTTCAGAGATCTTTCATTTTATGCCCAACGTTTTCGTTAATTCTAGTTTTGGCCCCATAACATAACAATACCCTTTTTTTTAGAAGATAGATCTACGGAGGAAGACGCTAGGATTTACTGATTTAGTAGTAATTTTAGGTGGCCTATTATCAGCCCATTTTATGCTATCAGAGTTGGCCCATTTAGAAACTTCAGCGATTTTCGTATTTCAACAGTACCCTGAGGGATATGCTTAACATCCTTGTCCAACATAAGATATGCTCCATCCATTAAACGATATCCTTTTCAGATTTTTGATTTTTCTTCAATATCATACACTTTTCGTGGAGTGGAGATAACAAACCTCAGCACATTTCTTAACCTGATGTATTATGGTAACTTAATGCTTAAATCAAAGTATAAACATAGCCAAATAATTAATATATAGCTGCAAAATTTGATTGTTTTGTGAAGAAAGGGCATTGAAGTGGGTACTATACTATTGTTGTAAGAGGTTACCCTTGGAGACAATTAAACAAGTTTCTTCAATTGTTAGATAACGACGCTAGCAGTGTTCCAATGGAATGTCATGACTCATGTATAAAAAAATATTGAGACCGATGAATATTAATTATAATATATAAATAATTTTGGATATTTTTCTTGAGTAAATAAATATCCTGGATAATTTCTATTACACAAACAAAATATGAAAGTGTCGACATGGACCACATCAATATGCATTATGAACAAAAAGGTGAGCGTAGTTGTATATATATATATATATAGTTCACTAAAGCATGCGGCTAAGCCTCGTTGTGAAGTTGTAAGATGTGGAACCTCATTATTGACTTTGGTTCTTAGTTAGTGATTTAGATAGTGCCAATCACATGATAATTATTAGTGGAGCTAAACACTTGGCGAATCACGGCCATCTCAAACCTTTTAGAAAACCGATTTCAAAAAAGCATTAGTACTCGAACAAATACGAATTAGTTTTCTTTTCTTACAATCAAAATGAAATTTATAAATCGATGTTTAGGGCTTTTCTAGTTGCAACTAATGAGTAACGGCTAATAGATATTCACTTAAAAGTATATATTCTCTAATTTCCAACAATATGAAATTGGAAACAACAGAGTACTATTTCTTTATTTATCTAACAAATAAAACATATTTTTAATATCAATATTACTTTTTGTAGTGTTTAAAGTATGGTTGAACTTGGCAATTATTAATTTAATTTGTAATAAAAATAAACTGAAAAAAACAAAATTCTAGACGACGACCTTCAATCATCTCTACTTGTGATACCACAAAATTAAAATGAGTTATTAATTAAACGATTGTTCACACAACTCAGAAGAGCATATTTAGCTTCCATTAATTACAATATTGACATAAAATAAAATAAGAAATGTAAAAACTTATCCTTAACATTTGTGGCCACATACTCTACTTTCCACAATCAACCAACATTCCCTATAAATCACCATTCACTATTTATATACACTCCAGGCTAGACAAAGGCAAACAAAAACTTGAGATGGATTTGAGTCCTCCGAGAAGAAAACTAAATTATCTGCTAACCATCTCATTATTATTGTTATCATTACGTCATCAAGATTATAACATTGAAGCACAGAGTTCAGACAAAGTAGTAAATCTTCCCGAACAACCATCGAATCCAGAGATATCTCACTTCTCAGGTTATGTGAGCGTGAATCAAGAAAATACACGATCACTCTTCTTCTGGTTCTTTGAAGCCTTGTCTGAAGATCCTTCAACAAGACCTCTCGTTCTCTGGCTCAATGGAGGTAAGTAATAATTACATCACTTATGTATATTATTCTCATTTATTTAATTTTCTTTATGTTTTATGTGTCTGTCGCGCAGGTCCAGGATGTTCATCTATTGGATATGGAGCAGCATCTGAACTAGGACCTTTTCGTGTTGTTGAAAATGGAACAAGCCTTAGTTTCAATCAATACACTTGGGTCCAAGGTTTTTTTTTCTTTTCTAACTATTTCTAGATATATTAGCCCCGCCTAAAAAAACTCTAGTAACGATTTTAAGTTTTAACAACCAAATATATAGTTAAGCAAATTCACGAAAACTTTTCGAAATTTTTTGCAGAAGCGAATATGTTGTTTTTAGAATCACCGGTCGGAGTAGGGTTTTCGTACACCAACTCATCTTCCGAGTTGGACAACCTCAACGACAGCTTCGTTGGTAAGTTAAGTCCACAAAAACTGAAGAAGGTGGTCAGATTTTCAGAAATTGTTATTAATTTGGAAAAACATACTCTAAACTAAAAAAAAATTAATTGCAATAAATAAAGAGATGTGAAAATGTTTTGCAACAGCGGAAGATGCATACAACTTCATGCTTGCTTGGTTTGCAAGGTACCCCCAATATAAGTCTCGTGATTTCTTCATCGCTGGTGAAAGCTATGCTGGTGAGCTTGATTAATTACTCTCTTTTTTTTTTTCTTCTAGTCGCAATATCTGGATTTAGAATATCAACTAATTAAGCAAAAAAAAAGCTGTAGGATTAAACAAGAACAAATCTGAAGCATGATGAAAATAAAATGGAGTTTATGTAATTATTTAGGAAATTGTCAATTAAATATAATATGGTATGGGTTTACATATTACAGGTCACTACGCACCTCAGCTAGCGGAGCTTATATACGATCGAAACAAAGTTAAACCAAAGGACTCCTTCATTAATCTCAAAGGCTTCATTGTACGTATTATTATATTTGCGAGTGCGACTATATATTAACTACGTGCACGAGGAAAGTGTAGCGTTGATCCAATCCGACCGATCTCTTGTTTTTGAAAACAAACTTTTAATCAACACATGCAATTTAATATTAGATCTAACAACGCAATTTCACAGTTTTTTTATCAGTGTTATAATTTTTTCTTATTACGTTTTTAAAATTTAGTTATGATATCCTTAATTTCATTTTAATGATGTTTTTATTTATATATATTATTTATATACATAATTAACTTTTAAATCAAGTTTAATCAGCAAGTTTCTATATGTGCTACAAACTTCGCATTTTCGTTGTGTTTAAACAAAGCTATTATAAAATTAATTTAACCTCTTTATTTTGTCAACTTTTTTTAATGCTAAAAGCCTAAAACTATTATAATTTTTTTTTTTGGGGTCAACTCAACTTAGGTAGGAAATCCATTAACGGATGACGAGTACGATAACAAAGGGATTCTAGAATACGCATGGAGCCACGCAGTGATCTCCGACAATCTCTACGACACCGCAAAACGTAACTGCGACTTCAAGTCGTCGAATTGGTCGGAGCCCTGCAACGTCGCCATGAACACAATGTTCCAAAAATACAAAGAGATTGATATTTATAACATTTATGCTCCCAAGTGCACCACCAATAGCTCATCAGGAGCTTCCTTCTTAGGTGTCGGAGATTATAAGTCTCCGGCGGTCAAAGACTGGTTCAAGAGAGTGAGATGGTTTGAAGGTTACGATCCTTGTTACTCTGATTACGCTGAAAAATATTTCAATAGAGCCGATGTTCGAACGTCTCTTCATGCCACTACACGAGATGTATCAAGATGGAAAGTTTGCAAGTAAGTTTATAGTTATATAGGTCTCGATTTCCTTATTCTCCATATTAAAAAAAAGGTTGAAATGTTAAATTTTATTTGCTATTTTTTTCTTGACCAAATTTTATTTGTTATTTTTATTTATTTATTGCGATTACAGTGATTCGATATTGCAAACTTACCAATTCACGGTGTCCTCAATGTTGCCTACCTATAGTAAGCTCATCAAAGCTGGTCTCAAGATATGGGTTTATAGGTACTCTATATATATACACTTTATCATACTAGTTGGTGGGTTTACTACACGAGATTCATGAAGTAAACCCACCGAAGATTCTATGATAACTATAATTTATCCACCAAACTATTATATACGTACGTTTTTTGGATGCATGTATGGACTATTAAAAGTTTCTTAATGTCTGACAGTGGTGACGCCGACGGGAGAGTGCCGGTAATCGGGAGTCGGTATTGTGTTGAAGCTTTAGGTCTTGCCGTCAAATCTGAGTGGCGTTCTTGGTTCCACAACCATCAGGTTAGGCGTTTGTTATGAAAATCTATGCAGTGTATGATCTTTTTAGCCAAACAACAAGTTTACATTGGTGCAACTAAATGTTATTCCGCGCTATCGAAATATACTTTTCATTTCTCGCATCGTAGATTCTACATTTGTTTTAGCTATTTATTTATCCAAAATATTGTTGTGAAGGTGGGAGGGAGAATAACGGAGTACGACGGAGGGTTAACGTTTGTAACGGTGAGAGGAGCTGGACATTTGGTTCCACTCAATAAACCGGAAGAATCTCTCGCGCTTTTCCGTTCCTTTCTTAACGGTCAAAAACTTCCGTCACGCCCTTAGATATATATCATCATATCATTATAATCTCTCTTTTTTTACATATTATTAAATAACGCATGCATAAATAAAAGTTCCTTCCACCACATAAAACATATTATCATGTTACTGTTATATTTCTACTATCCAACCATATTATAATAATAAATGATAATGATTTTGGACAAGTATATCAAACGGAATTATTTTTTTACTGAGTTTTTGGTTTTGTGCAAGTTTGAGAGGATAAAAATATGATTATAACTATGATAGGAGTTATAGCAGAAAAAGTCAAGCCGTGAAGAGATCGAACCCACAAGGTTAATAGACAAAGCAAAAAAAAAAATATTTGTACTAAAGTTTTTGGGCCGATAAAAAGATATGGTGAATCCAATTTGCAGCACAGTGGTCGTTACTCTCAAACCCCACTTTCCTTCATACGAAGTTTCTCTTTACGAAGCTTGGCTTGGAAAAGCATTTCATTGCCCCATTTCCTGTATGAGCATAATTTATACCGTATCACACACTATCTACTATTTTATACTTAATTTTATACTAGAACTATATATATCATGGAAGAAGAATACTTACAAATTTGTTTCATAAATCTTTTCTCCCGCTGCAGCTTCAGCAGAGACAGAGTAGTCTATTCCCAGAAGTCGCTTCTCCTTCAGCTCTTGAGCTTGATAGTGCATTTTTTTACCTCATTTGCGGGAAAAAGAATGTGACAACATGTGTGTGTGAATTACCAAGCTCAGCTGTCGAAAGAGAATGAGAAGAGAAGCTGAAGGGAAGTGACCACTCTGAAACTGTTGAAGCTGAAAATCCGTAAGTTTTATTTTCCCTATATCTGAGTCGTTTCTTGGATTTTTCGGATATCGGATTTTTTGGATATAGAAAGTTATTCATGTATTTTTCTTTTTTTGATTTGGATTCTTGTTCGGTTTCATCTAGGTTCATGTCGGTTCGAGATACCAAAATTATCCGAAATTTTTATGAAATGCTTAAAAAAATCAAATATTTCAGTATTTCGCTTATTTAGTTAAAATTTTGAAAATAATAGTTAATTTTAATAAATATAACTAAATATTTTTGGATATTTTAATTATTTTATTTATTTCGGTTTAAACATACCTGATTTCGATTTATAATTATAATTTTGGATATTTTGATTATTTTAAATCTAAATATAACTAATATTTTTAGATATGCAGTTGTATTTTGGATATTAAGAATACATTAGAATTAGCATTAATGTTTAATATAGTTATCCAAAATTTGTGAAAACTATAATAAAAATATATTTTATTTTCAATTTTCCCGGTAAAGTTCACAAAACTATATATATTTTTCCAGTATTTATAAGAGAGTTCTCTGATTAGGCTTGGGCCTTTGGGGTGAGTCAGCCACTCAGACCCAAACAAACACAACAATACAACAAAAGTAAATTTCTTTCCCATATGCGAAAGTCCCAATCAGCTTTCATTTTTTTTAATATACTTTCCTTTTTCATACTTTTCCCTTTTGTTTACTAACAGTTAAACAAGAATTTTAATAGGGAGAATTAGAAGAAAAAAATAATAATTTTAACCAGGTTTTTTTTTAAAAGAAACTTGGTAAACTAATATTAATTCTTTTAGTAAACATTTTTGTTAATGTTAATCCTATTATATCTTGAATTATAAAATGTGTTTGGTAATTATCTTTGAAATTATCTCTATAATAAATTTTGACCAAACTACCAGTACACTTACACCTGATTAAATTGATCAACAACAAAAAGAAATTAAAATTTGAATTCCAGAAATAAATGAATATGAATCCAAACCTGAAAAAGCAAAACCCCATCCTTATAAATTATAATCATTCACCAAGTCGTGAGTGTTGGAGTTTGAATTGGTCGTTGGTCATGTTTCTGCAGTCAATCAAGTCCGAATCTTAAGGAGTCTATGTAGTGGAGTCGTGGATTGAGTCAGTTCGAGTAGTGGAGTCTGTTTCCTAAATTTTAGCTTGCTTCTGTTGTTTCATTTGTTTCCTGTAAGGCTATTTAAAGCCATTGTTGCTAAGTTAATGAAGTATCACTTTCAGCTAATTATTCTCACATGGTATCAGAGCTTGGCAACAAGTATCAACCGTTGTGAAAAAGTGATCGAGAGAGAAAGAATTGAAAAGAGAAAAGAGTGAGTTAAGAGAGAGAAAATAGAGAGAAAGAGAGATGTCAACATCTGAAAAATTTGTGCAACCAGCGATTCCGAGATTCGACGGCCACTATGACTTTTGGTCAATGACAATGGAGAATTTTCTGAGAAGCAGAGAATTGTGGAACTTGGTGGAAGAGGGTATTCCGACAGCGAGCGTTGGAAATACACCAGGCAGTGAAGCGCATAGAAGAGCGGTGGAAGAAGTCAAACTCAAAGATCTGAAGGTCAAGAATTTCCTGTTTCAGGCTATTGCCAGAGAAATCATCGAAACAATTCTTGACAAAAACACTTCAAAGTCGATTTGGGAATCGATGAGAAAAAAATACCACGGATCCACGAAGGTTAAGAGGGTACAGCTTCAGGCATTGAGAAAGGAGTTTGAGCTTCTTACCATGAAGGAAGGAGAAAAGGTCGATACTTTTCTGGGAAGGACATTGACGATAGTGAACAAGATGAAGAGTAATGGGGAGATCATGGAGCAGAGCACCATCGTGAGTAAGATACTCAGATCTTTGACCCCAAAATTCAATTACGTAGTTTGCTCAATTGAGGAGTCGAATGATTTGAGCACCATGAGCATTGATGAACTACACGGGAGTCTATTGGTTCATGAGGGGCGAATGTGGGGACAACAAGAAGAAGAACAAGTGATGAAAGTATCCTATGACGAGAGGCCAAGCAGAGGAAGAGACCGTGGAGGAGGCTTTAGGGGAGGTCATGGCAGAGGACGGGGAAGAGCCGTCACGAACAAGGCATTAATCGAGTGTTATAAGTGTCATAGTCTCGGACACTTCCAATACGAATGCCCAGAATGGGAGAGAAAGGCGAATTATGCAGAGTTGGAAGCTGATGAGGAGGTGCTACTAATGGCTCATGTAGAGCTGAATCAGACAAACAGAGAAGATGTGTGGTTCCTTGACTCGGGTTGCAGCAATCACATGACGGGGAACAAAGAGTGGTTTTGCGACTTGAAGGGAGCTCTCAGCAGAACCGTGAAGCTTGGGAACAACATGATGCTCTCAGTGGTGGAAAAAGGCAGCATAAGAGTACAAGTAAATGACATCACTCATGACATATCCGACGTTTACTATGTACCTGAACTTAGAAATAATCTTCTAAGTATGGGACAACTTCAAGAGAAGGGCCTAGCGATCCTAATACAAGATGGTCTCTGCAGAGTATTCCATCCCAGCAAAGGAGTGATCATGCAAACCAACATGAGTGGAAATCGGATGTTCTATCTCATGGCATCCAAAGCACCAAAAAGTCCCATGTGTCTACAAACTGAGGAGATAATGGAGAAAGAGACTCATATGTGGCACTGTCGATTTGGACATCTCAATCATGATGGGATAAAGATGTTGGCTCACAAGAACATGGTGGCTGGTCTCCCTGTGTTAAAGAGCACTACAGAAAAATGTCAGACTTGCATCATTGGGAAGCAGCATAGAAGCTCAATGCCAAAGAAAAGTCTATGGAGAGCGTCAAAACCGCTTCAACTCATACATTCAGACATTTGCGGTCCTATCACACCAGCATCGCACAGTGATAAGCGATACATTCTAAACTTTATTGATGATTTTTCTCGAAAAACTTGGATCTACTTCTTATCCGAAAAATCAGAAGCGTTTGCTGTGTTCAAGAACTTCAAAGTGGGTGTTGAGAAGGAAATAGGTGCAGTATTAGCTGGTTTGAGAACTGATCGAGGTGGAGAATTCAATTACACTGAATTTGGAGAGTTTTGCAAGGCTCAAGGCATTAATAGACAACTAACTACAGCCTACACGCCTCAACAAAATGGAGTAGCTGAGAGAAAGAATAGAACCATCATGAATGATGTAAGTTCCATGCTGAGTGAGAGACAAGTCCCAAAGAAGTTTTGATCAGAAGCTGCTAGATGGAGTGTACACATTCAAAACCGCAGTCCAACTGCAGCCCTTGAAGACACAACACCAGAGGAAGCATGGAGCGGAACTAAGCCGACCGTAGCTTATTTTCGCGTTTTTGGATGTGTTGCACATGTACATGTACCAGACCAGAGGCGAAGCAAGTTGGATGATAAAAGTAAGAGGTGTATCTTGCTGGAAGTTAGTGATGAATCAAAGGCCTGGAGGTTGTATGATCCGCAGACCAAGAAGATTGTGGTCAGTAAAGATGTCATCTTTGAGGAAGGAAAAAGTTGGAACTGGGAAAGATCTAAAGAGGAGATTAAAAACGACACTCTGAACTGTGAAGATGAAACAGACCACGAAGAAGAAGAAGAAGAAAGTGCAGACATCGGCTCTGAAGCAAGAGTGAATAATCTAGCTGATTCACCCTTGTCTAGGGGAGAAACCAACAGCTCAACTGCGGTGGCAACTGCTGAAGCAAGTATGCAACAAACGGTTCGGACTAGCATGCGCCAGAGATATCCACCAACTTACCTGGCAGATTATGAGGTTGGAGAAAATGCATATGAGGAAGAAGGAGAAGATCAAGAAGCGCTAATGATGATGCTGATGGTCGCAGAAAATGATCCAACTCGATTTGAGGATGCAAACAAACAGAAAGTTTGGAGAGAAGCAATGATGAGGGAGATAGAATAGATTGAAAAAAATCAAACGTGGGAACTCACAGTGTTACCTGAAGGCGTGAAACCCATTGGAGTCAAATGGGTTTACAAAACCAAGCTCAAAGAAGATGGAGAGGTGGAGAAATATAAAGCCAGGTTAGTAGCTAAGGGATATGCACAAAATTATGGTGTTGACTACACAGAGGTTTTTGCTCCAGTGGCTAGGTTGGATACGGTACGAACAATCTTGGCAGTAGCAGCTCAGTCAGGTTGGGAAGTGTTCCAGCTTGAAGTTAAGAGTGACTTCCTACACGGTGAACTCAAAGAAGAAGTATATGTCAATCAGCCTGAAGGATTCATCAAAAGGGGAGAAGAAAAGAAAGTCTATAAGTTAAGAAAGGCTATGTATGGTCTCAAACAGGAGCCACGTGCCTGATAAAACAGAATTGAAGCATACTTTATGAAAGAGAACTTTGAAAGATGCCCAAGTGAACACACGCTATTCACCAAATCAACAAAAGGTAACTTTCTAATTGTCAGCCTTTACGTTGATGACTTGATCTTTACGGGAAATGATAGAAGTTTCTGTGAAGAATTCAAGAATTCTATGATGCTTGAGTTTGAAATGTCTGACTTGGGAAAGATGAAGCACTTCCTTGGAGTGGAAGTGAAACAAACTCAAGATGGGATCTTTATATGTCAGAGAAGATATGCGAGAGAAGTTCTGGCACGTTTTGGAATGGCGGAGAGTAATCCGGTGAAGAACCCGATTGTGCCAGGAACAAAGCTTCATAAGGATCAAGGTGGTGATCGGGTTGATGATACTCTGTTCAAGCAGCTGGTTGGCAGTCTCATGTACCTTACGGTAACACGACCAGATTTAATGTTTGGAGTTTGTCTGATAAGCAGATTCATGGCAAGCCCGAGAGCCTCTCATTGGCTTGCAGCAAAAAGGATTTTAAGGTACCTGCAAGGGACTACAGAACTGGGAGTGTTCTACAAGAGAGGAGGCGATAACATAAAGCTGGTGGGATATACTGACAGTGACTATGCAGGTGATCTAGATGACCGGAAGAGTACCTCGGGATTTGTCTTTATGATGGCTTCGGGAGCCGTATCTTGGGGATCAAAGAAGCAGCATGTGGTTGCACTTTCCACTACCGAAGCAGAGTACATAGCCGCAGCGGCATGTGTATGTCAGTGTGTTTGGCTCAGGAGAGTGCTCGAAAAGCTTGGGTTTGCAGAGAATGCAGAGACGGTGATTAGGTGTGAAAATAGCTCTACAATCCAACTGTCTAAGCATCCAGTCTTCCATGGCAAAAGCAAACACATTGACGTGAGGTTTCACTACTTGAGAGAGCTGGTAAACGATGGAGTTGTTAAGCTTTGCCACTGTCCGACAGAAGATCAAGTTGCAAACATTTTCACTAAGCCGTTGAAGTTGGAACAGTTTCTGAAGCTTCGCAGGATGCTTGGAGTGGTTGATGTGTCTGAAGTAAGCTGAATTCAAGTGAATTAGCTTAAGAAAGGGTATGTTGGAGTTTGAATTGGTCGTTAGTCATGTTTCTGCAGTCAATCAAGTTCGAATCTTAAGAAGTCTATGTAGTGGAGTCGTGGATTGAGTCAGTTCGAGTAGTGGAGTCTGTTTCCTAAATTTTAGCTTGCTTCTGTTGTTTCATTTGTTTCTTGTAAGGCTATTTAAAGCCATTGTTGCTAAATTAATGAAGTATCACTTTCAGCTAATTATTCTCACAGTGAGACCATATTTTAAGTATATTCATTCATAATTAACTAAAAAATGAAGCATTAGCTTCAACCTTCAAATTCATAGCTTTCTCTCATCCAACAAGGGTCAAACGATAACCCAGTGGCTTGATGTTACTCTGCCTACGTGAAGTTCCAATCTCACAACCATTCACTCTCGCTACGTACGAATCTAGTCGAGCAAAGAGACTCACCGGTTCAAGAACCTTCCGGCGCAATGTTCACAAACATTAAAGTCTTTGTGTCACTGTCACCGCCTAAGTAAGGCAGACATTACAAATGAAACATATCTTCATCATTAGACTCAATTTAAGATACAAAGTCTTTTGAGAATCTGTGTTTTGTAAATTAGATATAGTACTTGGAGAAAGATAAGTGAGCTTCGAGTTTTGGAATAGTAGTACATGATCTTCTTTCTTTGCTAAGGCAATTTTATGATGATATAGCGTTTTGGAACAGCAGCGAGTTGAAATTATCTTAACACTTATATCGGGCGATTTTGGAAATGATAGATAACAGAGAGGGTCAAAGTGAAATTTTATTGGAAGATTTCTTATCCAAAACCCAAATTGTCTCTGCTCTTCCGCTAAAACCCTCCTTCATCGTCTCCTCCTCGTTCCTCGTGCTTTCTCCAATGGAGTCACTCCTGCACGCGTCTTCGTCGCTGGTGTCTCTCAGGCCCAGAACAGACGGCCGAGATTCGTTCATCAACCCGCCGCGCGTGTGTCTCAGTCCTAGTTTCGGCCGCAGAGGATCTAAATATCTTCCTTTGGTCGCGGCGGCGAAGAAGAAGAAAAGCAAGAAAGACGACAATCACAGCTTTTCCGCTAGACCTGACGAGGCCACTGGTCCATTTCCTGAATCCATTATTCTTAAAGAGGTTCTACTTTCTGCTGATTTCGATTTTGTGGACATTTTGTTATCCCCCAGTTTGTAGAAATCTTAAGATTGAATTATAATATTCTCTCAGAGAGGTTTTTCACCTTTAGACTTTCTCTGGGTTGTTCCAATTTCTCTCAGTTAGCTTATGAGAACGAAGATAGCAATGATTATTGAAATTCTGCATTTCTGGTTCAACCTTGATGCTGAAGTTGTGTAATTGTTTGTTTTTTATGGATTGGATTTGCAGAAGAAGATCGATGAAGAAGGTGACCTTCTTCCTGAGTTTGCTGATGCTGAAGAAAGTAAGTGGTTGTGTTTCAAACTAATATATCTGCCCGTGTTGGTTTCAGTTACCAAAATGATTTGGTCGTTGAAATTGTCTCTCTTTTTTCTCTCTCTCTAATTTGCACAGAGGAGCTATATGAGTTTCTGGATCTTCAGCTTCAGAGTGACTTGAATGAGGAAAGGAGTAAGTTCATCTTCCTTGAACCGTTTTAATTTTNTCTCTCTAATTTGCACAGAGGAGCTATATGAGTTTCTGGATCTTCAGCTTCAGAGTGACTTGAATGAGGAAAGGAGTAAGTTCATCTTCCTTGAACCGTTTTAATTTTACTCTTGATGATTCAACCTGGTAAATGTGCTTACGCGTTATCTGGAATCTGGGGACTCTTCTCATTAGCTAGCCATTACCTTTGTTCCTGCTAAACATATGGTGATTTATGTGAAATCTCAACTTTCTTATGTAGATGTGGAGGGTGATAATGTAAGTAGACGATATGGAAATTTGAACACTAGTAGTAGGAGAGGAAATATGCAAATACGTTACTAGTTCGTAGTGAGATAGCGAGAAAGCCATGGATTATGTGATCAGTTTGATATCACTCCATCTGGTGATTTATATAACCCTATGTTTGTGCAGTGAGGCACTATGAGGTGGTTTACTTGATTCATGAAAAACATGCTGAGGAAGTCGAAAGCATCAATGAGAAAGTGCAAGGTGAAGTTTTTTTCATTCCTTTCTCATGTAACTTTGTTCCTATATATACCCACTAGATGTCATGTAGGACTAATGAATAGAAATCCGAATCCAATCTATATCGTTTACTTTAGTTATGGCGGTAATTGTGTTTGTTTGATATTCAGAATTCCTGAAGGAGAAGAAGGGGAAAGTTTGGAGGTTTAGTGACTGGGGAATGCGTAGGCTGGCATATAAGATACAGAAAGCTGAGAATGCACACTATATACTGATGAACTTTGAGATGGAAGCGAAATACTTAAACGAATTCAAGGGATTGTTGGATGGTGATGAAAGGGTGATTAGGCATCTCGTGATGAAACGTGATGAGGCCATTACAGAAGACTGCCCTCCACCTCCAGAGTTTCACTCTGTCCGGGCAAGTATGAACGACGATGACTTTAGCGATGATGAAGAGGAAGAGTTTGATGGAGAGGAAGATGCTGATAATGTAGAGTATGAAGTAGATGATGATGGTAATGTCGTTATGGTGTTGTATGAAGATGAAGAAGAAGAAGAAGAAGAAGAAGAAGGGGCTGATGAACTGGAACAAGGACAGGACCAGTCAAATAACACCAGTAGAGAAAACCGGCGAACAGTTAACGTAGGAGGTTAGAGCTGTTTGTAGAATTTTGGGTCATGTTTTGGATCATAAAGGTCACTTTTACTCGTAACAGCATCGTTCAAGTACAAAAACAAGAAGAGATGAAAGGAACCTGGATCGTTAAATAGCATTTTTATATTAAAAATCATTGAACGCTTAAACTTGTTTGAAGCCGTCTCAGGGAACATAAAGAAACAACAATCCATAATAACTCGAAGCAACAGTACCACTAAATTAGAAACTAGATGAAACAACATCAAATGATTCAAATACTGTGAAAATTTGAATCAAGATCCGGTTTCATTCCCGGATTGAGATCAGCTTGAAGTTAAAACTAGCGTTTAGAAGGCCTAACGTCATCACCGGTAACAGCTCCTTGCTCACTGTGGTCCTTAGCAACCCTCTTCCTCTTGGGCAGAGGCGCAGATTTGCTAGCAGACAAGTTAACGTCCTCATCAACATCGTCTTCATCATCCTCTTCATCGAAATCTTCTTCCACGCCATTCTCCTCCGGGTTAAAATCACTTGCGTCCTCCTCGTCTTCACCCTCACCGACCGGCCTCACGAGATACTCTGTCCCAAGATCCTCCTGCACAGGTTAGAATGTAACATCATCAACCAAAACATGCTCTGTGAGTGATTTGCAGTTTCACTTTTAAGTAATGTAATTGGGGGAAACCAAACAGAGCAAAAATGGTTACTTTCAATGGGGTTTGAATTTTCTCATGTGAAGACTTTTAAGATTACAGAAATTCGCACTCAATAGAAAAATAAATAACTTTTCTTGTTCCCCTTTAAATAGCACTACTTTAGGTTTTACTTGAGCTTCGGCATTAACAGGAAACGTTTTACGGATTTTAGATGAACTGAAGCATGGCCACTGTTTGTCTTTTCATTTTCTTCATCGATTTACCCAGAGAACAAAAAGAAAGACTGAAAACCCTAATTTTGATTTGGGGAAAACGGAAAACCGATAAACCCAACTCGGGCCTTAACATAAAATTTTCCAGGACAGTTCATAGATTTCAAAAATGGTGTTAATTCGAATCAGATCTAGTCTGTCTTCGGTGAAAATCGAAGACTCATACGAAGATTAAGAGTGTAATTAGACCTAAAGATACGCAGAAAACACTAGATCTATAATCTGCTCTCAAGGATTATAGCTCAATTCAAATATATATAGACAAGCATATTTCACGGAAAACAAAAATGTCTATAGAAATAAAAGCCCAAGAGATTCTACCTCTTCTTCATCGTCCTCCTCGTCGTCATCATCATCATCATCATCATCATCTTCATCGTCATCGTCTTCTTCCCCACCGTCGAATTCGTCATCGTCGTCTCCGGTAACTTCTTCTCCTCCTTCGTTTGTTTCTTTCACTTCACTGTCGTCATCGCTCAGAACCTTGACAGTAGTTTCCTCCTTGAATTCCTTATCATCTTCAACAGGCGCCATCTCACTTTCAAAGAGAATTACGTTTCCAGAAGATTTTCTTAGAGAGAAGAAAGACGCCGCGGCAGAAAAAAGAGAGAGCAGAAGCTTCGAACCAGCTTTAGCAGTAGAACCCAATAAATTCAATCTCAGCCGTTCAATCTGAACTTTTACCAGGATTGATGAGATGGCACCACATCAAACGGTTCGTATGAGAGAACAAGGTGGTTTTGCTGAAGATGGTAAAGAAATATGAACCGATTCGATGAATAAAATAATTAAATAACTAAGATATCATTTTCTCCGAGGAGGCACACGTGCGAATAGTAAACGTTCACTTTGTTTGGGCCGTAAAATATAATTTTCCTTGGGATATACCAAATATAATAAGCCGGATGTGAGGCCCAATATAGCATATATCCTTTTTATTTACATATTTTGTCGTCAGCTGAACCAAATAACCTAATTACGGTATGGTTCGATTCGTTTTTTTTTTCCGGTTTTGCTCAACTTTATAAATCAAAGATTATTGTTGATAGTAAAGGAAACTAATAAATAGTAGTATATCTTATTCATAACTTTTTGTTTAAAATCTTATTAGTTTGTCATTCATACCCAACAAAAAAAAAATACATTATATTAATTTGCAATCAAATATTTGATAATGTCACCACTCATAGCGGCGATGTCATGGATGGCTTTGTTACGTTCGGTCAAGGGAGAACTTCCGGCAAATTGCGCCTCGCACTCATCCGACACCGACACAACACTTTTCATATCAGACATTGCCTGACGAAACTTCATAGATTTCAAATCAGCCAACGTTGCCGGTAAAAATTTATGAACTGCTGTGCCGTACGCCTTGATACAAGTATCGTACTTCGTGGAGTTTTGACGGGTTTTGATGTTGATCGACATGAGATATACTAACATCTCGTTCACTTTCTTTGACGTCGCTTCCACGGAGATCAACGCAAGCACTTTATATGAACAAACAAAGAAACAATATTTTTTTAAAAAGGCGAACAAACACTGTTTTATACATAATTAATCGTAATTAACAACAAGTCTTCCTTTAGGTTAATTTAAAAAATGGTTTACAGACGGAAAAAAAAACTAAACAGTGATCTCACCAGGGCCTCTTGCGGTCTTGCTTCTAGGATCAAGATTGAGAGTCGAGGTGCATAGACTTGGATAAACGTTTAGTTTGCAGAGCTGTTGTATGAGGTCTGGTTCCTCAGTCGACTGATTTCGTTGAGACAAGGCTATTTGGGCTTGGATACACACGACAAAAATAGAGAACAATTTCATGAAATTATTCATTTTTACTGCTGTTTTTGATATTGGGAGTCTTTTGAAAGCTAAGTGAGTGTTGTTATTTTAATCTGAAGGAGAGCTTTTTATAGGTTCAAAAGTTCTTTAGTCTTCACTCTTCAGATTGCATACAGATTTCAACTTTCAAGGCATTAACATAACCTTTTTCGTTGACCAGCAAAATCTGTATATTCAACAAGAAAGAATATATAGTAAGAAAATTGAATGTGTTTGACTAGCTAAACCGCCCAGATTGGTTCAGAATGGTTAGGTTTGGACCGCTTTCCAAATAAACCAAAAGCAAAACGCTACATGACCGGACCGGAGTAATTGCTCTAATCCAACTCAAAAATCACGGCCGCGAAATTAGAACCGAGACACAAAACCTAACAGTGTTCTTCGTTTCAGCTTCTGCTTCGAGGGATTATTTTACCTGGTTGTTAGACTCCGAAGTTTACTCATCTAATCTGCTTCTACTGATTCTATTCTCTTTCGGGGTTTCCCAGCACAAAGTTTCCTCCTTTGGGTAGATTTCTGTTTCGTTAAATTTCATATTTTGAATCAATTGTTTAGCTTATCGATGCAAAGGTTAAATCTTCTCTGTTTGTACCCCCCCCGTTTGCGTTGCGTTGTTCCCAATTCTCTCCTGATCTCCTCTTTTGTGGAAAATCTGTTAAATTTCATGTAGAATTTGTCTTCCCTCTGTTTTTAATTGAGAATTTTGTCTTTGTTTATTTACCTGCAGAGAAGATGAATCTCTTCAGCAGACTACCAGACGAGGTCCTTTGCCATATTCTGTCTTTCCTTACGACAAAAGAGGCTGCTTTGACATCGGTTCTCTCGACGAGGTGGCGCAACCTGCTTGCGTTTGTCCCTAATCTTGTTCTCGATGGCTCTGTGTTGCTGCATCGTGTAAAGGGTAAGCGAGAAAGTGACAGGATTCTCCAGAGCTTCATGGATTTTGTGGATAGAGTGTTGGCTTTGCAGGGTGATTCTCACATTAAGAAACTCTCCCTCAGGTGCAGATCTTGCATTGGTTCGGATCGTATGAATCGATGGATATGTAATGTGCTGCAGCGAGGTGTTTCGGACCTCGAGCTTTTCATCGGTGGTGACTGTTATGATGCTTTTCTGTCTCACGAGATGTTCGTCCGTAGGGCTCGGTGGTGGCCTGGAGCTAACTGCGTTGTCTCACCAATGCTTAAAACTCTAGTTGTTAGCCCGAGTTGGATTTTCTCGGATAAGCTTGAGACGCTCCTCCCGAATTTCCCCGCGCTTCAGGAACTAGACTTGAGTATGTTTCATTGGGGTGGTTCGGGTGAAACCGTGTCAAGTGCAACCCTCGAGAAGATGACTATCAATGCCAGCAGTTGTCTAGGCTTGCTGAATCCAAAGAGCATTTCTTTTGATACTCCAAGTCTGCTTTACCTTAGCTATTCTGATTTTGTTTCCGACGACTATCCAAAGCTTAACTTGGCAAATGTAGTTGAGGCTCGGCTCAACCTGATGGCACATGAATTTCAAATCAAGCTTATACGAAGGTTAAATTATGAAGGGTATGGTGAGGTTCAGCCATGTGGGAATGTGTGGAAGCTCATGAGTGCCTTAAGAAATGTTAAGAAACTTACCTTATCTTCTGATACTCTCGAGGTCAGTTGTTATTTTGTTCTCTCTCGTGTTAATATTTTTTTGTTAGCAAAGTAAAAGAAATCTGTCATCCTTGGTGTAAAAAGCTAAGTCTTTGAACTGATCATAATGCAGAATCAATGATCCTCTTATTGTGAATTTGCAACTAAGATCACAGCTTGGTTTTGTCTTGTGTCAGCTGCTTTCTCTACGCTGTGAATCAGTGCCGGTTTTAGACAACCTCAAATGGTTAAAAGTTGGGGGTGGAGTGAGACGAGGATGGCAAGCAATGCCGGTTCTCCTAAGGAACTGTCCACATTTAGAAACTCTTGTCCTTGAGGTATAATCAACACAACTCATTTGTCAAAACATACCAAATTAGACGTACAGAGAATCATTCTTTGAAATATCGTATTGTCTCTCCTTTCTGCTTTCAGGGTCTTATACACTATGTGACTGATAGATGTGGGGGTGTTTGTGATTGCATTTCTCGGGAGGACAGAGGTCGTTCGCTCATAACTTGTCCAGTGAAAAAGATAGAGATTAAAATGCTTAAAGGAACGAAGAGAGAGATGGAAATGATAAAGCATTTCTTGGAGTCTTTCCCTTGCTTGAAGGATATGGAGATATATCCCGAAGAGGATGATGATCTTTCTGACTCTGAAGTACCTAGAGATTTTGAACATGTTGTGCAGACGGTGAAACTCTACAACGAGTTATCGAGTTGTGATGTTCGCTTCCTGCACGTACAATGAGTCTACGAGGAACAAAACTCGGCAGGGTTTTGCCAAAATTGCACTCCTTTGGTTTATTGTTTTAGGAAAGACTAACAGAGTCAGTTTCTTGTTTGGATATCTAAATCAAATTAGAGGAGTTTGTGTATGAGACACACAGAATTTCTAATTTTGTTTACTGTTTATTGACCAAAACAGCTCAATTTTGGATAAGATTCATCATAAGCATAATTGAGAACACATATCTCGAGTTATTCTCAGCGTAATTGTTGTGTCATATCAATTTTGGATAAACATAAATTACAACTATGAATCAGAACTGCAAAACCACTAGAAAAAAAAGTATTGAAGCTTGAAGATTAGCTTGGGTTTGTTTATTTGACATTTCTTGTTTGAGTTTCAGAGTTTTTTTTTTTTGTTGCTAATTTGAGATTGAAGAAGAACCACAAGAACACGCGCGAAATCTCTGCCTTTACTTCTTTGATTTTGTCCTTTTATAATACATTTATTATAAACACGATCTTGTGGTTCTATCTATCTTGTAAATGGTAGTGTAGATTGAGTTTTTGAAATAAAAATATTTTTCATTGACTTGTTGAAATCAAATATTTTTTTGATTTTATAAAAACAGGAAAATAACACGTCTCATACTCATCAACTATGATCACGTGTGATGTGTATATCTTAAACAATTTATTATTTTGTAGAATCCCATTCATATTTTGGAGATATATTTTACGAACATTCGGTTGGAAACCTAATTAGCAAAATGGATTCAACCAAGAGAAGAAAAAACAAGGAGATAGCTGCGCATGAGGAGAAGCTTTCTCTTATACACATCTAGATGTGTATAAGAGACAGGATTTACCCAGAGAACAAAAAGAAAGACTGAAAACCCTAATTTTGATTTGGGGAAAACGGAAAACCGATAAACCCAACTCGGGCCTTAACATAAAATTTTCCAGGACAGTTCATAGACTGTCTCTTATACACATCTAGATGTGTATAAGAGACAGGTTCATAGATTTCAAAAATGGTGTTAATTCGAATCAGATCTAGTCTGTCTTCGGTGAAAATCGAAGACTCATACGAAGATTAAGAGTGTAATTAGACCTAAAGATACGCAGAAAACACTAGATCTATAATCTGACTCTCAAGNGCCAGGGAATAAAACGTTCTACGTTACGTTCTGCAAGTGTATCGTTGAATGGAACTTTGTATTGGGTTGCTTTTTATAACAAGACTGATCCCTTGTACCACCTAACTAAATTCGATTTTTCGAGGGAAGGATTCTACAAAATTTGTGATCTGCCATGTGGGAAGAACCACCGTCAAGATGCTCTTGTCCTTAGAGTCTTTGACGGAGATCGGTTTTCGTTGTTAAAGCAATGCCACATAACAAAGAAGATTGAGGTTTGGGTGACCAAGAACAAGATTAACGTCGGGGGTGGTGCTGATGTGGTTTGGATGAATTTCATGACTGTTTCAATTCCTAAATTTCCAGGTTTAGTAGATACCGGATCCTACTCTCAGCCAAGTTACTTCATCGACAATAAAAGGCTTGTCGTGTGTTCGTGCGATGAAACTGGCCTGGCTTGGATCTATGTTGTGGCGGAAAACAAGCTGATCAGCAAAGTCCATATAAATTCTGTGGTTGATCCTTGGCCTTTCCATTGCACTTATTTTCCCATCTTGGTCACGGTTCCTCGAGGTCAAGGAGATGAAGCAGGATTACAAGTTTGATTTTATAATGTGTGTTTTCTTGTTTGGTTGTTGAGGAAGCTTTATTTTGATTAGGATTTTGGTGTTTTTATTCACAAACCATCTTCTTTGTTGCAACTAGAGATTTTGCTCCTTTTTTCCTTTTTGTTTCTCCTCTTTTGGGAGAAACAATTTCTTTTGGATTTTCTTAGAGCAAACTGTAGTTTGAACGTTTAACGGGCTTAAGTTTTACTCTAGAAATATTTTTTTTGAATAATTTGCTAATTAGCTTTTCACCTGTGGTCCAGTAGTCATATATTTCAAAGTTTATAATTTAGGAAAACTAATTGTTTAAAAACTTAAATGACTAAAAAAATAGTTTTTGAGAAAAAAAACCAAAAATCATTCCAAAAACCACAAACATAAGTCATACTTTTTCAAAAAAAAAGAATTTTATGTTTTTAATTATCCTTATATTAGTAGCTTTTTTTGTCGGCCTCCTTAACTAGCTAAATCGGATATATTTCAATTGGAGAAATATTTTGCGAACATTCGGTTGAAACCCTAATTAGCAAAATAGATAATGGATTCAACCAAGAAAAGAAAAAACAAGGAGATAGCTGCGCATGAGGAGAAGCTTCCATGGGAGCTGATTGAAGAGATACTCTCTCGTGTCCCTCCTAAATCTCTTGTTCGCTTCAGAAACGTATCGAAACGATATATGGAACGCTCTCTTCGACGACAAGACGTTCATCAACAACCACAAGTCGACATTTCGATTCATCTTGATGACCGGATCCAAGATTTTTTCGGTAAGCATCGATCCCAAAATAGTGGTGCGTGAGTTAACCTTGGATATTCCCGGTTTAGGATCTCAAATACCTAACGACTTGGTTGATTGCGATGAGTTCTTGCTATGTCATCGGTTTGGAACCCGTGGTTCTGTGGTCGATCCTCGGCCTTTGCATTGCACTTATTTTCCCAGTTTGGTCTCGGCTCCTCGAGGTCAAGAGAAGTAGCAGAATTACAAGTTTAATTTTATTACGTTTAATTGGCTTCTTGTTTGGTTGTTGAGGAAGCTATAGTTGATTTGGATTTTGGTGCGTGTATTCTCAAACCATGTTATTTGTTGCAACTAGAAGAAACTTTACTCTTTTTTCCTTTATGTTTGCTTTTTTGGAAAATAAATTATTATGAACAATTTTAACGTACGGGCTCAGTCTAACTCTAGTGGTACTTCGATACGCGAAAGTAATATTCTTTCGAAGAATTTGTTAGCATTTACCTTGTTGTTGGATTTTAGTAAAGCTTCTGCGATAGTACTCCATACGGTTTTGTTTAAATCTTGCAACAATAGAGTTTTTTACATGTATCATGTCATGTGTTTCCAAAAGAGTATCGTTTTGGTTTCAATTTGAGATTAAACCAGCTTTAGCAATTGAACTCCCAAAAATTCAATCGTCGCCGTTCAATATGAACTTTTCTACTAGTATTGGGATGTCACCACATCGAACAGTTTATATGAGAGATTAACGTGGTTTTGATAAAATGGTAAAGAGTAAAGACCGTATCGCTGAATAAAATAAAATAAAAATAAGATATAGCGAAGGGGGCACAAGGTACGTGCAACGCGTGCGAGTAGAAAACGTTTAGCTCATTCTTTTTTATTGAATACCTTTATTTATTTTTTCCCCTTGAATTTTTGCAACAATCGCAAAGAAAAAAAAGGAAAATAGAAGAAAAAACAAATTATTATCTAGTTGACAAAAGTTTTGATGATGTCAGCAGTCATATCAGCGATGTCATGTGTGGCTTTGTTACGTCCGCTCAACGGCAACGGAGAATATCCGGCGAACTGGTCCTCACAAATACCCGGCACCGTCACAACGTTATTCATGTCAGACAGCGCCTGAGAATACTTCTTAGCCTTTAGATCCGCCAACACCGCCGGTAAAAACCTACGAATCGCCGCGCCGTACTCCTCAATGCAAGTTCCGTACATCTCGAACTCTTCACGGCGTCCGATGTCCTTAAAAACGGAGAGGAGATAGTCTAACGTCTCGTTCACTTTCTTTGTCGTCGCATCGATAGAGATCGACGCAAGCCCTTTTTATGGAAAATAAATTAAAATATATATGTTAGCTACGTACGTAACTTTGCAATACGTACGAGGGAATAGTGGATCTGTGGACAAACTTTACGTGAATCATGTCAAATATCATAATCATTTCGTCATTATCGTTTTTTTCACGAAATGTTAATCAGATTATTCTTTCACAAGATATTTAATATCTCACCTTGGAGATCTGAGGTTTTACTTCTAGGATCAAGATTGAGCGTAGAGACGCATAGGCTTTGATGACGGTTTCTTTTGCAGAGTTGCTGTATAAGACTAGGTCCCGGGGGAGACAGAATTGTTTGAGAGTCTTGAGACAATGTTATTTGGATTTGGATAAACAAGACAAAAATAGCGAATACTTTCATGAAATTATTCATTTTGTTATTTGATAGTGGGAGTAGTTCAGAGCTACAAAAAACAAGAACGTTAGTGAACAATTTCTGATTTTTAAGGTAGGCTTTTTATATAGCCAAAAGTTATTTGCGTTGTTGACCACATTAAAAAAAAATCTTTAGTTCTCATACTGCATACAGTATAGACATGGAAATTAAGCTGGATTGCAATTTTTATAAATGAAACTATGTGAAATTGAGGATTCCATACAATTTCATAAAATTGTTATTAGTTATGGAAAGAAAACGAAAAATTATTCTACTTATTCTATTCATTACACAGAAAAAAAACAAAATTTTTAATTTTTTTATTCCACTTCAAAAATGCTAAGAAATGAATAGAATTCTTTCTTTTATTTCATTCTATTTTTTATTTCATATAAATTTATTCTATTTACTTATTATATTCTAATTTGTTATTTCCAATTACAGCTTATGTTTTTAGAATATCAACCGTTTATAGTTGTTAAAATAGCTTGTATTTTAAAGATTCTTAACTAAAAACTTTAAACTATTATAGAAAATTATTGATTTATTGTTATTAAGTTTCCAAACAAATAAAAGTATATACCTAGACAGCCTTTGGGATCTCCACTGTTATCAAAAAATATAAAAAAAAAATATACAATCCATATAACCTCTTTCGGTCAAAGACGATTTTATAAGGCAATAATAACCTTTTGCGTTGACGAAGACCATGCATGAGTTATCTAGCTTTTATTGTCTTTCTTACTGTCATTGGATGCGTTTGACTAGATAAACATATGCTGACTAGGTCTAGATTTTTTTTTAGCAAGCTGACTAGGTCTAGATATATGTCCCTGATTAGCAAAAAGAACAAAAAAAACATTTGACTAGATGTCACAAAAAACACATATAATTATTATAATTTAATCAGATTTCATACATGTTACGTACTTACGTTGTTACACATATGACCAGAGCAATCGTAAATTAATCCTTTTATATTTACTCCGCATTTAGTTAGAGGCTAAGAATTCTAAACTATACAGGTCATTAGACCACCTCCAATGGGGTTCTATACTTAAGGTTCTAAACATTAAAAAATAAAAAGTAATCAAAGAGAGAAGAGATAGAAAGAGAAAGGTTCTCATTAGAGAATTTTAAGAACCTGGTTCTCATCTAAAAAATGATGTGTCAGCGTATAATTTGTTTAACTTTTTTGTTTTTAAATTTTTTTTTATTTTTTTTGTTATATTAATAAAAAAATTGTTTAGAAACCTAAAATGAGAGATTTATGGTTGGAGTTGCTCTTACGAGCTGACATGTCATGAATGTGCACTAAATTGGTTAAACAAATTGAAGCCAACAAAAAAAAAAAAAAACGTTTGAGCTTGTAACTAGTCATACGACTCACACATAAATAGACACGCCTATGAATAGTTTATACTACTATATACATCTTATCTTCCTATTAGTACTAATAGGAAATTAATTTTAAGAGAGAGATGAAAATGGTAAAGACGATGAGGATGATGATGATGGTTATGATGATTGGAGTTGCGATGGGAAATATTATAGATAAGACATGCAAACAGACACCTGACTACACTCTCTGTGTCTCTCTCCTCCGCTCCGATCCACGTAGCCCCTCCGCCGACATCGTCGGCCTCGCTCTCATCCTCGTCGACAAAATCAAGGTCTCTCTCACACTTACCTTAATCTCAATTTGAATATAAGACATTTTTTTTTTGAAGCATGGTGTTACTTTTGTAACAATTCAACGTTAAAGGCGATTTTGTCCAAAAAATATATATATAAAAAAACTTATGAGGTTAATATATGTAAATACTTCATTTTTTAAATGTAGGCGCTTGGGACTGAAACTCTCGGGCAGATCAACGTGGCATACAAAACTAAACCAATGCTGAAGCGGGCGTTGAATGAATGTAATCAGAGATACAAGACGATCGTAGACGTTGACATCAACACAGCCATTATAGCTATCAAAGGAAACCCTAAGTTCGCCGAGGGTGCAATTGTCGACGCCGGCGTGGAAGCCTCTGTCTGCGAAAGAGGGTTTCCCAAAGGCCAATCTCCATTAACCGGTTTAACCCAGAGAATGGACAAGATCTGTGATGTAACTAGAGCCATCGTCAGAATGTTACTCTGATACTAATATATAACTTAAAATAAATAAAGTTTTGTTATATATAGAACTAGAAGATATGGTACTACTACTACTTAAGTTGATAATGGTCATAATTTGCCGGTAAATTTTTTTTTTTGATAATGGTCGGCCCCGGCCTCTTTAAACCGGATGAATCGATTTAATTCAAGTTTTACATCTTTTCATATTTTTGTGTGCATTTTAGATTCATGTCTTGAATCTCTTAAAACGAACAAGGGGCATAAGCGAAGCGTCGAGAAATGTTGATTTTCATATACCAAAAGCGCCATACGAATTACGAAGTGTACAATTTGATACCCCTAGCTAAACAAATTATAATCACATTAACCAAGTGGTGGTAGTGGGGTGGTTCCCTTCTGGGGTGAGAGTCGGCCCTGCTGGTCTAGGCCAGGGATCGATTCCCCACAGAAGCGGAATTGCAACATTTAATCCATTTGGCCACCGGGGCATTCAAATGGTCTCTCCGGGCCTTCAGGATTCCCGCGGGACCCGCCGTTAGGCTGGCGTTCCGCACTACACAGGACCCGCATGACCTTCTAAATTAGTGTCCGGTTGGTGGTCTGTGCTTAGTCGGATCCAAAGGATCCGGATACCTGGGTTATCAAAAAAAAAAAAAATTATAATCACATTAATACTAGCTAATATCTAATATCTAATTTAAAATAAATAGATAAAGTACCATTAATTCAAGTTCGTACCCTTACTATATATACTAAACCGGTATTGGGCTGTGGAACTGAATGAACCGGTTATCGAACACGGGCAAAACTGGGCACGAAGTTTCTAGAACCGAATCACGGGATATACCAACATTCACGTGCCAGATATCGTTCTGACGAGAGAACAGAGCCCCACAATATTTAAAAAAAAAAAAAAATAGATTATGGTATTTTGAAATTATTTGGTCGACGTCGGGATATCGTGTGAACTCATGTATAATGGTATCTTTGTCGTATATGGACAGACTCATGTAGGACTCCCATTCATCACATAACTTATTCTTTCTCTTGTTCATGTGCCAACAACCACATATAACCAAAAAGATAAAAGTGTAACAAACAAAAACCAAAGAGCAGACACAGATCCATGTATTATAAAATTAGATAGTGAATATCAATAGCTACACTAATACTCCCTCCGTTTCACAAAGAGTGTCGTTTTAAGATTTAATTCTTGTTTCATAAAGAGTGTCGTTTTATATTTTCAATGCAAAATTTTAAAGAAAAATCCAGTTTTAATCCTATTGTTTTAATGTATTAATTAGAAAGAGAAAGCTGTTTAATAAATTTATAAGGGATAGAAGAGACTTTTTATCAAATTTCTTAATTTCTGTGAAAAGTGTCAAAATGACACTCTTTGTGAAACAGAGGGAATACTGTAAATGAAGTTAATAGTCTAAAATACGCAGAGCTGCTTATATTTTATCAAACCAGAATAAAATTAGCTGATCACGAAGCTTCGTCACGGGTGGAACTATAAGACCTTTTTTAGCCATTAATATAAGTTGACATCGATATGTAACAACGAAATTCATATGTGACGACGACACGTAAAAAAGCATCTCTCTCGGTGTTTAAAAGAAAAAGAAAAAAAAAACGCAATTGTTCCTAATTTGTATGCTTTTAGTAACATTTATTAACAAATAACAAAATTTAAATAGCAGCAACTATATATAAGTCTAGAAACAGAGCTAGCTAGTAGCACTCACACAAACACACAAGTCTTTGTTTATTTTATCGCGCATCAGTTTCTTCTCAATATCTCTGACGATGAAGAAAGCCTCCGCCGTCGCAACACCACCGGTTCTCTCCCTCTTTCTCCTCCTGATCCTGCCGTCGCTAGCTCAACCCTCCGACGACCTGATCGACCAAATCTGCAAAGCGACGCCGTTCTGCGACCTCTGCGAGGCCTCTCTCCGTCCTCTCATTCCCTCACCTTCCGATCCCAAATCCTTAGCCTCCGCAATGGCCACCGTCGTGCTCGGAAACATGACCGATACCTTAGGATACATCCAATCGCTGATAAAACATTCCCACGAACCCGCGGCGGAGCGAGCAATGGCTCAGTGCGCCGAGCTTTACCGACCGGTGGTCCGGTTCAACATTCCACAGGCGATCGACGCAATGCGGCGAGGGGAGTTTGGATTCGCGACGTATGTGCTCGGAGACGCCGAGAAGCAGACTGATTCTTGCCAGAAAGGGATCAATAATGCCGGCGCCGACGATGATAGTTCGGTGGCTCTTGCGGCTAGAAACAAGCTGATTAAGAATCTTTGTGACGTGGCGATTTCTGTGATTAAGACTCTAATGAAGGGTCGTTAAGAATCTTTGTTTTTTACAAAAAAAAATATCAATTATATATCATATATTTGTAATTATTGACACGAGCAAATTACTGTTATATAGTATGAAGAATCCTACTGGAAATTTGATAATTGAGTATTTTATCTGGATCCGACCCGAAAATATTCGATCCGAGCCGGTTCAAATCCTTTATAATATCTAATCGGGTATATTTGTTATTGGTTTCTTGGTACCGGATAATACCCTGACTGAACTGATATCCGAAAACCCAATTTTTAGATCTACCTCTCTTGCATATTTCTCGTGATGCACTTCCTCTCAATCCCGTTTTTGTAGCCACAATCATAGAAAATATTCATTCCCTCAAATCCTCGAATACCTATTTTCAAATCCAAAAATCTAGAAATTTTTAATCATTTAATTACAACATCTCTTCCCTCTGAGACGTCAAGAAATCAATTTCATTCTCAAGTATAAAATTCTCTCCTACTTCTTCTGAGTGTATATCAATTTCTCTTTGTGTTTGTGTTTGATACTTTGGTTCTTTTAGTTTAAGTTTGAATCTTCTTCTTTTGTCTCGATTTTCTGTATTTTTTATTCTGTACTTTGTTGTTTGATTAGTGATTTCGATTTCTTGTCTTCATCTGTGGTTTTTTTGTTTGTTTGGTACTTATCTTCTTCTTTGTCTCAATTTATAGTTCATTTTTGTTTGTTTGGCTCTCTCATTGTTCCTTTTTGTTCGAGAGTTTTATTTATTTATGCACAACTTTAAAGTATTTCGGTTACTTTTGGATATTTTGGTTACTTTCGGATAAAAGTATTTGTACTCGAACCGAATCCGAGAAAAACCATATCCGAAATATGATATCTGAACTGATCCGAACCCTAAGAGTATCGAATCGAATCCGATCTGAATTCTAAAATACTTGATCGATATGATAAAGAAAATTGATGTTCCTAAAACAACAATCTCTAGTTCAATTGCAAAAGATCTAGAAGGAAGAAAAGATCTTCAACATTGATGAACAAAACTCAATTACAGAGAAAAGAGAGAGAGGTTGAAGATGAAGAAAACTTTCCATAAACTTTTCTGATAAAAAAAGGTTCCCAAACAAATTACATGTTCTTATATCCGAGTACAAACAAAAATTAATGACGTGGCATTTTTAATTAACTCTTCTTTTTCCTGTATCAAATCCTCCCGGTTTGGGAAACCTTGACCTCAAGGTTTAAAAGAAGGCCATTTCCGTTGTATGTCAAACAAGTATTCCCACGTAGCTTCTTCTACAGCTTGGTTTGTCCACTTGATCAATACCATTGTAGCAGCTTTGCCCTGACGATTAACCATCTTCCTTTCCAGAATCTCCTCAGGTTCTTTCACCAAAACATCTTGGACTACCGAAGGTAAATGATTCGAGATTTGAAACCCTCCAACTTGAAGCTTCAACTGCGATACATGGAAGACCGGATGTATCTGAGAAGATGCGGGAAGTTCCAATTTGTATGGACCAAAATACTTAGGGGCAAGCTTCTAATTTAAACGCAAAACCACAGATTTCTGGCGATAAGGCTGCAATTTAACATACACATACTCTCCAATCTCAAAACTGCGGTCAGTACGATGTTGATCTGCAAACTGCTGCATCCGATGTTGTGCCCGTAACAAATGAAACTTCAAAATCAGAATCCTATTCTCCCGTTCATCACCCAACATAAAGAACTAGATTCCCAAAATATTCAAAATTCAAAATATCCGACCCAATTCGATTCGATAATCCGAATGCACACCCCTAGCCTAAAGAACGTAATCATCTACAAAATGATACTCCTTAACTGTATTTCACGTGAAGTAAAATTGTTATTATTATCAACTATTGCTTTTGCCATTCTTTTGCTTACCCCATTCACAAATTTTGGTCCTTTAAAACAGATTAGGAGTTATTGGGCCTTAACTAACGGGCCCACGAAGCATTTAAGAGTCGAGACAGCAACGAAACAGAAATAATGGACATATGGAATACACACGCACGTGAAATCACATGTTCCATTAATTTTGCACAGCATTAAAAGTGGTCTCTAAAGCTCAGTGGGAGTGTTTTAGATACAGCCACATGGATTCTGTTTCCAAATAAACATGTTATTTAAATAATTGTTTTCAAATTTCAACTGCAAGCATCACTAGCATGTGATTTCCAAATATATAAAACACGCTATAACAATAATGCTGATTTCATTTGTTTTTCTTTTTACGTTATGATTTCGTCAAGATTTGGATGCTTCTTTGCACACTATTTAAAAATCTACTAGTATGATCCCAATTTGAATTATAGAGTACCGTTTTCACTGAATACAGATATAAAAAATATAAACACTGATTTTGTTATTCGTAATTTCTCTCATATTTTATTTCAAGAAAAACATTACGAAACTAGTCTGACCCACATCGGGTAGTTACTGTTTCATATGCCGCCGAGAAAGCAGCTGATTTTCCCCCACCAACAAAATTTATCGGTACGAATACATGGTTCACCGACAATCTAAACCGATAAATGGTTTGATCAACCAGTATGATGGAATTGCCCCAATTCTCCTATCCCTTTGGTTTACGCTTCACTGTGAAACTCTATTCATCTTCTTTTCATTCTCCAAACCGGACACCGGTTTTAGTAAACTGCAAGTACAAAAAGAACAAGATTAGATACTATTTCAGACAAATTGTGATGATATCATTTCCTCATCAACCAGATTTAGAAGAAACAAGTAACATACTTTGGGAATCTCTGTGCTAAACCCGGTCCGGTATAACCTCCATTAGGTTCGCTCGCAGACGGATTTCCCGCATATTGAACCGAAGCAAAACCACCACTGGCTTTTCCGGCGTCTGCTAAGGGAGATTTCCCGGAGCTAGCGGCTGCTCTTGGTGACAATCCTGAAATTTTCAAAAAAAGTACACATAAGATAAATCTAAATTGGCAATCGCAAAACGCAAACGCAATGGTAAAATCAAATCACACCTTGGAAAACGAGGACGAAGAAGAAGATAGCGGTGAGAAGCGTGGCGAAGACATTGCCGATAGAAGAAGCTGCAGACGCAGCTTTGGCCGCTCTAGATTTCTTCAAAGCTCTCATGCGTTCGACCCTCGCGCGTTTCAGCATCGCCAATTCAGCGATCTCCCTTATCAGTTTCTGATCCGCTGCGTCCAGCGACGGTCCACGCGGCGGCCGTGGAGGCTTCGACGCTGATTTCTTGCGTTTCTCCTTCCGATCGATCCTTCCCCATCCCGGTTTATTGATCGCACATTGAACCGGGCTTGCATTGTTTTCTAACGAACCGACGGTTTCTTCTCCGGTTTTAACCGGTTTGTTATCTGGAGACATCGGTATCAATGGCTTCTCCGGAGATTTTGTATAGACGTTGTCGCAATCTACCATTCCTTTCTCAAGATCAACATCGAGATCGAGACTCATTCCCATTATCTCACCAGATTATTCACTCAAGACAAGATTCCAAAACCGAAAAAGAACCCAATATCTCTCACTTTAGATCAGAACCGAACTGTAATCAAGATCAAGATCTATTCCCAATAGAGACGAAAGGACACACACACATACGCAAAATGTGTGTCTCTATATGTGATTGAGAGTTTCTTTTCTTTATATTCACGCTTGTGCCGCCTTTAATAGCCAAAGCAAGTAAAGAATGAATTACAGCTAACGCCTCGTCTCCAGGAATAACCCAAAATCTGCAAAAACAAAATCACAAGACTTTAATTTTTCATCAATCGATAAAGAAAAATACTTTAATGCTTAATCATATTGCAGAATATGGATAATTACCGAATCAAATTCACGTGGTGTAGATAGATAAAGTCAAAAATAAAATTTTAAAAGTAGAGAGAGTGGATGGGAGGATTAAAGAGGATTAAAGAGGATGAAAGAGTTTCAACTTTGAAATTTGGTACTTTGGTTGATGGTTTATTCAGATACTGTCAAAAGTAGGTAATTTTATAGTGCATTGATTCGAAATTAATTGTTTTATATAAAAAAAAAGAAATATATTTTGCTTAATCTCGGGCATCAAGCAAGGAACAGCTGTGTTTTTCCTTTTTTCCAATGCCGTGACTTCGGGGGAAAAACATACTAGTATAATTTAATAAAAATGAAATAAATATTTTTTTTATCGAATCGAATACAAACCCAGAAATTTAAATCGAAATTACTGATGAGTGATGAGTAACAGACTCAGATTAGAAACGGTAAAAACGATTTTAAAAACTCGAATAAGGCAGAAAGAATTAAAAAAACTGAACGAAATTAGTGTGAATAAAATAGAAAAATATTTGAAACTTTTTCTACCTTGAAACGAAAGCGAAGGAGAGACCCAGATCCGATACTGAAGAGATGAGCAGAGAGACCGAGGAGAAAATGGCGGATTAATTGTCCCGAGTTTCAGACCGATTCCAAGAAACTAAATCAGGACAGAGAAAAGAATAAGAAAGATTTATACACATTCGTCGAAGTTTCCAACTTTTTTCTTTCAGGAGAGATCGAAATATAGATGGTATTATTATTATTCTGAGATACTCTGGATTTTGAAGACGATATATATATATATATATATATATATATATATATTTAATATTTTGATGATGATTTTTAAATTAAGAAAATAAAAAAAAAAAGGACAGCAGATTTGAATTCGAAACAGATATAGAGTGAATTGTATTTGTGTTCGGACATGTGTTGCTGTTCTAAATATAGCTGATATTACGCATGTGAGCTTTTCTCCAGCAGGGAAGCTTCACGTCACCGACGCAGAGAGATGGGCTAAAATATTATTTTATTTAGATCCCCTTATTTTTAGTTTCTTCTGCGTTTTGCACCCATATAAAATAATATTGTGGCCCTTACTACAAAATTATGTTCGTAGGATATATTTGGTGTTTTTCGTAAATACAAAAATTAAAATTTGTATTCTCTGTATCAAATAATTACAAGAAAAATCAAGACGAGGACAGAATCAGGGTAGACAGAGACAAATACGACGACATATATTGTCCTAAATTGAAGAAACTTGGGCCCAATTTGATCACTATAAATCTATGTGACCCAGTTTACAAATATCTTAAAATGACGACTTCGCATGAAGTACTACAGTATTTGGATTAGTCCTTAACTAATTAAAACTTTTTGATTAACCTCCGATACCCGAATACGATGAACCGCGTCTAAAGAAGCTCGTCAACGGCTTTTTTTTTTTTTTTTTTTGTCTCATCGCGCGTCAAATTCGTCAACAACCTCGTTTTGTTACACTTTAATTATTCTTCTTCATTTAAAAATTAGTCTAAATCCCCCACATATATTTTGTTGGTCAACATTTTCACATTATATTTTATGTTGTATTAGGGTATTAATATCAGATTCTTAATTTTTATGAGATACTTTTATTTCTTACTACTCCATTCCATTAGCAATGTTACAAAGTCACAACTATGGAATCAATAACGAAATTGTGAATATAGGAGGAAACTTCACTTTTTTTTTCGAGAGAGATCAATAATTATAGAGAAATCATAAGGCATGGAGGTGTCTGATTGGTAGGGAGCTCTTCACATCCCACTTACGGACAACATTGAATTTAATCGGTCCATTTCCGAAATAATACTGTGGCCCCATGAATCTGACTTGTTACACGTATATTCACCGGATACAGTCTATTAACACGTTTATTATATCTTCGTATAGTTAAAAAATGTATATCGTAAGAAAAAAAAAAATGTATATCGTATATTCGTATCTGTTTTTCTTCGTCAACGTTTCACTATACATAAATATATTTATCTTTTATAGTACCCATCATCAACCTTCTCAAAAAGATATATGTACATAGACCATAACGAGTTTTGAGTTATCTGAAAACCTTAAATAATTACGATAACGAGGATTGTTATTTATAAATGTTTTTTTTTTTTGGGTCCAACTGTTATTTAGAAATGTTATACAAGGGGGGAAACTATGGAAAGAACGAAACACGTGGGGAGTTTTTTCTTATATTTTTTACACGAAGACGAAGAAGACCAGTGAAACTCTGTCTGCCACACATGACACAACTGGCCGAACCGACAAATCTTTGAAGACTAATGGCCCAGAGGTGGCCCACTGATATCAAATATATTGGGCTGAAAAGCCCGTCTCATACGCCAGAGCTGTAACTGAAGTCCAGTTTCTATTGTTTTGTTTTTATTTACCATTTTCTCCAATTTGTGCATGTTAATTTTCGCGGGAAGGGGGAACCATACTAATTTTCTCCAATTTTATTAGATGTCTCCGAAATATTTTCTACTACGAATGGAGGCAACCAACTAGTGGAATAAACAAGGTACGTACGTTACGTACATAAGAATCTAGCACAAAATGATATATAACAATCGTAAATAATGGTGCATGGAAACGCATGCATGTTATTGCTAATAGGAATCATATCATATGATCTCTCTTTGATAACAAAGAAGAGTCTACACAACATATAATCAATCATGTGTACATGTGATGACAAAAACATCTATCACCTTATTATTATACGTTCCTAGTAATGTAAATAAGCAACATAAGAAGAATAATCTAGGGTGAATCACCGTTAATTATTATCTCCCCTACCGTATCCGCTTCCATACCCTTCACCGTATCCACTTCCATAGCCTGATCCATTTCCACGGCTACCACCGCCTCCGCCTCCTCCTCCACCGCCGCCTCCACCACCACCTCCGCCGCCTCTCCCATCACCACTCCCATATCCAGAGCCGCTTCCATAACCTGACCCGTATCCAGATCCTCCGTTTCCGCCTCCGCCACCACCGCCCCTACCTCCACCTCCGCCTCCACCGCCACCGTTTCCTCCTCCAGACCCGTAACCACTACCGGACCCATACCCTGATCCGTAGCCACTCCCTGAACCTGATCCTTCTCCACCGCCACCGCCACCGCCACCTCCACCGCCACCTCCACCTCCTCCGCCACTTCTGCCTCCACCTGAGCCTGAACCATATCCCGAACCTGAACCGGAACCTCTACCAAGTGCTTTGGGTGATCTAGCTGCTAAACAAACGTCAAAAACAACTAAAAGCAAGAAAGCAGCTCCTAATAACCTGAGGCTTCCCATTCTCATCATAACTTCTTAATTAAGAACCAAGCTAACGAGCCACTAATAAAAGGATTTTTCTTTGTGAAAGTTTCAGAAGAAAGCAAGCTAACTCGAGAAGCCTTGTGTAGTCTATTGATGGTAGAGAATGTTGGTCCGAGTAGGTACTTATAAGAAACCGAGAATAGTGGAAACGTAAGAGTAACGTAAATTCTAGCAGCTTCCTTTTGACCAATATGTGTGAACCGTGAACAATGGTGAGCTAAGTGGGCCTGCAATTTCTTAGTGCTCTTCTTGGTGATGATACTGCCATCGCCACGACGCCACTCCTCCAATACCATCCCAAATTATATTTCCCTTTAATTATTGTATATTATTGAAACATGTGTCGTCTTACTCATGGCTCATCGCTCTAAATTCTTAGTAGAAATAATATGCTTAACATACACGTGTAATCGTATCGAATAGCACAATCCATCAACCAACATTAATTTCCGTAAATAGAGATGTTAAGTATTATCATATTTGAAAAAGTTCACAACATTACATAATAAACTATTCGTTAAGTGCTTGTTTGTGTACTTATCAAGTACGTGGCCCCTAGCTTTTTCATCTAAGGGGGAGAGAGAGAGAGAGAGAGAGAGAGAGAGTTTTGAATTTGTAGTTGGGTGCTCGAACTTCTTTGTAAACAGAAACGCGTGAACGAGGCCCAACTTAACTGATGCTGCATTCTTATTGGGTATATTGGTAGTAGTTTTTAAAACCCAATAAGCCTTTAATTATTGTATATTGTTGGAACACGTGTCGTCTTACTCATGGCTCATCGCTCTAAATTCTTAGTAGAAATAATATGCTTAACATTCACGTGTAATCGTATCGAATAGCACAATCCACCAACCAACATTTCCATAAATAGAGATGTTTAAGTAGTATCATATTTGAAAAGTTCACAACACTACATGATAAAACATTCGTTAAGTGCTTATGTTTGTTATTCAAGTACGTGGCCACTAGGTTTTTTTTTTTTATCCAAGGGAGAGGGAGAGGGAGAGAGAGAGAGAGAGAGAGAGTTTTGAATTTGATAGTTGGGTTTCTTCTATTAGTATCCAAAATTTCGCAAATTGGGTTTGGTAATTCGATCACAAATTCTAAATTCCAAATCGCATACACAAGGAATCATCTTACAACTTACTTAAGAGACATAATATGATAAACATCTACTATAAAAAAAAGTAGATTGGTATAGTGCTAAATAAGCCATGATTTTCACAATCACAAGAAGAGGCACATGAAGATGGAAAGTACTTCGCTCCAATAGCCAACAGACCAATGAAGCAAAATTCAACACAACAAGAAGATAATATCCAGGAATAACAAAACTAAGCATGGCATGAATTCAACATGCCAAACCATCTACTTCTATATCTCACATATTAGTAATTTAAATTTGGCCTCATAACCAACCAGGAAACGTAACAAGTTCAAAAGTATACTATATACAGCCTTTTGTGGTAATTGGAAAAATTATATTTCCAAAAATCTTGTTATTACCATTTACCTGAGTTTCTTGGTTACTACCGAGTGGCTTTTCTTAGGATTTTGTGATGTCAATCAAACACTTATTGAGCGAGCACTCACCCATTACCAAGTGGACAACTTGATCGGGAGAAGACTAGTCGTACGTGCGCTGGATGAATTTTTTTCTGGTCCCGTGGAGTTTAGTAGAATACTAGAATTCATTCATAAGATCACTTTTTGTGATGGCTGCTACAAAAACGAGTGATCCAACTTAAAAGTCGAATATTGGGAAAAATAGGGTTCATGGACCAATTAATAACACAAGTTGTGGCAAGTAGGGGTGGACATTCGGTTATTCAGTTCAATTCATTTTATTGGTTATTCAAATTTTCTTAGATAAAAAGTAATCCAACTTTGATTTGTTTGTATATAATAAAAATATAAAATATTACAGATCTGTTAATGAAAAAACCCATTCATCTATATATAATTTCACTAAAACCCCAATATAGATGTTATAATGATAATTAACGTGAAGCAATCGATTGAAAATCTCAAACGATCAATCAATAAAGCTAAGATTTTGTCTCCTATATTGTCCATAACAATGAAGGCTGGTAAACTCATGTTAAATTTCAGAAATTAAACGCATTTAAGATCAAAGGGAATTACTCTTTTCATGTTGTTGGAGTTTTTGAATCGACTTTGGGGATATTCAAAACTTCATATAGTTTTAAACAAACATTGACATTGTGTGAATCTAAAGAAAACATGCATATCATTTTTTAACAAGCCAAAACACATATTATCTATTAAGCCCCACACTTTAAATCTTTTTCTTATTAATTCCTCTAAAATTATTTAAGCAGGAAAAAGGGAGCCAAATCTATAAGAGAGCCCCCTTATGATATGGGGTTTGATAGTTTCCACCACCACTCGGCGGTACTGCAAATTGTATTCACCATATCTTTTTATCGGCCCAATTCCACTATTTCTTTTGCTTTCTTCATCTCTCTTAACCTTGTGGGTTCGATGTCTTGACGACTTGACCAAGTTTTTTTCTGCTATAATTACGTTAATAAAACTAGTAGTTATATAATCATGTTTTTCTTCTCTCAAATCAGGAAAAAAGCATTCCATTTAGTATCTAAGTGTTAATCAAATTAATTGTGTTATTGTCTCAATACATACGCATTGAGTTCTCAAAGCTCGTATACTATCACTACATATCATTCATGCATGAATATGGTTCGAAACTTCGAATACAACCAATTACGACGGGTGCAGTTTTATCACATCGTTTTTTTTTATTAATTATACCCGACTAATTTAAGAACATGCCTTAAAAAAATCATATAGATATTCTTGGAGGAATTTTTAATTTAATGTCTCGGAAAAAATAAAAAAATATATAGATTGTTACAGCACAGTTGAATTACATCTTAGGATTCGGATTCGCGATCAAAACCTATGAACGTCTTTCTTGTATATTAAAGTAAACGCATCATCCCTAACTTTAACTATATAAAAGCAAAGTAAATAGGAGGGGGGAGATCTATGAAACTTGTTCTATAAATAGAGCTGCAAGGGGAAGATACTTTAACACATCAAAAAAAACAATAGCAACACAAAGAAGAACAACGTTTACTCTCTACTCTATAGTTTCACATATAATAGTCTTTAGTGATCCTTAAAACATGGCAATGCTCAAGAACAAAAACATGGCCCTCTCATTGATCTTGATGTGTCTCATTGTGGTGTCTCCAATGGCTAATGCTCAGCTTCCCGGGTTTGGCTCTATCAATGTCGTCGTTGTCAATGCGCGTGTCCCCTGCTCTGTCAATGCCAGCGTCTCTACCAATAATGTGACTGCCATTCCTCCTTTCCCTAGTAAGTTTTCCATTATACCACTTTCTCTTTTGATCAATCATGCAAAACCTATCCAATAGAACATGCATCGATCGATTCTGCAAACCAGAGCCCGTTTTGTTGAGGATTAGGTAATAGTTACACACACACACACACACACACACACAAAGCTCTTTTATTTAATTCATAAATCTTGTGTTAAATCACATATATTTTACCATCAGCTAAACTGATATTAGAAAAAGCTGGTACAACATGTTTGTAAAACCAACAATACTGTGAAGCAATAAGCAACTGTATACGTTGAATTCTATTGATTCTAGAAACTGTTTAGTATGTTTCGATACTAATTTTTTTTGCACACTCAAATTTATAGATTTTAAAAGTGTAAATTAAACTACTTATACGGAGCACAGAGTAGAATAAATATTCACGAAATAGTATAATTATTTATCTCTAAATAAATAAATACATTCACAAAGTATAATACGATCCCTTCGTAGACATCTAGATACTTGTAACTGTAAAAAAAATACATACACAATATATTTGCTAATCTAATGCTGGAAACAAACAAACAGATGCGAACGTTGAACTCCAGTGCGGTAGACAAACTGTTGCAACTGGGACGACGAACGCTGCTGGAATTGTCTCGTTTCCTACAACCGGACTTCTGCAATTTCTTATTTCACTCCTCACTAACGGTTGTAGGGTCGTGACGACGACCCCTCTCTCCAGCTGCAACGCCACACTCCCTACCCAAGTCCTCTCCGCACCGTTAATGTTCGTCGGAACCACCTTCAACGGAGGCGTCAACCTCATCGAACTCATCGCTAGCCCCTTTCTCCCCGTCCTTAACTGAGTCCAAAACCATGTATGCTTTTATGTTCGATTACGGTGTTAAGTGTCATGACCAATAACGTTTGCTTGCGTATGCGTATGCATATGAATAAGGTCTAAATAAGATTTATGTCTTTATCTTCAAAGTACTTCTGTTGTAGCTTCTTTTTCCAGGCCTTAATTTGCATGCATATATAATGCTGTAATAAAATGTAATGAAATGAAATAAAATGATTTTTCTTTTTATATGTATAAGTGTTATAGAGAACCGCTTCCATAACCTGACCCGTATTCGGAACCTCCATTTTCCTCCACCAGAAGCACTACCCTGAACCGTAACTACTCCCTTAACCTGATTCTTCTTCTTTTTAATTCTCCTTCTCTCAACGGCTACCGCCACCGCTGCCAAGAGCTTTTGTTGATATCTAGCAGCTAAAAGACGTAAAAACAAATCACTAAAACCAAGAAAGCAGCTCTTAAGAACTTGAGGTTTCCCATTTTCACTACTTCCTATGAGCCAAACCAATCAGTCACTAATAAAAGGAAGCTCTTCTTTGTGAAAGTTTTAGAAGAAATGAAGCTAGCCAGAGAAGGCATTTGTGAGGTAGGATCGGACTGATGGTCGTCTATTGGTATGTGTGTATTTATAAGGAACCGTTAATGACGGAGCCGTAAGAATCACGTAAGTTCTAATAGCTAGCTTACATCTAGAATAACATTGATTTGCCTACATAGCAAACATTGGGCCTGCAGCTTCTTAGTGATCTTCTAGGTTAAGATACTGCCACTCCTCCAGACTCCAATATATATCTTGAATTATATTTTAATTATCGTATAGCAATGGATATTATTGGTACATGTGTCGACTTCCTTGTGGCTCATCTCTCTAAATTCTTGATACAAATACTATGCTTAACAGACACGTTTAATAGGAGATGTGTGGAGGAGTATACTCGACTCCGCTTCATTTTTATTGGGTCTTATTGGTGACTGTTTATAAAAATCCTAATAGGTCCGTTTCTTAAATTCAGGCCTAACTACAATATTTGTTTAAACTATAAAATATTTGACATTTAGACCCAACAGAAAACTCTTGTTATTTTTTTCCCCCATGAAACTCTTGTTATTAATAACATGAAAACAAAAATATTACTATTTCCTTTGAGATCATTTTTTTTGTTTGGTTTACTATCAAGGGAAAAGAGTTTAAACTGTTAAATAGTTTTTTTTTGCGGTTTTATTGGAAATTTTAGTTGTTGTCGTTGTATGATAATAATATTCCATTAATAAAATATTTTTAACACCTCTAATTAAACTTTTTCTTATAAACTTCATTTTTGAATAAAATATTCTCCAACACCTCTTGAAATTTTTTTTATATAAAATGGTCTTTTGAGTTTTTAAAATTTTCATTTTACATGTAAATACACTACAAAAAATTTGACTAAATTTTGATACAAAATTATATATCACAAATCTGTGACATTTTATAACTCAATTCCAAGTTACTTATATGTACGAGTCAGAAAAAAAATCAGAATAAATTATACCCGAAAGATATACTAAGACCATCAGCAATGAGAGTCTCTCATTGAATTTCTTAAAAAACAATTAAAAAAAATTAAAAACAATATAATAGTATGAGTCTCTCAAGTTTTGAGAGATCCATTTATTTTTTCATTGTTAAAAATTACATCTACTTAATATAATATTGTTATTTGTTTTTTTATTGTTTTTAGGAGACTTATTAAAAGACTACCATTGCAGATGCTCTAAGATCATCTGCATCAATAGGTTTTAAGAGTGTCTCTAAAAAAACAATAAAATATAAAAAGTTGAGAGACCCTTATATTATTATATTATTAAAATTTTCATTATTTTGATATAATAATATTATTTATTATTTAATAGTTTTTGAAAAACTCTTTTAGAACCCATTGATGCAGATGCTCTAATGTTTTAATCAGTCACAATTTTTTATGAAGTGTTTATCTTGACATTTTTTTCACAAACGAATATATATATTTCTTCGTTATTTGAAAATTTGTTGAAGCTGCATATAAACATTGGTTGATATTACTATATGAAACAATTTTTTTTCTAAATAGATTTTAAACATTTACACTTTTTATAGGGTGAATTTAATCTATATACATAAATAATTAGTTATTTAGGTAAATGGTAAGAGATAGTTTAAAATTAGTTATTTAGCAAAGAGAAACAATTTTGTATCCAAAAAACTCCTTTTGATTTCACTTAATTACACGAAATGCCATTAGTTTAAAAAGATTTGTTATTATCACGTTAAACTAGTTATTGTGAGTCAAACTATGTGTTATTAGCTAACTAACTTTGTTAACCATGAGGTCAAACTAGTTATAGTGTTAACATAATTATTATATAATATATAATTTGGTTATTGGTTAACTTAGATCGTAAACATTGTTATCATCATTAATGTTGTCGTTATCATTATCGTATAATTGTGTAAATTAGGATAAATAGTATTATCATACGGAAGATAACAATGTTATCAGCGTTGATGGTGAACAATGTTATCGAAATTATATGTTTACAACATGATTTTCAGATAATGGTATTTTGTGTAATTAGTTAAGAAGTATGAGGGTAAAATAGATTTTATGTACTTAACTTACCATGATGAACAGCAACATAGGAGAGAGAACTAATTATCACATTATTTGTTACTATGGAATGCAATTTTCCCTTTCTATACTCTCAATTTTGATCAAACTTTACCGGCTATAAAAATGGAAACCCATAAAAAATAATTTAGAAATCCCACTTAAAAAAGAACAATAGTTTAAAACTAATATGGTACGTGTTGATTGCTTATTGTAACAAGGATCATTTTGTTTGCATTTTGTATTGTGTTTTTATTTAATATGATTACTGTTTTATGATTATATTAAACAAACATTTTGATATATAAACGTAAATACAACTATATAGGCATATATAAGTTATTTTCTATTTTTATAAGTATAAATAATAAGAGTTCATTAGCCCAAATTATATATATAAATAACTAGATTATGACCCGCATATATGCGGGTTTTTAATAAGATATTTTAAACCCGTAAAAATAAATTAAAATGATCATTATAAAAAATTTATTATTTACCTTTTTATTATCTTTTTAGTATTAGTGATTGATCATACAATTTCTTTAATTTAAATGAAAAAGCATAAAAGAAACTTTTTTTTTTCTTAAATTTCTTATTTACCTTTTCAATTTTTTATTTTTCTTTTGGTATTACCAATTGAAAAAAAAACTTATTTTACTAATTTTTTGATTTTCCTTTTAGTATTAGTAATTGATCATACAATTTCCTTAATTTAAATGAAAAATATTAAAAAACTTATTTTCCTTTTTCTTAATTTTCTTATTTACCTTTTCGATTTTTTTTGTATTAGTAATTGAAAAAGATACTTATTTTCCTTTTTTATTTTTAAAACTATTTTTTAGATTTATGTAAACATTATGTTAAAATCTAATTGGTTGAATTTTTTTAACACNTTGTTTAGTTAAAATTTTGTTTGCATCACTTTTTAGTGTCATTTTTAATAAGTGATGCTAGTTAAGTTAGTATTAGTATCAATTATTTTAATTGATGCTAATTAAGTTAGTAATAGTATCAATTGTTTTTATTTGATGCTAATTAAGTTAGTATTAATATCAATCGTTTTTAATGATGCTAATCAAGTTAGTATTAGTATCAATTTTATTTAATTGATGTTAATCAAGTTAATATTACTATCAATTGTTTTAATTGATGCTAATCAAATTAGTATTAATATCAATTAAAAGAACTGATGCAAAATTATATATTTAATGTCAATTTTTAATAAGTGATTCTAAATAGTATCAATTATTTTAATGACACTTTATAAGTGATGCTATCTATCCTTTTTCTTGTAATGCATATATATATGCATGCGTGTATATTTTTATGCACCAAAGAAAAAAGCTGCCGCCACCTTAAAAGAGAGAGAGAGAGAGGGAGGGAGAAAGACATAGAGAGCATGTCGTGGGGTTAATGAGAGGCAAGATTCTCTGATTTGTTTTCTGACGGAAAAGTAAATAGTTTTTCAGACATCTGTAGAATTCATGAACCAAAACCGAGACACAAGCATCGATAGCCATCACAACGCATTATCTTTCAAGGACATAACTTCACCCATTTCTCCGCTTCTTCATCTACCTTGTAAATTTGCATTCATTTCCCCACTTCTTTCGAGATAAACGTCATAGTTTACAAAGTGGATGAAGAAGTGAGAAAATGGGTGCAACTTATGCCCTCGGGAGATAATGCGTTTGTGATGATTACCGATGCTTGTTTCACGGTCTTGGTTCATGAGATACGGATGCCTGAAAAAACTTTATTTACTTCTCTGTCGAGTACAAACATGACAATCTAGCTTCATAAAGAAATTTTACTTGGATCACACTACAACGTTTATTCAGATTACATTACGACGTTTACTCGGATCATACTACGACGTTTACCAACACATCTGGGAACAATATTATTTTTATTTTGCCTTTTTAGTAATTTATTTTCTAATTGAATGTTGTGATAATACACATATATGTATGGAGTGATAATAATATAGTAAATAATTGGTTCTAATAATAATTTAGTGAACTGTGACAAATTTGAGATGATAAATCACTAACAAATTAAAATGAATCTGTGACTAATTTAGTGAATAATTGTAATAAATTTGAGATGACAAATTTGTAGCTAATTATGATGAAAATGTGACGATAATTTAGCGATCAACCCTGACAAATGAGATTATGAAATAACCGCAAATGAAGACGGATTAGTGATGATTTTTCAGTCTTGATTTGTAAAGATAAGAGACTATAATTTCGTAGTTATTGGAATTAGAATCATATACATAATTAACGTTGATGCATATCAATTCATAACTACTGAATATCGTTATGCAATTATGATACTTGGTAATTATGAATTGATATGTAGTAACGCTAATTGCGTAAGTTATGAGATGTTGTTATGATTCTAATTTTAGTAGTAGTAATGAGCGATGAAATTAAGATATTATGACTGTCCCATATAAAACGATTTTGTGATATTATTTTTAGTTGGTAATTGTAATGATTTTGTTACTTTTGTATATCGTTATTATTTATGACAGAATTATTTATATTTAAATTCGTTTTAATATTGTGACGTTTTTGTTACAATTTTTGTTTGTGTCGATCATATTGTAACTATTTTTAAATTGTCACAATACGTCACAATGTTTTTATTGTGACAAAAGATTTCGTCCCAATATAACCATTTTCTTGTAGTGATAATTTTTTAAATAATATTTTAAGTTAAATAGTTGATAAAATTATATAAAAAACAAAAAAAACTATGTTATAAATAAAAAAGTTATCTGATTAATTAAAATTTAAAATACAATAATGACATATATATTATCAAAATTACAATTCCAAAAACTACCATAAACTTAAAGATATATTAAAAATAAAAATTAAAGATAAACACCATAAAATTATTTAGGACAGCTATAGATGAATTAAATATTTTTACAATTTATGAAAAAAATAAAAAAAAAATAAGAAGGAATATAGATAGAATATATTTGAAATATTAAAAAACAAATAGAGTAATATATTAAATGGAAACTCAAAAAAAAATTATAGAAACAAAACACTCTTAAAATGCTCTTAGGGTTTTGTTCAAAAAAAAAAAAAAATGCTCTTCGGGTTGTGTACAAAAGACATAAATGCATGATTGGCTTGGTTTTTTTCCTTTTGAAAATTAACTTAATTATCCATTTTGCGAGAAACCTGATAAATGATAAACTAGTAAAAAAAGTGAAGAATTCGACACCTTGCGGGCGCATGTTTCTAGAAAGTCAATTTATAACTAATCAAGGTTTAAATATGATTAGTTCGAACTTAATCAAAGTATAGGGATCTAATTGCCACTCAATAATTGATTATCAAGAAGTGCCTTTTCTTAAAAGATAATTCTAGAGAACGGCCACTAATATCGCAACGTGTGAACCTCGTGCTAGATTGCTTTTTTAGGCCTTGGATAGATCGATCGAAAATTAAGTTAAACTATCTTAGTATAGTAGTACATTACATGTATAACTAATTTAGTAATTAGCTCTGCGTCTCTACAACCTACTATTCAACAAAACAAGTAGTTTTACTTCTACACCATCCTGATTTAGATGTAAATGTAACAGCATTATTGCAAGATCACCCTACTTCTAAAATTTGTCAGCTTAATTACTAGAAAACCTCATCGGTTAGTATAGATATCGATTTTCAGCATATTGCATAGTTCATAACTGGCCGTCTAGGATTACATGAATATGAACTTGGCATTATTTAGCAAAACTTTATTCACGTATCGTCATTTGTCATCATCGAAAATGTAACACCCCGACCTCCCTACCGGCGAGTCACCCATCCCTCCGTCGGGCTCGTGGGTTCCGCTCCTGTCTGACGGTCGGTTCGTTATTTTTGTCTGTGACCCGACCGATTGATTTACTTGTTCCTGCAATCACCACGAGACTTTTTCCCGTGTCTTGTCCTCACTCACACGGTTCCGCATAGAATTTTCCGAAAGGTCACCCATCCTAGTCCTACTTCAGCATAAGCACGCTTAACTCTAGAGTTTTCTTAGGGTAAGTGACCGGAAAAGATAAGTGCACTTTAATGATATAGGTAGCCAAATCAATCCATTTAAACTTATTCAAATGGCCGGATCCGGGTCATTACATAAGGTTTAATAGACGTAAAAAACCCAAAAAAAAAATTATTTGTAGAGGTAAGAAGTAAAATTATGAGGATCTTGTTTAATACAAATAATGTGAGCAAAAAAAATAGTAATTACAGGAAAAGAAACTAGAAAACTACTTGTATGCGCCTGTAAAATATGTAAAATAACATACGCATTCAAAATTCATAGTAACATGCATGTTTTATACCATTAAAATTTTAAAAACCCAACCTCTTCTATAAATAATTTCAAATAAAATCTAACTTGAATTGCATTTTTAACAATTAAACTATGAATAACAATGCTGACACTCACAGAAAAAAAACTAAAGAATAATAAGAAATTGAGTAATGAAGATTTGTATATTACTTGACAACCCAACAAACTTTGTCGTGGATTGAGATGAGACAGCAGAGAAACGCCCATCTCTTGTTTCGATATCAATACAGCAACCAAGCGACGTACCATAATTCCTATCTACATTTTCTATTTAAATATTTTTGTTGTTGTTGTTGTTGTGAATTTAACGTTTTGTTCTTGTCGTATACGTTAGGCTTGTAAAAACCATACATTTTGTTGAAACTTATTCTTGAAATTATCATAGTTTCCTAAGAAATATATACATCATCCAATGCGCAAGTAAAACAGTGGCCAAAATGTTGACAAAAAAAAAACAGTGCCTACATTTAAAAAAAAAAACAATATATCAAACTCTGCATTAAATAGATTCAATTGGACGTATTTTATTTCCCGATTATGAATAGTAGATTTAACTAAAAAAAGCAAGAGTTAGTCTGAAAGCACACGTGTGGTCCAACAGGTGATGTGCCCCACGTGCGAATAAGAGTGGTCAGTGGCCCGTGTATGGTTCAGACAGCGGCACACGACAGGCCGCTCGGCATGGCGAACTAGAACCGTCTATAAACTATTAATTAACAGACGATATATTGTTGTGCATTTTTAAATATATATAAAAGACATCTTTATACGTTTTAAAAAAAGACATCTTTATTAATAAATTAAAGTATAACTAAATGTCTAAAAATCAATGATATTATATCGAATATGAGATTAATGTGTGTAATAATAAATGCTTTATGAAATCTACAATTTGGTATCATTAAATAGTAAAAAATGTATAAAAAATTAAACATTTATTTTTAAGATAGAAGAAAAAATGTTTGAAAATTTATCTTTAAAAAACAGACGAAGTATTAATCTCTAGTCTATTTTGTATGTCTCTTTAATTATTTAAATCCATATATCTAACTTATCAAGTTATTCATATTTTTGTTTTTTTTTTCTATTTTATCTGTTTTTTTCTATTTTCTTTATTTTACCGATAGATAATCCATTAATTTTTTAATTTTTTATTTTACATAACAATTATACAATTAACCTATGGCGAGTTTTAAAATTTGATGCACTGCATTTGTTTGGAGATGATTCTACACATATTTTTCAAATAATAAATACTTAGATTATTGATGCTTTGTTATTCAAAATTACTATCAGAGTCTTGATATTTGAATAGAAGTCACAAACTTTTATAATTTTGTTTTTAAATCATAAAGTCTAAAACCATTCCCTAAATTAATTGAAATTTCTAAAATTTTAACAATTCTTCATGAAACACAAATTGGTGGTATTTCAAATATTTTAAAGAGAATTATATTGTAGCGTTTTTCTTTCAACCAAACTTTTAAAATAGTTTTGAAATGCCTCTTTTTTTTTTTTTGAACGGCATAAATGCCTCTTTCAAAATGAACACTTCTAGCTAAATTTTGTATGATCATGAAAAGTGTATACAGTGTATCTAAACCGACAATTAAGTGACTCGAATAGTTGACAAAAAAAGGTGATTGGAATATGACCAATAACCAGTCTTTATTGACAATCAAATTAAAGAGGTTAACGAAAAGCATTTTAAAGTTCATAGTGACATTATACACACTTAAGAGTCTACGACTACGCCAAAATCATTTAATCCATGTGCGCTCCTCTTTTTTAGTTTCTTTGGTTTTGGTGGACATAAATTAGTTTGATGAACACATGGTTGTCATTCATTTCTCTCTCGTATTACGACAAATTTTATGACTACATTAATTTAATATTTAAAATCCAAAATTAGTTTTCATTTGCATATTTATGTCGAGCTACGCAATATTTTAGGCTAAGCTACGCACATTGCACTTGCACCTATTCAATACTACTAAAATTATGAAATAAAAAACAATATATATATATTTTAAAAATATATAATTAAAGACAACAATTTTAAAAATAAATTGAAAGATAAAAATAGAAAAATTATCCCAAACATAAAGTTTATGAATTCTTGTTAAATTGTTTGTTATTTATGATTTTCTTTAATTCGCTAAAAAAATAAATGATGCCTTTACTAAATTCTTCAAAGTTTTTAACTCTTTTTTTTTTTGGTTATCTGATTATACTGTATGGTGATTAACATGATTTCTCTGCTACATCTCATCATCTGAAGTATATCTATTCAAAGATTTTCATTGTCCACCCAATTGAATGCATCACATGTGCAACAAAAATATAAGTGTTGGTGGGGTTTAAGGGTTTTGTACAAGTATTGAAAGTTGGAGATAATGTAAAAACCACATGACATGTGTCAGAAAACATTATGTTTCGTGAATTTGCTTTTTTATTTTTGGTGTCACTATTCCTCCAAAATTACTAACAGTTTCACCAAATTCAGTGCCTTTTGGCCGACCAAATACAAAGGAGGAGATTTTAGTGCCTTTTTAATAACTTTTTTTTACCCAAGTAACTTATTTTGGGGGGGGGAATCAAACATAACAAAAAAGAAAGTTGGCCAAAATATATACAGTGGTCGATTATATACTTCTCTTTTCAGAATGGAGCATGTGAGTCATCATGTTCATGTCTTTATGTCTTTTTCAACCATGTGATTGTGTTAACTCTCTAGATTTTTTTTTTTTTTTTTTTTACCTTTTATTTGCATCTCCAAAATCTAACCACATACCAAATAAACCCAATACCATTTACAAAAGAAGAAAGAAAAAAAAAAGAAACAATCGTAAGTGTCATAACAGATCAAAACAAAGTGAATTCAATTCCAGTCACCAACCTAACTTCAAACATAACAAAACAAAAAAAAGCTAATTAATTATATCTTCCACTGTTGCATTTCCCTCCATATATATCATTCATTTACCAAACACTTAAACATCAAATCCATTTTGTCATCATGTGTAAACTATCTTTGATTAACAACATTGAAAAACCAAATCACAAGCTCAAATGTGCTCCCACGATTATCAAGAAACTGAAATTTATTACGATTACAGAGAGATCAATCACTGTCTTGTTTTTTTTTTCTTTCTTTCGCACTATTTTTGGTAACAGAGAGATTCAAGAAAAAGGAATATACATGAAATGGTAAAATGACGACGATATGAGGTCGAATAGTAAATATTCAAACAGCAACAAACAATACAGCGAAGAATAATGAAAAACAGTTTTTTAAAATTGAAAGAAAAAAAAAGGACGGTTTGGCCAACTAACCAAGCATGTGTGTTTGTCCCCCTTCATGACCTGGCGGCGGCGGCGGCGGAGAGCTGACGGCGGAGAGAATAGCAGTCATGGCACGAATCTGCATCTCCATCGCAGCTATATAATCTGTGGTTTCTTCTAAAACCACCGGTAATGTTTGTTTACGGCAACCGGGAACTAACCGGCTCAGCGCTTTCACCTTCCTCTGTACAGCTGGCAAGCCTTTAGCCTTTAGCCTCAACACCGTCGCTCTCTGTTTCTTTGACCGGAGAGTCCCGGTGATTGCCCGCGACGTCGCCGGGTTCGAGATTCTCTGCCGTTTCTGTTTCCTGAATTTGAGTTTTACAGCTTTGGATAGTATCGCCCGGCTCCACAGTGTTTTGCCTCTTGCCGCAACCGCCAAGGCTCTATCGGCGACCTCGCGCACGGCTCGACCTCCTCGGGGAATCGAGGACGGGGACGACGGTTGACTGATTCGGAGCTCTCTCAGAGCACGGACCAGCTTCGTCGAGTAGATCTGTTGCTGCTTCTCCGATCTCCATTTCTGCAACGATGTCGACGGAGACGAAGACGAAGCTACCGACGGCGGAGATTTCTTCTTCCGCTTACGGCGAGAGCGATCGGAACTGGCGCTCGTCGTCGGCTGAAGCACCTGATTCAATACCGGAGACATCGAATCCATTAATCGCCGATCAAATCTCCAGCGGGTCTCGGTTCGGTTTTATCTAAAGTTGGGTGAGAAAATTCAGAATCCGATCAGATCAGAATCAGAGAAACCCGGAACTGTTGGATCCGAATCGAGGATCTGTGCACACGAATCGAAAATCAAGAGACGAATAAACGGGAAAGAGATTAGAGAGAAGGATAACGGAGATTGGAGGGATGATTAAGGATTAATTTTACCTTTTTGGGGGAGATTGGAGAACGGAACGGGACGGGAGAAGGTGGTGGGAGAGATGAGGTGTCAGGAAGGGTGTGGAGAGAGGAAGACGAATCCCTTTTTTTTTTTTTACAAAGGAAGGCAAAGAATCGCATTTTTATACATGAAATTAAAATTTACTGTCGTTCTCCTTCTCTCCCATGTGATGTGCACTATCCTGTTGAATAAATGATTGTTATCCTAACTCTTTTTCTTATTTACAATTATCTCCTTATACTATCTCTTTATCGCAAATCATTCTTTACAAAAAAATGGAGTTTGATTAGAAGATTTTTTTGTGTCAATTTTGTGTACTCGTTTATTTATTTTATACTTTCTCTCATCTCTTACCTACCATGGAAACATATACGCGAAATCAAAACGTAGAAACATCATTTTTTTTAAAATATAAGAATGAACAAATATATATATATATATATATATAAATTATATTAATTGACATAATGAGTAAATAAAATTGACATTAAACATCTAAATTATATTAAAAATAAATCAACATAAATTCAATATAAATTATTTAATAGTTTAACCAAAGATAAAAATTCAGAAGATTTTTTTCATCATCAATTTCATTAACCCATTAACCAAAACTCTCTAATTCTAGTTGATCAAGAGAAAGATATTCAAACTAATACCAAAATTAATCTCATCTAATGGATCTCACTCTTCTTTTTTTTTTGGGTCAAAGACTCAAAATTAGGCATGACCACGGTTACGGCTAATGCGGTTAAGGTTATTTAACCGCCGGTTACGGTTACAATTTTTTTTAACCGTAACATTAACCGTTTAATATACGGTTATAACGGTTACGGTTAAATACGGTTCAGTTAATACGGTTATGGTTAAATACGGTTATAATTATTTGATGAATATAAAATAATTAATATCATTATTTATAATTAAGTAACTAAATATTTTTATAAAAAAAGAATAATAAAAAATAAAGATTAATTATTTTAATGGTGACAATTATAATTAAAAATTTATAAATAATTTAAATTACAATAAATAAATATATATATAAAAAATAATTTATTAATTTGTTGAAAAATATTTCAAAATTACGATGGCACAATCAGTTGCAAATTTGCATGACATCCACATTTGACGTCATGAATGCACGATTTTATTTTTCAATTCTTATTTATTTTATTTAAATTGTTGTTAAATATTAATTATACAAAACTAATTATTTATATATTTAATTATATTTAAACGGTTACGGTTAAGGTTTTAACCTTACGGTTAACCGACAGTTTTGATTCGGTTACGGTTAATTAACGGTTACGGCTAATAATTTTTTTAACCATAACTAATATATTTTTACGGTTAACGGTTACTACGGTCCGGTTACGGTTTAAAAACGATACGGTTATGGTCCGAAATACGGTTACGGTTTGATTTTGGTCATGCCTACTCAAAATGAATCAAAATCATTATTAACTAAATAATTATTAACTATGCAAGGTTATGGGTTTTGTTTAAGGCAGGCCTATAATCCAACTGGACTATGCAAGGTTATGGGTTTTGTTTGAGGCAGGCGTATAATGGAAGCAAAGGCCCACTAATCTATTTTCAAGACCCATTTTGTTTGATGTTTACGCCGAGAAAAACCCTAAGACCTAAATCCCCAAGTATATATACGAACACTTACGGCGATGGCTAAACATTCGATTCGATCTCTCTCTCTCGCTAGTTTATGCTTGCATTTAGTTATCTCTTTTTATGTATGTTTAAAATCTTAAAATCTTCGTATTTTTACCGATTGGATTCGCTTTTCTGATTGATTTTCCTGTAGAAATTTCAATATCTATGGGATAAATCTTTCATCGATTTTACTCGAGAGGCGATAAATTTTAGCAGGGGCGTTGAGTCGCTTCGCCTACGTGAATCAGGCATAGCGAATAAGCTCGTGCTAGATCTCATACGTAATCGCTTTAATTCGTTTTTGCAGGTTTCGAATTTTGCAACTCTCGAAGGATCCTATGATGGCATGAAATCTTTGAGACCTGATTTATTATTGATGAAAAGCTATAAGCATTTTTTACACTGAGGATCCTAATAATTGTTTTTATGTGTTTAAAAATTTGATTTTTTTGTCTGAACCGTATTTTTGAAGTTTAAGATGATGAATATGCACTGGGCTCTGAGTTGTTGATTTGACAGTCAACTTCTTTTTGATGGATAATGCAGCCTAGAAAGCTTAATCTGATTTCTCTGTTCGTAATTTTCCAAATCTGTTTTTTTTTTCTTTTTCTGTAAATGTGTTTTAAAATCTAGGGAAATATTGGTAGAGTCTTTGTCTTCTGCAAAGTAAAATATTTGTCTTTTCCTCCAATCTTTCCGATAAACTAAAAAACATCATCAATTTACTCATCCCGTACGCATATCCTAGGCATTTCATGTCAACCATTGCCAACACTGATTCAGTGGATATTCTTGCCGAATCTTGATATGAAATGCCTAGGATATGCTTATGGTATGTGTAACTGTTGGTGTTAAATAAACCTATGTTTTTATTAAAGTGCTAAGGAAATTAAAGGGCTAAGGAATTAATCGACCAACTAAAGGATGTTTAAAAATTTACTCCCAAATAGTACTAGTTGAAAATTGTGTAAAAATAAAATAAAATAAAAAATGATATTATTTAATTGAGAGTATTTTGGAAAATCTGATGTTTCGCTTATTGCAAAGCAGAATTGACTCGTCCATAAGTAAATAATTATTCATTTCGTACAGTTGTAATAACTAATCGGAGTTTGAGGCTTGCATTCACCGAAAGCTTGAAGTTAAGATTCTAGAATGTTGAATGTGAAATTAAGTAAATTCCTACCCATTTTGACGGTAGCACATATCACATGTGTATTACTCACCATCAAGAACAAAATCATTGCAGGCCTACGGCAGATATAAAAAAATGAATATCTTCAAAATTTTATCTACATTTGAGAAAAATCATAAACTGTATCAAGAGATTGACCTCGGAGTGGAATGATACAACCAATCCTGAATTGATTGCATTTTTCACTGGCCTGTCTGCAAAAGTATATATATGTTTATTAGAAAATATTAAGTTACATATTGTATGGTTATAATAATACATCTATGTTACAGACTTACTGTTACATGTAGCACCATGATAAAAGAGAAAACATAAAGAATAAGAGAAACGGCACGCAATTTTTTGAAAAACGGCATGACGGAAAATACCGAGGAGAAGAAACGTAGTCGGACATCCGCTTAATACAAAAGAACTCATTACGTACGATGTCTGTGTGGCCTTTTTCTTTTTTTTTTTTCAGATGTTGCCCAGTTTTTTTATTACCTTCTAGGCAAAAGTCATATAAACCAAGTAAGAAGAAGGAAGAACATTGTAAAATGTTTTGTAATATTTTTTTAATATGTTTCAGTGTTCAAGGGCACTCCGGATAGAGAGTGGTGAGTCTTGAGTTGAGTTGGCGTGGCCTCTGGAGATGAGGTCGTGGTTCAAGAACACTACTATAACTGTGATGTCATCATGAAAATGGCGTCTCACTTTCTTGTCAATCTTCCTTAGATCAGAATATCTCATCTCACGTTTCCTCGCTGCCTCGTGAAGAGCCGCTTTTATCAGTCTTTTTGCGCTTCCCTGAAGAGAGATAGAGAACACTCAGTGCAGCAAAAATCAATTATACATCAAAAGACTTGTAACTATTGGGATTCTAATGACGAGCACAGTGCAGCAAACCGGATGCAATCAAGAAACCTTAGATTCGGAACATTGATTTGAGGAACAGAAATATAACTCTATGGGGCAAACTACCAATCACCGCAAGTCAACAATTTGTTTGAGAGATAAGCTGCAGTAGAAACTTAAAGCTGTCTCTTATACACATCTAGATGTGTATAAGAGACAGGTTCAAGGGCACTCCGGATAGAGAGTGGTGAGTCTTGAGTTGAGTTGGCGTGGCCTCTGGAGATGAGGTCGTGGTTCAAGAACACTCTCTTATACACATCTAGATGTGTATAAGAGACAGGTCTTGAGTTGAGTTGGCGTGGCCTCTGGAGATGAGGTCGTGGTTCAAGAACACTACTATAACTGTCTCTTATACACATCTAGATGTGTATAAGAGACAGCCCTTGAGCCATTGCAAAATGTCAAGAGTAAAAGGAAGAAAAACCAATGTGAGGCATTGAATCAGCTTACTTAAGCACTGAATCCTACTCTTCTATGACAGTACTAAATTGCAGGTGCTAAATGGCGTTTGTTTAACTCCTTGCAAGGAAAGTCATTAGAACACAGATCCCTAGTTATTCTAAGTTTACCTTTTTCCCCCTGAGAAATTAACAGCAGAATGACAGTGATAAGAGAACGAGAAACCACCTGAATGATGCCCTTAACTCTCCAAACTCCATGCCTGAACACAACGATCTGCGGGTCATCAGGATGTAAGTCCTTGAGTTCCCAACGAATATCCTCGTTGTTGGCATTGTGTTCACTCGACAGCTGCATAGCAGAGAATCCGCCACAGTTGTTTTTCTTTCCTAGAACAACCCGTGAATCTCCGAGGCTTGCCACAAAAAGAGTACTTTGATAGATCACTCCAACTAAACAGCAAGTGCCAACAGTTGCCAAGTTTGGCATTGTACTCCACAGCTCCGACACAAGAGAAGCGAATCCTTCTTCTGTCGCATGAAAGGCTCTTAGTATTGTCTCTCTGGTAACAACTCCTTGTGTTTCCGCTGATATTTCTGCATAATCATAAAGCCTGAGCAATCCCAACATAAGAGAGGCTCAACCTCCTTTCACAAATGTAAAGTGCACTCCTAGAGATGGCCTAAGCCTGGTAAAAACTCTGCCCCAATGCAAGAGCCAAGGACCCTTTAAGTAAACGCTTTTGACAACAAAATACTGCAAAGCACAGAAAGTGGAGCAAAGAACCAGGAACGCGAAATGCAGCGAGTCCCATATATCAAAATGCATTACATATAAGGTTCCCACAATTGACACAGATAAACCAAATGAAGAATAGGAGCATACTCGTACTGACAATTTCTGCCAATTTCTGCAGTCAATAAAACACAGCATAAAGCTAAAAAAGTAAAGACTAATGTGCTCAAAAAGACTGTAGCTTCAATAGTACAGGACATATGTACTCGCATTTAGCGCAATGGGAACCTAGACAGATTGAAAGTCAAAGTACCTAACTTTGTTGACCAATCACCATCTTCATCCACGAGGCTTAAACAAAATTTTCAGAATTCAGTCAACGGATTCGTCTAGAATATGTATTTCCCCAAAAACCCAATTCAATCTACTCAAGCTCCAATGTCAAAATTCACGAAACACGGTGCAAATGAAGAATCGGATTAAAACACTTAACAAAAATTTGAAAGGATAGCTACGAACCTCGAAAATGGTTGAAGAGATTATCACAGACATAACGGGCAGCTTCAGGACCACCATGGCCGTCGTAGACGCCGACGAAAGTCCCGAAATTTCCGGATTCGATCTGGCTCTGGTCCTCGAGCACCTGATTGGCTTGAATCACAGCCATGGAGAATTCTCCGCCGCAATATTTACCGAGATCACGGAACCAGAGCAGTCCGTCTTTGCCTTCGCCGCCGCTTCCGCCAGAAACGCCACCCGATCCGGCCTCGGAATTATCGCAGATGTGCCCGAATGGCTTGAAGCAGAGAGAAAACAGATTCATCAATGAACCTGACATTCAACATTTCTCAGAAACCCCCAATCCCAAAACCCCAAAACCCTCTCCCGAAACCGTAAGACCCCTTTAGAGTTTCGATTCAAAACCAAAAAAAAAAAAAAAAATAAAGGAAAAAGGAGCGGGATTGGGGGATGAAACGAAATGGATATAGATCGGGGGGGAGGGGAGAGAATGATGGGAGAGAGAGAAAAAACCCTAGGTCTTAATGGAAGGGAAGATGCGTAGGATAAGATGCAGGCGCAGGATAAGGTTGTCAAGCGCAAGTTAGCAGGAGACGATGACGGACGTGTCTTGTCCGGTCGCAGAGGAACAAAGAAATTCTCGCTTGTAATTTTTTGTCTGATGAGGAGAGCGATCTTCCTTAGCTGTCCGACCATTTTCTTAGCATACACTATACAATTGTTGGCCCAAAAAAAAACAAAACACACTATAGCTAAACAGTGAAAAACTTGATAGTAAGAAGATTTTAAAAGAAACAAAAAATGTTTGATACTATCATAATTTCATTTGGTATAATTCAAATATATATATATATATATATATTTTTTTTAAATGGTAAATAAATTAATTTTATACAAATTTTATTATTAGTAACCTATTCATATGGGGTTCAAAATGATGTTTAAAGGAAAAATTATATAGTACAATCCCTATATCTAATAAAACGATGTTTATATATTTTTCTGTTGCGATAGTAGAGTGTGTGTGGGTGATTCTTCAATCAATATTTGTTCACTGTTTATAATGCAATCTTTTTATTTTATAATTTCGGTAACATTGGAAAATGCATAGTCAAAATATTTTAAAGAAGCCATGAAGTTGACATTTGTAGTTTGTAAGGCAAGTAAATTATGATCCGATCCATTCTAAGATTGCATATTCATCTAGACCACGAACCTGACCGCAAGAATTAGCAGATTACCAACAAGCCCAAATGAGAATCTTCACATGGCCCTTTTCTTGGCTCTTCACTACAAGGACTAAAGGATTACAATGATGTAGAGCCAATCCGACTTGTAATGATCTAATCTCTGGAGTATTCGGAGAGACAAAGGTCGCTGTCGCTGTTAGTATATATGAAACCCAAAAGATATTTATTTGTTTCATGGGGTAAGAATGAGTTGTGTCCCGGGCTGTATGTTTTCATTACGGCGGCTATGGTGAAACAATTGGCGCCAAGAGAGATTACCTTTGAATTTTGAAGTAATGAAATCGTAAGAAGTATTCTTGAAGATCCATCGAATTGCCAATATTTTTTTTAACTTGGAAGAAAGGTTTTATTGGATCCACCTCCAGCTATGAACTCATGCTTCCAGAGCCGTGCCAATGTATTATGTGTGAGTCTATCCTGCAAATATATATTTAGAGCAAAAAAGTCGATACATCGGAATCTCAAAGCTATGAAACCTTATGTGAAACAATATCTAAAGAGACTAGCTAGTGATGTAAAAAATACTTATATTTTTTGTTTGGATTATGGAAAACTTGTGTGCCTATCTCGAGCGAGAGAAAGTGTTGCCAAGATCAAGATACATAACCATCATTGATGAGTGATTTTATCTGCAGAACCATGCCTTGATTGTTTCTTGATTACAAGTTACTTACAACCTTTGAAATTTCCTCTCCTTCTTCAACCACATGGTTAACAACTCCTAACTTCTCAGCCACTTCAGCTGTCGAGAGGGCATTAGGTTAAAGACACTTCTTTTGCCTTGTTGTCCCCCCAATGATATCCTCGAGAGCTTATGAGACCCCAAGTATGTGTAAGTGATCTCTTTCGATCAATATTCAATATTTGTTATATATTTATAATGTAACAATGTTTGATTTGATTAGTGTCCCTATTTTTGTTATATATCACTTAAATTTTTTTTTTGTGTGCAAATATATCACTTCAATTTATTGCAAGTAATATAATGGTTATAAAAAATAGTTTAACAAGAGCTCATTATAGTTGGCATGCATAATCTTCTTTACAATTTTTTTTTTAAAAGCTTAAATGATACTTATTTTATTAGTTGACAAAAAGATGCATTTTAATATTTCATTACATCCGTTATTGATAACAAGACTTACACACATAGAGATAAATTAAAAGCGTTCCAAAAAATTAAGAATTCCAAGGAAGGCAAACATCAAACATTTTAGTAATTTTGTTAAGTTTGCAAGGTCCATTCTTGCGTATTTTCCACTCGCATTGTGTGCATCCAAACTTCTCAAATTCTCTGTCTCTCTTTTGTTTATAGATATCAAAATAATGCGACTCGTTCCCCCAACTAAAGCTGCAGAAAAATAAAGTGCGGCCGAAGATATCAGGTTTAAAGCCAAATGACCATGATCCACCTGGTGCCAAGCTCCGGTCTCCGAGATCATTATTCCCCGATTTACAATGATATCGTAGCGGTAAACCACTTCCAAGATCATTATAAATCACCACTGTTGTCGTTTTCTGAGCTCGAGATATAGTTGCACTTATGAACATAGTCATTAGGAAGAAAACTATGAGTTGTTTTTGAGAATTCATTTTTGCTTTTGTTTGTTTGTTTTCTTATAATATTTTTTTTTATATTTATAATGAACCATTAATTAGCATGGTCAAAAGACTCAAAAACATTGTTAGTAATTGAAGGTATGTAAATTATGATTATTATTATTTTTCACAGATTTAATTTTTAATCCTAAATCAGTTATATACTTCAAATTTCAAACTTCAAACTTCAAATCAACCTTTCACTAAATAAATCAAATACTCTGACTTTAACTAGTACAACCACATACATTTAGGAGGTGTTATTCAAGCATGGATTTAAACTTAATTATTTATGTTTTATAATCCATTTTTATTTAATGATTGATTTTAAATCATTTCTTAAAATGAAGTGTTATTGATTATTGTATTTAAAATATCTTCATTAAAAAAAAATCTAGTGTTATTGGTTCTTGTATTTAAAATGTTTTTATTAAAAGAGTTTGAAATCCATTGTTATTCAATCAAAGATTTGAATACAACAATTGAACTCTTGTGTTATTCTTTTTTTTTTTACAGCAAATACTCCATATATTAAAATTAAGTTCCGAAGAAGGCGAGCTCTACAACCAACCATTCCGGAATAAAAGAGTAAACATGAGAAAACACAACACCACGGGCTTGAGCACTTTTAGCGAGTCTATCAGCCCGGACATTAAGTAAACGAGGGATAAAAGCAATAGAGAAATGATACAAAATAGAACAAAGATGAACGAATTCTTCAAGTTATGTGGCTAAGGCCGGCCATACTTCTTCCTCCTCTATTATTTTAACCAGCTGAAGACAATCTGTCTCAAAAACCAGGGATGGGATCTGCATCGGTAATGTCGCTTTCATCGCCCACAAGAAAGCCTCGAATTCAGCATGCATGGGTGAGAGGACCTGGTCTTTTGCGAAAAGACTGATCATCCGTCCCCCATCTTCAAGTTCAAGCATCAAACCGCCGCCTATAGTTGCTCCATCCCTGACCCACGAAGCGTCTATTCATGTTTGATAGATTTTTACAATTCATTTGATGTGAAAGAGTTTGAATGATTTGATTCCAATTTCATGTGTAAATTGTAAGAATCAAAATGTAACTCTTTTTCCTCAGATTTTTGCTAACTATAAAATCCAACTCAATATTATCAACTATTAATTAGTCATCCTCCCATATCTCGTAGTCACATTTTTTTACCAAAAGAAGAAAACTCAGAAAAGATACATTCCATTATATATTTCTTCATCTTTGTTGATCCATTAGCTACTTCTACATCTATGTCAATTACGTCAATTACATCACCCAGAATAAGATACTCTTTTTTCCTTCTTCCTCTATTTTTAATTTCTATCTCTTTTTTTTTCCCTTCATTTTCATAGTAATCAATGCATTCTATTTCTTACATCTAATATATACGATACTATAACACTAGAAAGAGACATGATTATATATAAAAGGCTTTGAAAGATAATCATATTTATTTTCAGTTTAAAATCAAATGACAAATCAAATGATATCATGTTGAGTTGATATCCTCCTATCTATTGATTTCAATTCTAAAATCAATTGTACTGGAACATCAAATGACATCATAATTTTTTTTAAATGAATAAAAAAATTTAAATTCTGATCTATTTTAAATCTAATGGAGTTGATTTAAACTTATACATTGAATAATATTTATTTGAGGGCTTTAACTAGTAGAATCAATTAGAGTAATTTTTGTTTTTGTTTTGTTTTTGACTACGTTTACTGTAGATTCCATTTTGGCTGTAACATAATTTTTTTTTTTTGCTTATGAATGGATTGAATAACATGATTAAGAATTAATGAGAGAAAAATGAGGAAGATGATGGTAGTTAGAGGGATAATTAAGATCAATACAATGAATAAAGAATAAACGGGATAACCTTTCTGTTAACTGGTTTGGTATAAGTCTCGTTGTTAAATAACTTACGATGAATTTGCGAAACAATATATCACTATTTTTTACTAATTATAACATCACTTGATTTAACATTTGATCATAATAAATATAGATCAATCTACCTTGTCACACACGCTTCTAACCACGCCATTATTCCCGGTTAACACCTTGTAAGAAGACAATTTTACAAACGCAGAAGAGAAGGCGTTGAAGAAACGATCCTGATCAGCCGCAAACGCTTCGACAAAAGGGCGTGTGCGTGGGTCGGCGCCAATCTCCGAGTCGATTCTGAGATTGCCACGACCCGCTATGGCATCATCGTAATAAGCCGTGTCGAAGACCAACGAAGTTTGATCGTTGAGAACAAATGTAGCTTCCGCAGTTTTAGAAGATGGAGAAAACTCTGGACATAGGACTCGCAAAAACGTTTCGAAACGTAGATCCATGTTCGCGTTTGTCGCGTTTGCGTTATCGAAACGCGATAATACGTTGTTGCAATGTGTAACTCCTAATGTATGTGAACCTGCAAAAAAACCAAAGAGTGGTACATATTACTATAAACATGTGCTATATTATACGAACTAAATATGCATAATCCTAAAGTCTTATTATAAGAAGTAAATATGCAAATTCAGTAATTCACATATATATATATATATATATATATTATATGCCCATGATGCATGGATAAAGTGAGAAAACTTTTAAAATAAAAGAGTTATAAATGAGAAATATATATATATATATATATATATACCCATAATGGCGACGGACTCTTCGACGGTCATGGACATGCCAGCAAAGAGACTTAAGGTAGTGTCGACGTCAGCAGTGGAGGGAGGAAGCAGAGAGTCAGCCACGTGTTTGCTGGGAGTGGAGAGAGAGTCTTTTCTTCCTAGTGGCACTGAGATGAGTGGGCCCCCGGAGAGAGCGACGGCTTCTCTTGCGGCGAGGATGATGATGTCAGAGCAAGAGACTTGCAGGGGACACTCGGCCTCCAGTGAGGTTTTGATTGTGCCAATCAATTCCCTCTTTCTGATTCCGAAGTTCTTGGCTGAATCAATCTCCGTGAACTGGTGCTGTTCCCCACTTGGCTCGATTAGGATCGATGCGTCACATCCCTGTGAATGCATATTGCAGTATCGATCAACTACACATTGGAATAAATTGATGTAATAAATAGGACTGAGAACAACCATGGTATAATCCGAGTGTTCTCGATCTATAAAACTCTATACGAAAAATTTGTGACTTATTATTTTTTAAAAAAAAATAAATATAAAATTGTGATTTTGTTCATGCATGTATTTAGTTTTATCTACTATTAGCTCTTGAATTATGAAAAAAAAGAAACTCAAATTCATGTCCGAAAAAAACTATTTTAAAATTTAAACTAGAGATCATAAACGAATGTCCAATTTTGGCATCTTTAAAGACGGCAGGAAGCCAGGAACGTACATTAATTATAGCTTAAATAATCTATGATCTTGATGATATGTTTATTCACTTGAAGTGTAAATCGAATCCTTAACATAATTAGTTAACACTTTTCAAACCAAAACCTTTTTGAGTAAAAGCCAAAGCCAAAATTGAGAATCTTTTAGAGGGAAATCATGGATGTACGTTGGTAGAGATAAAGAACCTGGACTTGGCAGTCATGAAACATAAGCCTAAGCAAGGCTGCCGGAGAAGAAGGATCAAGTATAAACATTGGCGAAAGCGAAGATCTCACAATCTCTTCGATTTTTGGACATGTTTTCTCGTAGTAGTTGTAAGATAAGCCTTCGTAATTAGTCTCCATTTGGTCGCCATTTATAAAGCAGCTACATAACAAGCTCATCACAAGAAAACATGATGCAGAAGCTGCAGCTTTGCTCTTTGGTTTCATCACTCTCTCTTTTGTTTCTTCTCTTTGGAATTTGAGTTAATTGGAAATGTATGTATATATATAGGAAGCCGGAGCAAGAGCCGTGACATTAATAATCCCAACCGGAAACTAAAGAACGAAAAAGACATGAAACTGATTTTAGCCGATCGGTTATCGAATTTCCGGTTAAGTTTGGTCATCCTCAAGATTTTACCATACGTATTCGGTATTCCCATATTTCTATGTGGGATTAATCGAAGAAGAGGATGTTGGATTTTAAGAACCCAAAGATAAAGCTATATTGAACCCACATTATACCGGTTGATCCGATTTGTCTCGATTTTTCGGTTTATTATTTCGAATTTGAGTGAACTGTATTTATAGAATTTCGCTGGAGCGGATGTGACATTGGTTATTAAAATGTCAACAGAATGCTTTCTCTAGTAATCTTTTGAAATTGTTATAAAAAAAAAAAAAAAAAATTGTCAGCATAAAATAAATACCGGCCAGAGTTGGTATTGATTCAAAGGCTATTATATTACCGGTTAAGTCTGGTTTACAGCTTCGCGACCGAATTTATTGATAAATAATTAAATAGGTTTTTTATCATCTTCTGTTTCGTTAATAATAGTTGCAGTACCTGGGTCCTGGGAATTGAAATCTCGCATTTGCTTTTGAGAAAAGTAGTGAACCGGTGAACCGGTTTGGTTCAATAAATGGTTATAGGTAGGAACAGTTGATTGAGAAGACAAGACAGAGAATGAGTAAAGCAACATGCATAATGTGACCAGTTAGGTTTCAATTCACTTACGTAGGCGTTTATTCATACATATGTGTAAACTCATATATTATATATACATGTATATATTATATATACATGTATATATTGATTATAATTTGTACCGTGTATAGAATTAACATTTGGAAGGTTCTAGCCTTACATTTTTATATAGTTTTCATACACTTTAAAATAACATTTTAATTTATCATAAACTAAATAATGCTTGACTAGATGTTTCAACAACACACAAATACTACTATATAGTAATGCCTTGGATAAATAACTTAAATTAAAAGAAGCAGGAAACAAAATTTACCCTCAATTTTTTTAATTAAACATGAAATAGTTATATTTAGTACTATTTTAATTTGTATCCTCAATTAAATAATTGGCTTAAGTTTTGCTCAAAAAAGTTGAATGGCCTAAAAATGATTATAGTATGAGGAAGATTTTATGTTTCTTAGGAATTCAGATAAGCTTTAACCATAAGATACAAAATAAATGGAGCACAATCAATATATTCAGAAAAAGAACCCGATCAGAAACAACACACACAAAAGTGTAGGGGTTGGTTTCTAGAAAATGACGAGTAGAGAGGGTAATGTTGGTGAGGCTAATCAATACGAATTTACGGTGAAATTAATGTCCATAACTGTTTTCCAAACGTGGAAACTGTGACTTTACTATTTCCTTCGTTATCCTAAAAACTCTCCAATTACTTTTTTTTTTTTTTTTTTTTTTTTTTCTTAGATCCGCAAAATGTTACTTTACTATCTTTATAGTTTTATACACAGTTCCACAAGCGTAGGATAGTATCCGTTAATAGTTAATAATCCTATACTATAGCGGTGATTTCATAAAAAGATACGGCACTGTAACCAGGAAATTCGGATATGCATGATATATGTGAATTTTTCTTTATATATATTTTGTTTCGATATCATATCATTTTATCTGTATAAAATATACTAGTAATAAGTATCAAAATGTTACGATTAACCGGTTTTTTTAGTTAGGAACCTGCATAATTATTAATGTATATATATATGTAAAAGTACCGAAATCATATTCAAACACGCGTAGGCGGTTATCGTATCGAAGGTTAACTAAAGGGCTTAATTGTCTATGGGAAAGAAATCACGTGAGTTTTAATTATTGTCAAACTTCACAATTAACAACAATAAAGATTTAAAGGCTTAAAGTTTTAGGTTTCTTCTTTTGTGCTCCCTATTACTCTCATTAAAAGTCTGAGCTTTCTTGATTTGTTGAGGACAAAATATATCCCTTATTGAATAACCTTCTTTAAACGAATGTATTGGTCCCACACTCATCACAGCTATACTAAATTATTATTTTTTTGCCAAATTTTAATTGCATTAATACGTTGAAAACGACTCATACTTACATCTCATGTGAACCATATACATTTGAGACTTATTTTATTTTACTTTTTTTTTTTGCTGAATTTTTTTTTTTTTTACAGCTTCTTTATTAATCAATCGAAATGTTTTTTTTTTTTTTTGCTAAAAGGGTTAATCGAAATGTTTGCAAACCTTTATTTTATCACAAATATTTCGTGTCAGAAAATCGATCTGGTATTATTGGTGCGAAATTTATAAATCACATTAAAATTCCCAAAAGTAGTCAAAAGTATTAATGTGAACACCCGTCGACAACTTTTGTTTTTCGAACTTTTGTGGACAATGAATGGTTTATACAGTATAAATGTATAACCATTACACAACGTCACAAGTCACAACCATCTTTTTCAAACAAACAAAAAAAAACGTCACAACCATGTATCGTCATTTTTTTATTTCTTTAATTACCAAAGATAGAAATATTTCTCAAGTATTTTTCGTCCATTAAGATCAATAATAAATGTCTAAAAATAAAATAAAAAGCGTAAGAAAAAACCATATTTTCCTCCCAAAACAAAACAAACACAACGAAACACCCTAAATTTGAAAACCACTTTTCTTAATTTTTTATTTGTTTTTGGCCAAATTTTAATTGCATTAATACGTTGAAAACGACTCATACTTACATCTCATGTGAACCATACACATTTGAGACTTCTTTTATTTTACAGTTTTTTTATTGATCAATCGAAATGTTTGCAAACCTTTATTTTATCACAAATTTTTTGTGTCAAAAATATATCTGATATTATTGGTGCAAAATTTATAAATCACATTAAAATTCCGAAAAATCTTTATAATTTCTAACTTAATCATCTCACAACAAACCTTCGGTTTAGACACAATAAAAACCAAATCCATTGAGTTAACTTAGTCGCATAGTAAACAAAAGGCATGCAACGCATAATCTAAATCAGACTATACTAGTGCGAAAATACCACGATGACTTCTTTGGAGGTCCAAAATATCTGCTGTCCATCTTTTTAATTGTAAAATTTATCTGAACAACTAGTTGCAACCTTAAATTTGTAAGAACTATCCACCTGATAGATAAACACGGGCAAGTTCATCTTCACATTTTTTGGTGACCCACGTTGAAGTTCTATCATGCATAACTTATGGAGAATTAGCCACAAATCATGCTTCGCATTGTATCATATAGAGAGAGAACGTTTAATTCTATTAAAACTTATATCATTTTGGTTTTTTTATATGCACTAAAATACCTATAAAATATCCAGTTGAACTGTCGGAAAAAAAAAATATATAAATCCGGTTAAACTCTTCATTTTCAATTTATTTATAGAGTTTAAAATTTATACTCTCATAAATTAAGTCAATTTGACGGATAAACATGGAGACAGTGTTTGATTTTAAAATTGGTGAAGTAGTCCGTTATTTCTTGAGATGTTCATGGGCCCGGTGTAAAAGTACTTCTTGTAGGCACCATTGGTTAGATTCGTAGTTAGCATTGTAGCGCGTGAGCTCTACCGTGTCAAAGTCATAGCCTACAATTTAGGTCCATGAATATCCTCGGACATTTTTTTTTTTGACATCAAAATCACCATTTTATTAAGTTTGCGGGAATAAACTTTCCTCTAGGGAAAGCCAGGAAGGAACCGCCGAACTTACATGGGAGAAACAGTAACCACGTGCTCTTGCACATTTTGCAAGGGAATCCGCACGGATGTTTTCGGATCTAGGAATATAAAAAATATAAAAAGATACAAATGATTCTTTAAGAAGTCTAAAATCTTCTAACTCTGACGCAAAAGTCGGCCAATCTGCGGGGTTCGCGAGCATTGTGATCAAGTCCGTGCAATCTGTCGCAAAAATAGTATTTGTCATAGATTCTGAGATTAGACACTTCATTGTCCATAGAAGAGTATCAAGCTCGGCGTGTAGTGGCGATAAGCTTCTCCTTGATCCCTTCAATCCTAGTCTCACGAGGCTTTCTGCAAAAGTCACAATCCACCCATGTCCACTTCGAGTGTCGGAGTCAAGCCAAGAACCATCAATCTGGCACACCGGGACAGACAGACTAGGAGGACTTGTATCAATCCGAATAGCATGATCCTCCTCAATAGACTCATCTCGAGAATTAGCAATCCTCCATTCTTCTGCCTCCTTTATAGCGTGTGAAAGGGTGTCTGGGGGAACTTCAACCACATTCTCAAAAATCTTTCTATTTCTCGCCTTCCAAATAAATCACATAATCCACGGGAAAGCCCATATTGTCTCCTCGGTCGCACCTCTTTCTTTAGCTCGCCAGAAAAGGAAGTCGAGATTGGTGAAAAGTGCCGGGGAAGGGAAACGTTCCGGAGCCGAGGGGATTGCCGATAAAGCCCAAACTTGTCTAGCTGGAGGACATTCGAAAATCACATGATTAATAGTCTCCTCCTCCGCCCCACATCGAGGGCATTCTTTATCCCGACTAATGTGATGATAATAGAGATTTTGGCATGAAGCCAAACATCTCGAGAGACATTGCCACATGAAATGTTTTAATTTTCCCGTAGTTTTTAATTTCCATACTTGTGCCTTAAGTACCGTAATACTAGGTTCCTGAAGAGGGAGGTCACAAATACGACGAGAAAGAGCTCTCGCTGCCCAATATCCAGATTTCACTGTGTAATTACCAGATTTCGTCAAGGGCCAACTATATCCATCTCTCAAACTTGAACGGTTTGGACGTATCCCTAATATTAGGGTAATTTCTTCTGGGGGAATAGGGCATGGAGACAATCCATCTTCCATTGTTTGGTGTTAAAATCAATCAACGAGTTGACATATAAAGTTGGGTTTGTCACCGCATTTAGACTTTTGGGAGCGCGCGCCGGTTTGTCGGGAATCCATGGTTCTGTCCAAACTTGAGTTCCAAACCCCGAACCAATCGTCTTTTGAATACCTGATAAGATAAGGGGTTTTGCCGCCATTATATTCCTCCATCCATATGAAGGACGACTTGAGACTAGGATTTCAAGAGGGCTACAATATTTGTAGTATCTTCCTTTAAGAACACGACTAAGCAGAGATTCTGGATATCGTAGAAGCCGCCAGAATTGTTTGCCAAGGAGTGCAATATTAAATTCCTCTAAAGTCCTGAATCCAAGGCCACCGTCAGATAATTGAGTACATAGCTTCTCCCAAGCCATCCAATGAATTCCTTTGGAATCTGCTTTAGAGCTCCACCAAAAATTTGCAATTGCACTACTTAGCTTTGAGCAAATGGCTTTTGGGAGAAGAAAACACGACATAACATATGTCGGAAGGGCTTGAGCTTGAGACTTAATCAAAACCTCTTTTCCACCTTTTGAGAGGAGTTTTGAGGGCGATGAGTTAACTCGATTTTGTAGTCTATCACGAACAAAGGAGAAAACATTGGTTTTTGAACCATGGATCTTCTCCGGAAGTCCTAGATACGTTCCCATTCCTCCTTCCTGTGTTATTCCCACCGTGGCTTTGATTTCACACCTCAAGGGACCTGGGATATCATTCCCAAACATGATGAAAGATTTGTTAAAGTTGATCTGCTGCCCCGAGGCCTCGCCATAACAGCGGATGATATCTATTAGCTCTTTACTTTGTTGTAGGTCAGCTTTGCAGAAAAAAGGCTATCGTCTGCAAAGAGAAGGTGTGTTATGGATGGGCTAGCTCTGGCGACCCTTAACCCTTGTAGTCGATCACCTTCTTCTGCGCGTCGTAGCTGAGCGACAAGAGCCTTTGTGCATAATATAAAGAGGTATGGAGATATGGGGTCACCCTGGCGAATTCCACGGGATGGCTTGATATGACCTTTTGGCACACCATTGAGGAGGATTCGATATGATACAGTGGTGATGCATTGCATAATCCAGTTAATCCACCTAGGGTCAAACCCCATTTTCTCCATAAGGGCTCTAAGGAAGGACCATTCCACTCTGTCATACACTTTACTCATATCCGTTTTTATTGCCATAAATTTCTTTCGACAAGACAGATTTGAGCGAAGGGCATGAAAATTTTCTTGCGCGATAAGGATGTTGTCTGTTATTAGGCGTCCTGCTACAAAAGCAGATTGAGTCTCAGAAATCAATTCCGGAAGAAATTTCTTGAGTCGCAAGCTTAAGACTTTAGATATAACCTTGTAAGTTACATTACAAAGGCTAATTGGCCGAAATCCTGACATTTCTCTTGGTCTTTCTCCTTTTGGGATAAGACATATATTGGTCTCATTTATCTTTTCATCAAAAAGGCCCGAGCTGAAAAAATTCTTGACCATATGCATAAGGTCCACCCCAATAACATCCCATAATCTTTGAAAGAAGAGGGCTGTCATTCCGTCCGGACCTGGAATCTTTTCCGGATGAAGGGAGAAAAGAGCCCGCTTAACCTCCTCGACGGAAACCTCGCTCGTTAGGGATGCATTCATTGACTCTGTGACCATCACGGGAACATCCCGGAGTACTAAGCTAGGGTCTCTCAGATCTGAGGAAGTGAAAAGCGATCCAAAATAATCAACCGCAAGTTTCTCAATGCCTTCCTCACTATCTACCCACATCCCATCCTGGTTTAGGAGCCCAATGATTCGGTTCCTAGCCCTTCTAAGCCGAGTTGTCGCATGAAAAAATTTGGTGTTTTTATCTCCTTCTTTAAGCCAAATAACCATACTCTTTTGTTTCCAAAAGAGCTCCTCCTCCCTATACGCATCACAAAGCTTCCATTTTAGGGCCAAGAGAGCTTCTCTCGATATAGATTCATCTTCTTGGGCCTTATCAATTTGATTTTGAAGCTCCTCAATAAGCTTTTGCGTATTTGATTTGGTACTCTTTTTCCAAATAGAGATTTTCTTACGGCAGTTCCATATCCTTCTTGAAATGGTTCTACCATTCAAAGGTCTTGGTGGTCCCCAACCTTCACATATTGCTTCTTTCAACCCTGGTTTTCCTAACCATCGTTTATCAAACATGAATCGCTTAACAAAATTATGAGGTTTATCGAGAATTGAGGCCAAGATAGGTCTGTGATCCGAACCCCATAGCTTCAAATACTCCACATTTGTGTGAAAAAAAATCTCATGCCATCCACTATTACCCATAGCTCTATCTAGACGGCATTTCACCTTGCCACTTATGCGGTTACCAACCCAAGAGAGTGAATTCCCTTGGAAAGGAAAATCTATGAATCCGCAACAGTCAATCATGGCACGAAAAGGGAGAAAAGAGTTCTCTGACCTACTCTTTCCTCCACTTTTTTCGTGGTTACCGGTGATTTCATTAAAGTCGCCAATAATAAACCACGCACCCATGCGACAGATCCCTATACGAGATAATCTCTCCCAAACATATTCTCGGTACTTAACAACCGGATCACCATACACAAAAGTCATAAATACTTTGTTCCCATCAATAATAGTTTCAATATCAATAAAACGATCATCCGAATACAGAAACTTAACAGGAAAATCCTTAGAATACAAAAGTGCTAAGCCTCCACTAGTACCTAAAGGTTCAACTGTGTGGAGGTTATCAAATTCGAGAGACACTTGCAAATTTTGCAGAAAAAACGCTCGTTCTTAGTTTCCGATAAAAAAACAAAACCTGACGAGTACATACGACACATCTCTTCCAGTCGGCGAGTAGTAAGCTCTGCACCCACCCCTTGACAGTTCCACGCTAAAGTCCTCATATGGGAGGACTGGATGGGTTCTGGGACCCCACCAGACCTACAAGAGTTTTAGGAAATTTAGTAATCTTTGAACTTTTAGAACCTTTAGGAACTTTTGACTTCTTACGTAAAGTAGATACGAACACCTCATTTCGAGGGAATAACATAGAGAAACCAAGTGTCTTACTCTTGGTGTCACTCTTAGGAAGACCCGATTTCTTGCGGGGGGAGCTCTTGCCTTGATACACCTTGAGCTTCTTGGAGGCTGCTACATATGCCTTTTTGGGGCTTCTCGGGGGCATCTTCTTCGACTCCATTTTCTTCGAGATTTTTGGATCCTTGTTTTTTCCTGCCTTTTCCTCAACTTGACCAGATTTCTTCTTTTTTGGGGAACGCATCCTCTTGCTCGTTGGGGACTGTGAAGCAGTAGGATTTTTCTCACCCTCGTGGGAGATATCCTCGGACATCTAAAAATGTAATTTTTCCTCAAATAAACCGAATCTCTAACTAAACTATAACGAGGTTTAGAACACTACAACCGGTATAGAGCCAAACCAATATTATTAGTAAGCATTGTTTGTCACACACATCTTCATAACTTATAATAAAGTACTAAACAATATCAAATCATGGCGAAGACACTATTTTATGTGCAAGAGGATGTATTATAGACTATAGTATATAGATTATGAATGATATGAAAACTATAATGAGAAGAATATTGTAAAATAACTGACATGACTATCAAAACAACACTACTAAAGAAAAATAATGACAAAAATAGTCAAAAGTATTTAATGTGAACACCAGTCGACAACTTTTGTGGACAATGAATAATGGTTTATACGTTACATTTGTGAACGGTTTAATCGAGATCCGGTTACATTTGTGAACGGTTGACTCGAGATCCGGTTATATTTTATCCAAACTTGGTCGAATCGAGTTTTGTCCAATTACATATTTTTACAAGAATCAACAACGTAGAACAAAGAAGAAGGGACTAGCTTGTAGATCCTTCTTCTAGTGGATGCAATTCATGAGTGAAGGGACTAGCTTGTAGATCCTTCTTCTAGTGGATGCAATTCATACTAAGAAATCATATTTTTATATTTTTGGAGGATTTTACATTTTGATAGATTTTGAAACTGCTGCAATCGATATTTGAAATAATAGACATGCAAGAATATTGAAACTTTTTATGCATACTAGGTTGGTATAATCTTGTATTCTTGTTATTTGAGTGAGCCAATTAAGAGGACAAGTGATTGGAGTAATTGAAAGATTAGAGTAATTGAAAGCAGCGGACTAGTGATTACGACAAAAGTCAACATCTTGTTTACAAACGAGTTAACTTAAACACATAGTAATAAAGGAGCATACTTAATGTAGCCAGAACAAACCATAAAATCAACAAGTAGATAGTCACAGCAAGACTCTCTAATTAAAACGGATTCGATCTCTTTAACATGCTCTTCCCGTGACTAAGTGTATCCCCCAAGAACCTGCCAAGATTGACCTTATATATGGTAGGAAAAGGTAAGAAGCGTGTAAGAATAAAAGCGATGGCTGCAACCTAAGTGACGAGGAAGTTTGGCCATGGTGATCATATCTGTCCCGGGCTTCTCTGAGAGATTAATTCCTTGAAATATATGGTGAAGAAGGAAAATGTCAGAAAAGAAGAAGAGATAGTTTTACAATACCATGCACACGTGGATAAATATTTACCCCGTTGGCCTGGGCCTGCTATGTCCGTTTTATTCTCTCGTCTCGTCCACCACATGCCTCCAGTTCGTGGCAACCCATACCGTCGAGCTCTTTTTCTTCTATAATGAGCATAAAAGAAATCCCCCAAATATGAGTCGCAATGAAAAGACAGACAGACACTTTGGAGAGCAGAAAATTAAAAGGGAAATGGTTCACATACTGGTTCCAAAGCCGTAGTCTCTCCTTCTCGATCTTCAAAGACTCAATGACTTCTATCTGCAAGAACAGACAAACGCAATGTGAGGCAAGAACATAGACATGACAGGGGGTTGAATATATACACACACATACGCAGTGGCGGAGCTAGAAATTTTTTCTACCAGGGGCAGAAAAATATATAAGAATTATAATTTTAAATTGTGAAAAAAAGCATCTGATCAACAAAAAACAGACGAAAAATTGAAAAAAACGTATAAATACTGATGAAAAAGTTGAGAAAAACATAAAATTGGTAAAAAAAAACTAACAAAAAGGAAGAAAGAATTTTTTAATTAGTTTTTTTTTATGTTTTGTTATCTAACAATTAATTAAGATCCATAATTATTCTTGTAAAATGGCTTTAAGCTAAAATTAAGCCCAACTCAAAATAAAAACTTGAGCCCAAATAAAATTAATTAAACTTTTGTTTTTAATGTTCTTAAATATTTTTTATGGGGTCAAACAATAAAAAATAATGGGGTCATAACATTTTTTACTAAAAAAATACCTATTTTTAAAAAATAGGTGGGGTCAGCTGACCCCCTTCCATCCTTCCTGCCTCCGCCCCTGCACATACGCACCGGATATTCAGGGTCAGGGCTATGCTTATGTTGGCAATATTGGAGAAAAAAACAAGATGGGCCGGATGCGTTGGCCCAAAAAGCCCAAATATTTATATGCTCTCTCACTCTCTCGCTTCGAGCCGCGGCGTCTTTCTTCTCCTCCTTCCCTCGTCTCCTTCCCAGTTCTTCTCTCTCAGATCTTTCTTCCTCTTTTGAAAATGGATTTTATCGAACAGCAAGGGGGCGGCGTAACGCAACTTTTCACAGGATTGCCGCAGAACTTGGAAGAAAGTATTGAGATTAGTAGGGATTAATATCCAGTGATTTCTGTATATATGTAGAAATTTTATAGATTTTGAGGTTGATTGTCAATTTTAAGGTTCTAAAGTTTTTTTTTCTTTTTCCCCTCAATGGTTAAACAGTGCTGGGTAGGTTTGATGATCCTGAACCTCCACCTGTCGTTGCACTCTGCAAGGCCTTAGCCTTGGTTAATGTGGAGGACTTGGATGAAGCTCAAATACTTGCTCTGGACGCATATGTGCTGGCTCTCATCGTTGCTGCTCAGAATGCGCTGGAAGGAGTAAATCCAAAAATTTGTAATTCGTAATGCAAGTTTAAATTCAAGTTTGTAATTGAATTAGACGTAAACTTAGCTTAATTTTCTTATAAAATGAGTTTTAAGTGCCTGCACACGAGAGTATGATAATTAAGTAACACTATAACTAATAAAGACACATATTGTACAGTAAAACCTCTTTAAATTAATAATGTTGGGACGTCAAAATTTTATTATTTTATAGAGTTTTTAATTTATAGAGATATTTTTTGGTTTGAACTCTAACCATAGCAAATTGTTTCCAACAGTGCAAAATTTGTTCATGAGATGTCGTATCAATGAATTTGAAAAATGAGCCGAACAATATTTATAAACATAAAATTGTATAATAATCTCAATTATCGACAAAGAATAGATGCATGTCAATAGCATATTCGACTATCTAGGTGAAAGTGATACATTATCAGAAGTTCAAAGTTTATAAAAAATTGTGGCTAACGTTTTTAATGTTGATGATGAAGTTGAAGTTGAAGATGACATAATATAGAACATTTGATAATAGTTATGCATTATGAATCAGTTATTACTTGTAGAACTTTTCATAATTTTGGATGCAAATGAAGAAAACAACACTAAACATTATTGATGGAATAAGAAATATTAGATATGAACTCGAACGAGAATCCAATTTTCAGAAAACAACACAACAATAGTCATATTTTACTATATATAAGCTTATATTTATAATTATCAATTTATCTTATTATTGGGACCATATATTTACATATGCGTTTTTTAAAAAGTATTAGATTATTATCTTATCGAATTTTACAAATTTTTACACTGCTCCGACTCGGGACCGACAAAATTTATTAATTTATAGTGATTATTAATTTATCGAATATTAATTTATAGAGGTTATACTGTACTTCAATTGATTAAATAACACTATAACTAATAAAGGCACATACTTCAATTGATTAAGTAACACTATATAACTAATAAAGGCACATACTTCAATTGATTTGGTACCAAATCAACCCTTTCATGTATAAAACAACGATCTGCCCACCAAAGCAATACGTTTCATGAATCTGTATTGTAATAGACCCAACCAAAATACGTTTTGTTTTGTTAAGTTAGGTAAAGTGTGTGATGGATTTAAACGACCTCAGATGATCTAGATTAGGTAGATGGAAGCTTTGTAGTAATTGGTAATGAAGTGATAATCAAATCTACACAGAAATGAGAACACGCAAGATGCAAATCAGAAGAAACAAATCTCTCTCTTTCTAAGCATACTCGAGCAGCAAATTAGGCTATAGACCAGGCCTTACGGCTTATCTTCTACTTAACCCCTTTTCTCTCTCCCGTATCCCAATTTTCCGACCAGTCATATGGTCTCATTGTCACTTGAGCGTTACATAGGAGAAACAGATCAACACGCAAAATTATTTTCTCTATCTATTGGAACACTATGAGCACTGATGACAGAAATGGACAACGAATAGTTTTGATGTAAAAATGGTTTTTTGATCTGTACAATTTCTTCTATAATAATCACAATCATAAATTGTAAGTCCTTTGACTCTTCTTTAGGGCCTCAAACCACTCCTATTTTAAGCTAGAGTAATATCAAACCTTTTTTTTACATAATATTTCTCTGAGATTACCTGGATTTGGACATCTTTCTCGCCTTGTTCGTCTTGCGCTTCCGTTTCCCCATCCTTCACGATCCCTTTCACTTTCACACAATGCCCTAACCATTTCTCAAACCCTATTTTTATATTTTTAGATTTTTACTATACTAGTGCCCGCGCTACGCAGGTTTCTTCTGTCTACATAAAATTTTATTAATAAAATTTGTTTTATATCAATAACGTTTTTCCATAGACTAATCTTTTTTCATAAATAAAGAAAAACCGCAACTAAGAAGAATATTAAATTTCAAGTATATATGATTTAACATGGGTTGTTCAATTTTTTTTTGATCTGCTACGATTTTATTAATCCAATTATCGCAAATTCTTAATCTACATATTCGTCATGTTTAAGTTAAATAGCTAGCCAAGATCATATAACGGAGCACACCTGCAAACACAGATGCATATACATATAGATGTTACTTTGTATTCACGAGCTTGAAGTAAAAAAAATTGTATTTTTCAATCTTTACTCGCCACAATCTTGCATATCCATTTACTTGCAGAAGTAGGATCAAATATAAACATTGGTGAAAGCGAAGCTCTCACGATCTCTTCGATTTTTGGACATGTTTTCTCGTAGTAGTTGTAAGATAAGCCTTCATAATTAGTCTCCATTTGGTCGCCATTTATAAAGCAGCTACATAACAATCTCATGATAAGAAAACATGTTGTAGAAGCTGCAGCTTTGCTCTTTGGTTTCATGATCACTGTCTCTTTTGTTTCTTTTCTTTGTAATCTGACTTAATTTATATCGGTAATCTAATTCAATGGGATTTTTTTAAACAAAATTTAGCTAATCTTTTTTCTGTATACATCACATAGTTCACGACTTCAGGACACACCAAGCTTTTGGAAACGCTATCATGATCACCAACACCATCACTGTAGTTCTTTTCAGCACTGTGGTACGTTTAAACGCTTTAGCGCAAACCGGTTTTGGGTCCTGTTTTATAATTTCGGCTAGGGATGTCAATCCGGTTTAGTCAACCGATTCTTCAACTGAATCAACGAGAATATAAACCGATCTGGTTTATGTTTTTTTCTAGAATTCAAAATTTCAAACAAACCACAACCGCAAAAGAATTAAAATTTTCTCTAAAAATATATCATTCAGAAACCATATCACACCAAACCGAATGAATGTTCTTTTTCACTAATGGCAAATTTCGAACAAAACCGGATTGGATCCGGTTCTAATTTCTTCTTTTTTTTTAATACTTTTTCCTTGGACAGGTGTTTGGATAACCAAACCTTTAGTCAAACACTTGCAGCCACCATCAAAAAGGTCTACAACACCGAGATCTTCTTTGGACGAGCCGCTCATCAATAGCGGTGGCAGCTACATCCAAAACTACGAGACGCTAATTAGCAGCCAAGCTCAATCCGATTACAACCTTGATCCTCCGCATCAGCGTGGGAATGTTCTGGAACGCTCCAAGCATCCCGAGCCATTCGTTATTATTAGAGGAAATTCGATAATGCGGTTATGCGTCGCATATTTGGCGGCCGAGGCGTTTCGCAGATAGTTCCGGGTTCACCGGTTGATACTAGTGTTAGGCAGTGGAGTGAAGAAGTAGAAGAAAACAAGGAACGAATACACCGAACCTTAACTGGTGACGTATGGGTAAGAAGATCTTTGGCTTGTTGATCGCGTTTTTTGGCGTTCTTGGACGCCAACGCAACATGGACCGGCTCTCTTAATTTTTTTGTCCTTTAGTTTTGCTGTATTGGCGGTGTTAGCTATATGGGCGCAGTTTCGGGTGCGATATTTTTGTCCGGGTTTGATTTTGGTTTTTGTGGTGTGATCATTTAGAGCCGGTCCAATGTTTTGTGGTTTGAGTTCTGAGTTCTTGGTTCAGATGTTTTGTTGTAGAATTGTGATTCTTCATGTAAATAAGGACTGATGATGTAGGTGTGACTTGTGACAGTGAACAGAGATAAACAAGAAAAAATCAACTGTCCCGGTTCGTCCACATATTTCGAACATTGTTCTTTAAAAATGTCATTCATAATAGGAAGCTAATTAAACCGAATTGACGTTATAAAACTATAACAATCTAAACATAAGAAAACTTTGGTAGACTTGTGAGAGATTCCAGCTAGCGAAGGAATATTGATGTTACAAAACTATACAAATCTCTCTAGTTGTTGTTTTTTCTTTGGAAATTAATATTCTTGTAGTTAATTTTCTTCTGTCAACAATATAATCTTTCTAGTTATTTTTTTGGGAGGGCTTCTTGTAGATTTTGCATGCGCCCAGTTAATTCATTTTCACTGGACATAAATCAATTGATATCTACTACTAATGATAAGTTAGGATTTTGAAATTATTGCTTTATTAAGTTATTTTTTATGTTTCTCGTTAAATTTCATTGTTCTCCCACAAAGGACAAAATGAGTGGGTCTCAACTCTCACAACCAACCTTTTAATGACATATACAATCTGTCATGCATAAAACCCTAAACACATGATGTGAAATAAAGAAATGTCCTTTATATATTGTTTTCAACTATGTATAAATTTAGGGGCAAAAAGGCACATTTGCTTTTGCCCGTGAGTGAAGCACTTAATTAATTAAAGAAGCTTAGGGATGTGCATTGGAGACTTTAAAAGTGGGTGTCTAAAAAATATTTTTTGATTAAATTTAAATAAGTTTAATGTTTTAAGACACTTTAGTTATGGAGAGATGTCTAAAGCCCATAAATAAATCTTATATTAGACACTTTTTATCAATTTTGGATCTTTAGTCTTAAGATTTATTATTTTAATAATGTTATTAGATCTCTTAAAATCTCCAACGCACATGCTCTTATTTACAGAATATGTATACATTGCTTCCTTTCAAATATTCATAAATACCTCGTAATGTTAAGACCAAAACAATCATAAAAATCTGGTATTTTATTTATCTAAAATATCAATATATACTTATATTTTGCATATCGTACTAGTCTAGTAGACCAAATACATATATTTATTATTTGTAGTCCATGACTCGAGTGTTACTAATTGCATTCATATGAACAGTAACCCGTAAGGTTGGATAATGCGAAAAAGAACAGCTAACTGTAAAGCATATGGTCTGTAACAGTAAAGGTAAAGTGCGAATGTCAGGCGATTAGGGTTTTCTGCTTTTCTCGCCGCCGGCGGTGCAGCCTCACGCTCACCGTTGAGAAATCTCCTCCTCTCCTCTTCTTTTCTTCTCAATGGCTTCTCCCCCTTCCCCGACAGTACCCCCAGATCTGCTCTTCTTAGACCCTTTACCTCTTCTCAATGTTCTTACTTTGTCCCTTGTTTCATCTCTTGCTCGTCTAAAGTATTTAGGCCTCCAAAAATTGATACGGAGAAACCAACAGTTATACAGTCCTCCAGATAATGTTCCTAGCAGTGCTATCGCTCTTCCATTTATTTTCGTCAGAGGTACCTTCCTTACGAGTCTTAACTTGTTGAATCTACAAGACATATATAAAAGCTTTTGTTTACTTTTCAATTTTCAGACACAGCCTCAAGAGATAGTCGAAGTTGAGATATCTGAAGATATGGGACTTGTGCATTTTATCCAAACTTGGTCGAATCGAGTTTTGTCCAATTACATATTTTTACAAGAATCAACAACGTAGAACAAAGGGAGTAGCTTGTAGATCCTTCTTCTTGTGGATGCAATTCATGAGTGAAGGGAATAGCTTGGGTTCTTAAGGAAGGAGCTACACTATACAAGGACCCTGAGAAACAAGAAGAGTCTGAGCAAAGACATACAAAGAAATCACATATGTTTATATTTTTGGAGTATTTTTACATATTGATAGATTTCGAAACTGCTGCAATCGATATTTGAAATAATAGACATGCAAGGTATTGAAACTTTTTATGCCTAGAAGAAATAAAATAAAAATCAATCATACTTTTGAGTGAACCAAGAGGACTAGTGATGATTGGAGTAATTGAAAGCAGCGGACTAGTGATTACGACAAAAGTCAACGTCTTGTTTAATAACACAATCGAGTTAACTTAAACACATAGTAATAAAGGAGCATACTTAATGTAGCCAGAACAAACCATAAAATCAACAAGTAGATAGTCACAACAAGACTCTGTTATTAAAACGGATTCGATCTCTTTAACATGCTCTTCCCGTGACTAATTGTATCCCTCAAGAACCTGCCAAGATTGACCTTATATATCAGGATTAAGTGGAAAAGGTAAGAAGCGTGTAAGAATAAAAGCGATGGCTGCTACCTAAGTCACGAGGAAGTTTGGCCATGGTGATCTGTCCCGGGCTTCTCTGAGAGATTAATTCCTTGATATATATATATATATACGGTGAAGAAGAAAAATGTCAGAAAAGAAGAAGAGATAGTTTTACAATACCATGCACACGTGGATAAATATTTACCCCGTTGGCCTGCCTTGTGCGTGTTATTCTCACCATCTCGTCCCACACATTCATCCAACCACGATGTACCTCAGCCGAAAATACCTCGAGTTCGTGGTAACCCATACCGTCGAGCTCTTTACCAATCATTCTCCAATAATGAGCATAAAAGAAAGCACCCCAATATGAGTCGCAATGAAAATACAGACAGACAGAGACACTTTGGAGAGCAGAAAATTAAAAAGGGAAATGGTTCACATACTGGTTCCAAAGCCGTAGTCTCTCCTTCTCGATCTTCAAAGACTCAATGACTGCCATCTGCCCGGACAGACAAACGCAATGTGAGGCAAGAACATAGACAGGACAGGTAGGGGTTGAATATACACACTGGGGCGGATCTAGAAAATAATTCAGTATGGGGCACAAAATATTTAAATACTAAGTTATTTTTGTTGTTAAAAAAAGATAATGTAAGTTTACTTATATATATAAAAAAATTACTTAAATATATTATGATTTAAAAAAAATACTCAATACATTATTATAATTTAATGTTTTATTTTTTATAATTTTAAAATGGAATCAAGCTAAAAAGATAGTTTATTTTTGTAAAACCTAACATAAATCATATATTTCACCTAATAATTTTTAATATAAAAATATATTTATTTGTACTAAACCTGTCTCTTATACACATCTAGATGTGTATAAGAGACAGCTTTTAAAAAAGAGAATCTCAGACCTCTATTATAGACATGAATCTATAAAAATATATTTATTTGTACTAAATTTGGTCTAAATAAAGTAGAAGAAAAAATTAGAAAGCTAGCTAAAATAATTTGATGAACTATGAAAATACTATAAATCTATAACGATTTTTCTGTGGGAAAGGAGGATGCTAGACAAATAAAAAGTGAGGTTTGCGATTTGAACCCTGGTGGACTAGGAAAAAAATTCTACAAGTAGAACCATTTGAGCTGCATAAATCTTTATTACCTAAGCTTAGAGATAATTGCTACTCCCTCCGTTTCACAAAGAGTGTCGTTTTAGGATTTAATTTTTGTTTCACAAAGAGTGTCGTTTTATATTTTCAATGCAAAATTTTAAAGAAAATCCAGTTTTAACCCTATTGTTTTAATGTATTAATTAGAAAGAGAAAGCTGTTTAATGAATTTATTAGGGATAGAAGAGACTTTTTATCAAATTTCTTAATTTGTGTGAAAAGTGTCAAGATGACACTCTTTGTGAAACAGAGGGAGTAATATTTAGTATGGGGCACGTGCCCCAATATTTATAACGTGGGTCTGCCCCACACATACGCACCAGATATTCAGGGTCATGGCTATGCTCCTGTTGGCTGTCGCGAGTGCTGTATCTATCGATGATTCTATCTTCTTAAGATGAGAAAATGATCAACTACGTTTTACCTGAGCCGGAGTTGTCTAGCCTTGTGCCTCAGAGCTGTTCTTCTCTTTGCCAGATTCGATTGGTAGGCGAAATCCACTTCGGCGTTTTTGTCAACCCACTCGATCCCCATAGCTTCGCACTCCGTTGCCTTAATTGCGGGGGAAAAAAAAACGAGTATTTAAATCGATATATATATACAAAAGGGATAAACTATCAACTTATTTAATTCTCTCCATAATTTATCATCAGATCTTCTACCTGACTGGCTGATGATTCAGCTTCTGCCTGAAACAAACAAACACACACAGTACGGTTATTAAACAAATTGTTTTAAGAATTCCAGGCAATATATAATTAAATAATCAAAGACCTTTTGTCGTTGCTCCTCCCACACTGCGGAGCCCCTGCCGTAACAAACTTTCAAGTTCTTCCAGCTCGGTGTAGCTCAGACCGTAGTGACCATCACCATTCAATTTCCTGGAATAATGGTTTCAAATAAGTTTAGAAGAAAAGAACCAAAATGGGAAAAGAGAAAGAAAAAAATTGGCTTCAGGAAGGAGTCGTACTCGTTGAAAATCTGTAACACCTTGATTTCTTCCTGCTGCAAGAAGTCAAGAACACACAAGGTTGTAAAAATAAAAACAAAAGTTTGTTTCTTTCTCAAATTTTAACATTATATGGTTGGAAAAGAAAAGAGTGCATGTGCACATACCAATTCTTCGATGACTTGTATATCTCGGCGCCTTTGTTTAGATCTGTAGAAGAACAAATAAGTCAGGCTTAAAGAGGAGATCATCTTTCTAGGATCCAAACCCAACAATAGTTTCTAACAGAGAACTAATTCAGATTCTAGGGTAAATAATAAAAATTGCTCTAATCAGATTTACAGACAAGTAAAACAAGAACGAATCCAAACCCTAAAGCTAGAGAAACATCAGTCCCTTTTTTACATTGAGATTACCTGGTTTTGGACATCTCTCTCGCCTTCTTCGTCTTGCGCTTCCGTTTCCCAATCCCACTCTTCCGTTTCCCCATCCTTCACGATCTCCTTAATTTCATTTTCGCATATGAACCTTAACTGGTGACTTTTGGGTAATAAGATCTTTGACTTGTTGATCGCTTTTTAGGCGTTCTTGGACGCAAACACAACATGGACACGGCTCTCTTATTTTGTTGCCTTTAAGAGCATTAATATCAGAGAGCTGGCTCTGGAGAGCCGTTTCTTTAAGAGCAAGAACAATGATAGTTCTTATAAGAACTCTTAATATATATTAAACAAATAAAAATTATTATAATAATGAATTGGTTCTTAAAAACTTAAGAAAATATCTTATTTAAGAACTTTTGAGTGTTTTTCTTACGTTCTTAAGAACTTTATTCATTATTATAATAATTTTTATTTGTTTAATATATATTAAGAGTTCTTATAAGAACTCCCATTGTTCTTGCTCTAAGTTCTCTGCGCAGAACCGATTCTCTATGCCACGTATTTTTTCTTTTTTTTTTCCTTTTTCTTTTAATTGTAGAACCTTGGTAAAGCTCACCAATAATGATGCTCTTAGTTTTGCTGTATTGGCTTTTGCTATATGGGCGCAGTTTCGGGTGTAATTTTTTTGTCCAGGTTTGATTTTGGTTTTTGTGGTAAGATCATTTAGAGCCGGTCCAATGTTTTGTGCTTTGAGTTTTGAGTTCTTGGTTCAGATGTTTTGTTGTAAAATTGTGATTCTTCATGTAAATAAGGACTGATGTAGGTTTTGAGTTCTTGGTGCGATTTTTTTGTCCAGGTTTGATTTTGGTTTTTGTGGTGTGATCATTTAGAGCCGGTCCAATGTTTTGTGGTTTGAGTTTTGAGTTCTTGGTTCAGATGTTTTGTTGTAAAATTGTGATTCTTCATGTAAATAAGGACTGATGATGTAGGTGTGACTTGTGACAGTGAACTGAGATAAACAAGAAAAAAATCAATTGAGGGTTATCAACAGTCCCGGTTCGTCCACATTTTTCGAACATTGTTCTTTAAAAATGTCATTCATAATAGGAAGCTTAAACCGAAATGATGTTACAAAACTATAACAATCTAATCATAAAAAAAAAACTCTGGTAAACTTGTGAGAGATTCCAGCGAAAGAATATCGATGTTACAAAACTATACAAATCTCTAGTTGTTGTTTTCTCTTTGGAAATTAATCTTGTAGTTAATCTTCTTTTGTCAACAATAATCTTTCTAATTGTTTTTTTTGGCATGTCTTCTTGTAGATTTTGCATGCTCCCATTTAATTCATTTCACTGGAAATAAATCAATTGATATACTACTACTATTGATAAATCTGGAAAAGAGCATACTTAATTTAGCCAGAACAAACCATAAAATCAACAAGTAGATAGTCACAACAAGACTCTCTTATTAAACGGATTCGATCTCTTTAACATGCTCTTCACGTGACTAATTCTATCCCCAAGAACCTGCCAAGATTGACCTTATATATATCAGGATTATGTGGAAAAGGTAAGAGGCGTGTAAGAATGTTCTTAAAAGCGAAGGCTGCTACCTAAGTGACGAGGAAGTTTGGCGATGGTGATCACATCTGTCCCGGGAGAGATTAATTCCTTGATAATACATATGGTGAAGAAGAAAAATGTCAGAAAAGAAGAAAGAGGAGATGGTTTTACAATACCATGCACAGGTGGATAGATATTTACCCCGTTGGCCTCGGCCTGCCTTGTCCGTTTGATTCTCACCATCTCTTGCCTCACCTTTAACAAACCATTCAGTATCTCAGACTTAAATACCACCAGTTCGTGGTAACCCATACCGTCGAGCTCTTTACCAATCATTCTCCTATAATGAGCATAAAAGGAAGCATCCCAACATGAGAAGACAGACAGACACTTTGGAGAGCAGAAAATTAAAAGGGAAATATGGTTCGCATACTGGTTCCAAAGCCGTAGTCTCTCCTTGTCGCTCTTCAAAGACTCAATGACTTTCATCTGAAAGGACAGAGAAACGCAATGTGAGGCAAGAACATAGACAGGACAGGAGGGGTGAATATGGGCATATACACACATACGCACCAGAACTTCATGGCCATTGTGATGCACCTGTTGGCTGTCTAGAGGGCTGTATCCATCACAAATTGTCAGTCAGAAGATGATGATTTCAGGGATGATTAAGATGAGAAAATGATCACAGCTAAGCCTACAAAAATCAACTACTTTTTTCCCTGAGCCGGAGTTCTCTAGCCTTGTGCCTCAAAGCTTTTCTTCTCCTTGCCAGAACATTTTGATAGGCGAAATCCTCATCCTCGTTTTTGTCAACCCAATCGTCCCCCATAACTTCGGACTCTGCTATCTTAATTGGGGGAAAACGAGTATTCAGAGGTCAAAACCGATATATACAAAAGGGTTAAACTTTGAACTTAAAACAATTTCTCTACCTGACTGTTTGTTAATTCATCGTACGCCTGAAACAAACAAACACACACACAGGGGGGTTATTAAAAACAAATTGTTTTAGGAATTCCAGGCATAATCAAATATAATGGGTGTGACAGGAAGATAAGATGATTTGAAATACCGTTTTTTGTTGCTCCTCCACACTGCGGAGCCCCTGCTGTAACATACTTTCAAGTTCGTCCAGCTCCGTGTAGCTCCGACCGTAGACACCATCACCATTCAATTTCCTGGAATAATGGTGAAATACCAGAGACAGTAGACACCGTCACCATTTAAGACACAACCAAAAAGAAAAAAACAATTGGCACTCGTTGAAAATCTGTAACAACATGATTTCTTCCTGCTGCAAGAACACAAGAAGAACACACAAGGTTGTAAAAATAAAAACAAAGTTTGTTTTTTTTCCCTCAATTTTAACAAGGTTGGAAAAGAAAAGAGTGCATGTGTACATACCAATTCTTCGATGACTTGTATATCTTGGAGCCTTTGTTGTTGTTTAGATGATCTGTAGAAGAACAAATAAGTCAGGCTTAAAGAGGAGATCATATTCAGATTCTTTCTAGGATCCAAACCCAACAATAGCTTTAAACAGAGAACTAATTCAGATTCTAACCTGAGAAGTAAAAAAACAACGAAACCAAACCCTAAGCTAGAGAAAGATCAATCCCGTTTTTACATAATATTTCTCTGAGATTACCTGGAGCATTCGCAGCATTTGGACATCTCTCTCGCCTTCTTCTTCTTGTGCTTCCGTTCCCTCCCAATCCTATTCGTCCCTTTCCCCCATCCTATTTTATTTCACGATTCCCTTTCACTTTCTCACGACGCCCTAACAATTTCTCAAACCCTATTTTTATATTTCTTACATAAGTAACTTTAACAAAAACAAAGAGGAAACTTATCCCCAATATATTAATTGAGAAACATTTTTAGAGAGTAGACTTACTTTTTGAACTATTTACAGTGGTGCCATTTTGCTGATGTGTCACCACCACACTTATTCTCCTATTATTTTAATACAAATTTCCTTTTTTGATTATACTAATTACATTATATGGTTTTAACCATTTATCACTTTTAACTACTTTTAAAATGTCCACAAAATTATGTTTTAAGTTTATGATTTTTTAAAATAGAATTTTCTGTTATGTGATGATTTATGATATAATAAAATATAATTTATACATAATTTATTATATACACAATACTATTTTTTTTTCTTAGGCACAAAACTATGTTTACAATAAAAAAAGACTTATATATGTGTGGAAAAATATGTTTACAATTAAAAAAACTTAGATATGTGTGATTTCAATACAAAAAAAATATAAAATTATAAAAAAATTAAAACGAATTTTTTTGAAATATTTACAATGGTGCCATTTTGCTGATGTGTCACCACCACACTTATTCTCCCATTTTTAATACAAATTTCTTTTTTTATTAGACTAATTACATTATATGTCTTTATCAATTTATTACTTTTAATATAACCCGAAAATTATGTTTTAATTTTTATATTCTTTAAAATCGAATTTTAGGTTATGAGATGATTTATAATATACATCATATTACACAATATCTTTCTTAAAAATGAATAAAACAATAGTTTTAAAAAATATTATTTAATGAAATATAATTTATACACAATATATGATATACACAGTACTTTTTTTTGCTTAGGCATAAAATATGTTTACAATAAAAAAGACTTTGATATGCTTGATTTTAATAAAAAAAGTAAGAAAATTAAAATAAATTAAAACATATTTTCTAGGTTACAATTAAAAATACTACGATATGTGTGATTTTAATATATAAAAAGATTAGACTAAAATATTTTACTATAGTTTGATTTTTAAATTATACAAACTAAATAAATAATAAATTATTTATCCTGCGCAGGGCCAGGTTATCACCTAGTAAGATATTATTTTTAAAATGGAATATTAACATAAAAAAATATGTAAACAACAAAGTATAAGGAAATTTTAATAAAATAGAATTCTATAGAATTATGGACCAAACCGAAAAATCTCTCTATAAATTATAATTATTAATTTATCGATTAATTAATAACGCTATAAATTAATAAAATATCATAGTCCCAATATTATTAATTTATAGAGGGTTTACTAATTGAATCTTTTTGATCCTATGTATTTTTATTTTTTTGTTTGTTAGATTTTATATGTTGATTTTTCTTTTTATTTTTTTTGTTAATCAAATAGCTTTTATGTTAATTTTCCAAAAAATAGTTTTTTTTTTGTTAGTTAGCTTTTTATGTTTATTTTCCTTTTTTTATTTTGTTAATAGCTTTTTATGTTCATCTTCCAAAAATAGTTTACATATCAAGTTAAATTCCTTTTTTTATTTTTTGTATGTTTAATTTATTTTAATTTTTAATCATATTTAACATTTTTTTGTTTAGTGAAAACGCTGATTTGGACTAATCAAATCGAGTTTATTCGTCCTAGGTGGACGTCCTCATTGTCATAATGCATCAACTTTTATATAGTACTAGGTATTTTATCCGCGCTACGCGCGGATCTTTGTCAATAATTTAGTTTAATCTTTTTTGTTAATAAATTACTGAATGCATAATAGGTTTACGGAAATTTTTTTTTTTATAAAAATTTATTAAACATACAATGTATCATTTTCTCTTACTTGTATTTATTTATAAGATTANTTTTTTTTTTATAAAAATTTATTAAACATACAATGTATCATTTTCTCTTACTTGTATTTATTTATAAGATTACAAATTTTGTTAGTAAAATAATAACAAGTAAATTGATTTATACTTGATTAAATAATTAATTTGTTTTTTAACACGTTTAATTATATGTCATTTTTGTATAAATAATAATAGAAGAAGAATAATTTGAAATTTTATAAACCTGAACAAAATATTTCTTTAATATATATGCTTATATCGTATCTTTCAACACATTTCCCTATATTTTGTTAAAAACCATGTAACTCTGATAACATATAGAGGACATATAGTTTAATTGTTAATATGCATAATGAGATTCGTACAAAATGCATTTGAGACAAACAAAGAAGAGGATCGAGATATCGCAAAGAAAAAGCTGCTTGTAGCTTTGTTGAGAAGTTTCAATGATCATGCAAGGCAGCTTCTTGCTTCTCCATCTGGTTTTTAATATGTTTTATCGTATATCTTTTTTTTTTAATCTTTCAGATCAGTTTTATTTGCAGCCTGCTATTAAATAATATTTTTTCATCTTTTTAGGTTGGTGTGAAGTCTTTGAGCCATTTATCAACGTATTAACTTATGTGTGTTTTCTCAATGTTATGTTTTGAATAGCAAGCATGTCTAGGTTTGATAATATGCGTTTGTTTCATAACACAGTCATAATTTATTATTATTTAAATATATTTCTATGAGGTGTTATGTATGTGTTATATTATTGGTAGTAGCTATGTATATGAAATCAGACATTAATCCTTATTGTGTTTTAAGTGAATAGTTATTTGTGTAGTATTTTCAAATATTACTTATATATATTTGGTTGCATATAAACTGTTAATACACTATTGTGGATGTTTTTACTATAACATTTAACTATATATTTGCTTGAATGACGCAAAAAATGAATTTGTCTACATAGTATTCAATTTTATATTGTATTAAGTAATGACTCACACTATAAGTGTATGGTTTTATATATTTTATTTTGTATATTGTGTGTCTGATAGACGTTTTTTAACGTTTTAAAATATCTATATGATAGTTTAATATTCAGATTATGAATTTACCGCAAGTTAATATTGAAATTATTAATTTTTATGCTAGCTTCATAACATAATAACCTATTACTATAAAGACTTGAATTATAGATGACTGAAAAAATTGTGTTAAAATAGAAGTATTGATTAAATTTTCATTTGGTAATGAGTAAATAGATTAGCTAGTACTTTTAATCGATAATAAACAGTTCGAAATCCATCTGTAAACCGCTTTTTTGTTGTTCCGTGTCTATTAATATTTTTTTTTTGTAAGTTCGTTAAAACCCAAAAATAAAAGTCTCTGGATAAGGAAAGAAAATGGAAGCAACCATTATTTTATTAAACTCTATGTATTTTTTGAAGAATATGTTTGGCTTGTATATTCGTGTAACCTATATCAACTTTATATTATTATTTATAATCGATACCAATACTTTTTAAATAGTGTAACATAATATTTTATCTATAATGTAACATAATTTTTTACTTTGTTGTTGTTAATTAAGCTCTTTTATTGCTGATTTACTAAAGAGCTAGCTTATATATATAGCATGTTAAATTTATTTTTAGATAATTTATCTTTTGCTATTTTAGTTTTGTTAATATTGATTCCATTTTATCATGACATATTGTTATTTTTATGTATTGACATTCTTTAAGATATAATTTACTTTGTTCATTAACTTTTGTTATATTGATTTTACCAAAAAGTAGCATAGAGATCAAGTTAGTTTCATTTTAGATGTTTTTTAATTAGCTTTTGTTTTATACAGATTGATATTTTATTTTGAGAAATATAATTTTTATATTTTTATATTTTAATACTGATTTCTATTTTATTTGACATATACTATTATGTGAATGTATTAACATTTGTGTAAGACATTGTTTTTTTTTTGGTTAGGAGAGCCACAGAGCTTTTTATTTTGATTTTCCAAAAAAATTAGTTTAAACATCAAGGTAATTTTCATTTTTTATTATTTTTAACATTGATTTCCACTTTATTTTAACATATATTATTCTATGGAGTTATTGACATGTTTTAAGATATAATCTGATTTCCTTGTCTTTTTTATTTAGATTTTATATAATTTTCCAAAAAATGTTTATATATCAAGTTAATTTTTAATTTTTTTTGTGTTTTAAATTAATTAAAATTTTAATCATATTTTCCATTTTTATATTTTCTTTGTTAGTTACCTTGATTTTCCAAAACTTTAGTCTACACATCAAGTTAATTTCAATTTTTAATATTTTTAACAATGATTTTCATTTTATTTAACATATACTATTCTATGGAGTTATTGATATTTTTTGAGATATAATTTACTAATTTTTTGTTATTTACTTATAGATTGTTAATTTATTATAAGAGCATCTCCAACCCTACTCCATTTTTAGCTCCAAACTCCATTTTGGAGTAAATTCCTCTCCAACCCTACTCCATTTCTTACTTCAAAATGGAGTAAAAATAGAGATTGCTCCATATTTGGAGCAAACCTATATTCTACTCCATTTTGGAGTTGAACTTTTTTATTTACAAAGTGGTCCTTTAAATTTTAGACATTTTTATTTTATACTATTTTATCAACACAACAATAATTATTATCGATATATATATTGAACACAATAATTTTTAAATAATATAAAATAAATAATAATAAATAATTGAAAACTACAATTTTTATTTAAAAAGATTGCAAAATAAAATAAACTTAAAAATGCATTACAAGTGCTGAAATTAAAGATAAGAAACATAAACAAATCCGAAAAATTTAATAATCTCCTAAAACTTTAATAATATTTGTTATTTAATAAATCATTAATTTATAATTTATAAAAGTTTTGTAAGAAAAAAAATAAATGGGCTTAATTTGTAAATTTTAGAAGTAAAAGGTATTAGTAATAAAATAGAAATATAATCTATTTAGAATATTCCTTTTTGGAGTAAAAAATGGAGTTATACATTGGAGCAAAACACAACTCCATTTTGGAGTAAAAAATGGAGTTTTACATTGGAGATTGTCTAAGAAATACGATTTTTGTTGACAAAAAAAAAAGAAATACGATTTCGATTTCTATATTTGTTATATTTTGATACTTTAAATTTTATTTTGACATATACTATTATGTGAATGTATTGACATTTGTGTAAGACATAGTTTCATTTTTATTGTTTTGTTAGTTAGCTTTTTAGTTTGATTTTCCAAAAATTTAGTTTACACATCAAGTTGATTTCTATTTTTTAATAATTTTAACATTGATTTTCCTATTGTTTTGAAATATACTATTCTATGACGGTATTGACATTTTAAGTTATAATTTCTTTATTTTTGTTAATTTAGATTTTGTATGTTGATTTTACAAACATTGTTTAAATATCAAGTTAATTTTTTTTTGTGTGTTTCAATTTAATTAAAATGTTATTCATATTTAAATTTTTGTATTTTTAGTTAGTTACTTTTTATGTTGATTTTCTAAAAATATAGTCAACACATCAAGTTAGTTTCTATTTTTAATATTTTTAGTAATGACTTCTATTTTATTTTGACATATACTATTATATGGAGTAATTGACATTTTTTAAATATATAATTTCCTTATTTTTTATTATTTACTTATAGATTTTTAATATTTAAGAAAAAAAAATTATTTTTCATGTTTTAATTTAATGAAAATTTATTCATATTTAAAAATTTTGTATTTTTAAGTTAGTTACCCTTTATGATGATTTTATAAAAAAAATAGTCAACACATCAAGTTAATTTCCATTTTTAATATTTTTAGTATAGATTTCTATTTATTTTGACATATACTATTATATGGAGTTATTGACATTTTGTATTAGATATAATTTCCTTATTTTTTTGTTCTTTAGATTTTCTATGTTAATTTTCCAAAAACAATGTTTATATATCAAGTTTTTTGTGTTTTAATTTAATTAAAATGTTAATCATATTTAACATTTTTGTGTTTAATGAAAACGCTGATTTGGACCAATCATATCGAGTTTCTTCGTCCCATGTGGACGTCCTCAATGGCATAATGCATCAACTTTTATATAGTATAGAAGTATAGATAGATTACAAAAGTTGGTCAAAGCCCTCGGTTTAGACACAATAAAAACCAAATCCATTGAGTTAGCTAGTCACATAGTAAACAAAAGGCAACGCATAATCTAAATGACTAAATCAGACTAGTGCCAAAATACCAAGATGACTTCTTTGGAGGTTAAAGATCTATTGTCCATCTTTTTTTATTGTAAAATCTATCTGACCAACTAGTTGCAACCTTAAATTGTAAGAACCATCCACCTGATAGATAAACACGGGCAAGTTCATGTTCACATTTTTTGGTGACCCACGTTGAAGTTCTATCATGCATAACTTATGGAGAATTAGCCACAAATCATGCTTCGCATTGTATCATATGGAGAGAAAACGTTTAATTCTATTAAAACTTATATCATTTTTGGTTTTTTATATGAACTAAAATACCTATAAAATATCCAATTGAACTGTCCGAAAAAAAAAAAAAAAAACTATCCGGTTAAACTCTTCATTTTCTATTTATTTATAGAGTTTGAAATTTATACTGTCTCATAAATTAAGTCAATTTGACGGATAAACATGGAAACAGTATTTGATTTTCAAATTGGTGAAGTAGGCCGTTATTTCTTGAGATTTTCATGGGCCTTGAGTAAAAATACTTCTTGTAGGTACCATTGGTTAGATTCATAGTTAGCACCTAAGTCCTATCTGTAGCGTGTGAGCTAAGTTGAATATATCTCCTAAATCCACAAGAGAATGAAATTTGGGATAGAGAGACTTTGGGTTATAAAACAGAGAAATAGAGAGCACTTGAATTATATTATTGGTAAGAGTTTGAAGTCGAATGGAAAAAGGCCCATTTACCAGCCCATCAAAAGTTACCATAGGAAAGAAACCAATATCAAACAACTAAAAATCCATGTTCAAAATTTCGGTAAGTGATAATCGGGCGGTGGGAAAGCACCTAGCACCAAATCAATTAAGCGGAGATAAATCGAGGATTAATCGGGGTCTAGTTTTCGTAATTTTATTTAAACATTAGTATATATATTAGTTATGTGAGTAATGTTCATCGAATTCAGTCAGCCAAATTGGTGAAGTGTCTTTGCATTTGCTTTAAGGTAAGGAATTTGAGCCAATTTTTAAGTGTTTTGCTCAATTTTTTTTTAGTATCAGCCAAAATTACAAAATTAGTCTCATCTTCTTTCTTAACAAAACTAGATCTGAAACACTCACATGGCTGCCTCTTTTTCGCGATTTGCTTGATTATGTGTTTGATTTCTTTATCATTTATATAAAACCTATGATAGATTTATGAATGATTTATCGAATATACACTTAGAATAATTAAAATATGAGTTTTTTTCATGTTCCGATTTATTGATCGATTATACAAAATCTCGGCGGATCTTATCCGAGTTTCCGAACAAGGCTAAAAAGCAAAACGAAACCAAAGCACTAATGACTGAACCGCATACCTACCCACTCGCACACACAGTTTCATTATGCAATTCCCAAAATATGAATATAGATATATCATAATAAAATGATGTTAAGGAAGAATGTGTACCAATGGTGGTGATCTGGAGATGCAACAAGTTGTGCATGTAAACTCTTTTTTTTTAAATCTCTTTGAATGTAAATTTATTTTATGAAATTATGATTTATAAATTAAATTTTGTTTGTGAGGATGTTAAACCCATCTCTAACATCTATTAAGCACAAAGACGGATCTAGGTAAATCAGCATAGAGGCAGCTGCTACCACTCAAAATTTTGTTTTTATATATGTTAAATGTTATAACAAATTTCAAATTAGACTCCAAAAATATAATTTTAAGCCTAATGCCCCAACAAATTTCAAATTTAGATCCGTCCCTGATTGAGTACCGAGGCATGCATCTTTGAATATAATTTGTAGAATAACATCTTCTTGGAACACCGGTGTCAAAGATTTTCTTAGGTTTTCAGTATGTTATTAACAATGTTCTAATTATTATCAAAATGGTGGTGGCCTATTGGTAGTACAAATAGGTTGGTTTTTTTGTGTACTAGATTCAAACTCCGGATATTGAGGGTGAATATGAGCTTTCCATAGTTAATTTTCAAAAAAAAAAAATTGGCTTCTAGCCGCTGCTTTTTTGTAGGGTTCTTATAGTCTGCATTATTCATTTTTTTATAATTTTCTCTCTTGATAATGATGAATCCGCATCCGAATTTTGTTCAAATCGTGCTCGTCGTCGCGTTATGTGTCTCAGTGCAATGCAATATCTAAAAAACAAATCTAACAAGATTTCGCAACAATGCTGCACTATGGTTGGTGTGATCTGCTATCTAATCGATGGTGTTTTCCCACTTTTTTTATGGAGTTTCCAGATAATTTATCTCGGAATCGAGCTTTTTTTTTAGGGTTCTACGCCATCTGCCTCTTGCAGTCTCCATCGGGTGGTAGACCTTGATTCACTTCATCAAGCTTTGGAGGAAATGAATTTGAATGATCTGAATGGACCTCAGAAGCGGAAATTCATCGTCGATCTGAGCTAACTCGACACCAAACTTCAAAATCTAAGTTTTTTTGTTATGGCTGTAGATTTTAATCTTGGATGTTTTTAATTTTTTAAAACTAAACTATTAGTGCTTTAGAGATTTTGCTTTGTACTGGTAAAAAACAGAAAAAATGATAAAACGTAGAAAGAAAGTGTTGTAACTTTAAAAATCTGTGTAAATCATGATTGCATAAATTTGGTCTTTACTATCGCTGTGCAAAGACTGTAAATCACTTGCAAATCAAGCCCCAAGTCCTAACTGTAGCGTGTGAGCTATAACGTGTCAGATTTCACACAGTCTAAGTCATTGGATACAATTTAGGCCCATGAATATCCTTGTACATTTTTTGTATCACTAATTTATTATATCCTATTACAAATTATGAAAATTGTTTACATGACGACTCTACAACGGATAATTTTACCATCTTATGAGGATTCGTGATTGACTTCACTACTGACGGGTTTCACTTATACTACACCAAAAATTTCTTGCAAAATTTGTCTAATAATAATAAATCGCACTCTAAAGGATTTGAAAGTTTGACTTCCTTATGTGAAAGTAATAATGAATCCCTTGATTAACTATTGCGCCTGTCTCTTATACACATCTAGATGTGTATAAGAGACAGCACTTATACTACACCAAAAATTTCTTGCAAAATTTGTCTAATAATAATAAATCGCACTCTAAAGGATTTGAAAGTTTGACTTCCTTATGTGAAAGTAATAATGAATCCCTTGATTAACTATTGCGCCAAGAGGCTTTCACATCCTCGTACATTTAAAAATATAATTTCTCCCCAAATAAAACGAATCTCTAAAACCAAACTATAACGAGGTTAGAACACTACAATGAACCAGTATAGAGCCAAACCAATATTAGTGAGCATTGTTTGTCTACATCTTCATAACTTATAATAAAGTAATAAACAATATCAAATCATGGCGAATTCACTGTTTTATTTGAAAGAGGATGTATTATAGTATAGATTATGAATGATATGAACACTATAGCGAGAAAAATATTGTAAAATAACTGATATATGACTATCGAAACAACAAGGAAAAATAATGAAAAAAAAATAGTCAAAAGTATTAATTAATGTGAACACCAGTCGACAACTTTTGTTTTTCGAACTTTTGTGGACAATGAATGGTTTATACAGTATAAGTGTGTATAACCATTACACAACGTCACAAGACTCACAACCATCTTTTTCAAAAACAAAAAAAAAACGTCACAACCATCGTTATTTTTTTCTTTCTTTAATTACCAAAGATAGAAATATTTCTCAAGTATTTTTCGTCCATTAAGATCAATAATAAATGTCTAAAAATAAAATAAAAAAGCGTAAGAAAAAACCATATTTTCCTCCAAAATCCTTTACCTCCCAAAACAAAACAAACACAACGAAACATCCTAAATTTGAAAACCTCTTTTCTTAAATTTAACCTCTTCCTTCACCAATATAAAATCTCTTTCTCACATTCCCAATATTCCAAAAAGAAAACTAAAAACCCCCCAAAAAAAATGAAAACAAAGATGGATCATCGAACAGGAATGATCCTTGTCCTAACCCTAGTTGTAATGTCCGTATGGGGTTCGGACGCATCGGCAATGCAAAAAACGAAATTCGACGCGCCGCTTCTGACTGAAAAAATCGCAACAAATAGATCGATAATTGTCGATATCGAAGGCAAAGGAGACTACACTTCGGTTCAAAAAGCCATCGATGCTGTCCCTGTTGGTAACTCTAATTGGATTATCGTCCATGTCCGTAAAGGAATCTACAAGTACGTATACTTTTACGAGGTTTAATCTTTTACATGATTCCATCATATATGCGCAAAACCATGTTACACACATACATATATTAATAACCAAGTTATAGTAATCTAGTATATATGTATTAAGTAATTGCCATTAGCAAAAAAAATATATTACCTGTTGTTACCGAAGACAAAGATGAATTTGTGCAATCCAATTATGAATTTACGTAATAATATATGACATTTCTGGTTTTGAATTTGATGATTTTTCTTTCTTTTTTTGGAAAAAAAGGGAGAGAGTGCACATTCCGGAGAACAAGCCGTTCATATTCATGAGAGGTAATGGAAAAGGAAAAACGGTCATCGAATCTTCTCAAAGCTCGGTCGATAATGTTGCCTCGGCCACTTTCAAAGTCGAAGCTAATCACTTTGTCGCTTTCGGTATCAGCATCAGAGTATGTATAACAACAATATAATTGTAGATTTCGAAAATAGTTTTTATATATAATTTAATTACGTAAATGACGTTGGTGTGTTAATGAATTTGTGTGATGAATTATATATACAGAATGATGCACCAATTGGAATGGCGTTCACGTCTGAGAACCAATCGGTGGCGGCGTTTGTGGCTGCCGATAAAGTAGCGTTTTACCATTGTGCGTTCTACAGCTTGCACAACACTTTGTTTGATAACAAAGGTAGACATTATTACCACGAGTGTTACATCCAAGGCTCCATCGACTTCATCTTCGGTCGTGCAACTTCCATTTTCAACGTACGTTTTTTCACACTAACACATTCTCTAAAACATAACATATAGACCTCCAATATTATACCACATATTAACCATTTCGCTTTTTTTTTTCCTTTCTTAAATCGTTACAGAATTGTGAGATATTTGTGATATCGGACAAGAGGGTGAAACCGTACGGTTCAATCACAGCACACCACAGGGAAAACGCAGAGGAAAATACGGGTTATGTGTTCATAAGAGGCAAAGTGTACGGAATCGATGAGGTTTACTTGGGCCGAGCCAAAGGACCTTATTCTCGAGTCATCTTTGCTAAGACTTACTTGTCCAAGACCGTTGTCCCTAACGGTTGGACCAACTGGAGCTACGATGGCTCGACCCAGTTAGTCTCTAATTATGATTTTTTTTACCTAATTTTCACAGTAATTAATTGTATATGTTTATACTAATACTCATGAGACTTGGATCAGGAATTTATACCATGCGGAGTACAAGTGTCATGGACCAGGTGCTGAGAGGCAACATAGATCTGATTGGGCCAAAGAGCTTACCAAACAAGAAGTTGAGTCTTTCTTGTCCATTGATTTTATTGATGGAACTTCTTGGCTCCCTGTTTGGCTTCAGCAACATTCTTAGAGTTCCTTATTTTGTGCGTGTCTCGCGTTTGACTTTTGGCGTTTCGCGTTTTGGTGTGGCTTGGAAAAAAAAAACACATACGAAGAAAGAAGATCTCCATCTTATATTTTCTTCGACGGGTATACTATACGAAATAGTTCTCTCTTCTTCTTTTTTTTGTTCTACTCTAAATTGTTTTTAGAGTGATTGGAAACTCTTATGTTGTTTGCACACATTATATAAGATAGTTTCCATTTTTATAATATAATAATGTAACCTAAATTATAATTAAATCATATCTTCCAATTTTAAGTAGTTTCCCGAATTAACAAGCCAACGAAAATTATTATGGGGAAAATGTTTTTAAGTTTTTCAAGTACGACGATTCATACATAATAATAAATAACAATGGATGACAAAATAATAATAAATCACAAAGGAAAATGATATACGTTCTTCTCATATGACTTGGTACATAAGTAACTAGCCCTAGCTTAGTTCAAGCCAAGAATAGATTTTGTATGAATATTTAATTACTAAGTTTAAAATCCACCGCCAAATCCACCACCGGCACCTCCTCCACCACCAAATCCTCCTCCAGCTCCTCCGCCGGCACCACCACCAGCACCACCACCAAATCCTCCGCCTGATCCTCCACCAAATCCGCCTCCGACACCTCCACCATGACCTCCGCCTGCACCACCACCGAATCCGCCGCCAGCTCCTCCACCAGCGCCTCCTCCTGCACCACCGCCGAATCCTCCACCTGCACCTCCACCGGCACCTCCGCCAGCACCACCACCAAATCCTCCTCCGGCACCTCCACCAGCACCGCCGCCTAATCCTCCACCAGAACCACCTCCGAGTCCTCCACCGGCACCTCCCCCAGCACCACCGCCAATACCTCCACCGTGGCCTCCTCCGAGTCCTCCACCGGCACCACCTCCTGCACCCCCTCCTAGACCACCACCAGCACCTCCCCCGGCACCACCGCCAATACCTCCACCGTGGCCTCCTCCGAGTCCTCCTCCGAGTCCTCCACCACCACCTAATCCCCCACCGGCACCACCTCCGGCACCTCCACCAATACCTCCACCGTGGCCTCCTCCAAGTCCTCCACCTAATCCCCCACCGGCACCACTACCAGCTCCTCCACCAAAACCTCCACCGGCACCAGCACCTCCACCGCCACCAATGCCTCCTCCAAAACCTTTGCCGCCACCAAAACCACCGCCAAGTCCACCACCACCACCTCCCAACGTCTCCTTCTCTAATCTCCAACACTCCACAACCCCTATCACCACCACTACAAGCATCAAACCCAAGAAAGCAAAAGATACTTTCCCCATATCTTTGACAATTGTTAAGAGTATATCTTGTTAATTATTGATCAGTAAACAATTGTTATGGCTCACTTGACTAAGCTACTAACACTATATATATAGTAAGTAGAGATCGAGAGCATTTATGAGATATGGTTGAGAGAGGCCTTCAAGCTCTTGTATCATATACTATTTACCGCGTTCCTCCGCATGTTCTCATGTCCCAATCTCTCATGTTCAAATTTTTCTACGAAGCAATTAATGAGTGAGACCAAGTGCCTCTTTCTTTATATTGATCACATAACCTGTCATCCTTTAATTCCATGTTCACCGAGTTTACGATTTGAATATTGTATACAGCTTATAGCTAGCTAACGTGCAGAGAAAAAATCAAAACGAATACTAGTTCGAAAGGAGAGGGGAAGGTGAGGATGTATTTAATTTTAAGAATATCGTACTCTCTTTTACATTTAGAGCTTCTCAACCACTTTTGATTTGGTAGCCACATTAACTGCGAAATCCCCCACTATCGTTAGTTTTCATTATTCTCCCTCCTCTAGTAGCTTATAATTATATTTCACCCTCATTTGACTTATGGAAGGGAGAATAAAAAAGGTATGTAAAAATAGTAACTTACATTTCAATATAAAAATATAATCAAGCTTATGATTTCGTTTTTTTAAAGTATCATTATTGAATTTATTTCTAACAAGAATGAGTCAAATCTCAAGTGTTAATCGTTCTGAATCTATGATAATAATAAAAAAAAACTTCAATAGAGTCAGCATATAATAAAATCGTTCTGTTAAAAATGTAACATTTATTTACTTCTTAATTATTTTCCCCTAATTCATTATTCCATATATTCATCGTTGAAAAAGGAAGAAATTCATGTTATCATTATGTTTGAAGAAGATAACGAGTAACAAAGTAAAAAGGATTTGGTCAATCAATATCTCTCTTCTTTTCTCATTCTTTTGCCTCTCTCGGAGTTATCAATATACAACACGGGGCAAAACAAAAGAAGTCTAAGTCTCGCGCGCAGACTCTATAACTACTGTTACGTTTTCTTTTCCGGCGAGCCAAACGCAGACAACCTCCTCTTCTCTACTAATCTCACCGGAAACAAGAAAAAAAAAACTCTCTATCCTCCTCCGGTGCCGTTAGACTCACACGCACATACACATGCACATACAATGATACAAACTCTCGTGGCAGCTTATAAGTGTGATGACTACTATGGCATCATCAGCATTATGTCGCCGCTGCCGCTAGCGGTTGACAGAGGGCGTTTCAGAGGAACTGGGAGTTCGAGAATGATGAGGAAATAGGACCGTTCCGACTCTCGGATGTATTGAACCTCACCGTTCATTAGCTTTAGAATCTTTCGACATACGCTTAGACCTAACCCTTCAGGGCTCGTCCACCTGCTGCTATGGAACATGTCTCGGACCAGCTCTGGAGGCAGACCTTCACCTGGGCACGCCATTCTGAAACCGCAAATAAATAAGAGATAACAGAGAAACCAAAACATGAAACCAAAGTTTTTAAACACTTTTGAGCTGGTGGTTTTCATCAATTCGAAAACATTACAATCACTGTCTACTAATTCTAGGCCTATCCGGCTTCACCCCAAAACTGCCACCTAAACAACCGTTCCAAGAACCAAACCATTCTTGATTCTTCATAAACTATATAAATGGAATCGAAACCCGGATTGCGTAATTATGATTAAGGATATGGGGAGACAACAGCGGGAACAATGAAATGTACCTGAATTCTGTGCGGATAGCCGAGAATCCGTCAGCCATTTGCTTAGGAACTTGTCTTAGATGGATCTCCACCCACTCTTGAGACGGTGCATACCGGATTATACTCAGCAGAAACTCAGCCAGGAGCTGTTGAATCCTTGTCTGGTCTCCATAAACAGCTATAGATTTTATCTCTTCGGGAATGTCACGGATAAGCTGAAGACCCCTCTCCCTTAATAAGAACATCGCCTGGCTTACGATCGAGTTTATGACACTTCCGAGGAAAAACTCCGCTCTCTCTAGCTCAAATGAACTGATCAAATGTAAAAAAAACAAAAATTGGAAATCTGGTCACACTCTGTCAAGTAATCAAATACCATTTTATAGAGAATTCCAAACTAAACTAACCCGTCTTCAATTCTTTCAAGATCCATGTCACTGACAATCCTCGAGATCTGTTTCTCGCAAGAAACACTCGTTTCAAGAAACTGTTTCTGATCCTCGTTCAAGACTGTAGCTTCCAACAATGAGTTTGTGAAACGCAAACCGCTCAAAGGATTCTTTATCACATGACAAATGTAAGCTAGCTCTTTAGCCTTCGTGAAACACTCTGTGTCCTGCCTCCGTTGGACTACTAAAGCTTGCTGCAGCTCGGGACTCGGGAACTGCAAGAAACAGAAAGCCCCAATGACCTTTCCGTCGAGGCTAACCCGCTTGTTTGCAGTCAATAGAGCCTGAACAAACTTCCCGATGCGGTCAAAGAACGGGAAAGGGAACTTATCCATCTCTTGGCCACCAATCGCATTATGCAATACAATCATGAACTTGGTTAAAGCATCAGGACCCTTTAGCCTGCAACAGCTCCCAAACACTTCCCCAACAAGCATTTTCCCAATCACTTCATTACGAGACCATCCCGTGAGCATTTCCATCGCGGTGTTCCACTCCAGGCAGCAAGTGTTCTCGTCAGCCGCAAAGATAGGCGGAATCAGCGGGTTTGGGCTATGGACAATGGCCTTGTAGTCTCCTTGTATGTTGATGAACTTATCCATTACGATTTTCTGACAAGTAACATCCTGTCCGACAAAACAGACGCCAACAATGTTGTTCAAGTAGTCCTTACTCGAACACGCATTCACAACCACAAAAACTGCTTTCCCTTGAAGTTCGGGGCTGAAAGTTTTCAGCTTTACCTCCACATTCTTGTCCTCGTCCCCTGCATTGATTGCCAAATGCAACAAAATAATAAGATAACCACGAATTGTATAAAAACTGCAGATACAGGAAAGTTGGAGAACTAAATATACCTCTCAGAGCACGAGAAATAAGCTTATCAACAGTTTCTTCGTTCTCTTTGTATATTAGATCAGAAACCAGAGACTTCCCCATAGCTTCTTCAACCGAGAGACCTGTCAACTCCGCAATCTTAGCATTCCATCCATTAATGCAGCCTCCAGCGTCCACAGCAAATATAGGAACAGTTGCGGTTTCAATGAGCCTAACCATCTCTCTTGCAACAGCACCTAACTCATCAATCCCCTGCTCTCCCGCCATATCCCTACAAGGCTGAACCGCACCATCTGCAATTTTAGAGTTCATAGCTGCCTCGGATTCTTTAAAAGAGTCTCTTAGAATAAGCTGGAGCGAGTGAATCGCATCCATTTCTGCAGTTTCCCATGGCTGACTCCGGCTCTTAACAACTTCAAGAAACGCCTTGAAGGACGAACGAGGATGCATCCGTTGCCCATCATCTTTGTCCTCTGGATGATGCTTAGCGCCTCCCCATTTGATTTCTTTGGCAGTATGAGAGCGGAACCAGAAAAGAAAATCTCTTTTTGTGATATACGCAACCGCCATACCGCACACAGCATCCCCTAACGCAGATGCACCGGGATATCCCGCATCGGCTAAACTATCCGTGCTTAATCCTGTCGAATCCGCATGATTCGCAAGCAACCACTCCACAACGTCTTTTATCTGAACCTCAGTCGGAGCAACACCCAACGGGTAATAATTCCCGTGGTAAAGAAACGCTGCACCATCACATTTCACAAAGTCCATGATACTAGGACTCTGTGTAACAATTCCAGCAGGCGAATCACGCAGAAGCATATCACATAACAGTGTCTGCGTTCTCAAAACGCGTTTCTCTGACATTTGCAGCGCTAACTGCAATTCCATGTTAAACTGTAAACCAAATGCCTGCATTAGAAACTCGCAAGCATACCTTAGAGGAAACGGTATGCAGCGAGAAGAGGTGTGATGGCAAACGACTAAACCCCAGAGCCTCATCGAGTTTCTCCCACCAGCGACATTGCTCCCGTCTTCTTCGTTGCCGTTTATTATAACCGCCATTGCTAAAGATGCAATAGATCCCATGTTAGCCATATACTGAGAGTGACATCCGTGAGGAGCCCTGAGAGTAGAACCAACCAAGCACATAGATTGAGAGAGCCTATCGTCATGGACCACAAGAACCGGAGTGGCGTGGCAATCTACGATCATACGGACACGGTTCTGTTTAAACAAGAACCGTGACGCTTGAGGAATATCAGTTGCCGGATAATGTAGACCGATGTAAGGATCCAAATCTTCTCGCCGGCTCTCGGCGACAACTTCTCCGTGCTCGTCTTCGTGAAACTTGTAGACCATTACACGGTCGTATCCAGTGAGGTCTCTGACGCTTTCCACAACAGTGTCACAGAGAAGCTTGATGTCTCCACCGGGAAGCGACTGTAACTGGGAAATCGCACGAACCGCGAGTTTCTGCGACTGGACTGCTCCGGCGATCGAAAGCGCTGGATCTTCGGTTCTAGCTGGCTCTAAATCGATAACGACTCCAACGTCGATCCTATGGAGAATTGCGTAAAAGGGTTTACCAGTGTTCTTCGAGTGGATCCAAACCGGATTCAGCAGTGTGATTTCTCGAGCCACGAAAGCACGCTCGAGGAGAAATGAGCTCGACGCGGTGAAGAGAGAGCGCACATCTGTTCCCATCGCTAGAATCTCCGGTTTCTCGAGGCTAGGAACGGACTGAGGCGTAAGGCCTAGCATTTCCCGCGCGTTTTCGCTGTAGCCGATGATTCTGAAGGTGGATTCATCGACGGCGATCATACATCCGAAGGGCTGGATGTAGCCTCCTCGCTGGATCCTAGAGAGATACGCCGTGATCTGCTGCTCAGGTACAGAGGAACCGTACGTCGTCGTTTTGAGGGACTGTGAGTAGTCGAACGACTTGCCGGACTCGCCGGACTGTTCGAAGACGGCATGGAGCCTCGCGTCGACGGTGTACTGTTGAATGGCTTTGCTCATTGATTCAGTGTGGCTTTGCGGCTGATTTTTCGGCCGAAGCGATTTCGTCCCCGAGGATTGAGCTTGTTCTCCTCTCCGGTGATGAGTTGTGGTGTGGAGACTACGGTCGACGCGGTGGCTTGACGACGCTGCTTCTTCACCACGTCCGCGGCCACTACCGCCGCTTCCTCCGCCGTCGCCGACTCCGGAAACCATGCGGTTAAATTTCGTTATTGGAACTGCTCGAGGTTCCGAAAGAAGAGCTTATCGGAAGTAACTCGGGAGACGGAGGGATTCGGCGTCAATCAATCATGGGTATTTGAAATCTGGAGGTCCCCATCGACCGAAAGTAGTTAACGGAGACGAATTTTTCATCTGGGCGGCTCTGGATTGAATATTTTCTCAGCTCCAAGACAGAAAAAAAGCTGGGGAAATTCTCGAGATTACGTCAGATTATATAAAAAGGGGAAAAAAAGAAATAAAATTTGGGAGAATTATTCTCGAGAGTTTCTGCTGAAAATTGAAACCGAGAGATTCAGTTGGACTCAAACAAGATTTTACAGTGCTTTCTCAGTGGTTCTTCCAAAGACACTAAAAAAAAAAACACTTTGAATTTTCTCGAGAAAAAACGGGTGAGATTTCGAGGGGAAGAAAATGGGGGAAATTGGGATCGGAGATGATGAGAAAATTAAATCTCAAAAGGTAGAAATTGCCAAAATGGGTTACGGAAACCAATTAAATGAAGCAGAGGCAAATGTGTGTATGTGAGAAAGAGAGAGTCAGCGAGTCTTGTCGTCTTTCCTGATTGGCTTTCTCCATCGGTTTTTATTTTTATTTTTTAGATTTTGCTTCGACTTTACTTTTACCAGTCGTACTTTGTGAAAATCACCCCAATACTTGTACTATTATCAATTTAACCCCCAAACTTTGTTTTGTCGTATTATGAGGGAGAAAGATCCAAGAGCTTGGCCCAAGATCACGTGGGCAATGCTTTATTCTCTCTAGTGCGCGCACGTGGCCCCTGGGCCCGTGGCGCGTGGGAGCCCCTGGAGTGGTCGAGAATCTTAAAGGACATTTAAAATTTAATCGAATCTAACTCGCATCATCAATACCGAATTCAAATCGTATACAACTTTTGTTTGGTTTCAATTCATTGCAGTGTCTAAATCCTATGAAACGTAAACGTAGTCGAAAATGTTTGAATGGTGGTTATCTCTTCTCACAATTTTCTTATAATTTCATGATCATCTAATTTCTACGAACATGTTGTCATGTTGACAATAAAGGAGATATCTAAAGCTCGTGGAAAATATTGATGGTTTTTTTTTTTTTTTTAACATTAATTGTGATGGTTGTTAGTTGTCCCAAATAGTAACATAACCACAAAATGGGATATGGAAATTGAATTTGCCCAAAATATATATTGAAATGGTATATCACCCGAGATGTTCATAGCCTAGTAGATGAAAACACTTAACAAATTTACAAGTTATTTATGTGGTTACGAGCTGTGATACATAGTAAATAGAATTTTGATTGAACCAAAAAGATATCATATTAGTTTGTTTGGGATTCAAGTTCACACAACAAATCATTAGACTTTTATGATACATGTGGTGTCGACTGAGTACTACTGACCCCATGCATCTAAAGACCTTATGTACTAAATAATTGTACTAAATATTATATTGGATATCACACAGACTAGATTTGAGAAACTAGTTTCAACTGAACTTTTATAATTGCATTTGCGTAGTTTAAACTTTCATGAATATACGAGATTTGAATTATATTTACAACTAATAGCTTGGTTGTTGTGTATATGCAAGCTTCTAGTGATCTTTTTTGTCTTTAATTAACTCGAGCGCGAGAGTATTCATGCATTTTCTAGCTAGAACAAAATAGAAATCATAACTACATGTATAATGTCTATGGTATTCTGATAATCTATACACGACGAAAACTAGCTTTCCGTTTAAAAACACTCAACCGAAAGCTGTTAGAAGATTTATAGAAACTTTAACGCTTTGGACTCTTGTTATCATTAAACCGGCTATACCAAAGAATAAAAATAAGACCGGAACTCATTGAACAGTCTCAATTCTGATGGATTTTGCTATAATCTACTCTACTCGTAACTTCTAATTGATACGAGGTGTCCAAAACGACAAAATTTTAAAAAGTGTTAGAGATGAATTTGGATTATTCGGTGTAGGATACCCAATATTTCACCCCATATTTGACGTACAAAACCCCTTTAATATAAGATAAATAATAAAAATAAAAATAAAAAGAACAAAGTGTTCATCAATAATAGAAAGAGAGATATTTACACTAGTAGACACTTTTACATGTTTGAGTTTCAAAAGAGGCACTTTAGGATACTAAGGCACTTCTTGTGGGCCATTTGTGTGGTGTTTGTCGAATTTGTCCTTCTATATTAGTTACTTTGTTTTTGGTAAAAACGAGGGGCTTCTAATTTTACCATGGGCTGGTCACCGACGATGTTTTCTTGAGATTTTAAAATTCGTCTGAGATTGCACGATTCATGGAGGATAATTGTCGAGATCTTTTTTCGTCGACTAGGCATGTGAAATCGCGGTGCTGACTTCGCCGACGGGTGGCGATGTTGTTGTGTTCCCGGTGATGAAGTCATGGTGTATATTTTGGTGTTATTTCGATTTACAGTCATGGTGTTAATATTGATTTGCAGTCATGGTGTTATTTCGATTTGGAAGAGTTGGAATTCTGATAATGTGTATTTTGCACATTGAACAAGGTGCGTTGATCTGATTCATCTTTGATTATGTTTTTAGCTGGTGGCGGAGAAGACGATGAAGTGAGCCTAGATAATGAGTTGTCCATATGGACGATTGTACATGGATAATGGGTCGTCATCTTTGATTATGTTTTTGGCTGGTGGCGGAGAAGCCGATGAAGTGAGCTCGAGAACAAGATTTTTATTCAGAATGTGAATGTCCATGTTCATTTTGTCCATCCAAAAATGTGTCTATGCGCCCATCGTGTTTTGGTCAATACAAAATCCGTCCATATATTCAAGAACATATATATCCATGTGGATAGAAGGCAAAACAAATTTGGCAATTCAACTTTATTAACAATTCATGGATGTTTAAAAAATATTTTGCGGCTAAGTCATAGGCCACACCGCCTAATTCAACTTTATTAACAATTCATGGATGTCCATTATACATGTTTGTGGCCATCATTAGTTGTCCATTCGTGTGTTTGCACAAACGCTTTTGGTTGTGTATTTTTTTTTTGTCCATATGATTGTGTCCATTACACAAGTAGCTCTGTCTATGTGTATGGATAGCAGTGTGTGGACGGATTTTGCGGTGATGATTAGAGAAAAGAAAGATTTTGACAATACTTGGGGTTGTGGACATGTTTTTGTGGATACTTTGTGGTGGACTTTATGTTTAAAAATTGCAAAATGAAAGAAGAGCAAAAAAGCTAGAGTTCTAGAGAATGGTGGAGTTAAAGGGGAAGATAAGAAGAAAGAGAAAAATAAATATGTTATAAACTAAACAACATATTGTGAATTAGAGAACGAAAAATCTACAATATTAGCATAAAGTTATTAAAGAGAACGAACAATACTCTTTGAGACTAGAGACTAATAACAAACAAAATTGTTATAAACTAAACAGCATATTGTGAATTAGAGACGAGAAGGAAGCGAAATAAATATGCTTTTCTTGTATTATATGAAATTAGAAGCTCGGCACCGAGATTGTGAACAATCATGTGAATGTGCATCCAAACATGTCCATGCATCCATCTTATTTTGTTCAATTAGTGAACATTTGTTAAAAATATATTCTCTTTTTAAACCAAAGACTCAAGCACGAACCAAAAATTTATTGGAATAACAATTCTTTCACCATCTTCGAAAACCAAAACAAACAATTATGTATGTCATGCGTCTAGTGTACACGAATTAATGGACACACTCTAATGTATCTGAGGATGGACATAGTCGGGTCGACATAGACATCAACCAAACACCATGTTCATCCACGAAAGTGTATCCATACTATTATCTCCCATTTCTAGGAAGTATGGACAATATCGAATGGACATATTCGCTTGTACCATACTCGAATCGAGTTTGTTGTATCCACGCTAAATGTGTCCATCGTTCTATGTTTGTTCATTTGTGGTACAGATGTAAAAAAACTCGTTTGGTTGGGAGCTTACCTCACATGTCAGAATCTGTAGCGGTTTGTTGTCCACCACACCCCATTCATTGCAAATTGTATTTGATGGACAAAGTTGTGTGGATGAACGACGTTGGATGTGCATATGTGAATAATCTGCATCACAACAAGATAAATCGAGAAAACTCCAAGCAAATCATGTCTCAAAATAGCGAGATTCGAGGGAAAAAAAAACACAAATGGACATGAATCAGACATTCAAACAATCACATAAACCAGACATTCAAACAATCACATAAACCACATAGAGAAGAAGGTCCGGAAAATACCTTTCAATTTCTGTGACGATTTCGAGAAGAATAAATCTTCAAGCACATCAAACTTCTTCCTCCCTCCGGCCATGGAAAACTGAAACAACCGACTTTTAGGAACCGTGAAAGAAAAAGATGGTATAATCAAATAATTATCAGAATAAAAGTATAAAGTGGGCTTTTTCGGATTGTTATCGACGGTTTTGAAGTCGTCTATGGGCTGCGACGATGTCCTATGTTCAATATGAATTGGGGGAGCTGGATTTTGTCTGATTCGCTGGCAGGTAGAGGATTTTGGATCGTTCTTGGATATGTGTGCATTTGATTATGTGTAATTTTGATTGCTAATTGTTCTGGTTAAATGGTAGTTTGGTCTAAAGTGTTTGCCAAAGTATGCGAAGAAGACGACGACGTAATTGTCTCTTTTTCAGCCGGTGTTCCGGATCGATATCAATTATCCGAGGAGAGAGTAAAGTGAAGGGTTAAAAATTAATCAAAACCCAATATCTTTCCGTACAACTATATGGACACGATCTAATGGATGAATTTTTCTCCACAAGGGGACACAAACGCGTAGACACACTCATAGACGAAAACGTATAGACAAATATTCATGAACATGTATCGTATCCACTCGCTGCTATCCATGATTTTGTGTCCACTCGTTCGGTAACCGTGTATTTGGAAATCTGATGGACAAGAACACTTTGTTTCCTTTTGACCAGAACAAGTTGGTGGTCCTGATGAATTAGATCTGGATTTTCCGGTAAAAGGCGGTGAAGATGAAAATAAGAAAGTCGCCAAAACCCTCAAATCATAATTTTTTGGTAAGTTGTCGGCGGAGAGACGGGATTCTTCCTCTTGTAGTTCTGTCGATGATGAACATCTTTGATTCGAGATCCGCCTCGATACTCTTGGGGAAGACAAATCGACTTGTGTGTGCTCCTCGGTATCAGTCAAATTGAGACATTGAAACTTTAATTAGGAATTGGACGAAACGTTGAAGTTATTGTCGTCGATACGAAACGCTGTCAGAGATACGTTGGTTTCTTCTAGGTAGCAACCAACGATAACAAGTTTTTCTGGTTCGGCTGTGGCGAACATCAATATCGGAGAAGGAAACAGTAATTTCAGGAAGAGAGAGATTTTTACTGATTAGAGAAGATAAAGATGAGAAGGATAAAAGTAAGGGTATAAAAGACAAATCAAGTCCCTAAAGTGTGTGTATAGCAGAAAGTGCCTCTTTTGTAAGAGGAGTTATGAAAAGTGCCTGTAGATGTAAATATTTCATAGAAAGAACATACATATAATAAAAAAATGATAAAGAGAAGAAAAGCAGCAGAAAAGATAGAAATGACCGGCGGAGAAATGTGTGTATGAAAATTAAGGGTGCATTACAAAAGATATTTTGGGCCGCGTCACAGTTTCACGTTTTATCACTGCTTTTGTCTTTTTTTTTATATTTTTCCTGAACTTTTGCTTTTGTCTCTTTTTTCGTTCTTGTTTTTATTGAATAATTTTTTTTTTTTTGAGAAAATTTTATTGAATAATTTTTCCATTTTCTTGTTGTTTGCTTTCAAGCTCTATCATATAACCGATCACTGTTTTTGGACATTATTACATTAATTAAACATTTAAGCATGAGACAAAAATGATTAACTTATACCCACGTCAAATATTATGAAACATAAAAAAAAAAAAAAGGTACTAGTGCATGCATAGCGTCATAGCGATCGACTGATCATCGTCCTATTGATGCATGGGAAAAAAGCTTTTTATAATCTAGTGAGCAGACCTTGCCATGACCTCTTGTTTTGGTCTTATCTACGACGAGATATGATTGGATGACTACGAACTTAATCATGCACCTCTCCGCACCGAACTATACTGGGTTCTTTCTTTGGCTAAGAATTTCCATCAGAGCTTTAAACCAATAAACACTTACCACGTGTCACTGAAATCCAGTTCAGCTAAGCCATCCGAAAATGCCAGCAACGTGGCCGGATAGTGCACCAGTAGTATTCTCCAGATATTTACCATATCACCCTTAATAACTTTCAATAATTTTTTGATTAGACGCCTATAATTTCGAATTTACAAAAAATTAAAAAACCAATTTCCTTTGCATCGTCTGCTAATTTCTTACAACTATTGCATTTTTAATATATAACCCTAAAAAAAAACATTAAAGCTGAAATTAGTGTAAGGGTGACATCGTAATTTTCATGACCATCGTTCGTCTTGCCCGAGCCCGCCTAGCTTTCCCCGACACTCCTCCATGAAAGCTCACAACGGTTTTATCAGTTAAAGCTTTTTTTTTCCCCTTAAACAATGCACTTTTTGGTGCCGACTTCTTCGTCTTCATCTCCTTCTCCGGCCAACACTTCTTCATTCTCTCTCTTATTCCTCGCTCCCTCTCAAATTCCCGAGAATCTCTGTAAATTACCGGAGAAGATCCATATCGGAACCCATGGAATCTCAGGTCAATCATCTAAGCACACGCCTCTGTGTGCAATCGTCGACAGATCTACCACAGGTGTATCATCGCAAAAGGAATCTCCGAATGGCGAAGGAGGGGAATCTAACGGGGAGGGAGTACTAGTAGTTCGACGGCCGTTGTTGGAGAATTCCGACAAGGAATCTAACGAAGAAGGAGAAAAAAGGTATCCAGTGAGGATCGATGCCGGTCTGAGTAAGATGGCGAAGAAGATGCCGATATTAGAGCCGGAGAGATCGGAGTCGTCGTCGTCGTCTTCCGCGGCGGCTGTTGCAAGAGCGCAAGAGAAGCCGCTTTCGGTGAATCTGGACTTATCTCTCTACAGAGCTAAGGTTCTGGCTAGGAATTTCAAATACAAAGACGCTGAGAAGATTCTGGAGAAGGTAACGTCGCTTTTCTTCTGGCCATTTTGGTCAGGGTCATTCAGTAGATGATCATGCAATTCTTCCAAATTGTAGGATGAAACTGGAGAGTGGTTCTCAGATTGTAATGATTCTTCCAATTTAACACTAGTATAATGAAATGGTTTAGCTTCTTGACTAGTATCCCTGAATCATCTGTAGAGTGTAGACCCACCACTGAAACGAGAGATAAAATGTAGCAAGTAGACGTCTACTGAATCTAATCCTGTCTTGTGTTGGGTCTTAAGTGCATAGCTTACTGGCCGGAGGACGGGAGACCGTACGTGGCATTGGGGAAGATACTGAACAAACAATCCAAGTTAGCCGAAGCTCGAATTGTGTATGAGAAAGGGTGTCAAGCTACACAAGGAGAGAATGCATACATTTGGCAGGTTCTATATGGCTCTTTAAAGCAATTTTCTTGATACCTACACTTGAAGGCAACTTTGTTTTTCTCATGCATATATCATGTACCAACAACACAATTTTGTTAATTGGAACAGTGCTGGGCTGTCCTGGAAAACAGATTGGGAAATGTAAGAAGAGCTAGAGAATTGTTTGATGCAGCTACGGTGGCTGACAAGAAGCATGTAGCAGCCTGGCATGGATGGGCAAACCTGGAGATTAAACAAGGAAATATTAGTAAAGCGAGGAATCTGCTCGCCAAAGGCCTCAAGTTTTGCGGGAGGAACGAGTATATCTATCAAACACTTGCCTTGTTGGAGGCCAAAGCTAATCGGTATGAACAAGCGAGGTACCTGTTCAAGCAGGCCACCATATCCAATTCTAAGAGCTGTGCCAGTTGGTTGGTAAGTGGTTTGCATCATCAAACATGGTTGTGATAAGAGCTAGGAGAATGCCATTCCACAAAGGTGTATCTTAGGATAAATCGTTAAAGATAAGTGTGTTAAAAGAGAATGCCATGATACTGCGGTTTCCAGGAACCATATTATAGCTTCCCCTGTATTTTCCTGATCAGTATTCTGTTTGTGGAAGTGGCTTGTAATGAGAGGCAAAAAAATATTCTGAATGAGCTTCTCTTTTCTTGCTACATGTTCATTTTTATGAAAAAGGCATGGGCACAGTTGGAGATACAGCAGGAAAGATTCCCAGCTGCTAGAAAGCTTTTTGAGGTAACTGCTACATCCTCTTTTCTATTTCCCATTCACAATGTCAAAGCAGTGGAGGATGTATATTAAGAGATCGAGCTATATATGAAAGCTTCAGGTTCTGATCGCGCCTTTCCTTTTTCATAGAAAGCTGTTCAGGCAAGCCCCAAGAATAGGTTTGCGTGGCACGTGTGGGGGGTGTTTGAAGCTGGAGTAGGTAATGTTGAGCGTGGAAGAAAGCTCCTGAAGATAGGTCATGTGCTAAATCCTAGAGACCCTGTTCTCCTTCAGTCCCTTGGCTTACTGGAGTACAAACACTCATCTGCTAATCTTGCTCGGGCTTTACTAAGGAGAGCATCAGAGCTTGATCCTAGACATCAACCTGTTTGGATTGTAAGTATATTCAAGATTTAAATCGATTGTTCTTTACATAGGATCTCGTCAAATAGTTTTAGTTTATAATGTTTTCAAGCTTGAGCTTTAGGCTTTAAAGAAACATAACAATTCACTTAGTAGACCTTGGTTGTACCGAGTCCTATCTAGCTAGCGAATTCAAGAGTCTTTAGAACAGAGTATGGAAGAGGAAATGATTGGTGAAAGTGTGTTCCGGTTTAGGCTTGGGGTTGGATGGAATGGAAAGAAGGAAACACATCAACAGCTAGAGAACTTTACCAAAGAGCTCTATCCATTGATGCAACTACCGAAAGTGCCGCTCGCTGTCTACAGGTATAACTTTAAGCAGGCGAGTTTGCTAAAAGATTAGTATTGAGGATGCTGAAACAGATTATTTGTCTTTACAGGCGTGGGGAGTACTAGAGCAGAGAGCAGGAAACCTATCAGCAGCAAGAAGATTGTTCAGAGCATCACTGAACATTAACTCACAAAGCTACGTTACATGGATGACATGGGCAAAGCTTGAGGAAGATCAAGGAGACTCCGAACGTGCTGAGGAAATCCGCAACCTCTATTTCCAACAAGTAAGCTCTTCTACACTACACACATTCTTGATTTCTAGCAAGGATCTTCCAGTCGAGTTATTATTATTATTCATCTGTTGATGGCTTCTTCTTCTTCATTGCAAAAAAAAAAAAAAACAGCGCACGGAGGTTGTTGACGATGCTACGTGGGTCACGGGATTCTTGGATATCATTGACCCGGCTTTAGACACCGTTAAAAGGCTCTTGAACTTTGGTCAGAACAATGACAACAACCGGTTAACTGATAGTCTTAGAAACATGGGTGGAGTTAAAGAGAGCCAATCCAATCAGCAACCCGGGAGCTCTGTGGTACGCGAGGATACTGAAACCGGGAGCGGATTTAACCTCGACGCGTTTTTACGCGAGAAACTATCGTTGGATCCGTCGAAGCTAGACGTTAATCTTGATTCTCAGAGGTTAGGGAGATTCATTAGAGGGAGAAAATAAGTGGTGCTTGAAAATATTTGGGGAGATTTATTGGGAGAGTGTAAAGATGAAGGGTCCATGTGAATGTGATGTGTAATTTTTGAAGAATTATAAGGTAGCAATTGTTATTATTTAAATCCAACAAAAATTGCTAAATTCAACTTGATGTAAACGAGAGAATGTGGGAAAATTGTCAATTTCAATACTAAGTTTAAAATTAATTTCCCCGCGAAAGCCACAACTAGTGGAATGTCCCGAGTCCAATTGCAATTTCAGTAACGGCAAATCTAGGGTTTTTAGCTGGCCAATTTCAGAGCTCTGAGATGGGGGATACAAACGGAAACTCGCTCATTGAAATCGATGACCGGGAAGAAGCACAAGACCCTTTTCTGGCGTTCATCGACTATGCCAGAGCGGTGGTTTCACCGGAAGAAGACGAAACTGAGGAGGAGGAGAGCAAGAGGGATCCCGGCGAGGCCGCGGCTGAGGCTAGTGGTCCGGGTTGGGGCTGGATCGCCTCGCGTATCTTGAAAACCTGTACCGCTTATTCGAGCGGTGTCACCGCCGCGATTCTCTTGTCCGATCTCTCTCAGGTGCTGCCACTATCTCCTACTTCGATTTTGACTGTTTTCCCGATTGGGGATTCTAGTTGGTCTCGGAAGCTTCGATTTGATGAGGCACTGTGCTTGAAACATTGGCTTGAATGTTTTTTCTTTTTTTTTTTCCTTTGGTAGGCATGGCATGAGCAAAACAAACCGGGAATGTCAAAGAAGAAGCCGGAACTCATAGATCAGTTGAAAAAGAGTCACAGAAGAAGAAGGCTCGCTAATACAGTCACGATAGACTCCATCTACGAGAAGAATTTTCTGTCCATGAACAGCGTTTTGGAAGCTGTTATTATCAATGCCCATGTTCTTCCTGGTACCTAACAAAAACCTGTCAGCGTTTTTCATTTCCAGTGCGCTACTTGTGCCAAACAGGTGGTTTATGCATTCGAACGTATTATTTCAGGCACAAACATATTCATGCTTACGCTAGGGGATTTCTGGAGCTCCAACACTATTGATCTCTATCTACATCGCAGGTATGTTTTTTCAGTATAGGATGAATTTTAGTGCTTGTTTATGATGTATAGATATTCTTATAAGCTTATAATGTTTATTGCTTAGATACTATGAGTTGGTGGAAACACCGAATGGGATTCTTAGGAAAGGCAGAGAGGTTTTGATCACTGGATGCTACCTTCGTACCGCTAGAGAAGGATGTGGAACTCCACGGCTACTTCCAACAGAGTATCTCGTCATTTTGCTAGATGAGGTTATGTTTTTTTTGCCAATCTTTTTTTGAAAGAGAAATTAGAGTCTTGGATTTGCCTGTAGTTAGTTCTAACTCTTAACACATCGCAGTCTTCATATGGATTTTATATATGGAAAAGAAGGGTTTAGTCTTAACCCGACTCTCAAATACTGCAGGACGAAGATGATGATGCAATCATCATAGCAGCTCAATTTTGTTCCGATACTTTCTCATCTGTTTCTCTTGATGCTTTCAACAATGGAACTTCATACTCTTTGTATGCTAGGTAAGAGAGTTATAAATTCGTGAGATATCACTCAATACTGGTCTTGGTGAAATCAACTTACCACCCACATGCCTAGTTGCAAACACGTTCCGGAAACTTCAAACACTAAAACAGTGATTAAATTATCAGATCAAAACCTTTTGGAAGTAATGACTAGTACTATCATTCCAAATCTTGCTATTTCATAGTAAATTTGTAGAAAAATGTGTAAAGTACCTCATAAAAAAAGAGGTACGAAGTATATGTTTTGAGAGATTTAATGGTTACCATGACTTAACTTCTATTGGCTTTTTAATCTAAAGTAACATTGCATTTACCCCTCTTGGTTTGGGAGCAGGATTGAATCTATAGGTCCTCTGGAATCTGAACTCAAGTTTAGTACTGCGCATAGAAGGCAAATTGCACTTGTAGATGGTGACGGGGTTAGGTTAAAATTTGTCTTGTGGGGAGAGCAAGTCATCGTTGCAAATCTTATGAGGTAAGCTCCTGGCTGGGTGCTTCTATCTTAACTTTTCCTACCAACCCGTTTCTTAAAAATCCGTTTTCAGTGTGGGAAGTGTGCTTGGGCTTGAGAGGCCTTATATTTCTAGTCTCGAAGAGAGTGCAGTGGAAGGAAAGGATGAGTTCTGCCTTGAATATGGTAGCGCAACACATCTCTATCTAGTGCCGTCAACCTTACAAGAGGAAATGGTAGATGAACTTATTCGTTTCTCTTTTTATTTTGTCAGATTTTTGCATTGGTTTTTGATATCACCAATGAGGAGTGACTTGTTTGTTCTTCAGGTTTGTGTATCGTTGTCCCAAAATCAGTGTCAAGGATCTAAACTGCTTGGTTCAGTAGGAGTTTCGCAGGTGACACTGCCTCGTGACGCCGAGGGGTCTGTAGACTTCAGTAATTATCCTTTTCGGGTGAGTAGAAGTTAAGATAAAGCATGGTATTAACTGATGGTTTATAAATCACTCTAGAGGCTCCTAAGCTTCATGGGTCCATGTCGTGGTTGTGATGTTTATATGGTAAATGTGGTAGTATCTTTTGAATCTATATCAACCAATCGTGAGACTAGTTGGTGACTTATCTTTCTGTGCTCCTCTGTTTCGAAATTAGGTAATAGGGTAGGTTCTTCCACAATTCCGCCTTAATTGGTTCACGACGAATCTATGTCCATATCGCTACAAATCTCATTTTTATGCATGTCAAGTATTGGGGTTCTTCTTTTTGTTTTTTCATCACACCGAACTGCATTCATAATGCTCACTTTTTTGCTTGTATTTTATTTGTGCGGAAAATATCATCTCTGTTGGAAATCCACTGCCTCGTAGGCCTAGTAACTTAGGGAAAGAAGCCAATGGTTCAGATTATACGTAAAGCTTGCTCTGGCAATTATTTGAGAAAATATTGCTTAGCTGCATCTGCTAATATACCTCTCCTTGGTTGAAGTTCTGCAGACGATTATAACAGACATTCGCGACAAAACCACTGGAATCAGTCTCTATGGCGTTGTTACAGACATCTTATGTGATCCAAATGCCACGGGAGTGGTCTTTGCTTTGAAAATTGAGGACACAACAGGAGCAATATGGGCTAAGCTCCATTTTACTAGTTACTGGTATCATAGTGTTTCATGAATTCCGTCTGAACAACAATTTGGAGCCTCAAACGTTCTGTTTAATGAGCTGTATCTTTTGATGGTTTCCAGGTCAGTGGGAAGGTTAGGGCTTGGTCATGTCGTGTACGTGTCTGGGTTATCCTGCAAAAGCACAAAAGAGAATTGGTAAGCGTCTCTCTTGCTTTAAAACTGAGAGCTATACTCATCCATCGCTACTGGGAAACTAATATAGCTCAAACATGAATGGAAAAAAACCTTATCAACAAGTATCAGTAGGTAGTGGTTTATTGCTTTAGCCTAAAGATTAATGGAATCCTTGTTTGGTTGAGCAGCCTTGAGGTGTTGTGGCATGAGAAGGACGAGAAAGCTACATTCATCAACCTTAGCTGCTTGCCTGCATTTCTGTCCTCTTCTTGTCTTCACAGAATCTCTACCCTCTCCCAAATATCAAAACAGAGAAAACCTGCAATAAACGTACGTCTCACATTCTAAATGATTCACAGAACTTTGTACAGGTTTTCCTTTGTGCATCTCACCCACACATCTCTCTCACTCATATTTCATTTAACAGATATGTCGGGTTAAGCTGGACGAGATCGACCAATGCCATAACATCAACACGAGATTATCGCACAGCGTTTGCGGCCATTTCATAGACGAAGAATCATCATCACATGGAGGGAATCTGCATTGTAGGTTCTGCCGAGTAAGGTTGAACACTAACGCAGGATCAGAAGAAGTAGTGAGAACTTTCCACATAATGATAACACTTGCAGACGAGGAAACCAAACTATACGCGTGGTGTACGGGTCAGTCTGCATCAGCTATACTTCAGATTTCCCCTGACGAATTCTGTGAGCTCCCTGAGGTAACAAAACAAAACAATCTTTTTTTTTGTGTGTGTATGTTTGGTAATAAAGGTTGTTATCCTATGGGAGTAAAATGAATAAAAGAAGCAATGTGAAATTGATTTCAGGATGATCAGCTAATGTATCCGTCTTCATTGGAGAACGAGTGGTTCCTAGTGGCATTAGCAAACAGCGGTGGCCGGAATTTGAGATCCGGCCATCGGTTGTCTCATAAGACGGAGGCGACTTGCTGGGAAATCACCCGCGCTCTCAAGATATAAACTACCACCATTACCGTATGATCTCATAGGGATCTATTTTAAGGTTATTGTTTTTAGTTTTTTTTTAAAATTTTGGTCATGATTAAAAAAGAACACCAGAATCTGACCGTGTTAAATTAGTCGAGATGCTGTTTGAATTAAGGACGTGGCTTGATGTCTGTTTTCTTTTGGTTGCTAAAAACGGTGGGCCCAGACTCCACCTTCTCTTGTCCGTTACATTTTCTATGTGAAGATATTTTATTTACCACTGTTTTGTGAGCTGTTCTAATTCTAAGGCTGCGATCGTCTATGAATCTATCCAACGGTCAGGATGTATAACAGATCATAGGACAGCGTTACAGAGGATAATTCTCAATCGTTGATTTAATCTCCCTCTAGTCTACTCTTTTCCGACCAGACACCATTTGTCTTCGAGTGGAGCTATTTTGCACAGAGAGAAAGAGAGAGAGAGAATCAGCTTTCGTTGAAAAAGGTATTCATAGAGAGAGAGAGAGAGAGAGTATGGCGGAGAGTGGTGGACGGAGGATCGGAGTGGCGGTGGATTTCTCGGAGTGCAGCAAGAAAGCTCTGAACTGGGCGATCGATAACGTCGTTCGCGAAGGCGATTATCTAATCCTCATCACCGTCGCTCACGATATGCATTACGAGGAAGGCGAGATGCAGCTCTGGGAGACCGTTGGATCTCGTACGATTATCTCTGCTCAAACTCTTTTTTTTTTTTTGCATCTTCTTCTTCTTCTTTCCTGGAAAATTAAAAGGAGAGAAACGCTTTCGTGCTTCCATAGAAATCGCGATCGGTGTCGGTTTTAGGGGTTTTCAATTCTAATTCGTTTAGCTTTGATCTGATCTTGCAAATCGCTCTGTGTTTGAAGGAACTTGAACTTACTCAGCCATCGGTTGACTTTAATATTCGTCTTTCGTTTTTTTTTTGCGTGTGTTAAATCTACAATTGATTTTGTACTTATTCGAAAGAAATCTGTTTTAAGTAGTAGTTGATCGTGTTTTATAATTCTCTCTTCACTTATCTGGAACATGATGAAGCCTATTGCTCTTGGTCAGCTTGTTGTTGTTGTTGTTGTTTGACTCTGGTCTTGTGTTGTAATATTTCAGCTCTGATTCCTGTGAGTGAATTCTCTGATGCTGCCGTGATGAAGAAGTATGGAGTGAAGCCAGATATTGAAACCCTTGACATTGCCAACACAGCCGCTAGGAAGAAATCGGTAAGCTTCTTGTTTTCCCTTTTGGATGGATCGATCTTTCTTTCAAGTAACATGTAGTTGCAAGATTGTTCATAAACCCTGACTCCAACTTAAAACCATAAACTTTCCACAAAGTATTAATTATCTAATTACAAAACCATACCTCAATTCGAACCCAATCTAAAAATGATGAAACATCTGGCTTTAGTGATTTTTATGATTTAGTGATTTTCCAACTGTGGATAGTTGATGTAACCATGTTTGCAACTTAGTAACTATTCAATGATTCACAAAACAATACCTAAATCCGAATGTCAAGTTTATGATTCCAGAGGTTAGTGATTTTCCAACTGTTGATAGCTAATGAGTATGTAAAAAAAAAGAAGTACCGATGGCTTGGATTGTGTCGTGGTGCGACTATGCTATCGAATAATCTGTAAATGTAGTGGCATAATATGTTGTTAATATGTTATACATATCATAGTATTCAAAAGTTCATCGAAAGATGTATGTTGTTGCCTTGTGAGTTTTGACCAAGAGAAAACACATTCCAATCCATATGAATGAACGTTTCTCTACAATAAGTGTTTGGTTTCTGTGAAATGAAGAGCCAACTGTTGTGAAACATGAGCAGATCACAGTAGTGATGAAGATATATTGGGGAGATCCTCGTGAGAAGATATGTGAAGCAGTTGAGCATATTCCTCTCTCAAGCCTTGTCATCGGTAACCGAGGCCTTGGTGGTCTTAAGAGGTAAGATTTCTCCTCTTTCTCCAAGTTTTCAACATCTCAAAACTTGGTTTGAAGTGGATACCATACCAAACAAATCGAAGTAAATCACACATATTGAAAAGTATTGAAATATCTTTTTTTTTTTTGCAGGATGATAATGGGAAGTGTAAGCAACCATGTTGTGAACAACGTGGCATGCCCTGTGACCGTCGTCAAGGCTCACACCTGAGCTTTGTCTTGATCTTCACGACATTGCTCGGAGAGAACCCTGATAACCGGTTTATATCCTAAGATTTGTGTTTGTTGTGTCGGGATTTGTATTTTCTAATCTGTTGTGTTGTGACTTGTATGATGTCTATGAGTGCATCCTTTTCTGTCAATGAGTAAAAACAATACTTCACCTTCTAATAAAAATAGACTCTTTCTGAGTTCTGGACCAGCTGATTTGCCTTTCTTTTCAGTCATGTCAATGTGTGTTTATCAATCCCTCGGCTTCTACATTTTTAAGAGAGGAGGAATCAAACTTTGTCACTGAAGATACTACTGGAACATTGATTCTCCATAATCTCAAAAGACTAAATTTCATAAATCAGATAAAACAAGGTTTTTAAGTTTGCGGGGGAAACAAAAAAACACAAACAGAGAAAAAGCAAGACATTTAACATTCATGCATCAATCGATCATAGTGATCTCTTCTTTCTTCCCTTCTTGATGGTAAGCAGAATCTCGGTGGGCTTGATGAGCTGGAAGGTGCACCTGTCGCCGACGCTTAAAGGAAACTCTCGTGCGAGTTGTGACCATCCCCCTGAGAAGATTGTCCGAGTCTGCCTCACCAGACAAAGCACCTCCCATGAACCCTTCCCTTCCGAGTGATGTATCGTGAATTTCTTCGACTCGTTGGGGATGTGGTGCTCCTCAAAACGCTTTGGGATCCCCTGATAAAAAAAAAAATAAAAAAAAAGGTCAGAGATTAACAACATATAACCAGTACAGAGACGGTATGTATACTGTATAGCCCTTGGTATTAATCTTACCAGGAACTTGAGGTATGATTTCTTTATGGTGATTTTGAATTTTGGAACACGGCTCTTGGCTTTCGGTATCTTGATCTTCTTCTTCTTCTCCATGGATGTTTTGAATTTCTCAGCCTTCTCCTTTCTGAATTTGAGCTCAGCTCTTCGTGAAGATTCCCCTATCTCCACAGAATTCACCACTTTCTTGCTCTTGCTCTTATTCTTCTTGGATGTTTTGGAATTCTCAGCCGCCTTCTTTTTGACTTCCAGCTCAACTTCTCCCATAGATTCACCTGTTTCATCTTCCTTCTTCACATTTACGTAGAAGCTCTCACCTTGTTCTGTCTTGATCCCACCTGTTTTCATCATCAAAGCAAAAAAAAATTGGGTTTCTTCATCATCAAAGCAAAAAAAAAACTGGGTTTCTTCTCCATCTCCTCTGTTTCATGAAAAATTAAAGCTTACTGGAAGGAGGAGGACGCATAGTCGGGGGCTTCCTAGGAATGACAATCTCCTTGCCACTCTGCTCGAAGATGTTGACGTTGAAGCACATATGTCCTTTGTGAGTGAAGGTGATGAACTCGTTTTTTCCCAAGGCGTTGTCGCTCACAAACTGGCTCCACCCAAGCTTCTCCATGTAGTAGAACCTCGGGTTCTTGGAGATAACCACTTCCCACGAGCTTCCCCACTGAGCTCTTATCACCATCCTGTAGGAAAAGTCCTTGCGAGAGATGCTTTTCATGAAGCTGTACGGAAGCGCCCTCTGATTTGAACATATACACAATGAAGAATGTCAAAAATCGAGTTGCTCTCTCTTGTCACAAACAGATCTAGAACAAGAAATCGAGAAAACCAGAAAGGAAAGATCTCTGACCATAGAGATACAAACAGAGAAGAGAAGCAACAACTTTGTGTTTGTGAGAGGAGAAAAAGTAGTAAAGAGTGAACAAATTAAGACACTTCTTTAACGAGACAAAGCAGTGAAAGGTTAACTAAACACAGACAACCAAAAGATTTTACTTTTCAAACATAGCTAACAAAGATTCAAGTTTTCAAACACAGTGAAACCAAAAGATTCAATCGTAGACACTAATCACCACAGAACCAACAGATTCAACGTTTCAAACACAGAGAAGGTAAAGATTTAAGAGATCCAACAGATTTAACCTTTTCAAAGACAACCAAAAGATTAAACCTTTAACTTGAAACCCATTAAACACAAAAGAAAGATGAGGTTTAGAACAAAGTTACCATGCATTCAGAAGATAAATCTGCACCCTCCTGGAAAATCTTGAAGAAGCTCAAGTTCTTTCGTTCTTCCTTAATCCGACCAAAACCAATGTTCCCACTCATCTCTCTCTGACTCTCCTTCAACAACTTCTTCTTCTATCTAAACCCAAAAAACCTCTCTTCACTTTCTCTACTTCCTCGTCTCTTTCTCTCTCCTTTTCTCTCTGTTTTTCTCTCTGGTCTTCTAAACGAGAAAAGTGTGTCTCGTACTTGAATATTCAAAGTATTTTGCCTTTTCCATCAATTTCGAAACATATGGGTATAATTGCGAAAAACCATCGTGTATTATCCAAGTGATAATAATTTCTGTTGAATTTTTTTAATGGTAAATAGAAAGAAAAAAGAGCTGTTAAAACTTAAAACTGACTTCACATACACGCAAAAGCAGAATGCTCGTTTTAGTACCTGAGAGAAACCCTGATAAGCCTAAAGGACACTTCAAACTTTCCTTTTTTTGTGTTTTCTCTAATCCTTCCTTAATAACACAGCGAACTTTATTAACTTAATGAGAGCCAACGTTAAATGAGGTAATTTTTCACGCTTTGTTGTTAATCAACTAAATGAACCCTCTCGGTAACTTTTTTTCTTAACGTTCAGTCAAAGGTCAAAGGGCAGAACTTTTTCTCTAGATAGAAACTGAAAAGTTAAAAATAAGGTACACAAGATGAGATCATCATCTTCTGTGGATCATTCACACCAAATCAATGTGTTTGGGTAAATTTATAAAGAAAATACACACGCAGCTTTTCACCAAATTAAATATGCTTCTGTAAAATGTTTAAACTTGTGAATCTTCTTCACCTTGCGAGATCTATAGACTTTAAAATTGGGAAACTCAATAAATCAAAAACTTTAGAGAGAATGTATCGAGTACCAATATCAAAATGAGAAACAGTTATGAAAAAAATTGGATAATCAGATTTCAACTTCTAGTAAGAAAGATTGTTGTATTAATAAAAGGTCGGTCAGTATCCAAATTCAAAATACAATATTGTTAACTTGGTCACACCTTTATATAATTGAATCTACCAACTAAGTTGCAAGACAATGTCACACATAATTATGTACCCCATTTTATCCATTTAAATCATATTCATATATATAAACCCCATTTCCCAAAAGCAGCATCGATTTTTCCACACATTCATTAATCGATCGGCTTTGACTTTTTTTACCGTCTGGTTTTTGTTTGGATTCATCAAGACTCATCCATAAGCCCAGCACCGTAACCACTTGCTCTTATGAACTTCTTTAAGAGAAGAACCACGATTGCGATTGTCAGCCCAACCGCTGCCCACGTGAACAGTCTGTCATCGACTGGCTTCTGAGCCGCTCTTCTGACAATCGTTTGCTCACCGCTTCCAGAAGCTTTCGCCGAAATCTCAACCGTTGCTAACGCTACTGCAGTGGGACTCATATTAGCTGCAGAATTGACTGCTTCAGCTGCCTCTTCGATGATTTGATCATCAGCTAAGGTGTCTGTTGTCGCTAAGGGCCGCTCTTCCAGTACCGGTATGGCTCCCTGTGGAGCGGCTTGGGACTGAGCTTATGATTCAGTGGAAGGTGCTTGGTTACATTCCAGAGGAATGGGTTTTGGAACCACGGTTGCTTTGCTAAGGATGTAGTGATGAATCTGCGCTTATTAAAAGGACATGATTACTAGAGTTGTTTGTAAAAATTGAAGATGAATAATAAATAGGTCATATCAGTAAGAGAACAAATTATATCAAGTATATAAAGAAAGGGTCATGCAGATACACGTTGGAGTAAATTTTAACTCTTAAGCGCTAGAGATATGCGACCTCAATATATTTAAAAAGCCATTTTTACCAGCAGCTATTCCTATGGTTTATAAAGACAAAATGCTATCCCGAAATCGACTGGTTCAACAATCCAAACCACGATAAACATCTAGTCAAATTCATCATGTATTTTCACCAGAACATTATGCACAGTGGTTCAAAATTTAAAGGATGTCTAGAGGGGAGCATACCTACCTCATCAATAAGTTTTTGACGTTCAGGAGAGCCATGCTTGGGTGGTGCCTCACGTGATTTAATGGCTAGTGTACGTCTCTCTTCTTTTGGATAATCCACTGAGCCCAATGCTCCATTGGGGCTTGTAGGCATGAACGCAATGAGAGCCACCAGAGCAGTCCGAACTGCAGGGAAACAAATCTCAATCATAAGAGCAAATAACTAATATATACTTCAACGGTTGAAGTTCAACCTCGTGTGAATTAAAAGTGTCAGAGTACTCTTTCGAGAAATATAATAAAACGTAACGTAAGTCAGTGACTGTACCACTCCATGAAGGTTGCCAATGCTCGGGATGGTAATTCGAAATGCTCAAGCAAATCTTGGTATTGGTTTCAAAACGACCGTTAGGCTGAGAAAACAAAAAAAGCAAAGAGATTCATTAGACAAAGATTCTCCTTTCTTCCCTTGCAACATGAGTGTTTATATGTGTCAAAGAAGAGAAAGATCCTTACGGTCAATAACATGAACGATGGAGGTTTGAAAGGATAATCTGCAGGCAACTGGATTCTCCCATGATAGATCCCGCCTTCGAATTCAGTGTCACCAGGACCTCGGATGGCGAATTGCCACTCAAATATGTTCTCCTGAAGTTAGAATAGATAGAGCAATCATGTAAAAACAGCTATAACATTTGCCTACACTCTTATCTGAAAAGCTAAGGATTGTGAAGCGAATATCCATAAACACACAAATATCCAACTTCATCTGTTGCACGAGTGTTCCATGAAGAGAAGAGAGATAGAGAGAGAGACTAGCATATTCAGTCTATACATGAGGACATCGATCCTCCCTGATCGTGAACGCTTAAATCAAACACCATCACTCTTGAAAAAAAACACAATGACGATACAACACAGCACCAAAACAAAACTTTTCTAGATCTACAGAAGCAGAAAATTGAATTACAAATACGAAACATCGGTAATAACGTTCAGAGGTAATTCGAAACGATTTTTTAAATTTCAATTTCGAACTTCGGTTAACTCAATCTCGAAAAGAAGCAAAAAGGAAGATTCAGCAAGAGAAAGGGGAAAAAAAAAGGGTAGATGAATGAAACAGAGAGAGATATAATTTCTACTATCGATTCAATCAAACATCTCCGATCTCAAAAGCTCGAAGTGGGTATAAGGTGATGACTGTCGATATGTTACCTCAAGGGGAAGAGACATAAAATCATCAGACGGGTTTGCTTGCATCTCCTTGACCTCCTGCAAAATCCTCTTCACCGCCGGATTCTTCCGATTATATCTCTCATCCGCCATCTTAACGCCGCAGATCTTGCCGGGAAATAATCCGCCGCCGGGGTCCGCTCGGCCCGATCCGTTCAAGAGAATAAATAACTAAACACGCAATCACACAACTATGTGGAGGTGAAGACAACTGAAAAATAATTCGAATATAGTTTCCACGTCATCACAATTTAAACTACTGATACGTGACGTGACAGCTTCTGAATAGTAAACTTATTAGCGGTTCAGAAATTGCCACGTAATCAACGTCCTTTAATCGTGTGTCTTTACTGCCATTGATTTGGTTGAATCTAATGGGCCTCGGACCATTACTATAAAGCCCAATCTAACGTGCACGCTACAGAGGAGAGAAAGTCAAAACGTTGACAGGAGAAACGAGATGTGAGAAATGAAGAATCTTTTAGACAAGGAAGAGGAAGCAATTTTCAATGGAGAAACCGGAGAAGAGAGGGATGATCGACACGTGGATTGATAAGCATCGTTCGATCTACACGGCGGCTACACGCCATGACTTCGTCGTCTCCATCCGCGACGGATCGGTTGATCTCTCGTCCTTCAGAACTTGGCTGGTACGGTAAATTAGTCACTGAGCAAAAACCAAATAAGAATCTCTTGAGTCTCTCACTCGACGAACTTAGACGACGGAAGTTTTTTTTTTGGTTGCAGGGGCAAGATTACCTGTTCGTGAGGAGATTCGTGCCGTTCGTAGCGAATGTTCTGATCAGAGCCGGCAAAGAATCCGGCGAGAGTTCCGACATGGAAGTCGTGCTTGGTGGTTTGGCGTCGTTGAATGATGAAATCGAATGGTTTAAAAGCGAAGGGTCGAAATGGGATGTTGATTTCTCGGCCGTTGTTCCTCAAAGAGCTAATCAGGATTATCGCAGGTAGGTATTCGATTTCATATTGTTGTTGATTTAAGAGACTCACACTCGAAACTGAAAACAGAGAGACTCAGCAATTTTGTTTTCCTGGTTAAATTCAAGGTTTCTGGAAGCTCTGATGAGCAGTGAAGTGAAGTATTCGGTGATGATGACAGCTTTCTGGGGAATCGAAGCAGTGTATCAAGAGAGCTTCGCTCACTGTTTAGAAGACGGGAACAAAACTCCGGCGGAGTTGACCGGAGCTTGCCATAGGTGGGGAAACGACGGGTTTAAACAGTACTGTTGGTCTGTCAAGAACATCGCCGAACGTTGTCTGGAGAATGCCTCAGGGGAAGCTCTGGCCGAAGCTGAAGATGTTCTTGTACGTGTCCTTGAACTCGAGGTCGCCTTCTGGGAGATGAGCCGTGGAGGACAGTAGCAAATCTTTCGTTCTCATTTGCTCTTTGTGTGTGTGTGTGTGTGTGTGTGTGTGTAAGACAAATTTGGGGTTTTTTTCTTCTTCACCGATAAATTTGGGGTTATGATTTCGAAAGACTCTGCTTTTGCCTCTTTTTAACCATCTGATCTTTCTCATCATGCGACATAGTGTTGTTACCATCACTGTATAGTGTTGTTACCATCATTCCACATCTCACACCTACACGAAACATGAATGTCCTAAACTCTTGAGAAACACATCAAAACATAGGTTGGTGATGGAAAAACATGAAACGAAAAAGCTCTCTCTATTCTCTCCAGCGGTGACCACAATTGGGGTTGCAGCAGACAAAGAAGAGTGTCATTCCTTCTTCGCCTCTAGCCGTAGCCTGCACATTCAATGATGATAGTCGGTGTTCTCATTCAAGCTTTCTTGTTTGATGTAGCATAACTAATACAAGTTAGTTAAGTTAAGTGATGATGGAGCTTAAGGTAGTTTTTTTTACCTGGAAGAAGACTGCCTCTCCATGCTGACACTTGGCGCAACGCACGGCCTTGGTTCAGGGAAGAGTTGGGTCAGAAGCTACGTCCGTTAGGATCTGAGTTCGTTCACTTACAGAGTGATGAACCTCGTTTCTGTACACACAGTTGTTATCAGCTGCTTCCTGCAAGTCATGTAAAAATAAGAATTTTGAAATGAGGACACAGAACTAGGAGCATTAAGAAGATTATAGCACCATAGGGTTTCACTAAAGTTTCTTGATTGCAATTATAGTTTAGAATAAAATGTTCTCCAAGAAAAAAATAGAGATACTCTCTATTTTAAAAGTAAAAATAGAGTTGGATTGGAGAGAAATCCACTTAAATGAAAAAATAGAGAAATGCATTGGAAATGGTTTGAATACTCAAAATTGAAATCAAAATTGGAAAATGTAAATTTGCAAAATGAAATCCAAGGAAACAAAAAAAAAAGAACATCGGTTCTCATGGTCTAACATCCTTGTGTGCATTGGAAAAATGTAAATTTGCAAAATCAAAATCGAAAAATCGCAGCAGAATCGAAATTAAAAAAATAATTGCTCCAAAAGCTATTTTTGGAGAAAGAATCAATGGAATTCGAAAATTGCATTCTAAATTGAAACAAGATCAGGATTTCGTAAACAATCGATTCTGAAGTGTATATTTGTTTTTTTTTTTGACAAACAATACTGAAGTGTAGATTTTCTTTTTGGGAAATTTGGTTTAATAAACAAAAAAAAACTATAATTTAAAAACTAACCAGTTTTCCCCTTTTTCTCTCTCTATCTCTTCCTATCTCTCTCAAAGCATTTTGATTAGTTTATAAGTTTTAGTTTTTTTTATGGTTATACAACAAATTCACCCCTTCTTTTTTCAACTAACCACAACCTAACAGTTATTTAATTTTACTGTTAACGTTGACTTATACCGGGCTTAATTTTGCGTAGGCCTTGGGCCATTATTTTAAAGTCTAAAAAGTTTAAAAATTCACATCGTATTTTGGTCGGGATGGGAACTGATCTGAAGTGCTCAATATCTCTGACATGTGTCCAGATGTGTCAGTCGTACATAGAAATCTGAGAAAAAGCCCTCTCATTGATGATAGATATAGATCGAGAAGAAATCGGAAGAAAAGGATAGGGATTTGGAAAGTTGGCCTAACAACCTGTTTCCATTACAGATTCAATCATTAACGACGATGATATCCGATCTTCCAAGGGATCTGGCGGAGGAGGTGCTCTCTAAGCTTCCGGTGACATCTCTGAGGGGAGTGCGATTTACCTGCAAAAAGTGGAACGATTTAACGAAAAATCGGAGCTTTACAAAGAAGCACGTCGGTGAAGCGAAAGCAGCAGCAAGGAAGAAGAAGAGGAAGGAGTTTCAGGTGGTGATGATGCTCGGATTCAAGGTTTATTTATTCAGCGTCAAGCTCTTCAATAACGATCCATCTATAGAGCGTATAGGCAAACTCGTTAGCCTAGACGATGCAGATCGAGTTGAGATATCTAAAGTTTTTCACTGCGACGGCTTATTGCTATGCGTCACCAAAGACAGATCTAGGCTTGTTGTTTGGAACCCTTATAGCGGGCAAACAAGGTGGATCGAACCCAGGAATTCTTACAAGATTTCGGACAGGTACGCTCTGGGATACGAGAAGAAGGACAAGTACTCGCACCGTATCTACAAAGTCTTGAGATTTGTGGATGATTACGACGAGAGTGTGAAGCACACAGTCTGTGAGTTTGAAATCTACAGTTTAAGCTCTAATTCGTGGAAGGTTGTTGATGTGAATCCGGACTGGGAGATAGAGAGTTTTCAGCGTGGCGTGTCTCTCAAGGGCAACACTTACTGGTATGCTCAAGGGAAGCCTCCTCCAATAGTAGCAGGACAAGGAAGAGGGAGAGATATATCAGATCTCCCTGATTTCTTACTCTGTTTTGATTTCACGACGGAGAGGTTCGGACCCCGCCTGCCTCTGCCTTTCCACACCTTTGGAAACACAGTGGCTCTATCTATTGTTAGAGAGAACCAGCTCGCGGTGCTGTTTCAGAAATACGGTCCACATTCATTACAGCCCCTCAAGATATGGATCAGTAGCAAGATTGAGCCCAATGCAGTGTCGTGGAACAAGCTGTTCTTACGGGTTGATATGAAACCATTCACCGGTTTTCAGTTCCTGGAGGAGGGTGGGAGTTTCTTCGTTGACGAGAAGAAGAAGGTCGCGGTGGTTCTTGATGTAGACAGAGGTAAATCTTGCCCCAATCGTCACATGGCTTACATCATTGGCAAGAACGGATACTTCAAAAAAGTTGATCTCGGCGGATCTGCACCTGGACTGCATTGTTGGCCACTTGTGTGCTCTTATGTTCCAAGCTCTGTGAAAATCAAGCAAGCTGCACCACTACCACTAGGCAACACACCCTTGTTACTCTCGTGTTAATCTACTATATTTCTTTTCTCGTCTTCTTCGGTTATCACTTTGTATCTCGACAGTTTTTTGTTTCTCAACATGGCCTCTGCTTTCTTTTACTTTGTCCATTCTTATATTTCCAACGGACAGCGGATCAAAATACTGCATATGAGATCTCGATTGGCTCTTCCAACATTTCTCAAAAGTGATCACATCTAGAATTTGTTCTTGGAAGCTGCTTTCTTTTGCATTGCTAATTAGCTGATTAAAAGGAGTATCTCTGCTCTCCGGACTCTTATTTAATTTCGAGTGAGACCTTACTTGCCAGTTTGCTATAATAGTTTTTTATGCAAGTTACAAAAATCTTGAGAAAAATGAATGACTGTACAACCAAAAAAATTATTGGCTTCATTTGATTCAATTATGTTCTTCTAGTTAAGCTTCAAGCTCCGTTTCTCCTATAGATTTTGCAGCTACTTGCAGAACTTCCTCCATTCTCCTTATCGCTCTGATCAAGCTCCCTTCGAAAAAACGAGCAATCTCCATGATCTCATAAAACTTCGACCCTTTTGCCCCACGCATACACCGCCTCCATTATATCCGGTCTGAAAAAACGCACAAAACTCTCCACATCGATTTCGACCTGTCACATTGTCACAAAAGACAAAAAAAAAAAAAGTTATGGACCCAAATCTTCAAATGGTCAGGTTTTCTTGGATGAGCAGAGAAAGAGTGTTATTGATTACCTTACAGTCAAGCCGAAGTTCAGCGAAACGCCTGGCCGTGTCTTGTAATTGTATGAAGAGAAAGTCGAGTTCTTCTCTGAGTTTAGCTGCGTCGGGGAGCCTCTCTCGCCACACAAAGCAAGAGAGGAGAGAGACCAACTCCTCCACCTTTGCTTCCTTGAAGACACCACTGAACATTAGCTCCGTTAAAGTCAATTCTTCTGCACTAATGATTTCACATGCAACCTTCCCCTTCAACTCCACAACATTATCGCTTGTGATGTATCTGTGTGAAAACAGCATATTAAAAAAAAATAGTTTATATATGCAATTATCAACAGAACAAACAACAGTATTACAGTCAGTCAAGATTGAGGTAGAAGGTGTGGCTATTCATAAGAATATTTAGAAAGTAAAATGACTCTGATAAATTTAGCAAATACTTATCCTAGCCTTCGTAAAACGTGCTTTCTGGCCTTAAGTTCATCTTTAAACGCCAATGCTGTTGAGGACCGGATGGTTTTCTTAAGTGATTTGATTTTGGCTGTTAGCAATATACAAACTCTCAGGCATCTTAGAAAGAGCTTTAATGAAGGCTTGCCTGAGGTAGCTTCTTATCATCATCTGAAAGCATATCGATTGCACTAGTAGAGATTGTCTCCACGGAATCTTTCTCATCGTCGTTGTTTGAATCCATCTTAGACATCTGTGGAGCAAACAGACAGGCATTACAATCACGTTTTAGACAGTAGGAGCCTCAATAAGCAGAAAATGAACTTCAGGTTTTACAATACACATAAATCAAAGACACTGCAAGGTGCAGATTAGCATACTAGAGAAATCATTAAAACAATTGTTCAACTGTCTATTCAAACAAAATGTACACAAAAATAAAATGAAAAGAACGGTGCTGCAATGTAACAACGTACTGTTGAGATTCAGAACGTAGAAACTAACCTGCATAGCAAGTGCCTCACGTTCCTTTTTGCTGAAACTGAACAATCCCACGGGATCATATTGCCGCTGAATTATCATTTTCACCAATTTGAAGATATCACTTTCTTCGGAGCCACTACAACACTTTCTTCCCAAAGTAGACCTCTTTCACTATCACGCATGTAATAATGCACCTCATCAAAAACAAACCAAGCATAATCTCTGACCTTTTATACTGCATGCTACCCAAGATCTCCGTGGTCATGACCTGAAACAAAATATCCAAAACTAAGAACAAATAGCCAATAAAGCAATTAGGCTGCAACAGGGGCAATAAGCCTCTCTGCCTTATTCGCACCAACATCAACCAGAGCCTTATGAGTCTTATGACCATTAGTCGAACTATAATCACCAACATCAGCCAGAGCCACGGGATCATGATATCATCCCCGGTACTATCAGAATTGTCTCCATCGGCAGAATCATCATCCGTTTCTGAATCTTCTACGTCTTCCTCGGGATCTTCTTCTGGGGAAACGACGGGTTTAAACAGTACTGTTGGTCTGTCAAGAACATCGCCGAACGTTGTCTGGAGAATGCCTCAGGGGAAGCTCTGGCCGAAGCTGAAGATGTTCTTGTACGTGTTCTTGAACACGAGGTCGCCTTCTGGGAGATGAGCCGTGGAGGACAGTAGCAAATCTTTCGTTCTCATTTGCTCTTTTTGTGTGTGTGTGTGTGTGTGTGTGTGTGTGTGAAAGACAAATTTGCGAGTGTGATTTCGAGAGATTTTGCTTTTGCCTCTTTTTAACCATCTGATCTTTCTCATAATGTTGTTACCATCACTGTATAGTGTTGTTACCATCATTCCACATCTCACACCTACTGACGATAAACTACACGAAACATGAATGTCCTAAACTCTTGAGAAACTCAACAAAACATGAAACGAAAAAGCTCTCATCTCTCTATTCTCTCCAGCGATGACCACAATTGGGGTTGCAGCAGACAAAGAAGAGTGTCATTCCTTCTTCGCCTCTAGCCGTAGCCTGCACATTCAATGATGATAGTTGGTGCTCTCATTCAAGCTTTCTTGTTTGATGTAGCATAATTAACACAAGTTAGTTAAGTAATGATGGAGCTTAAGGTAGTTTTTTTTACCTGGAAGAAGACTGCCTCTCCATGCTGACACTTGGCGCAACGCACGGCCTTGGTTCGGGGAAGAGTTGGGTCAGAAGCTACGTCCGTTAGGATCTGAGTTCGTTCACTTACAGAGTGATGAACCTCGTTTCTGTACACACAGTTGTTATCAGCTGCTTCCTGCAAGTCATATAAAAAAAATAAGAATTTTGAAATGAGGACACAGAAGCCGCTTCCCATGATGTATTTTGTAAATTTTGTAACAACAGGATGAAGTCAATTTCTTGAACTATAAGAACTTGCTGGATAAAGCTTCATGGAAGGAATAAGAGATAACTAGAGAGTTTGGTGCAACCAAGGAAAAAAAATCCCAATTAAAAAGATTAAAGCACCAAAGGGTTTCACTAAAAGTCTCTTGATTGCAACTAAAATCTCACTCCACTTATAGATTGTGTGGCACTATATTGAGCCCTAATTAAAACCCTAATTTAATGTTCCAAAAATAAACCCTAATTCGAATAACAGTCGTAAATCGTAAATGACTAAATGATCTTACAGACGGTAATCTCACGGATTTCTTGTCACCCTTATGTTTAGTAACAAGAATTTGTAAAGCTTATTGGGCCTGACTACTCCCCGTATTTAGGCTTTTATCTTTCTTTGTAATTGTTATTTTTAAAAGAGAATATTTAAAGTTTACTGGATTTTTATTTTATTTTAAGGCAACGGAAAAGTATGTAAAATTGTGGTAATTGGTAATCGTTTGCTTTATATATTAATGAAAGACGAAAACAATATATTTGTTAAACTATATGAAATTAATAACCTATTATTTGTATTGATTTGGGGAAGACGTTTGACTCTCAAATGCTTTTCCGTAGAGCTTGTGATTGTGGAACAGTGCGGGTTCGGACATACGGTTGGTTGTATGTTGAAAGCTCTGTCTAGAAAAAAGAGAACAAAAGAAGCTGTTGATGTACATCGGTTGATTTGTCGGAAAGGTATTAAAGTACTTGACGTTCCAAAATTTCTCAAACAAAAAGAAAAGGGGATGAAGTTTAAAATTTAATAATATAAATGAATACAATAATGAGACTTATTTTCTTGAGATACAATAATGAAGTTAAAAGTTGTGAAAATTTCCCCAAAAATGCCCAAATTGATTTTGTGAAAATCAAGCAAGATGCACCCTTAGACAACACACCATAGTCTCTTAATTTGTTATTGTCGTGTTTATCTACTGTTTTCCCTACCCATTTCTGATTAGTCAAACTATAATCAGGAGCCTTATTATCAAGATGGGGATGATCATCCCCAGTACCACCAGAATCATCCGTTTCTGAATTTTCTCCGTCTTCCCCAAGATCTTCTTGATCTAGCACTTCAGTGTCTTCTCATGTTTCTTTTGATAATTCTCCATCATCTATGGTACTTTGAACGCGATAGTGTACCAATTTTAAACCCTAAAACCTTTAGGTTTGTAAATTCTTCTCTTATATGTGGTTTTCAATCCCTCAGCCATGAGATTGAGATCGATGATGGCTTTTGAATACGACGATGAAGGGTTTTCGGAAGTCTTTTGTAGATTATATCTCTCCAGTCAATACTATTTGTATTATTGGACATGAAAAGATACAATCCCTCTTCATAGGCTTCAACGAGCTCAAGAGTATAAATTTTTTTTTTGTTACCGAGAGATTTCAGAATTAACCGCCGGTAGCTAGTTTACCACCGAGAGTAGAGTTATTTTTTTTTATCAATGAGATTAGATTATCATTTTACGATTGAAATTTATTAATCAGATTTTATATTTAGTATTTTTAAATTAGAAGTTACATAATTTGTATTAAAATTAATCATAATGGCATGATTGTTATTATTAAAAAAATGGGTATAATTTTTTTGACAAATATATGTTATCCTAATAAGATTTATTTGCTATGTGTTTGTAATAAACATAGTGTTATTCTAAGTAATTTCTCTTAACATATTTAAACTTTTGTATTTTAGTCCATTTTAGGACGGGTTTATCGTTCTGACCCATATTTGTCCCGAATTTTTCGTTCTATTTTCAATCACGTTCAAATAATTTTCCATTCGGAATCATTTATTTTATTCTATCGGATATGAGAAAAATACGTAAAAGAAACATATATGAGATATGATATCTGAATTATCCGTTTAAAAATTTAAAATATAAATATGTAATAGCACGTCCCATTACTCAAACTATCCATCTCACTTCTTATCAGGTTTCTTTTGGAAATTAAAGTCAATTCCCAATTTACTCAGTCTTGTCTCATAGCCGTAAATTATTGTCCTTAATCTCGAAATGCTTAGGACTAATTGTAGTTTATCATCAATATTATTTTTGTTTTTTTATGCCATATTGTAAGGCATGATATGCATTACATCCTTTTTTCATAGAATACAACAACCAATCTAAAGCTTTCTAAAAATCATCTAGCTCGTGTTTTCCTCTCCTCTTGAGCTCTCTGTTTTAATTATTTTATACTCAATCTTGATTAATTATCTTTACCAATGTCCGTATGGACCGTATCCTATCTTTTCTCTTAACTTCAAAAGCTTCTCTTTTAGTAATATTCATTGTCACTATATTGCTATCATCATTGACTATCACAACTCAAACACAATTTATGACTTGCGTGAAGTCAGAATTTGTCTCATCCTTCTTCTATTCCAATGTTCACTTCTTCTTCTTGCCCTCATATCCATTTATTCGATTTGTTATCTATTTTACCAGTTTATGTTTACCATCCATAAGATAAATCTCAGCAACGCATTCTAATTTATTCATGAGGTTTGATAAAATAAGACAAATAGAAGACATTATATGGGGTCTAAAAGAAAAATCAAAAGAAAACCTTCGTGAAGAAAATAAATAAAACACATTATATGGATCATCTATCTTCATACTAAAGTAACGGCCAAACATAAGACTCACATGTGCGCCGTTACCATTATGAAGGTACAAATTGATAATGACTCTTAGTTTAGTTTTTTGTAATTATTTTATTTTATATATATTATATTATTTCTATGATACACCAAAAACATGCCTCTTCACTTTCAGATACAAATACAATCATGTGCATTGTCTATACAATCTTCAATTGAGATAATATGGTGATCTGAAATTCCTTTTTCGTAAATAAGTATTGCCATCAAAAAAAAATTTACATCCCCTCCATCATCTTTATGTCAGTATTATCTTTGTATAAGTAATTCTTAATTTTCGAAATTTCATTTCAACTGAAAGATAATAAAGGATTTTGGAAGATTCTTCTAGTAATTGAAATCACTTTCTGGCCATTTTCTAGTGTACTTGAAAAGAGATGCAGACATTTAGGTATTATTATACAGCGATTGTATTCTACAAGTGTTACAAGTCTAGATTTAGACGACTGGCCCACTGGTCCCAGAGGAACCCAATTATAGAAATAGACAAATCTACTGTATATGTTAAAGTTAAACCCATACACCAACCTAAACAGAGAGATTGGCCTATTTATGTAATACTCAAACCAGTTTCGGGGAAGGTCGAAAGTACCCTTTTCCGTTCACGTAATTTACAGATCATTTCAACACCATCGATATTCCACACCAAATTCTCTCCCCTGTAGCCATTTTGATCAAATATCTTGCAGGCACTCGTACTCCAACTGCATCACACCATCAACAAAGATCCTCCGTTAATTCATGTATGGGTCCGTTTAGTGTGCGAGTGTGTGTGTGTGTGTTTTTTCTCCAAATTGAGGGATTCAAAAAAGCAAAACATTATTTCACCTGAGCTTCTTCATGAGTGAGTTTCATCCTCCTATAATCCTGCTGAGCCTTCTTAGACCTGAACATGGCTTGGACCCTTACCACAGATCTCTCGAGCCTCTCCTCTGCTTGTCTCTGGCTCGCCTTGTAGAAATCTTCCTCTGCCTCATCACCTGGAGGATCCTCCTCTGCTTCAGCTTGGCTGCTCACTTGGAGTCCTCTAAGCCCTTTTCTCTTCTGTCTCCACCTGAAAACCGCCTTCTCCAAAACTCCTACCGACCATAAAATCTTCTTGTACTGCCTCCTTGCTTGTAATCCCCTGAAAGCAGCCTGCGAAAATACAAAAAAAAAAAACAATTTTTTTTATGTTTTTTGTTTTGCATTAACAAAAATTATGAACTCAAAAAATAATCCATACCTGGATCCTAATTGCTTGACGCCGCATATTCAGGAACTCTCTTCGCATTTTCCAAGTTTGGAACCTACACTGAATCCTGTAAGCGGCATATATCTTCCTACGCGTATCGTATTTGCGGAATGCGTTCTGGATCTTCATCGCCGCGATTATGCTCTTAGCCTCTTCTTCCCTGTTAGCAAACAGGATCACGCTTGACCGCGCCGCCTTCAGGGCCTTCTCCCTAAACGCTCCCTGAATCCGAGCCGCCGCCTCTGCGGCTGTTCTGTACGCAGCCAAAGCGTCCTTGAGGTTCTGCTCGTCATCGGGGAGAGCGCCTCGGTCCGACATCTCCCCCTTGCAAGCCTCGAGGTTTCCACTGATGTTTCCAGCGATTCTCATGTCTATAAACTGAGCAACCAAACAATTCTCAGCAAGATAAGCAGCTAAGCCATCAAAACCGTTTTGCTGTGCCAGATCAGCCGCCGTGCATCCGCCAAGATTATCCTTTCTCGAGTCTGTCACCAAGTTCGGTTTCGCCCCAGCGGAGAGAAGAGCAGCCACCATTTTCTCCCTTCCGTAGTAAGCTGCCCAATGAAGAGCAGTCCATCCTTGCTTATCACGGAAATCCAACGACAAACCTGACAAAGAGAAGAGCTGGATCGACCAAGTGTATCCAAGAATGGCACAGAGGTGGATCACACCGAGGCCTTTAGAGTCATAATCGAGCATGTTGCGACCTTCGAGCACTTTCTCCATTAGCCATTCCTTAATACTGTTCTACAGAGTAAGCTCGAAGATTTGATCTTTCGCTTGATCAAACACCACCTTGTTCCCCTGAACGGACTTGATTAGGTAAGCCCAACTGTTTAAGAGATGAGAAGTTTTGCTGGCGAGCTTATTAGCAACTAGCAGGTTTGCAGGTGAGATTTTGCTCGAGAGAAGGTTGAGTTTGTTGGAGGACGTAAACAGAAGATGAGCAAGCCTGACTTGGAGCTCAAACTCTTCCCATTTGGATTCTTGATCGTCTTCAGGGACGGTCTTACCAAAAACTGGGGCAGAACGGTGTTCGAAGCTGAAACACTGGCTTATTGGCTTGTGCCCGTCTGCACTAAGATAGAGGTTCGCCATACCAGGCGAGTGCGGAGGTATGAAGCAACGGTAGACTCCGGCCTGGACATATTCCGCAGGGACACACGAGTCGCCACAAACGCAGAAAAGGTTTGAACTTCCGAGATGTTGGTAACTGTTGTGCAAGAACCCGGTTACCAGAATCTGCAGAAATCAACATGTAACAAAGTTAGTATTTTCATTTTGCGATTCATAGCTGTTATTTCCGTTCCAGTTAAACTAATATATACCTTTGTTTTCTCTGAAGAATAGGCCCAAGTAGGTGAAACCTCGGTTATGTTGAACACTTGCTCGGGTATGTTGGAGTGAGGGTGGAATGCAACTTGAGGAGCTAATGGATCCTGCTCAAGTGTAGCCATGGCTTCAAAGGAAGGATCCTCCAACGAACGATTAGAGTCTCCGATGAATGAATTCATCCACCTTCCAAAACTCTCTCGGCTGTGTGGACCATTGTTAAGCAAAGCATCAAGAGATTCATCAGCCACTGTCACATTCACATGCTCAGCAGAGCCGTTTGCAGCATTTTGGAGCTGTTCTGGAAAGTATGACAAATCATCTGACCACAGAGGAACAAAAAAAAAAAAAAAAAAAAAAGAGAATGTATTTTAACTTCACAAACTGATATTCGGATATCTTTGAAGAATGTTCTCAATTCCTGTATAAGTTACCTACGATTGGTTCAGATTGGTTGTTAAGATCAGTTTGAACTAGCAGCTCATCCCAATCAAGCGTATTGATATCATGAAGCCTAATCTCATGATTACTAACAATTGGACTGTTGTTTCTTGCTGTGAGCCACCAAAAGAAAGCGTGATGAGAGTCCAAAAGAAGAACTCAGAGAAAGTTTGCAAAATTTGTAAACGGCAGATCCATTGTGGTATAATGCTAATGTAAATGGTAAGTAGAGAAACGGAAAAAGACCAAGATCTCACTTAAAAGATTATTTCTCACCTAGATAACGAGGGTTATCAACGCTAAAATCGATATCTTCAGCTGCCACAAGATTAGGGGATGTATGATCAGAGACAGATATTGGAGAACTTGAGTCCCCTGATGTCGTAGCTGCCTGAAACATATAAGTTTTACCAATAAAAAAATCTCATAAGGGCTGCAAATAAGCCTACCAGTGGAAGACTGTGACTGTATAATGTAGAAAGAGAGCATCCACACATAGACAGCAAAGAAATACAACCATCCTAAACGGTTCAACACAAGCGAGAGTTGAGAACAGGTAGTAGATAACAAACCTCCTGTGTATCACGGTAATGTACAAGGACGATGTTCTCTCGAGCCCTGACATTAAAAGAAGAGAATGATTATTTACTTTCATAACCTTCAGGAAGAAAACATATAAGACAAAAGAGCTCCAGTGAAGTGGTTTCTCAAATGGCAGATAGTAAGACAAGTCAGTGATCTTTGCTTACTACGTACTTATCTAGTAACCAATAACACCTTCGAACAAAGGTAGTGTTATCTTCACCGTGCGCATAGTATACATGAATCCTTTCCTCGTTACCAACCTAGAATCAATCAAAGGACATTATCATTCATTTGTAAAAAGATATGAGCATTTTAAGAATAAGCTAGGAAATAAACTCACTTTCAGGTGTTCGTGAGCTTCTTTAACTGTCCTTCCATCTTTTTTCTTTTTCCAGTTATGGCCATCCTTTCTGAAGTTCCTCAACATCTTACGATCGAACAATATAATTCTGCCACCTACAAAAATAAGCAACGTAATATATAACAGTGTAAGAAGCGATGGAGAACTAAAGAAACGTCCTAAAAATGCAGTGGTGGTGGTTATTATTTAATTATTATTTGTAGAAGAGAATGATTACTATTTGGTAAGTTCACTGGTTTGACATTGATGGTGAAGTATTTAGGGTTAGAGAGGACTGCGTGGATCTCGTTTGGCCGGAGCCACCTGCTTTTTGCTTCCTCCAACATTGTCTGGACATCAAGATCTGCAAACACACAAACCAGAAAATATGTCCAAGGAACATCAAAGCAGAGATTAGTACAAATTCAATATATCCATCAATCAATATGTACAAAAAGAATTCATCACTTAGACAAGCAAAGGAAAGACAAAATATATATTTCACACAAACTGCAATTCCCCCAACTTCAATGGCTGCAAATGAGCAAAACTGCCACGTCACCTATACATAACAGAGTGTACAATAAACTCCATACCCAAGATTAAAAAAAAAAAAGGAAGCTAATTTTAAAAAGATTTATAATTACCCTGGGCTACAGCAACAACACACTGAAAGAAACCTTTAGAACCAACAACCGTCATGCGATTGACGAATCAAAGAACAAAAATTAAATAAATAAAAAGTCAAAGACTAGTTTTCCCGAAATCATGAGCTGGGTTGGTACTACCTTGCAAGGTATGGAATCCATGAATCTCGGAGCCCATAAGTTTGCCGTAGCCGTCGCCGTCGCCGTCCATACTGGTTCAAACTCGTTCGAAGCTTTTTTTCCGAAACAGAGAGCAAACACCGACGAAGAAAGCCCTAAGAAAGTGAAGTAGTACAAAGTCAAAAAAAAGTAGAGAGTTTTATCTAGTCCTAGATTTCGTCTAGAGAAAACGAATGCCTCTGGTCCCCGGAATTATGAGAGAGAACAACAAAAAAACTGCGGAAAATGTTCCGCTAATTTTTAGGAGTTTTTTTTTTCTTTTCACAAAGTTGGAATATTTTATAAATTTGCAGTTTATACCCACTCAAACTATTTTTTTCTAAAAATGTCTTGGTCTTTTATAGGATTAGGGAAGCCGTTTTTTCGATTGGATTTGGATCGGGTTTCCAATTTCCTTAGACGAAAAGATTAATATAATTATTTACCCCCAAAAAAATAGCATTTACAACATATTTTATCATGCATCAATCGTTTTTTTTTTTTGTTTTAATATACATCTTTTAGTTGATACAAATATATATATATAACGAAATTTATGTTGTGTAGCTCGCAGTTATTTTTTCGATTTATGATTCATCTACACTGTAATTTGAAATACGAAACCAATTTTGATACATTCTAGAAATTTGGCAATGTATCACGCGGAAGGTACCAATTAGAAACTAATGAAAATTCTGGGATCAAATCATTAAATATATAAAAAAGGGAGGCAAAGAATGTAACTCCAAAATGTGAACAAGTAGAAAAGTGGTTTAATATAAAACGGAAATTAAGGGGTGTCCCAGACCAGAGCTTTAAAAATGATCATTCGCTATCAGCAGCAGCGGGGTGTACGAATAAAAACTGGTCAGTAGATACGTGGCGTTATAATAATGGTACATCATTTAATTGTTGGTCCTAATTTTTGGTCTCAACTCTTTTTATTTATTATCTTTTCTCTTTTCGTCCCATCCAAATATCCCATCACTCTATTAATCTGACAATTACGCGATAATCTCAGTCTAATGAAAAGACCGGTCTCGTAAACCGGCCGGACAACAAATGATGTTTTCTCATTTCTTTTTTCGCTGCGACCAATAAAATTAAATACGCGAAACAACCACCAATCATAAATTCTAATTAATTACGAAAATAATTCTAAATTAATTAAGCTCGACACGTATGGATGATGGTTTTTTTTTTTGGTAATCCTTTTCTACAGGGATTATCTTTAAATTCTTATTGAGTGACGTTTGTGACTCAATTCTCACTGTTGAAAATGTCTAGTTTAGACGTTTTTCTTTTTGCAATTAACAGATGTTAAGCCATTTATCTCCCCCAACGAAAAATTATATATACATATATATATATATATATATAACAAGAAATCAATCCCTCGCGTATGATAAAATAGAATCATCTGCAACAAATTAAAATGCAAATTATATATGGCAGCCATATATATACAAGAATACAAGATAACATGGCAGAGAAAGCAAAAAACATCAATTATTGATTTTTCATTACAAGAAACAAAGAGGGGAAACACAAAGGGAGATGCAACAAATTACATTGTCTTTGTTTTGATTAATTATATTTAACTCGGCTGATTTCTTTTGCCTCCTATGAAGTATTAGATTTCAACCAAACTTGGACTATAATTAACTGAACAGAGTTGGGCAATGTGATTGTGATGTTGATGATTCTCCGAGATCTTCTTCTCTTATTAATTCATCCTCTCCATTCTCCAACAACATATAGACCGTGTTGGTTAAAAATGCCCTCCTTTGATGTTGTCTGTGGTGCATAACATTAAGCCCTGTATTGGAATTAAAACATTCACCGGTTATGCAAATGTTATTAAACCGGGATTAACAGAGCTATAATAGCTTGTTGACACTCTAATTGTAACTAATTCAGTTCAATAACATAAATTTCTTTTCAAAACTTTCTATTCATCAAAGAACTGAGTTCTAATATGGTATCACAGCGGAAATCATCTTGATTCCGTTTCGATCTCGCTTCTGATCTTTCAATTTCATCTAAATTTCCATTTGTTCCTTTGATTTTCCGATCAATTTCATCGTTTCCGTCTCCAAGAGACTGGTGCATGAACTCAGATAAATTATGAACCGAACGGATCGAATCTGATTATTTACGTGCCACCTTCAAAATTATAACATATGTTCCGTACACGACAAAACGCCGCAATTTCTGCGGCATGGACTCTTCAAGCTTGTGGCGTTTTGTGCCGGGGAATCAAGACCAGCTGTTTTACTCGGTTCTAGCTTCGGGTGTCGCTGATCAATCTGGTTTCGGAAGACCTATAAACCTCTTCTTTAAGTTTTCCAATGACTTTATATTTCCCACCACGTAATTCCATTTTTTCATCTTTGATGTGTATGGCACTTTTTATTTAAACTCGTACATGTAATATAATTAATTATGTTGCTCTGAGCGTCCAACTTTTAGTGCTAAAAAGATAATTTCATACGTGTGCATGCTCCGACCAACCTTCACAACAATGTAACGTAGACTCTAAGAAACTTCAAAACAAAGCAAAATAGCCCCACCAAAAGCAACTCTTCTCCTACCACCAAATTTCGAAAACCCAGTTCCTCCTTAAACGAACACGACACTAGTATATACATTTGTGTTTGTATATATATGTTTATACAAACAGTGATCATCTCACTGATAGAAGAAGAATAAGGCGAAAAACTGATCAGCCATGGTTTCAAAACCGCTATTCTTCCTGCTGCTTCTTGCGGTGGCATTGGTCGTGTTTCAGACCAAATCTCTAGCCAACGCTGAAGATTCCGAGTCTTCGAGCTCAGCGAAAAAGCCGCTGGTGAAGATCGTGAAGGGGAAAAAGCTATGCGACAAAGGATGGGAATGTAAAGGATGGTCCGAGTATTGTTGTAACCATACAATCTCCGATTTTTTCGACACTTATCAATTCGAGAATCTATTCTCTAAACGTAACAGCCCTGTGGCTCACGCCGTCGGTTTTTGGGATTACCGATCATTCATCAACGCCGCCGCTGAGTATCAACCTCTTGGCTTCGGTACCGCCGGAGATAAACTTCAAGGAATGAAGGAAGTCGCTGCGTTTCTTAGCCACGTTGGAAGCAAAACTTCATGCAAGTTAGCTAAACCGTTTAATCGATGGTTAACCGAGTAACTGAATCGCTAATTAATATAATCAACCGGTATTGTTATTTTCGGTTTTGAAGGCGGGTACGGGGTTGCGACGGGCGGACCATTAGCTTGGGGATTGTGTTACAACAAGGAGATGAGTCCTGATCAGCTTTATTGCGAAGATTACTATAAATCAACATATCCTTGTACTCCTGGCGTCTCGTACCACGGTCGAGGAGCTTTACCGGTTTACTGGTACGTCGTTTCGATTAAAACGATTCCGGTTTAGTTTAATTTTATTTCTCGGTGCGTGCGATTTCGATTTTTGTTGGTCTTGTTTAGGAATTACAATTACGGCCAAACCGGGGAGGCATTGAAAGTGGATTTACTGAGTCATCCAGAGTACCTCGAGAACAACGCGACGTTGGCGTTTCGAGCTGCGATTTGGCGGTGGATGACGCCGCCGAAGAAACATTTACCGTCGGCGCATGATGTATTCGTCGGAAAATGGAAGCCGACGAAGAACGACACGGCGGCGAAACGATCTCCGGGGTTCGGAGCCACCATTAATGTGCTTCACGGCGATCAGATGTGCAACAGCGGATTCGACAACGATGAGATGAATAACATCGTTTCTCACTACTTGTACTATTTAGATCTGATGGGGGTTGGAAGAGAAGAGGCTGGTCCTCATGAGACTCTGTCGTGCGCCGATCAAGAGCCTTTCTCTTCCTCTTCCTCCTCTGCTCCTCCGAGCTCTGGTTCCTCGTCTTGAATGAGAATTTTGACTTCTTCTGAAAGATGCGGTTCTTTGGGCTTTCGAGAAAAATCTGTGAGTTCTGTAATCTATATGTGTTTTGCTTTGCAAGGACTTGATGTTCAATATTTTGTAAGAATATTCGTAAATTTTCGTACAGTTCCAATATTTTCTACATCCACCCGTAACTGCACACATATTAGAAAAAATAATAATAATGGAATAGTACACCATCAGATTTTCTGTAAGAATAGCACCTAAACGGTTCAGAAAACCAGACCGGTGGTACCGAGTTTACATAATCCAAATGATAAAGACAGTCTCGAGCACTTCGTGCTAGCTTGTCCGTCTTCGTATTTTGAGCGCGTGGAATATGCGAGATTGAGAAGAAAGCAAATTCTTTCTATATACAGTAGATAAATAATCTTATGATAAAAAAAAAATATCTTTTAAAATTAATTAAAACAAAAGAATAATATCTTTTTTTTTTTATAAACGATAATATCATTTGTTGTAAAAAAACTAATAATAAACGATAATAATAATCTCTTTAGGCATTAGAGCATCTGCATTGGTAAGAGACTCACATAAGTCTCTCACCAATTTAATAATAATAATTTTAATTATATTATATAGCTTTAAATTAAAAAAATAAAATAAACCAATGATATGAAGACAACACATGAGATGAGTCTCTCATGAGTCTTTCATAGTCTCTCAAATCACTCTATTCTCTCTCTTATCTTTTTCTAAATTTATTAATATTTTATGTTGAGAGACTTGGTGAGAGACCACCAATGCATATGGTATTAGAGCAAGAACAATGGTAAAACTTAAAGAAGGTTCTTAGCTATTTTTTAATGTGGATTTAATCTAAGAATCACTTAATTATTTTTTCTCCTCCAATGATAAAACCTTTGAGGAGGTTCTTAACTTAAAAATAAAAAGAAAAGTTTTTATTCGATGAGAAACCTACACGTATCTTTGAAGAACCTATCTTTAAAAATCTTAATTAAGACTCAATTCTCTGTTTTTTTCTTAATTTTTATTTAAATTAAATCCTAAATATACTAAGAATCTATCCTAAGAACCACTGTTCATGGTCTTAAATTTCTAAATGTTGTAAATGTTTGATAATGCATTTACCGCATTTACCCATTCAACAAAATGACTACCATTCAAAGCAATTTATGTTAGTCAAACGTTGGTGGATTTTAAAATAGTAAGATAGAATGTCATAAAAGTTAAAAAAAAGAAAGAAAGATAGAATGTCATAAACAAATAAATTAATAATGGTAAGAAATAACAGGTCTTTAAGTCTTTTAAAGGGATAGATAAGGATAAAAGAAAAATGAGGTCATGGATCTAATCTAATAATAAAAAATACACTAAACTAATGAACAATAAGAATGAAAATAAATCATATATATATACATAAATGTATATATTTTTAATTTTATTATTGTTGGTGTTTTTTGTTAATTTTGCAAACCAGGCGGAAAATGCCAAATTTTGAATCTTTTTTTAAAAGATTTTTTTTACGATTTGTTACCAACTTTGTAGGGTGTAAGAAAAAAAGACTGTTTTGTAGGGTGTTTCTTTTGTTTTAAGTTTTAATATTTAAGAGAATAAAAATCATGAAATTATTTTTTAATATTTTGGTAGGTTGAATTTCTAGCATAAATAGAAATAAATTCATAGAATATATAGCTACCATTCGATAATTACAATTAACTTCCGATACAGTGACAGTCTCATCCTCAATTTGCATCGACGACGACCTTACAATTCGTTCGGTTCAAATTAATTTGGGTATTTTTCCGGTCCGCCAACAAAATAATAAAACCGGAAAAATCATAAAACGCCACGTGGCAATTGTACTCACCCAAAACGGCCACACAAGCTCCATATAAGTTCGCCTTCCTCCTGCCATTCGACTTCACCAACGTGTAAAAGACTTGTGATTGATTCTCCACTCACTTGAATAAAAACCAGAAAGAGGAGAGAGAGAGAGAGAGAGTCATAGATATATGGCGGCAACTCCGGCGACGAGGTCGCGTGACATCGATGACCTCCCGAAGATTCCGGCTAACTACACGGCGTTGACGCCGCTCTGGTTCTTAGATAGGGCTGCGGCGGTTCATCCGACGAGGAAATCGGTGATTCACGGATCCCGCGAGTACACGTGGCGGCAGACTTATGACCGGTGTCGCCGACTCGCCTCCGCTCTCGCCGATCGATCGATTGGCCCCGGTTCGACGGTAATCGCTTTTGCTCTTCCTAATCACTAAATTAGTTTTTCCGAATTTTCGGTTGATCCTTGAATCCGGGTTGACTCTGGCTGAAGTGTTATTTTCCGAAAACATTGAATCGTTTATTTATTTCCCCCCGATTTAATGCGACCATGACTTCGACCCAAATAAATCGATTTTCCATTTTAATGGTCCGGAAGAAAAAACATACAATCGCTTAAAATTGCGTACGAGATCATAATCGATTTCATATGGATTATGTTATATGGAATCATCATGATAATGGAATAAAATCACCGATTAACCATAAAGTTCTGATCGCTCTCACATGAATCTCGTTTCATAAGTCGATGTTATCTTACTTATCCCTGAACAATATTGGTTGCTTGGTCTACTTGTAATCTGAATAAATTGCACTTATCAGGTGGCTATAATCGCACCGAACGTACCAGCAATCTACGAAGCTCATTTCGGAGTACCAATGTCTGGAGCCGTCTTGAATTGCGTCAACATCCGTCTCAATGCCACAACAATCGCTTTCCTTCTCGGGCACTCGCAGAGCGCTGTTGTAATGGTGGATCAAGAGTTCTTTACTCTGGCAGAGGAATCTTTGAGACTTATGGAGGAGAAAACCGGAAGCAGCTTCAAACGCCCGCTCCTAATCGTCATAGGTGATCACACCTGTCCTCCCGAGTCACTTGACCGGGCTTTGTCGAAAGGAGCCATAGAATACGAGAATTTTCTTGAAACCGGAGACCCAAACTATCCGTGGCAGCCACCAGCTGATGAGTGGCAGAGCATCGCTCTTGGTTACACCTCCGGAACAACCGCTAGCCCGAAAGGAGTGGTGCTTCATCACCGAGGCGCGTATGTAATGGCTCTTAGCAATCCTATCGTTTGGGGAATGCTAGAAGGCTCTGTTTACTTGTGGACTCTACCGATGTTCCATTGCAACGGTTGGTGTTTCCCTTGGTCCCTAGCTGCGCTCTCCGGTACAAGCATCTGCCTCCGTCAGGTAGTGTGCTTAAGGGAATTAATTTTCACTTGAGAGGAAGAAGTTTAACATCCTGAGATGATCTGATTAAATTGTTGGGTTTCAGGTTTCGGCCAAGGACGTGTATTCAAGCATAGCCAAGTATAAGGTTACCCATTTCTGTGCGGCGCCTGTGGTCCTCAACACTATTGTCAATGCTCCTCAAGAGGACACTATCCTTCCTCTTCCCCATACGGTCCACGTCATGACAGCCGGAGCTGCTCCTCCACCTTCTGTGCTCTTCTCCATGAACCAGAAGGGCTTCCGGGTCGCTCACACCTACGGGCTTTCCGAGACTTACGGTCCTTCCACCATATGCGCTTGGAAGCCCGAGTGGGATTCCCTCCCTCCTCAGACACAGGCCCAGCTCAACGCTCGCCAAGGTGTCCGCTATATCGGCATGGAGCAGCTTGATGTCATCGACACTCTGACGGGAAAACCCGTTCCCGCAGACGGGAAAACCGCTGGAGAGATTGTTTTCCGAGGGAACATGGTGATGAAAGGCTATCTAAAGAATCCGGAAGCGAACAAAGAGGCGTTTGCTGGTGGGTGGTTCCACTCGGGGGATATCGCGGTGAAACATCCGGACAACTACATCGAGATCAAGGACCGGTCAAAGGACATTATAATCTCTGGCGGTGAGAATATCAGCAGCGTGGAGGTGGAAAACGTCGTGTACCACCACCCGGCGGTTCTTGAAGCCTCTGTTGTGGCCAGGCCAGACGAGCGGTGGCAGGAATCTCCGTGTGCGTTTGTGACGCTTAAGAGCGGTTACGAGAAGCGCGACCAGGATAAGCTGGCTCAGGATATAATGAAATTCTGCCGGGAGAAGCTGCCGGCGTATTGGGTCCCAAAGTCGGTGGTGTTTGGCCCTTTACCGAAGACGGCTACTGGAAAAATTCAGAAGCACATTTTGAGGACCAAGGCCAAAGAGTTGGGACCAGTACCAAGAAGCAGGTTATAGAAAGCGAAAAGCCAAGTGACATCATTTTGAATAATCATGTGTTGTATGTTTTGTGCAACTTTGTCTTTGCTTGTATGGCCTTTCAAAAAATAACACGGAATTTTCATTTTGTAATAACTCCTTTGTTATTGAGAGATACACAAGTAAAAAACACATATATGACAATATTACGTTGGCCAAGAAGGTGTCACACAGGTAAACTCACACACATATACATATAGACAATGTATAAAATGACCACTCTTGCTCTCAAATTTATAATCAGATTTCAGATCCCAGTCCCACCCATATTAATGAGGTCAAATATAAAGATAAGTGTAACAATAAAAGCGCAATCCACATTAGGGTAAATTGTAGCCACTAATCTTTCATCTCCTTCATGTACCTGCATATACCCACATATACATTAGTATATGACAATATGTGAAAAGTAAAATAGTTTAATTTGTTTTTTGATTTATTTACCTGAGCGATGATTTTCGTGGAATCCCCAACATAGATTGTACATGCACGTTTCATAAACCGGCCTTTAATTGTGTAATCACAAGATGCTTCTCTGGTCTGGTTCTGTTTCAAGAATACTTCAACTCTTGTCTTCAGTTGAACCGTTGAAGATCTTTTAACCGTGAAGATCTTATCATCTAAATCACTTCCTCTATACACTTGCCATCGATCGTGCTTACTAGTCACCTTTCATATATATTCAAAATCCCAAGGCATAAACCAAGATTCAACTAAAAAAAATCGACCGGTTGACAAAATGAAAGTAAAAATTAATAATAACCGAGGGGGTAAGAAACTACTTAAAACCTTCATTTTCATGGTGACAATGGGAGAGTCATTAGGATCAACCAAGATCCTTTTGTTGTGGAGACCGAAGAGAGGCGTTTTGACTTTGAACACTTTGTTTCCGTTCTCGTCCTTCACTGTATCTCCGATGATCGTTATATCCGAAGTTTGAGGACGAACAAACTCAAATCCTACGATTGGTATCGTGTTGCTGTTACTGGGATCTTGTTTTGCCATTATTGTGTTGTTCTAAAGGAGATGATAATAATAGAGGACATTTATCAAGTTTATATTTATTGATCTTTGGTTATGACTTTTTCTTCATTTATTCTGAAACTAAAATGCTTATTAAATTTGAATTCATTGGTCAATAGCTGTATATAATACGCAAATGATATACATTCTGTAATAACAAAAATATATTATTATTATTTGTGACAAAGTCTATAAACAGCTACAAGCCTACAAAATAAGAGTACACTTTTATGAAACAAGAAAAGTTTAATAAAATTCAAAACATTCTAAAGCATGGCGACTGGCGAGCAAATTGTGTATCAATAGAGAAAAAATATATAACATTCATATAAAATATAGTTTTTTCCTTTGTTCATGTTCTTATAGACAGGATTTGTATGCGTAGTTAGTAGTTATATGCAACTTTTTCTAATCACTACTACCACTACAAGAGTTAGTGCTAGCGAGAGAAGGAAAGAAACTAAAATCCGTCCACTCATTGAGATGGAATAAGACTTAAGAACACATCTGCTCAAATTCTCGTTGATCAGTTGCTGTGTGTTATGAAAAGAAAATGATCTTAGTCTCGGATCAATTGTAACAATAAAACTTCGATATAGTTTTGTCCAAGTTTGACAATCATATAGATTTAGATGATTTATATATATAGACTATAATGTATAGTGTTTTGTTAGTATTTTCCTATAATCTGAAGTCCAAGACCTCTTAAAATATCTACTTGTTTATTCATCACCAATTCTATTTACCCACCAGGCCACCAAGAAATTCACATGAGAACAATACAACATTTTTACATTTGTTTGTTTGTTATTAAAAAAACAAAGAAAATCTTGGTTGAGTTATCGGGAAACGACATCGTTTCATGAACATTTTCTTCAGGTTTTAGACCAAAAACGTTTGTTTCACTTCCACTCAGCTCCGTTCTGGTCACTCGAGTTCCGGACAGGCGTGACATGAGAGGCTTTGCTTCTTCAGCATCTAGAGCAGCGGCGGCGGCAGCAGCGAAACCGGCCGAATCCCTAAATCCGAAACCCTTTAAAACCCTACTTTCCTCAGGTAAACCCACCAATCCTGTTGACCAGCGTTACATTTCGCAAATCATCGGGAGAAACGATTGGTTTTTGCTCCTGAAGCAGGAGTTCAGTGCTCATCGAATCGGTTTGAGCCCTCGATTCGTCATCAGCGTTTTGCAGAATCAAGAAAACCCATTACACTCCCTGCGGTTTTACCTCTGGGTCTCCAACGCCGACCCGGTTTACGCCAGGGACCAGTCCCTGAAGAGCGTTCTAGGGAACGCCCTTTTCCGCAAAGGCCCTTTATTGCTCTCCATGGAGTTGCTTAAGGAGATTCGGGATTCAGGGTATCGGATTACTGACGAGTTGATGTGTGTTTTGATCGGCAGCTGGGGGAAAATAGGTTTAGCGAAATACTGTAACGATGTTTTTGCGCAGATATCTTTCCTTGGAATGAAACCCAGCACGAGGCTGTACAATGCGGTAATCGATGCGTTGGTGAAGTCTAACTCGCTTGATTTGGCTTACCTCAAGTTTCAGCAGATGCGTAGTGATGATTGTAAACCGGATCGGTTCACCTACAAAATACTCATCCAAGGAGTCTGCAAGAAGGGTGTGGTTGATGAGGCGATTCGGTTGGTCAATCAGATGGAACGAGAAGGGAACAGGCCCAATGTGTTCACTTACACGATTTTGATTGACGGGTTTTTGATCGCGGGAAGGGTTGAGGAGGCATTGAAGCAGTTGGAGACGATGCGGGAGAGAAAGCTGAATCCTAACGAAGCTACAATCAGAACTATGGTTCACGGGGTTTTCCGATGCTTGCAGCCGAGTAAAGCGTTTGAGGTTCTGCTTGGGTTTATGGAGAAAAACTCGAGCTTGCAAAGAGTAGCTTATGATACTGTGTTGTGTTGTCTTTCAAGCAACTCAATGGCTAAAGAGACTGCTCTATTCTTGAGGAAAATAGGCGACCGAGGTTATGTTCCGGATAGCTCAACGTTCAATGCTGCAATGATTTGTCTCTTGAAAGGGTATGATCTTGTTGAGACGTGTGGAATATTTGACGGTTTAGTCAGCCGAGGAGTTAAGCCAGGATTCAACAGTTATCTTGTGGTAGTTCAAGCTTTATTAGATGCTCATAGGTTCTCTGAAGGTGACCGGTATTTGAAACAAATGGGTGTTGACGGGCTTATATCAAGTGTATATGATTATAATGCGGTGATCGATTGTCTCTGCAAGGCTCGACAAACAGAGCGTGCAGCTATGTTCTTAACAGAGATGCAGGATAGAGGTTTTTCTCCGAAACTAGTAACTTTCAACACTTTTCTAAGCGGCTATAGCGCAAAGGGCGAAGTAAAGAAGGTTCACGAAGTACTAGAAAAGCTTCTGGACCATGGTTGCAAACCAGACGTGTTCACTTTCAGTTCGATCATAAACTGTCTTTGTCGTGCGAAGGAAATCAAAGATGCATTTGACTGTTTCAAGGAGATGTTGGAATGGGGGATTGAGCCGAACGAGATCAAATACAATATCCTAATTCGCTCCTCTTGTTCCACGGGAGATACCGGTAGATCAGTGAAGCTGTTTGAGAAGATGAAGGAAAACGGGTTAAGTCCAGACGTTTATGCGTACAACGCGGTTATTCAGAGTTTTTGCAGGGTGAAAAAGGTCAAGAAGGCTGAGGAATTGCTAAAAACGATGTTGAGGATTGGTTTGAAACCAGATAACTTTACATACAGCACGCTCATCAAAGCTCTAAGTGAATATGGGAGAGAGAGTGAAGCAAGAGAGATGTTCAGTTCAATGGAAAGACATGGATGTGTTCCAGATTCATATACTAAGCGTCTTGTTGAAGAACTTGACCTGAGAAAGAGTGGACTCGAGAGAGAAACCGTGTCAGCCTCATAGAAATCTGTCCTCGGGATTTTGAATACCCCAATGAAGGCTCGAAGGACCAGAATGTTTAACCGATCCATTCCGGATTGACCGAATTGGTATGAAAGGGACCCCTCTGTTTAATCTATCTCGTCAGGGAGTCAAACCTTCTATTATCAGGGTGGGTTCGTCTGGCTTCTAACCGATTCTTGGCCACGTTCTGCTTCTTTGACGCAGACGCAAGAGAAACAGAGCATGAGTGCAAATGCTGAACAGAGTAATCAGTTTTGTGGCAAAGCTTTTACAGATTTCCGAGACCAAGAAAGTGGCGTCAATGTCTATGGCGGTTGGTTTTTGACGGTTAAAAGGAAAAATCGTTGTAAAGGCAAAAGATTTTTGTATGTTTTACACTACTGGATGGCTTCATCCCTACACCCTTACAATGTAAAATTTTAGGAAACAATTTTTATTATGGCTTATATCAATGTTGTCATAGGTTTACGTACTTGATCATTCAAAGATTTACAAAAGTTAATCATCCTCTGTCAGACTGTCACGCGCTCTTGTTTAAGCTGCTGTAGCCAAAAAAAAATCTACCGCCTCATGGTCATGGGCTTGGAGCCTTGGACTATCAAACTAAGGCCCAATGGATTTTGTTGCTTGATATATTCTGTGTTATATATAGTAAGTATGAACTAGAAAAACGTATAAAAGATCACCGGGGAAAATTAAATCAAAAACTGAAAAAAAAACTAAATATATGTTAAATTTTTATTTTTCAAAGTATATAAAAAAGCCTAGATACATTTTTCATTTAATTAAAATTTCTAAACTAAAATAAAAATAAATGAATTTTAAATTTAACACCCTAGTTTGTTAAGGGAAGTGGGGTAGCCAAGAGGTCCAAGAGGCCAAGCCGCAAAAATTGTGCGCCACTTTGAAGATCTTGTTCGAATGCGGCGTTTTTTTTTTTTAAATTAAATTTTATTCTTCCCTCGTTTTATTTTTTCAGATTCTCGCAAGTTTTAGCGGGTGGTCCAAAAGTAATAAAAGCTCCCGCTCGAGGGTAATTTAGTAAATTCAACACCACCGAAATCCTAGGGTTTCCGCCCCCGCCTTCCTCCCCAGTTATAAAATCCCTCTCCGTTTGTTTTATCCGTTCCTTACCATTCGCCGTCTCTCTCTCTCTCTTCCTTATCATCAAAGCTGCTCCCATCGGCGTTTTTTGAAAATGTCTGAGGGATCGGAAGAAGCGAAAACAAAAGTCGATTCAGCCGGAGAGTTATCCGATGTTGATAACGAGAACTGCAGTAGCAGCGGGAGTGGCGGCGGTGGAAGTTGTGGTGAGACTAAGAGGAGTTGCGTCGATTGTGGAACATTCCGAACTCCTCTCTGGCGAGGTGGCCCCGCGGGACCTAAGGTGAGATCGGGCACACTCTCTTAACTTCAATCTTCTGGATCATGGGTTTTGTTCTGGTTTTCTGATTTAGTAGATCTGCTCAGGGGATCGCGAAATAGTACCTGAGTAGTCATATATTCACATTAAAGAGGGTTACTTTTATAGGTTTTTGTTGTTCTGATTTGATCGTTTTGTAAAACTATCTAGGTGATTGAGCTATATTTACTGTGCTAGGAACTGATATTGCCTAAGCCCTTTTAGTTTTGCCTCGTTGCATCTTTTCTTTTCTATCAATGAATCAAGAAAAGTCTCAATCTTTTGAAAAATGGTGATCATCTTTCTGCTTGATCCACTGGTGGAATAGTCCTTGTTTGATTTGGAAGTATCTGAATCTTTGTTTTGCATTGGCTCGTTTTAGAGATCGGCTAGAGTAACTGTCACTTGCTGTGTTGATTATATCAATTTACTTTGTGAATGTCCAGTGAAATGTCTGCCATAGAAGATCAAATTTTCATTGGTCTCACTATATCCTTTTCCCTGTAATGCAGTCGTTGTGCAATGCTTGTGGGATCAAGAGCAGGAAGAAGAGGCAAGCGGCTCTTGGAACGAAACCAGAGGAGAAGAAGAAACCCAGAAAAAGCAATAGCAGCAATGATCTAAGCCTCGACCATCTGAATGCCAAGAACAAGATCAGTAAAGATGATGATCCCAAAACTTGCAGCAGCAAGAGTAGTTGTAGTGGTAGTAGCAGCAAAGGAGCGAGTAAATTTTTGGATTTTGGGTTTAAAGTTCCGGTGATGAAGAGATCAGCGGTTGAGAAGAAGAGGCTTTGGATGAAACTCGGCGAGGAAGAAAGAGCCGCTGTGCTTCTAATGGCTCTCTCTTGCGGCTCTGTTTACGCCTAAGCGAAGAAGAAAAGCTTTTCTTCGTTTCCTTTTTGATGTCGTTAGGCAATAATTTAAGTGAGAGACTGATTAATTAATTAACTAGATAGCAAATGTATGAATGTGTAATAGCTAGTGATGTCGTTTTTTTTTCTTGGTCCCACTAATGTTATGTTGTTCATTCGCCAATGAATTTCAAATTTTGAGAGCAATACAATTACAGTTACTTGAATGTGTTTGCTTTCATGCTTTTCGGTCGTAATTCCCACGCTCTCTTAAAGGCGCGTGAGCTCATTGCATTGTAGCTATTGGGCCCATATAGACCATGAAATTGGGCTTTTCGCGTAAATCAAGTGGCGCGTAGTTGTAGTTGTCTTGTCTCCATCAGCGCCACTTTATTTGTTTTGGTCCATTGGTATCCTTTCTCATTTGATTTGAATTTCTAAATTGATTTTTGAATTCACAACTGGTCAAATATTTCAAATTTTTATGGTTTGAGTTTCTTTAACTTTCTTACGTTGATATTATTTGAAAAAGAAAACAAAAAGGTAATGCAATCGATTTGATCATTGATGGATGATATTCTCAATTTCTCAGTTTGCACTTGGCAGAGCGCTTTTTTGTGATTAAATTATTTTGATAACATTGAAAAGTGGGTTGTATATAACTTGTAAGCCTACCAAAATAATTTTCCAAAGCAACTGATTTTTTCTTTATTATATGATTCAACGTTAATAAGCCATCATATAAAATTATAAATGAAGTTTTAGCTATAAATTTAAAGTGATGACGTGGCTAGGAAAAGCCGTGAACCTCGAGAACAATTCAAAATATTGGGGGCAAGTGAGCGGACCCCAGACATCAATTTAGGACCATTACTTCTTGAATTTACATATGCACTCCCTAAATATCGTAAACATTCTAATAATTTTCTTACTTGTATGTATAAATTACACTAAGGACGTTTTCTTTCTATTATTTACTGAAGTAAGAGTAAGAAAAAGTTACATTTGAGGAATAACTTTTTGAAAATGGTTGAGCAAGAGGAACTAATCAATACCCTTTATGTTTTGTGGACATATAGCTAATCAATACTTATAAACAACAAATACCACATAAATTAGATTTTAATTTCAATTTCACAAGAATTTAGCAGATAAACTGTTACAAAAAAAAAAAAAAACTAAGCAATAGAAAATGCTAAGTTAATGAAAACATTTATAGATTTAAGAAGACAACTTCTTCTTCTTCTTAGTCATTTTTTCTGATTTGTCTTTTGTTAAATCATCATTGATTTTTGCTCCTCAGTGACATTAATATCGAATCAATTTTTTCAATACTCATATTTCCATAAACATTATTTTTTCCTTATTTTATCATCACTGCAAAGTTAAAATCATCATAGAATATCTCGGATTCCATAAACACTCTTGGAAATCATTAAAATTGATCAAATAAATAGGGGTCTCAATTAATATAGCCAATTAAACTCACGAATTCAAAAGAAGTTATTTTCGGCAATTAAAATTTAAATGATTTAAACGAAATATTCCCTAAGCTACGTTCGATATCGATTATTTGAGCTGACGCGGCGGAGATTAGACGAACAAATGTTTTACTCCGATATAAAGTTGGGGTTGCACTTTTGATTGATCAAAAAGTGCATGGTTCATCTTGTAATATTATAAAGTATTCCCTTTGTTTACTTCAACAAGAAAAACAGTAAAAAATGAATACTTCTAAAAATGCGACCAAATAAATGCAAATCAACGCAATTTTAACGCGCTAACATAATTTCATTACACAGACACATCTTTGTCTAACGCGGTCGCTTCATCTCTTCAAAAACTAAAGCTTCGATTTTTTTTTTTCTCCAACTTTTCAATTTCCAAATCCAAACAAAAAGAGAAAGCTTTTGCGAGTAGAGAGAGAATAATTGATTTTCATGAGTTCAACTCCGAAACTAATCCCATGGTTTCTATTGCTGTCTCTCTTCACGGCGTTTTCACCAACGTCGTCTCAGCCCACGGCTCCTCCACCAACCTCTCCGGACGCCGATCGCTGCAACGGCGTGTTCGTCTCCTACACTTACTCGACCGGAGCCAAGATTAAACCGAACGACACTAAGAACCAGCCGTACCGGTTCGAGTCGGTTCTCACGGTGCTCAACAACGCCCGCGACGAGCTTAAGTCGTGGCGCGTCTTCGTTGGATTCGCCCACCGCGAGATTCTTGTTTCGGCCACCAACGCCGTCCTCGTCGACGGTTCTAGCCTCCCGGCTAGCGTTGAGAACGGGACAACCTTCGCCGGGTATCCGGCGGCGGATTTGAAGTCGGCGATTATGACGGCGGGTGAGGTAGATCAGATGCAAGCACGTGTCAAGCTCGTGGGTACTCAGTTTGGAGTTGCGCCGCCGAGTGTTCCGCTTCCGAAGAACATCACTCTTGTTAATGATGGTTGGAAATGTCCCGTACCAACTCAACAAGGTAAGGAAAAAGATCATCTGATTTTTAATCAACTTTTGAAAATCTGGAAATTTTGTTATGTAAATAGAATCTTGATTTTGTTTTTGCATTTTTCTAGTTTGATTCTTCAAGATTTTCTTATGAATTCTTGAATGTTGCGTGTTCTTGGATTGATAATCTCATTATGAAAGCACTAGAAAATTTCGAGAAACGATCACATTGATTAGTTATATTTGATATTATTTATCAGTCGTTGAAAAAGTCTATTGCTTTTGTAGATTTCTTGTACATTTGAAACTTTGAATTAGTCTTTCAATAGCAAATCAGATTAGACCTTACCGTAACAGTTGAGTTTTGCCTTTTTGGAACTTTACTTGTTTGTGTTGTGGTTTGAAATGTAATGCATTGGAGATTGTTGTGAGCATGAATGTTTCCTTTATGTATTACTGACATTTACTATCCTTGTCTCAGGTCAAAATGTTCTGCAAGTATGTTGCACGCCGGGTCTGACCAATAAAACAGTCCCCATCACTGAAAAGTTCCTTCCCAGGCAAGAAGGAGATCTAACCATCATGTACGATGTGACCAGAGCATATAGTTCCAGTTACTGGGCGCAGGTCACGATCGAGAATCACAATCCGCTTGGTAGGCTTGACAATTGGGATCTGAGCTTTGCCTGGATGAAAGATGAGTTCATCGTCGCAACCAAAGGAGCTTATCCGAGTATCGTAGACTCATCGGATTGCATCGATGGCCCGCAAGTAAAACAATACCAACAGCTTGACTTCTCCAACGTCTTGAGCTGCGCGAGGAGGCCACACATCGTTGACCTCCCTCTGACAAAGTACAACGATTCAGCTCTGGGACTCAAACCATACTGCTGCAGAAACGGGACGATCCTGCCACCGTCTATGGATCCAACCAAGTCGAAATCTGTTTTTCAAATGGAGGTTTACAAAATGCCTCCTGATCTCAACATCTCCACCATCACTCCTCCTCAGAGCTGGCAAATCAGAGGTAAACTTAACCCGGATTACAAATGTGGACCTCCCGTTCGAGTGAGCTCGAGCCAGTTCCCTGATCCAAGCGGTTTACCTTCGAACCGGACCGTATTCGCTAGCTGGCAAGTGGTCTGCAACATCACTCAGCCAGCCACTCCTCAATGCTGTGTCTCCTTCTCTTCTTACTTCAACGACTCGATCATCCCGTGTAAGACATGCGCTTGCGGAGGCTGCTCTGGCGACAGAGTGTCTCGCACTTGCAGCACAACTTCTCAAGCTCTCCTTCTCCCTCCTCAGGCTCTTCTCATTCCTTTCGAGAACCGAACCAAGCTTGCCACATCGTGGGCGGATATAAAACACCGGCGAGTTCCAGAGCCGTTGCCCTGTGGAGATAACTGTGGAGTCAGCATCAACTGGCATATAGCCACGGATTACCGAGGCGGATGGACTGCTCGAATCACGATCTTTAACTGGGGAGAAACCGCCTTCGCGGATTGGTTTACGGCGGTTGAAATGAGAAATGCTGCACCGGGTTTCGAGAAAGCTTACTCCTTTAATGGAACTACCGTCGCTGTCGACGGAAAGAACAACACTGTTTTGATGGAAGGGCTTCCTGGACTGAACTATCTCGTTGGAGAGACGGACGGGAAAAACCCGAGCAAGGACTTCCGGGTGCCCGGTAAACAGCAGTCGGTTATCTCCTTCACCAAGAAACTGACTCCGGGAATCAAGGTTGGTTCCGGTGATGGGTTTCCGAGCAAAGTGTTCTTTAACGGTCAGGAATGTTCACTCCCTTCCGTACTTCCGACGAACAACGGTCACAGAAAACATGTGTCCGCATTTCTTTTTATATTGTTACCATTTTTTGCTCTCTTGATTCTGCAGAGTTAAAGAGTACTTCCGATTATTAAGTTTTCACCTTTTGGCCCGAAAACATACAGTTTTCTTGATTCTTTCTAACCAGATCATGTTACAGAACTAGTCTTGGTGCTTTGTGCAGCGTGTGGTTTTTGAATTTCTTTTGGTTACATTTTGGTATTTAGTTTGTTGTATACGTATATTTAACATACGGATTCCTGTGGTTTGGTATTTTTTTATACGATTTAGTTTCTCTTGATCTCGAATTCTTGATGGGACCCTTCAAACCAGCTTTGATTTTACAAATGCAGTGGACATGATATCTTGCATAAGGTTTAAGGTTCAGAGTTTAAACTCTTAAGAAAATCGGAAAAAATTATATATAAAAATGCGTAAAGAGAAAAGCTAAGATACAAAAGACTCGAGGAGATTAAAAAAAAAAGAGAGAGACCGAATATACTTTATAAAATCCAAACAAACTGAGGAGAGGCGGTGGAAGGTGAATGAAGGGAAGGAGGAAGAGACGGAGGAGATGTAAGTGGCGGTTAAGCTAAGATACCGTGGCTGGAAAGATATATGTTTTGGGAGAGGATGATTTTGCCTAACTCAACGATCTACACTAACTGAGCTGATACAAAACTATAACTTCTTTTCCTTCTCCTACTTCCTAGTGTTTGTGAGCTATGTTACTTCATCTTCAATTAATCAAGTGTTTCCTTCTCCTACTTCTTAGTGATTGGGAGAGGATGATTTTGCCTCAAGTATATTCGACACTATTACAAATGAGACTTTGATAAAAAATAAAAATCAGGATACGAAGGATTGTAAGCTATTTTATATTTTTATAAACGTTTTTTTTTATAATATTTATATATTTTTTATATGTTTTAACCCTGATTAAAAAAATTTTTGGATCCGCCAAACGAAATGTGAAAACCGATGATATGGTTTAATCAAAAGATCAACTATTTCGGAGGAAACGAAATAAAATTAGATGGATCAAATAACTGATGATCCCTACTAGATAATGGTTTCATGTAGTCACAAAGCTACAACAGAAATACTCAAAAATAAATTATGTACGAAATGTGAACATAAGTCAACAACTGACAAATAATAACAAGGATAAAAAACCTTACTGACGTTACAGTGATACTTAAGCAATGCTATTTTTCTTCATAGATAATAGTTTCGTTGTCACAAAACTACGACAAAAATACTCAAAATAAATTCTTTAAGCTCACTTCTTTATACTTCGAGCTCCTTGCTGAAGATCCTTAGATTTGGCAGATATTATGTTGTGCCTTTCCATGATCTCAGGCGTTGCTCTTTTCGATGCTTCATAGTTAAGGACCACAATCTCGCTGCCTCCTCCTAACCTCAACGCCAATTGGTGAGTGCGATTTCCCTCAATTAGCTCAACAAGATGCCTAAGATTCTTCACTAACACGTTGTTTAGTTCCACCACCAGCTTCCACAGCAAATATAATAATATAATGCATATAAATCTTTCACACCAAACAAAACCATATGTTTATTAGAGATTTTGTTTTGGGGTTCTTAAAGATTTTTTTAATATTAAAAAAAATAATTTTCGAAAAAAAAAGTACGATTTTCAAAAAAAAAAAAAAANACGCGGTTCGATAACATCGGCTGCCTGATGGATGACTGTGACGAAGGTAGCACTTGCGGTTGTCCTCGGGGGAACGGCTGCTGACCGGCTAGAGGCATCAGCATTCCGTTGCTTTGAACGCTATGTCCGGCTCGAACAGCGGCAATCTGTTGCTGAATGCTCATTCGGTTACCCACGGGAAGCTGCTGTTGTAAACCGGCGAGTTGTCTTGGTTCCATACCCGTCGGGACACCGTGAAGCAAGTTCATCTGCGGATGCGGCTGTGTCTGTTGCCCGTGGTGCCCGAGCCCGTCTCCGAATCTTGTTTTCGGGCTGTCAAAGCTGAAGATGCTCCTCTCGTCCACGATGGAGGAAACAGGTAATCCCGACTTAGAGACCATCGCGGGCCGGCCTAAACCAGCGGCTTGAAGCTGTGCAAGGCTCTGAGCGGGAAGCTGGCCTGTGACTGCTAGCGCTTGAAGATCAAACCCGTTGAGTGTCGAAAGAGGACCGAAGCTCGCGTCTTGACCCGTCATAAACGAGTTGTTTAAATTGCCTTGGTGCTGCGATACTCCCCCAAGCCGTCTTAGGTATATCCGGTATTTCTGCAAATCAACACAACGCCGGTCAGAACATATACGCAATTCAATGGCTCATTACGGTGTGCGGTATAAGGTTTATATACCTGGAGGTGACTGGCTACGTTTTCTCGGGTTAGTCCAGGGACATTCATCAGCTCCAAGATCTTCTTAGGAACCGCTTCTGCGCCATTACTCATTAGAAGATCAATTAGACACAAAAACATAATCACTAAATGGGAAGTGTAAAGAAGCTCTCTAAGTCTTACTTTCAACGCCGAGCTGGTTAACAGCAGCAACAAACTGCTGATGCAATTCAACAGACCAGACAACACGCGGTTTCTTCAGATTGGACGCGTCTTCATCCTTGTCGTCCCCTTGCTCTTCTCCTTCCTCGTCTTTCCGCTTCCGCGAGCTGCTCCTCCAGTTGTTCCCTTCGTTAACCGAGGAGGAGTTATCATCCGCTGCATCCTCCTCACCAGAAACAGCTGCACCACCATTACCTCCTCTCTGTTGCTGCTGCTGTCTCTCGCCCGTCTCCTCGATGCTCCCAGAATGTTCAGGTACGCTCCACTCGCTCCTCCTCTTCCTAACCACATGCTGCCATATGTTCTTAAGTGCCTCCATACGTACCGGTTTGATTAGGTAGTCAACCGCACCGTGCGTCACTCCCTTTAGAACAACACTCTTTGAATCATCCGCAGACATCACTGGATTAACAAATTTCAGGAAACAAGATCAGTAATTGGGACTAAAATTGTTCGAGAATCTATAAAAAGATTCAAAACTTTCTGAGTTGATAAACAGAGAGAGAGATATAACGTACTGATAACAGGTAAGTCCATCTCTAAACCAACATGTTCAAGGAGCTTGAAGCCGTCCATGTCAGGCATATGAACATCACTGATTACTATATCGAATCCGTGTTTGTTCTTCCGGAGCAGAGACAAGGCCATCTCTGCTCTGTTGCATTTCGTTACTGAATGTCAGAAAAATACAAAATTTTCATTAAAAGAGTAAAGAAAACAGAGATTCGTAACCAAACTCAGATCAAAGAGAGACAGAAGTGTTGAGTCATAACAAGGATCTCTTGAACTGACACTTAACCAAACTCCAGTCAAAGCTCAACAACATAAAAGACTCAGATTTGAATCATTTTACCCTAAATTATAGTATACAATGGATCTCTCAGCTTTTGGGGGGTTGCTAATAAAGATAGCAACAAAAGACTGAGAAAACACGTGAATCTTTCACCAGATCAAAATGGTGTGATCTAAATCAAGAAACTGAGGATTAATATGTGAATCTTAAAAAGTAACAAAATTGCTCCATTTCTTTCTATTTTTGGCAGAGCAAAGTTAGTCAACCACCGATATCAAAACCATAATTATTCCCCAAAATAACATAATTTTGCGAGAATGGACCACAATAAACCAAAAAACCAAAACCCATCATTGGGGAAGAGACCATAAACTCGTGAAATTAAAAATCAAATTACTAAACCAACCAAACAAAAAAAAACAAAGCAAAGAAAAAAGAGAAGATCTCAGTTTTTGATTCGAACCTTCGTATAGACAAGTCCTGAGCATCCTCTCTAAGATCATGAGACAAGTCGGGTCATCGTCAACGACGAGAACTCGAAGACCCGACGGAAACATCTCGACGACGGTCTCACCACCTTGATTTCTACCGGAGCACGACCCACCAGCCGATCCGAGTCCTCTTCCGTGACTCGGATTCATCATCTCTAGGAAAACAAAAAAAAAAAAGCAAAAAGGCTTTGAACAAGGGAATATATACCCAGGAAGAGGGGAAATTGACGCGATTTTTTATTCGATTGAAGGAGTTTAGAGTAGAAAGAAAAAATCAATTGAGAATATAAGAATTGGAGAGAGTGAATATGAATTTGGGGGTAAAAAAAAGTGAACAGAGGGAGAGATGGTGAGATGAGACTTGGGGAGTTGAAGAAGACATGGCTTGTCTCACCTTAGAGCTCTATTTCTCTGTTATTTTAATGAGTAAAGCTAATTATTAAAATTGAAAGATGAACCCAAAAAAAAAAAATATATATATATATATATATCATGGTCTTATATAATCGTTATCATACATGTCTTTTGTTATATGCGGAGATGACATGCCCCTTAACTTTTTCATCTTTTTCTACATTTAGTCCATTTATTTCTAAATTTTCACATTTGACCCATTTGCTTATATATCCTCGATTTTTAAAATGTAAAATTTCAGATCTTAAAGAAAAATTCCATTCTTTTAACCTTCGGTATGAAGAAAATGAAGAGACATTTGGATGTTGCTTCCGAATTTAGCTCACATTTGTGGTGATTTTGTCAAGTAGTAAAATATAGGGGTTTATTATAAGGTAAGGAAAGTGATATAAATTGGAAGAAAGTGGGTCCAAAGGCCCTTGATGCGTGGATCCAGCTCATGCATGGAAAAATTAATTTAACTCATTATCTAAAGTTGCAAACCCAACCTTAACACATTTTCATTATTTTTGTTTTTTTTTTGTCAGAATTTTCATTATTATTGTGTTTGCCCAATCTCATCTTTTATTTTAGTGTCCATTTTCTACCCAACAGAAAAATTGGTGAATAACCAAAAAAAATTATAATCTACAAATTAACTATTTTCTCTTTTTATCTTTCCCTGTTTTTCTCTAACAATTTGGTTAGTTTTTAAATTTTTTTTTTTTTTTTTTTTTGGTTATTCAACAAATTCATCTTTCTACCGATTCGGAAAAAGGAAATTGCCTTAACAAGAGAGCTGTTCTGATTATTATTTTTTTTTTTTTTCACTTAGCGAGGTTGTAGGACTTTACTAAATTGCCCTTTATATTTCTTCTGTAATTGAGAAACCATGCCTTCTGTCTTATGGGCCTACATGTATTAAATTAAATGGTAAAACAAATATAAACATCATTAAATAAAACAAAATAATACGTCGACGCACATTCAAGCATATGATTAAGGTACCAAAATACACCTAAGCATTCTCTATCATCACGTACATGTTGAGCTAAGCTATATATATACATATAATGTATCGTATCCTACGTATAATTTTTTTTTTTGCGGAAGATATAATTTCCATGTTTTAATTCAAACTACTTGTAATCTCAAGGAAGTAAGCTGTATTCCCTGTTCGAAAACGCAGCCGTGGAGGGCGATTAATCGGCGGTGAGGCGTTCGGCGGTTCCAACCGCTGCGATTTGAGCTAGTTCGGCTAACAAATCGGAAACTTTTAGATTTCTCACATTTTAATGATTTTTAAGTTTAAAATCGAAGGTTAGATGGTAAATCCATCAAAGTTGGGTAAAAAATCATTCAAAAACAAGCAAATCCGACAATAATGATGAAAAAAAAATGGAAGGCGGCTGGAAACTAGGTTAGAATGTTCAGAGCATATGAAGAAGACGATGGCAAAATCGTAATTTACGGTTAATTAAACAGAAAATTAGGCGCTAGGCTCCTACTCACCGTCCGATTAACGCTTAGCGCGTTTCCGAACAAGGGCTGTATTAAACGGAAAAATAGATAAGTCACCAATCTTGCTAATAAGGTATTTATTTTTGATTTTCAAAATAACTGATTTTTGAAAAGAACAAAAAAAAATAGAACAACAAATTTATATGGTATAGATATATAACATATATGCACATCTATTAAAACGTTGGATACTGCATAAACAAATAAATAATTTAAATGGTTTATTTGAATGATTAATAACATCATATGCTACCCAACCCACCAATCGCCTATTACCCCCGAAACATATTTTTTTAATATAGGATAACACAAATCACATTTGACTAATTCGATTGTGCTGCGACGTATTATAAAATTAAACAGCCTAAACTAAACCAGTACTATTCTATTAACTATTTACTTATTTTGCCTTTTTCTTGGTTTATTTATAAATGTCTAAATTTGTCAACCTCAATGTAAATATTTATAAGTTATCCAAGATTAGTGTATGCTTTGCTTAAATAGGTGTTTAGCACTGCTGCCGACATGTCTCCTCTTTTAAAATTAATGACAGTTTTAAGTGGTGTCATACGACTCATTTCATATGCAATTGTGCATCGAAATGTACTTGCATTAACACTTTAATATGTGATATCAAGTGATTAACTGTTCATAGTAATTAACTATCTGAAGGAAAACTCAACAACACAGCAAAAACAAAAATTAGTGCTCTCTTCAGAGGAAGTTGTGTGATTTACACTCTAGTTCAAAGTTTAATTGGAAAGGATATGCTTACCACTAGTTGATTCATGTTCGGCCAAGGAAGATTACGGTCCATTCGAGAAAGTAAAAAAAAAAATCTAACAACACGAGGTTACATCCAATATTAACCCAACAAAGCATTTCTATTTTTTTATGAATTATTAACTGTAAATGTTATTGAAAATGCATGTGTATTTTTCGTTTAGAAACACTGATGTGAGTAAGAATAAACTTAGCAATAAATGAAAAAGTTATTAATGATAAGAAAACCAAATGTATCACGTTGCTGAGAAGCTTTCCCCACTGCGACACGTGTCCACGTGAAATGGATAAGATCACTCGCACCTTTTTACATCGACCTCTCCATCTATCGTTGTCTTCAATTGTTTCCTCCTCTTTACAGTATTTACACTAGCAAGTTGGGGAAAACAAAAAAATCATTAAAAGATATAAAAATAAAAGTATTTGGCTTTTTATCATCAAAAACCACTTTTTTCGGTAAAAACTACTTATTACCACGAGAGCTTCGTTTTTTGTTTAACAAGTGATCTACCAATTCTTAAATCTACTTGCTCTTAAATAGTAAATCTATGTATATGATTTTTAAACCCATGTTTGGTAATTGGTATAGAGTTTTTCAATCGCGTTCTTTACTTCTGCTTATATATATGATTTTAAATGTAGAAAAGAAAAAAAAGAAACAAGAATGCATGATTAAAAAAAAACAAAATTGAACTGCGCCAAAAGCCGAAATAGAGAAGGTCCCAAGAAAGAAACCCGCTGAAACCGTATATTCTCTGTAAAAAGTTTTTACTCTTACGATGAGCTTTTTGTGTTTTAAATGAATATTTTTTTTTACTTTAGTGCTGCTTGGACAGACATGTTAGATAGATATTCTTATTTATTTATATTTCAAATATCAACTAGAGGTCCATGTCACCCAAAAAGGTTTTGTAGAACACAAATGTTTCAGCTTTTTATGCAGAACTTTAAAATCACTAAAATTTGCACCCCTATATATCTATATATTAAGGGGTTGTATAATACTATTATATAAAACGACTGAAAAGCTTGTTAGAGTTCTTGGTAAAAAATGCACCCAGCAAATTAAGTGGTTGATCAGATCAGATGCTGATATACGATGTAATTTGTTAACCAGAATCCTCTCGTATATGGATGTTTCAAAATGGATAGCTAAGATAATTTAAATATCTTTGCATTTTTAAGTATTAAAGAATCAAGCATCTAATGGTGTAAAATTCGATTCATGTTTTTTTTTTTTGGTAGATAACTGTGTAAACTTATACTATCATTTTTTTTTTTTGGGTGTGAGAATGCTTTTAAGGAAGAATTAAGGATCTGTTCATATATTATCACTTCATGCGCGCCAATAGAATATTGTTTCTTTTCCGTCCTAATTATTAATCCATATGGAATTTAAAACTAAATTCGTATAACCAAATATTAATTCATGCGCGCCAATAGAATGTGGAGTTATGTTTTTTTTTTTTTTTTTTTAAAGTGGAGTTATGTTACATAACTTATGTATTCATCATCTTGCTGGGTGTCCGTCTTATCATGTGCCCATAACTTTTGCTAGGAATTTTTATATCTTATTATCGAATTAATAACTGAACTTTTTTTTTTTTTTATCAACTGAATTTTATTAAAAAGAAACTTGAGAAATACAGTGATGAAATACATTGTTGAGATTCCAAAACTAAAGGGTTTCAAAGAACCACAGATTGGACTTGAGCTTAACTAACCCAAACAATTAATCTAGGAGAGGAAGAAGCAAAATAAAAATAAACTGAAAAAAAAAACGGGGAACAACAGAAAAACCAACTTCAATAGTAAGAAGAAACTGATTAGTTTTTTTTCTTTTTCTTTCTTTCAAATTGACCAATTTCAGGTGACTAGGTACAATGAATACGTAGAACAGAATTACGTGAAATAATACGATAATATTATGACTTCAAGATTAATATAATTATGATTTAGTCAGGAAAAAAAAAGAAATAAAACGATAATATTTTAAAATCGTAAAAATCACATGGGTGCAATGGTTTAGAGAAATCTAAAAAATTGGATTGAATGACATATTACGTTAAGTTTCGATGAAATCTGCTATTTACTATTTAGAACGTACAAAAATCCTATCGATTCGACTAAAAATCTGAAAAATATGAAGAAACAGAAAATTAGGACTTTCACACAGAAAATAACTAAATCTATATAAACAGAACTGAATACATTGAGTGGAGGTCAACGGCCAAAAAGAGAGCCACATGTCAATTCGAGAGAAGAAAAGATGATGGCGGCCACAGAGATGCGACCATCGAACCGCAGCGAAATGTTATTTCCACCGCGAAAGAAATAACATAGTAAGACATGAAGGACAGGATGTCACCACAAGGCCCAAAGGGCACCTGAAAGACCCATATTCTATGATTTTGACCAAATTAACAAGTAGGACTATTCAATATAGTTAGAACTTCTAACTTAGATTGCCTTCACTTGTGCTTTTATGCATGCTTTGACAGAAAATAAAACAATTTAACATAGCTGATAAGAGCTCACAATTTTGATTAACTGAAAATCATAATCGCTGTATTAGTAAAATAGTAATTAATCATCTTACTTTTCACTTTTCAAAACGTATTTGTTTCTCTCTTCACAGAACAAAGAACAAAAAAACATGAATTTTCTTACACCATGAATGAAGAAATGGAAGCTGTACATGATACAACAGAAGCTCTGTTCTTGAAACTCACCATTTAAAATGTTTAAAAAAAAAAAAAAATTCCCCCTCCGACAACAAATTTTATGACTTATTGACAAAAAAAATTGAAAATTCAATCGTATCGTAAACCAAACTCCCAAGTCTCCCTCCAACCTCACTCTCTCCCGCTTCTTCATCATCACCATTTTTATTCGTGTTTACTATAATTTACCAACTGTAGTAGGAATCACCCGCCGTATCTCCATCGTATACACTACCACCGGCGAAACACGACGACGTAGAACTCATGAGCTCTTCACAAGGCTCCGGAGATACCTCGTCTGAGAAACCAGAGACGTTGGAGCATACCCAAGTCTCTGACTCTGAGCTTGTTTGTAAATGTATATCCGCGAGGCATATCGACGTGAACGGAGATTCTCCGATCCCCGTGAAATTCCCAGCCAGTCCTATACCCTCTCCGGTGAAATTCCGCATGACGATATGTGTCACCACTGGGATTGCTTCCCGGTCAAATTTATCGTCCGGATGCGACCCGGTGTGTCCGTCGGCCACGATGGCCGTCTCTACGCCGGCGAGAACGACGCCGGAGATCGTGATATTACGGATATACCCTCCCCTGCCTCTGGTGGTTCTGAAGGCGACACCTACGAGCGAGCTGTGTATGGTGAGAAACTCGACGGTCACGTCGGAGATTCCCCCTGACATCTCGCTCCCGAAGGAGATTCCGGCGCCGGTGGGAGATTTTAGGCTGAGATTCCGAATATGAACAGTGGTGGTTGGACGGCCGTAGTTTATGCCGTATTGGTCCCAACCACTTTTGAGGGAGATCGTGTCGTGGCCAACGTTGATCGTTGAGTCCTCGATACATACGTTGTCCGAAGAATCTGCAAAAAAAACATTGTCCGAAAGAAACTTAGCTTCTCGAACGCGGTAAACATCGAGGAACGAAGTAGAAGAATGACGAAATGATTTTTACCTGGGACAACTCCGAGAACGTAGGGAGAATCGACGGTTGTTTCGATCAAAACTTTTCGGATGTGAACCTGACTGCAATAAACAGGGTGAATGTTGACCGAGGGTGCGTTTAAGAAGGTCAGATTCGATATAAGGATGTGTTTCGAGGAGACGAATTCGATGATATGAGGCCGGCTATAGTTCAAGGTCCCCGACTCAAGCCACTCCCACCAGGCCGCACCCTGACCGTCAAATGTCCCGTTATCGCCTGCCGCAAAAACAAACAAGTTCAAGTCTCACAATGTCTGTCAAGCCAGAGAAACTTAGGTGATGATGGTATGAGCTTATATTGTTATTTACCGGTGATGACTACGTCTACTAGATTGTCTCCGTTGATCAAACTTCTGTACCGCTTCCCGGGAAGTTCAATTCCGCGACCATAGGACGGTAGAGGACTGACGATGTCCCAATGCGATGGATCCTAACGCGTTAGGAGCAAAGAGAAACAATGTTACCATTTTAACACACAAAAAAAAACTAATCTTGCTTCCAAAGAGAATGGTACAAGTGATCCATACCGGTGATGCAAGAATCGTTGCTCCTTTCTCCAAGAAGAGTGTAAGATGGCTCGTGAGATTGAAGCTTCCCGTGAGCCATTTCCCTGGTGGAACATAAAGCTGAGCACCGCCTTTATCCGCAAAAGACTTGAGATAGAAAATAGCGTTCTGGAAAGCAATCGTGTTGAGCGACTTCCCGTCTCCGACCGCTCCAAACTCGAGGATGGAAACGCTGTGAGGTCTCGGGTCTAACTTGAAATTCTCCTTGCAGATGGCATTATTGCTTTCTCCTCTGATCAATAGATTGGTGAATGCCAGTAGCCAGACCAATGCCACCTGCATTACAACTTGAGACAATCAGTTGAAAATTTATCGGATCGAAACTGATGAATTTTTCAATGGTTTTTAAAAAAAAACTTGGATGCGACGACTAACGAGACTCATATGTGACGGGAAACAAAATAAACGTTTTGTAAGAGTTTTCTCCGTTTTGTGTAGAGAAAATTCCGGGAAAGCTTTAAAAAAAAAAAAAAATCCTGTAATATGAGTTTGATAACTGATAAGAATCATATCTGATGAAAAACATGAACTCTCTCTTCCTTTCCTCTGTGTCAACATAGGAAATTCCGAAGAACTAAAATTCAATCTGAAAGTTTCGGTTTCGATGGCGAAAACGAGCGGAATCTGATATCTTATTATCTCGGAAACAGCCATAGAGTCATTAAACTTGGAACTTTGGAAACAAACGGAAGCATCGGTATAATCAAACATCAATCAGAAATCGCTGAAATGAAGATCCAAGAAGATAGAAATGGAACCTGTTAGTAGAAAAACAGAGGCAAATATTGAAAGTCTAGACAGATTTCCAGATTTGGCTGCTGGGAGAGGTCCCGATTACAAAGCGAATAACACAGAACCGAGGGAAGAAATTTTGGATTTCATATGACCAGAGTTGGAAAAAAAAAACAATAGAGATTCAGCGAAACAAGCGAGAGAATCATAGGATTAAAACTACGACCCGTAAGAGATTCGTCTACAAAGTTTCATGCTTTGGAATTGCAGACGGCAATTAAGACAAAAACGATAAGATCAGAAAAAAAACAAAAAGTTTCATATACAAAAATAAAAGGGAGAAACGTACTTACTGGCATCTTCATGAGCTCAGAAACTTAAGTTCCTGAGGAAGGAGAAAAGTCGCGAGGACAGAAAGAAAGGAAAAAAAAAAAAAAGACCAGAGGAGATGAAGAGAGCAGAAGAAGCAAGAGAGTCCTAAGCGAGTACATGTTATTATTTGTTTAACCCACTGTTTGTTGGAATTGCTATTAGTATTAATAATATTTCATTATTATTGGTTTGTTTGATTCGCGAATATTAACATTAGATTTACATAAAAGGACCAGACAATATAATTCACTAAGATCTTGGAGCGATATTTCAGCTTTCTTCCCCTAAATAAATTGTAATTAATGTAAACACATAGTATGAACTTAGAATGTAAAAATTCAAACTGAGGTTTATGGCTTTTGAAAAGATATCCTTTAAAACAGAGCTGATCTAACGAACACCTCTAATAGCTAATTCAATCCGTGCCAAAAAAAAAGAAGCCAAAAAGCTAATTCAATCGTTTATTGGAGACTTTTATCACTTATAAATAAATAATCCAGGTTTTTTAAAAAAAAATCTTGTTATTACGTATATAGTATAATAACTAATGTAAATTCATCAAAATTTCTAAGTTTTTGTCTTGAACGACTGGAGCAACATAGCTTGCCGACAGTACTATTCTACGGTATGAATAACAATTCTGAATTTTCAGAATTGTTAGTATAACTGTTATGTACCATTACTGATTTTGTCTTTATTAACCTCGATTTTTATCTGGCTATAAAAATTAAAAAATGCTAAAGAAAATCAAAATAATGAGTACGGACGGTTACCTTTTTTTTTTTTTTGACTCGGATATAAGTGTGATCTTTTTTAAGGAAAAATTGAGTCAATAACCATAAAAAAAAATAAAAACCTATAAACTAACCAAAAACCTCCATATTTCTCTCTCTATCTCTTCCTATCTCTCTCTAACTATTTGGTTACTTTCTTAATTTTTGTTTTTGTTATGGTTATTAACCAAATTGACCCATTTTTTAAATACCAATTAACTGATTATAAGATGAGATTTTTTGAACTATAGATTTGTATTGATTTAATCAGTAGATATAGAGAGACAAGAGGAGAGAAGAAGAATATGATGTGTTAAAATGACACACATGGAGTTCATGTGGTCTGTTTTGATTTGAGCAAGCAGCCGTTTGGATTTACTGTTTAAAATAAAAATAGAAGTAATTAATTAATAAATAATTTGCCAAAGTGATTAATATAATAATCGGAGAGTTTTTTCAACCGGCGGATAAGTGATGGATTACAAAGTCGTATGTATATTATTATCAGTTTACTACCAAAATACGAAACCTAATTTTTCAAAGACAAGTACTATCAAAGGGTTTATTTATTTCTCCTAACAATACATTATTTATACATAATTATTTTTCGCGCATGTGAGATGGGGGGGGATTATAGGCTAATCAAATTTGTTTTATATATCTAAAAAGAAGAACAGGTAGGTTTTTTTGTTTCTAAAGAAATAAATAAATTATAACGATTAAGTGTAAATGCGAATAGGACACGTAAGCAGTAACGCATGTGCTTAAGACAGTGAAGACAACGGGACCCACAAACAATCATCGGAGGAAAGTGCCAGCCTGGCTTTGACAGAACATTTTCCATAACCACATTGATGCTTAGGACATATGCTAATGCTGCTTCCACACATTTGATTGATTTTCCTCACCCATTTTATTTATATTTTTATATACAATTTTACAGTATCAAATCAAACACACTTTTTTTTTTTTAGAACAAATAAAATCTTCTAATGGGGAAGACCAAATTAATGTGGAGAATTCCATTAATTGCATATGATTGTGGAAATTACTAAGATATGATTTGATTTTCTTCTGTTGACTATAATCTGTTGACTATAAAATACTTACTGTTATAAGATACGCTACGCTAATGATTATAATCATGAAGGGGAAATATCCAATCTGTTATTCAATATTCTGTATAAGACAAAAAATCTGTATAACATTTTAAACAGTTGAAAATTGGGCAATTAAAATAGCGATTTACAAATTAAACCACTTAGATTTTAACAGTTTAAGTTCAATAGCTTCGTTGTATTAGTATAAGTTATCCATTTTTTATTAGTTACATGGTCTCTTTCATATTTGTTGGAATCTTATGAAACGAGGCGGGTCATATACTTATGTCGGGTTATATACTTATGTCAATATCCAAGAAACAAAATGATTATCTTTTTCTAATTTAAGTCGTGTGGCCACTATCATTATGCCAGGTGATCTCCCGTGTTCAATAAGTTCCGAATACTGTTTAATTACTCATTAGCAACTTGTATTTTAGTATCCGATATTATCTATTATTAATTTATCATCCTTTTTGCCTTCTTGTACGTAACCTTAGCTGTGTAACCCATAATATATTTCCCACGACTTGTCCCCAGCCTCACTCTAATAAACTAAACCATCGCATACATTAACACATGCATATATCATAAGTCTATATATATGCAAAACAAGATATATATATATATATATATATCTATTATATATCTGTCAACCAAACTAATTGAAAAACCAAAATTAACATGATAGTTAGTTCAACTGTTTTTAAAAGATGACTACGATATTCTAACACACAAGAAACAGCCTTACTAACTCCTTGCCGAAAAAGAAAGTAGTTCCTTGTGTAAATCGAAGAAGGAGAGCGATGGAGAGAGCGTTAATAGATATATTCAAAGTTGGATTCTGTTGGGAATTTCTTCGGATCCCTTTTGTGGTTGCGGTGGAGACCCCACGCCTTATAGTTTTCACATTTAAAATATTACCTTCTTTCTCAAGTCTTTATTTGTTTTATTCGCGTTGTGATCGCTTTACATTATAGTAAAATTACTACTCATGTTGAAACACATTGTTTCAAGCCATGCGAGATGAATTAATTATTTTTCTTACTAGCCATAGATTACGGCCATCTCCATGATAATTACGGGTTTCTATATATAAGAAAATGTGAGATTTGAAATGAGAGTCAAAATAGTTCGATTCTAAAACCAAAAAAAAAAAAAAACTACTTCGGCTCCTTTTTAGTTAGCACTAACCAGTAATCAATGCTCCAATTGCATGCTAATGCTAATCAGTCGTCACTTTAACAATAATGACAGCTAAAAGCGTGCAATAATAAGGATAACCGAAAATATAAAGGTTGATTCAGTCTTAAACCACAATACTATATTTTTTTCACCTCAACTATAACATCATGACAAACAACAGAACTTACAAAAATCTATAATGTTTAAACTCGATTCCATTTACATTTCATTCCTTTTAAACTTAAATCATAAGTTCCGAGGTCACACTTATGTTTAAAGCTCGACTCCATGTTTCACTCTCAATATTTTCGCTCTTAGGGTACCTTCCCCTTAGCTTGATGTTGCTTTGGTACCAATTTTTTATTCCTTTTAATTGTATGTAATTGTAACTTTTAATCAAAACCAGAAAATTTACCAACAAAATTTAACTTTATACTTCTACATAAATTTTATCTATTCATATCCGAGAAAAAAATATATTCCATACATGTATATTGTTTTCTCTAATCAAGAGTGTGTACTCGGTGGTTTGTTCGAGTAGAAAGAGAATTGTCATGTGAGTCTAAAAGTTAAAGAACAACTTTCACTATTTATGAAAAATATTATTGATCTTTCTTGGCCTTTGTTGTTGTATATGTTTCCAATGGTAAAATGTTCCTACGTTTTATATATTTTAAATATTAGTTTATGTTTTGGCCCATATTAAATTGTTTTTGAAATAAAAATACATATTCCTGTAATAATTTGTTTTTCTGCATGTATATCATTAATAATTTTTCAAAATCTATTATATGAAAGCAGAAGGGTTCTCTTCTGCTTCCGCCACGTCGGCACGTGAGAAAGTGCCACGTGGCACTTCCTCATTTATTTTTTAAAAATAATTTTATTTGAATTAAATCAAAACCATTTGTATTCATGGGGATTTGAACCCATAACCCTCTCAATTAAAGAAGACTATTTTTTCTATTCTGCCATAAACACTATTTGACAACCTTTTTAAAAAACATATGATATTGTCTTTATGTTTTACATATTAAATTATAAGCATTTTTTTTTTAATTTATATGTTTATCAATTATAGACTTATGCCTCAAACGTATAAATACAAAAAAACCTCAAAATGATAAATTGATTTTTTTTTTAAACATTAAGTAACATAAATAAATATTAACATATGTACAATTAATTATACATAAAAATCACTATATTTGAATACAACTATTTAAAAATTATTATAAGTAGATAAAATTCTAATTTAATTAAAAAATAAAAAAATATATAAATCTTATATAATACATAATTTTAAATATATCATTATATTTTTTTGAGTGTCCTTATTTTCTACTATATGAAAGCTTAATAGATGTCTACATGACATGCCACTTAAGCATATCAGAGTATGCCACATGTACTGTATTATTTAATTTTCAAAAAACTTGTTTTATTTATATTAAATCTAAACCAAACAAAATATTTGTATCTTATTTGCATTCATTCGGATTCAAACTTATAATCCTCTCAATAAAAGAAGACCGTTCTTTCTCATTATGTCATGGGTACTCTTTGACAACACTCTCTAAAAATTTATGATATTGTCTATATATTTTACATATTAAATTAGAACCACTTTTTAAATTTATATGTATATCAATTATAAAATTATGTCCCAACACATAAATAAATAAATCCTCAAAATGATAAATTGAATTTTTTTTTTTTTTTTTTAAAAACGTCAACTAACATAAATACATATTAATACATGTACAATTAACTATACATAAAACCACTAAATTTGATTTCAACTATTTAAAAATTATTATAAGTAGATGAAATTTTAATTTAATTTTAAATATAAGAAATATATTAATATTATATAATACATAATTTTGAAAATATCATTATATTTTTTGAGCGATTAAATCCTTATTTTCAAATAAATTACGGTAAATAAACTTGGTATAAGTACAAAAAATATGATATAGAATAAATTAAAAAGTTAACTGCAACCAATAAAATCTTAAGACACAACAAAATATTCAATAAAATATCGAGAAGATAAAAAATTATATTAAAAAAAATTAGAGAAATAGAAAAAAATAAAGAAGAAGAAAAATAGATACAAAAATATACAAAATTTTAAAACATGGAAAAACATAGATTTAATGCAAGATATGAAAAATAAATCTTCAAAATGATAAACTGAAGAAATAAAAATTATTATAATATTAAGATATAGATAAATAAGAAGAGTATGAAAATTAAAGAATAAATAAAAATTCATAAAATAATATATGAAAGAAATTGCACAGATCATCAAGAAAAAAGTAAAAATTTAAATTCTTAAAAAAAATAATAGTCAAAATATATATTTTTAAAAAACATTTTAAAACTTAATTTAAAATAAAATCCGCGTAATATAAAGTGGTAAAAAAAAACTATAAAAAACGAACAACAACAAAAAGTTTGAATGAGATGAGACTTAAAAACTATAATATAAATTGGGTTTTTGCATAGAGAAAGCTAACGGGCTGAAGGCCCAAGTTAGTATTTGAACATGTCATCTTCCTCTTTTCTAAAGCCCTATTTTTCAGATCATCCTCCCGCCGTATTTTCACTGCTCAGACTCGGTGGTAAAAACCAATCCCAAGACGCAGAAATTGAACGCCATCTTAATTTTCTTTACAAATCAGGCCGAAGTGACCCGGATCGACCCGAGCCAAAATTATTCGGTTAAAATTAATTCGAGTTAACCGAACTGATTAGACTACAGTATCGTTCTGAAATCTGATATAGGGTTTATCTCAAGATTCTAAGTTTTCTTCAGAATTCATCATCTCTGTCTCTCGAGTCGATGGATAGCATGGCTTCCGGCGGCGGAGAATCATACTCGATGGCGAAGAAGAAGAGCAAGAGAACTCATAAGAGAAGGCGCGATGAAGAGTTGGAGCGCATGGATTCACTTCCGTGGAGCAGTTCTATACCTACCGGAGAAGACGACGACGGCGCAACCTTCTCCACTCTCTTTGCAGGTTCAGCTGAGCTGGACGGAGGTAAATTTTTGTGGTTTTTTCTTTTCAAGTGTTTCTCCTCTGTAAATGATTTCGGGTGTCTTCTTTTGGTTGAAATTTGTGCAAGTCATGTTTTTTAGGTAGCTTTGCTTGTAAGAGTTTTTTTGTTAAATGTGATCTCAAATTCGTGTCTGGAGTTATTGCTTCGCCTTGTTTCTTTCACTGGAAGTCTGAAATTGTTGTTATACTTTGTCTGGGCAGGTTTTCTTTCACTTGAAGAAATCGATGAAGCTGATTACAATCTGGCGGCTTTTCCTACGGCTGAAAGCGGGAACACAGTGAAAGGGTTGAAGTCGAAGAAACAAGCTGAAATAAACAATGATGGCAACAAAGAGACTGTGGATGAGATAATTGAAGGCGAAGAAGAAGAAGAAGAAGAAGAAGAAGAAGAAGAAGAAGAAGGAGAAGAAGAAGGAGAAGAAGAAGAAGAAAGGGAAGCCAAGGATGATTTGGAGAGTCGTAAGATAGAAGAGAAGAAAGCTAAAAGGAAGAAGAGGAAGAAGGAGAAGAAGAGGAAGGCTAAGGAGGCCGAAAAGGATCAGGATACTTCTGCTGGTTAGTGTTTCATGTACTCTTTTATTTTAATTTTTGATTCGAAAGAGGTAATCATTACTCGGTACATTTCATGGGACAATTTTTCTTAGGAATATTAAGATTTGAAAGGACTACCTTATTATGCTGTTGCTCTTTTAACTGGTATCATAATCTGTAGCAGTTAGCTGTGATGGGGATAACAAAGCAGAGGAGCTAGATGGCGAAGAAGAGATTCCCCCGGAATTCAGTGCATGGAATTTGATGAGACTTCATCCACTACTCATGAAGTCAATATACCACCTCGGTTTCAAGGAGCCGACAGAAATCCAAAAGGCTTGTTTCTCCGTTGCAGCATTTCAGGGAAAGGTTAGATGAAGATGACCCGCTTTATTTTCTTATCGATAACCTACATATTATTGATGTATGGTTCATATTTGGACCACAGGATGTTATTGGTGCTGCGGAGACAGGATCTGGGAAGACGCTTGCTTTCGGGTTGCCCATACTGCAACGACTCTTAGATGAGCGAGAAAAGGTTGGTAGATTGCATGCACTGAAGGGAGAGGAAGCGCAGAAATATTCTGCAGATGGCTATTTACGAGCTCTTATCATCACTCCGACTAGGGAACTTGCTTTACAGGTATCCTTTACTATCATCACATTGCTTCTTTGTTTGCTTGAGGGTACGGGCATAAGGATTGAAATAAAAATCCAACTTTTCCCTTTTTCCAGGTGACTGATCATCTTAAGAGTGCTGCCAAGAATCTCGGCGTCAGGGTTGTTCCTATTGTTGGTGGGATGTCATCAGCGAAGCAGGAAAGACTTCTAAAAGGAAAACCAGAAATAGTTGTTGGAACTCCAGGAAGATTATGGGAACTTATGTCGGCCGGAGAAAAGCATCTTGTAGAGGTATGCAATGCATAATTGTGATTAAATTAAATAATTCTGTGTGTTTATCTTGCTCCTACATTAACCAATTCTGGTGTAATTATTGGAATTGTCGCGTAAATACAGTAATCAGTTTGTATTCTATACTGCTTCCTTGAACAATGATTTTTAAGTATGTATGGTAATTAAGGCATGCGCAGATTGTTATTAGTATTTAGCTACTCTTTGACACTGTCTAAATGGTTGTCTTTTGTTTTCTGATCCTCTTTGGCAGCTGCATTCCTTGTCTTTCTTTGTGTTGGACGAGGCTGATCGCATGGTTGAAAGTGGCCATTACCGGGAGCTGCAGTCTATAATCGACTTGCTTCCGGTGACAGATAGACCAAATGAAGGCAAAATGCAAACTGTGCAGAGTCGTGACACAGTTCCGGACGCCCCAAAGAAGAAAAGACAAACATTTGTTTTCTCAGCTACGATAGCACTGTCTTCGGACTTCCGTAAAAAGCTAAAGCGTAGTGCCTCGAAGTCAAAGCAGTCATCGTCTGCTGAAGTGAATTCTATTGAGGTTTTGTCTGAGCGAGCTGGAATGAGAGATAGTGTTGCCATCATTGATCTGACAACTGCAGCTATTTTGGCACCAAAAATTGAAGAATCTTTTATTAAGTAAGCACTATATTTTGCTTATGTCCCTTCTGAAGCTTTTAATAAGTAAGATTTTTGTTGCTGGGAGGGCACCATGCTTCTACTCATTATTTGCTTGCAAAACATCCAGCAATCTTTGATGGTAGTTAGTTTCTTGGTCTCTCTCGGTATTCTTAGTATTGATATCTTATATCTTATAAAATACTACAGGTGTGAAGAGGACGAAAAAGATGCTTACTTGTATTATATTCTGAGCGTCCATGGACAAGGGCGGACAATTGTTTTCTGTACATCAGTGGCAGCTATGCGGCATATCTGTGCGCTTTTAAAGATTCTTGGAGTCGATGCTTGCAAACTCTGCGCAGATATGAAGCAGCGAGCTCGGTTGAAGGTCCAACTTTCTATTCCTCTTTTGCCAAAATGCTCAAATATCATTTTGTTATATTCTGAGTTCAGAAACACGCATATTTGCTTGATATTGTTACTTAGCATCTTTGCCATTCCACTCTTTGTTTGTCACAGGCAGTCGACCGCTTCCGTGCAAGCGAGAATGGAATACTCGTAGCAACAGATATTGCAGCAAGGGGAATTGATATTAAGAATGTCCGAACTATTATTCACTACCAACTTCCACATTCAGCAGAAGTAAGCTAAGACTGACTAGTTTTTTAGTTTTTTTTTTTATAACATTTCTACAAGCTCTATAGCCTTTTTTTTATATCCATATAGGTATATGTACATAGAAGTGGGAGGACCGCAAGAGCATTTGCAGATGGATGCAGCATAGCTTTGATTGCGCCTACTGATTCATCAAAGTTCTACACGTTATGCAAATCCTTTTCTAAGGTACCCAATTTATATATCTTCAAAAGTTAGTTTTTTCATAAAGAAAATACTGTGGTGGGGGGGACATATACTAAAGTAGTTTTTTTACTTCACTTTTGCCACTTTCATGCTGAGGTTCCTTTGTTTGTGCTTACAGGAAAGCGTGAAGATTTTCCCTTTGGATAACTCTTATATGCCAGCTGTGAGGAAGCGATTATCTCTAGCACGTCAAATAGACCAGATTGAGCGGAAAGGCTCGCGGGTATATCTTCTATCAGTATGCTGAATGCTCTTCCTGTGGTTTTGTTGTGAAAATTTGGAAATAAATGCAGGAATGAAAGTTTCTATGTGAAACATTTTAGTTGGTGGTGTTCGAATTAGCTTCACACACTCACTGCCTTCTGAAATGCTTTTCTTGAACTCTTCCCATTGCGTGCTTAACTTTCAACTTTGTCACTAATTTGTCGTTGGTGTCTGCTATCCAGGAGAGAGTAGACAGGACCTGGCTTGAGAAACATGCTGAACTGATGGAACTAGAATTGGACGACGACGAGAGTGAAGAGGAAAGAGTGGATAATGTTAGGGAGAGAAAAGCGACCTCAGCACAACTTAAAAAGCTGCAGGAGGTTGGTCACTACTACTCAGAAGAAAAATTCTCCTCAACCATGAAATATTTAGCTTCCCTTAGAAAATCGTGAAACGAATAAATATTCTTCACATCTGTGGTTTCAATACGCAGGAACTTAGCTCGCTCTTATCACGTCCGATGCAGCCCAAGAAATTTTCAAACCGTTACTTTGCTGGGGTAAATTTTGTTCCTCTTATCTTTTTCTTTTTTTCTTTCTGTCACAGCCTCCATATCCTACATCCAACAAAAAAAGCTTTAGCCATTCCAGCTCTCTTCAAAACAGAGGTGGTGTTGCACAGGAGATTTATGAAATGTTCTTTTTTTTTTTTTTGTCGCAGCGTGGTATATCGCCTCTTTTACAGAATCAGTTAGCAGGGTTGACCAATCATATGCCAACTGGTGGAGATAAAAAGAGAAGAAAGCTTGTTGTGGTTGCCCAGAACTGTATCGAACCTCTTCAAGCCCTTCGTGATGGTGGTAAAGAGGTACTTATATTGTTTTTTGTAACTCTCTCACATTCCCCGCAAATTTCATTTCAAATCACGTTTTCAGCTTAATTATTGGTGATGATACATTGGTTCCAGATCCTTAATTATAGGAAATACGTGTGGCTTTTTGGATAGTCTTTCTTCAAGGATCGATCTTTCTTAATTCCTGAGAACGATGTGAATTAAATTCCCAGTTTGCATTAATGATGCTGTTGCTTTGTCCAGGTGATGAACATGAAAGGTCAGAGTGCAGATAAGAGGCGGGATATGGCGACCTTGAGGAAGAAACGAAAGGAAGAGAAGATAGGTAATATATATATATATGTAACACCTTGCTTTTTGTTGATGTGTTTGTGCACAGTAAAGGACGATGTTTACGATCTCGACTTTCTGCATTTTTCAGGTCGGCGTGATCAGCGAAGGGATCAGAAGAAGAAGAGAAAACTAATGGCTTCTTCTTAAGTGTCTTTTGCCAAATTTTTGTTTATCCAAATCAGATCTTGACCTTTTTTAAGTTATAAACCTTATATTGTAAACTTATGTACGTCACTCCTTTTTGATCTCTAAAGTTTAAAGAACGGTCCAATCTTCCCATTTTGTTTGAATAAATCAAATGTTGCCCTTTCTCAACCAAAAAAAAATCAAATGTTGAATATTTCTCCATCAGTCAAATGTTGATAACTACTACTATTTAATACGAGGATGGGGACGTTACGTTTTGACCATCGAGATAAATTGTCCGGCAACCCAATAAAATGTTTTTTTTTTAATTTTCCGAAATAGTAATATCAAATTCATACATTAGGATTTAGGGCAATGCCTCTGATTAATTAAAAACGTTGGTCTCAGATTTTTGACAAATGCATACATTAAAAAGCTACAGCTGTTATAACGCCGAGAAATAGAAAAACAATAAACCTGTCATTACGCCTAGTGATTCAAGAATCCCATTTACAAGGAAAAAAACAGAGCACAAGAAGCTATCACAACTTTACAATCCGAATTAAAAACTGTCAACTAACTGACAGCAACTATTGTTCACCTTTGAATCTGATCTGAACTCGAGTTATTAGCTGCCGATGAACTCGATGGCCGTCCATTCTCGGTCCCTCCTTTATCCGCAGCAACTGCGATGCCAACGCCCCATCTCCTAGCAGCTTCCGATGGTTCCAGCACTTTAACTGAACCATCCGACAGTCCAACGGCTAATTGGTTTGGTTCTTGTGGATGAGCTGTGATCACCTGTGGAATGATCGGTGCACTATCACAGGGGCAAAAAAAAAGAAAAACAATTAGTCCCAGAGAGATTATATTGGTCTCGGATGATGTCAACAAGTTTGTAAGAAATAGGTACCTGTTGGGTGTTGGTTGAGGCATGTAAGCTGATGGGGCAATGCGACATCTGAGTCTCAAGGATTCAGCATCAAAGACTGCAATGTTTCCATCAGCAAATGATGCGTAAACGAGTTGGCTGTTGCATGAGTAAGACGCAGAGGTTATGGGCGCAGAGAGAGCTTCTTGTGGCACCCACTGCACGATTATATATAAACAAAGGTATGAGAAGTTAAGGTTTTTTGTTTGTTTGTTATCATTCAACAAAAGGTATTAAGATTTTTGGTTTACCTTGTGTATACATTCCATCTTTGAAGCATCGTAAATGGCGAGCTGTGTCTCATGTGAAACCAATAAATGGACTTGGTCGTTGTGGAATTGGACTCGCGTGTCGCCTACTGGTGCTTTTCCAGGTGGTAGTTGAATCGCTGAAGATTTCTTCTTTTCCCATGAGTCGGCGGTCCAGAAGAAGAGCTGCATAGAGAAAGTAAAGAGCCTGTCAAGTTAAAAAGCTAAAGTTGTGCGAGAAAGCTTCAAATAGCATCTGATAAAATACAAAAAACAATAAGTTTGCCTTACCTGAGCATCGGCACCAGAAGAGACAAGAATATTGAGTGCGGTAGAGAATGCTAGACCGGTTATGTGCTTCTGGTGACCTTTCAACTTTGTTTTCACCTACAGATTAAAAGACATATTACAACATTTACGAGGTGATTTAACACCAGAAATTTAGTAACCACGGAATCAAACATATGTATTATTATTACCTCATCTACCCTGACGTTGTAAATATGGATACTCGAGTCCTCCATCCCGATTGCAATAATGTTATTGTCTTGCGGATGAAACGCCAAGAACGTTGAAGCTGGAGGCGGCGGCATGAAAGTCGTCATTACCTGCCAACAAAGTGAAAAAATCCCATTTAGCTCCGAGTATTTACGGATATGTTCTTCTTTCATCTACAGAAAAAAAAAACAAAGGCTCGAGAGAAAAAAAAGACAAAAAAAAAGTTGGATTACGCTGCTTACTTTGAAAGTCATCATATTGAATAACGAAACCTTTCCACCACAAGCTGACATTACGTATGAGTCATTCTTAGAAAGCGCTATACACGGCACAGCTGCTTCAGGATTCTCGGGAACATCATTTGCCATTAGGAGACCACTGTTAGGCTGCCAATGCTGTGGAGTTAAACTAGCGGTCGCCTTTAAATTGAAAGAAGCACAATTTTAGCCACTTATGCAAAAGATCTAAAGAAGGTGACTTGACTCAAGCGCTCACGTATATCTTGTCAAGCCACATTAGATGAAAAAATTGAAAGGTTTGACGTATCACCTTCCCAGTTGGATTTTGCTCATTGCGGATCCACTTCCATAGTCTTTGGACACCATTTGCTCCAAGAGCCAAAACGCCGACGCCCGAATTTGTGTAAAGAAGCCGAGCAACCTTAAAATTGACAAAGCATCAAAAGATTATTCCAAATATATTTATTAATGAACAATTGATGGGAGGTTTCAAGCTGAGACGACAACAAACCTTGCTAACAGAATCTTTGCTATCTGGCATGGTCACTTGTCGGCACTGACTGGGATCAACAACTTCTGTGAGTTCCAAAGGTTTGGACTTATCAACAGAGTCCAAGTTTCTTGGCTTTTCCATAGTTCTCGACATTGCCTCAATTCCATTCTGCATAAAGTTAAATGACAAGAAAATTATATTTACAGCAAAACCAAAAAAATCCGTTTTTACTTAGGCCAAGATTCTAATTTTACCATGTCAATCAGTTACGTGAAGGAATCAGACCATAGATTTAAGGATTCTTGATTAAAATAGGAGAATATATAGCAGAAAAATATCATACTGGAATTGGGGTTGGCCTTGAAGGAGAGCCTGTATCCATGTGTTCAATTTTACCAATAGCTGGGCTGATGCTTGAAGCCATTGCGGAGGTGGATACCTAAATAACCAGCATTGACACTTGAGTTAAACTGGACAAAAAGCTCATTTCAATAGAAGATTTAAAGTATAGCGTAAAAGGGAGTTATTCCAACCTTCATCTCAATGGATGCTTTAGATGCTTCAAAAGACCGAGCTTCATATGCTCTTAAGGTTCTAAGACCATCGGTATTTGCAAGGATCTTGAATCCGTTATCCGCTGTAGTAACTGCAAGAAGATTCCCTTCCTTGTTGAATCTCAAACGGGGAATACTCTGATATAAGCGGCATATACAATCAGTAAAGCAACATGATCAAGAAATACAAGAGATTATATATACAAGGAGCCAAGAGGAATAGCTTAAGCAAGAATTACATACCGGAAGTCCTCCTTCAGCCTCAACAGTTGTCAACAGATTTGTATTGTCCATGTCCCAGAATTTTATTTGACTGTCTTCACCAACAGCCAAGAAACGGTTACGAGTGGTATCAAACTGAACAACCCCAGTAGATTTCTTCCTAAAGCCTAGATATGTCCTCTTTAGGGCACCTTCGCTCTCATTCCACTCAACAAGGAAAGAGTCTCCATCTTTACTCGTCCCACAAGAAAATAATCTGACCACAACAAATGTTTACTTAATTTGAGCTTATTTTATATCAACAATTTAGAAAAATTTCGATTTGTGGCAGAGACTGATTGTTTTTCAAATCTATTGCTCTTTGAATGTGAATGATGTACCTGCTTCCATCGGCACTGTATAGCATTGTTGTACACCACTGTCCTGGTGCGTCGTAATCAACCCGAGAACCAACATTATCATAGAGCCAAGCCTTGATCTTACCATCAAGAGCAGTTGAGAATATGAACTGCATAGGAAAAAGAGAGGAATAAATGAAATGAAATGAAAAGTTTGATGAGGTTTGGCAACAAGAGATGCTTGTACCTGAATATTTTCCTTCTGGTGAGGGCAAATGGAATAAACCGGTGCCTCGTGGCCTTCAAAGGTGTAAAGCTTCTTCCCACTCAAATCCCACACCTAAAGAAATCTCATAATTAGATATGAAATAAAAATTGGAATTCAGTCTCACAATCCTCGTGTACCTTAATCAATTTGTCATCCCCACATGTCACAACACAGATTTGCTTGTTTGGGTGGGCGAAGGCCAAGTCATTCACACAGCCAACATGCGCATCAATCTAATACACAGAAAGAAATGATTGGTTTAGTTTGGTGCAGATGCCACAAAGTCAAGAAACTAATTACCACAAAAGAAGATTAAACATGCCTCGAGGTGTTGGCGTAAGTCCAAGCCTTGGTAGGCATATACATGGATCAGATGTTTAGTAAAAGAAACCCCTGCACTCAGAAAAGGATACACAAGTTCAAACTCCGTGTCTGACTGAAACTAAAACTATATCTTTGAAACATCTTTTTGGGCCTAGTTGTCATGAGATCAATCTCTATATAGCATACCAAACAAATTTCCATCTGGGCTCCATGCTACACGAGTGACGGATACTGATGTTTCTTTGCCAATAGAACCCTGGAAAGAAAAATAATCGGTTGAATATGCCATCATAGGACAGAACGGGAACAAAAATCACTCGAGGCTGCATTAGTTTAGTGTTAAAGCATTTTTCTAGGAAGAAAAGAAAAACGATGAAATTTCAGAAAGAAAGGCTAACCTGGAAGATCACAGAACAAGCCGCCATATTCCATATCTTGAAAGGCTCTGTGACAACCTTCTCTCTGGAACCAACTTCCCACAAGGTGACTTCGCCGCTTGAACAACCAACTACAAGTAACTAACATGTTAAAATGAAAGCCGAATAAAAGCTCAACTCTACTAAGCACTTCATGGTGGCAACAGACTAACCAGCAAGTAATGTGTGGTGAGCAGGGTGAAAATCCATGCTTATCACCACCGACCCTTGGCGCATTGAACTCACAACATTTCTAGGGAGGTCATCAAGTGACGCAGAGGGATGAGAATGAGCAGGATATGTGACCTGTGATATGAAAAGAAGAGCCATATACTCAACATCAAAACACACATTCCAAAGCATCAAAGAGCATTCTTTTGCTTACTAAGCATTTCAAGAAACAAGGGAATTACCTCGTTGGCAGTTTGGGCAGACCGTAAACGTTTCATGAGTTGCTCGTGATCAGAATTCTGATAATCCATCAGTCCTAGAGAGTTTGACGGTGCCCGAGGATGTTTCAGCACATTAACTGTTGTGAAGGAAAACAGCAACAGGATTTCAGGTCTTAGCTCAAACCCATTCATTAACAACTCCTCTAATATGACAAATGGATGGGATCCTCTACCATAAATATTCAAACACTTGGTACATGAAATCTACCTTGATTTGGCTGCATAGGAAATGGGGAAGCAGCCACGACACCAGATGGAACTGAAGAAGAAGGGTTTGGGTTTGCCATCCACCCAGCTAAAGCATTGGGATTAGGAGCCGGAGCAGCACTAGGTTGAAAAGGCTGCACAGATATAACGGTTTCATCAATCATCTCTCAAAATCTAAAAAAAAAAGGTTAATAACAGAGTAGGTGGAAGAAGTAAGTAAGTGATCCTACTCCACCATGTACTCCAAGAGGAACAAAGTTTGAAGGTCTTGCAACAGCGGCAACGGGAAGATTAACGGGAGTGAGCGCACGAGCACCGTTTGCTGCTGAGCAAGAGTGATCCAAGAACAATGTTTTGATGTCAGGATTAGGTCTCGGATTTTTACATAGCTGGTGCTGCCAATTCAAGCTGCAACAAAAAAAAAAGCATCAAACACTTGACTCATCTTTTTCAAGAAAGCAAAGAAAGAAATATGACGGATCTTAAGTTCACCTTTGATTGATCAAAGTTCGCAGGCGGGAGGCCTTGAAACTGGGGAAGGCTAGCTTCTCGCGAAACAGAGGATTTGCCTCAATCAGCTTCTTCAACTCGGTGTACATTATTGACCTGGCTGATTTTGTATCACCGTATTTCGACAATTGCTCATTTTCCCTGTGGAAATGATGATAAAACACACCCTTATCAACTCTAAAGTGACTGCCTTTAGGATAATTCAATTACATTAAGGCAGAGCAAAAAATTTACCTGAAATTCTCCAGAGTGAGAAGCTGAGTGATTTCCTTGTAAAGCTCCTCGTTAAATGTCGCAAAGACTTTCAAGTCTTTGGCTAGTATTTCAACAGCTTTTGCTCTGTCGTTTCTGAATAAACACACGAATGTATCAGACAAGAACACAGACCAAACTAAACATTCGAGCAACAACTAGAAAAAAAAACACAAGAAAAAAATCATTACCGATCTAGAGCTTCCAGATACTTTTGCTTCCTAATCTCAAAGAAAATTTTCATAGAGTAACGATTATCATCAACTTTCGTGAAGCCTGAGAGATACTTCTCCACCTCGTCCCACTCTCCAGCGAGAGCTTTCTCTTCGAAGTACTTAATATTGAAGAAGAACCCAGATTCCTGCTCTAACCTACACGAATCAACCAAAATTCATGTTATCCACACAAATCTAGCCCCAAAACAGAGAAAATTTCGCAAGGCAAAAAAGAAAAAAGAAGAAGCACAACTTACTTGTGAACAGATTCCTTGAACTTCTCTTCATCTAAGAACTGAAGGATTAAGAAAACTAACTCTCTGCTAAGAGACGACATTTCCCAAAACTCTCACAAGCAACAAATATGGAGATTTGGGGATCTGGGGGGTATTCGTGAAAGACGGGTAGGTCAAAGTTCCTCAAATCGATTAGTCGTAGTTGGAAATGGTTTTCTAGGGTTTGTGGTTTCTCCCTTTCCTCGCGGCGCAACAACGAAAAGAAGAAAAAGCTGACCCCAGAGAAAGAGAAAGAAAACTCGATTTTATATTTAATGATTTTGTTTCTAAAGAAAATAAAAAAAAAGTACGACTTGTTCTCCACTTTCTTCGATGCGTTTTGTCACACAGACTGTAGGCTGATAAGCCATCCTGCTTATCTCTGATAAGCGATGTAAGCGATCTCGCTATTACATAAGCTGATAACCTCGTTGGTTCTCTGATCCCTTTGCTTGGCTTTTATCTGGTGCGCTTCAGTCCACGGGAAGCGGAAGTGGGATCCAAGCACTCTCTTTTCCCTGTCTTATTATATAACACGTGGCGTGCTATGATGCAGCTACAGTTTTAAAAAAAGGTGGGCTGCAAAGTAGTGGATCCTTTCTCGTAAGTGGCATAGGTCACGCGGATTCGAGAAATTGAATTGAACTGGATTGAGCAGAGTTCACTGGCGTCCGCCACATGTTGTTACCTTGTCAGGGGGAATGACGTGGTCTCGATAATCTCCGTTTATCTCGTAAATTTCTTCGGAGCGTGAGTTATCGTGAGAAATACGAGATCCTTTCGCTCTGCTAGTTGAAAGCTACAGTACAGCTAATGGCTGCTACCAAATCGAGCCAATACTTGTCGTCTCATTCCACAAATTATAACGTAGATTAGTGTAATTAAAAATGTGCGCAGTGATCTTTTTTTATAAAAAAACAAAGAGATCGGGTATGTGAATTTGGTATTTTTTTTTTATAAATAAGTTTTACTCCCTCTGTTTTTTAATTAAGTGTCGTTTTAGGATATTTCACACAGATTAAGAAAATATTAAATTTTTCTGTTTTGCCCTTCATTAAAATATTATTTTGTTTGATAGAAATAATTAATAAGCTGAAAAAGTAGGGATAAAATAGGAAAATTTATCATAAATCTGCATTGAAATCCGAGAATGACAATTATTTGTAAATAAAAAAACAAGTTTAAAACGACACTTAAATAAAAACGGAGGGAGTATTAGTTTAAAAATATAGAGTTGAATTAGAGTTAGATTGTTTTGAAGAAAACAAATATATATATATATATATATATATATATGCGTTTTATCTTTTTTTTTTTTAAGGTTTATCGAGAGATGTAATTGTTTTATTGGTTAAGCTAGTAGTAACCTCGAGTTAGAAAATTTCTACGAAGTTCTCTGATGAGATTTTTTTTTTTTAATAAAAATACCCAAATTATATCGTCTACCTAATTTGAGTATCCTCTGACCAATTATGAGTTTTTGTTTTCTCCTCTTTAAATATCCAAAATCTCTGATCAAGATATATTCCTGCAAAGAGATTTTGTTAAAGAAACCATTATCTATTCCCCTGATCATCGAAATCACAATTTCATCATAAACTTTCGTGTTTTAAATGTACCTACAGAAAACATTAAATTTTTGACAGATATATATATATTTGTAGATTTTTTCAAGAACCTAACATTTTAAATTTGAAACCAACGAATAAAGAAACAGTTTCAAAAGGAATGATGGGCGTTGAAATCATTATCATGTAATCATATACACGATTTTGTCTTAATTCTAATAGATTCTTGTGTTGTATCTCCAAATCTTCTCACTTATTAAAAAATGACTACTTCGATCCATTACAAGAAGAAAGAAGAAGCTTCTCATTGTTGGGGTTTTCTTCTTTAGAATCGTGTGTTGCATAAGCATATACCATCGAGCTGAACAAACAATTCCTGATTATCTTTCTCAACTTCTAATCCTACTAAACAAAGTAACAAAACTCTCTAATCCATATGGTATCTAAAACTATAATTTTTGTTTTTGTTTTTGCTGTTGAGGAAGTCCACTTTTTGTTTGTTACATTCAAATGTCTTTAGTCCCACAGTAAGAAGCCCACTAAATTTTGAAGTCCACGATTGGCCCAGTAGGTTTTTATGTCCTTACTCGGTAATTGCTGTTAGAGATATGTATTCAGAAATCATCCAAAAAGGCAAAACTAATTCTCGATTCCAAGGTTTGACCTAATTTCGAAATGGCAGTGGCGATGCCCAATCTTCCAAGGGATTTGGAAGAGGAAGTGCTCTCTAGGGTTCCGTTGACATCTCTGAGATCAGTCCGACTGACTTGCAAAAAGTGGAACACGTTATCGAAAGATGAGAGCTTTACAAATAAGCTTATTGCTCAAGCAAAATCAGCAACGAACAAGGATGAGTTTCTGGCGATCATGGTTATGGAATTTAGGGTTTATCTAACGAGCGTCAATCTCTCCAACAATGTTGATACATCATCATTTATTAAGCCACAAGGTAAACTAATCACCCTAAACGATGCAAATCATCAAGTGGATATATCTAGAGTCTTTCACTGCGATGGTTTATTGTTATGCATCACCAAAGACATCAGAAACTCTAGGCTTGTGGTTTGTAATCCTTATAGTGGGCAAAGAAGGTGGATCGTACCCAAAAATTCTTACCTTGTACTTGACATATATGCTCTCGGATACGAGAAGAACAAGAACAACTCGCTTCGTTGCCACAAAATCTTGAGGTTTATGGATTATTTCAGCCAGGATTCAAAAAGCCGAGTCCGTGAGTTTGAAATCTACAATGTTAAGTCTAGTTCATGGAAGGTTCTTCTTGGTGTCACTCCCGACTGGTATACAGAGTTCAATGGCGTATCTCTCAAGGGAAACACTTACTGGTTTGCAACAAATTATGTATCAGGTGTGCGATAGCGTGATCTCTTGATCTGTTTTGATTTCACAGCAGAGAGATTTGCACCGCATTTGCATATGCCTTTTCAAGCTGATTATAACGACGCTGTGCATCTTTCTAGTGTTAGAGAAGAGCAGCTTGCGGTGTTATTACATCGGAGTGATTTGAGGGTGCAGATTTGGGTTACGACCAAGATTGGGCCTAAAGACGTGACGTGGAACTTGTTCTTATCAGTGGATATGGTATCAGTCGCTTGTCGTAAGTTGTGTCGCAGCACCGCGAGTTTCTTCATTGACCACAAGAGAAAAGCTGCGGTCGTTTTCAATAAAGACCAACTTGCGCCTATCTCTCGCAATATAGCTTACGTCATGGGAGAGAATGGATACGTCGAGAAATGGGATCTTGGCGAATCTAGACAAGAAAGTGCTTATCCAATTGCTTGCCCTTATGTTCCAAGCTCAGTGAAAATGGATTAACCTGCACGGCGAAGCAAAAGGAAAAAGGAACCAGATTGTTAATCAGTGCAAATGGATCAACCTGTAGCTAATCTATTTATTTACTGTTTTTCCTTTTTGTTTTCTTTCATCATTAATTTTGTATCTTGACAATGAGAGCCACCATTTGTTATCGTCAGTTTTATCTGGTTGCTCAACATGGCATCTGTTTTCTTTACTTTGTTTTCATCCTTATAGTTCCAATGTATATCGTCTCAAAAACAAGAAACTTAATTTCGTACCATACATATTTCTTACATGATTCAAGGTTGATGAGACTGTTGAAGATGCTTAGACCAACCCCAATGGAGACATTGGAGGGTCTAATGTGGGTGTCTTAGCAATTAAACAGATTATATAAATAATTGTGGGTGTCTTAAAATTAAGAACAAGCTCTAATTTAAGACCTTTTTCTGACTTAAGAACCCACAAGTGTCACGTATTGATTGGATGATTTTAATTTAATGGGAATGAAAAAAAAGAAAAGCCCATTTGTTCTCTCTCTTCCCCTCTCTATATAAATAAAAAGTAAAACCAACACAACACATTCATCTTTTTATTTCCAAACGATGAATAAAAAGAAATTATTTTTATTTATATTTCTCTAACACTTTCATATTTTTTTTTCAAGAAATTATTTATTTCTTTTTTTTCAAGGTAAGTGGATATGACGTACTCTACCGATATGCCTACAAATCTCGGCAATATGATGGCCGTTCGCAATCAACTTCGTGATAGAACAAGACATCAAAAATTGAAAGCTTATTTGGTTGAACATATATGGCAAAAATTTGGTGAAAGTGAAGATTACAATTGAGCGGGTTTTCCAATTTTTATATTGCATTTCTGTAATTTATATGTTTTAATGTATTATATTGTTGAAAACGTATTATGTTTCAATGTATTATATTTTTACTTAAATTTTAATTTTTTTTTGATTTTTAAGACACCCATCCAAGTGTCTCCATTGTAGACTCAAAATCAACAAATTTTAACAAAGTGTCCTATATCTAAAAAGTACACAAAATATTATTATTTTATCTTTAAGACACCATACTAAGTAGTGACCATTGGGGTTGCTCTTATTACCATAACTGATATGTCCTCTCTTTCTCTCTAATATTCAACATTTTTATGGTCAAATGTGTCAGAACCACACAAATACCAAAACCCTATAACATCAGAGGAAAAGATTTGTAATAAAAAAAGTCCTCTTTCATGTCTCCTATAATGTTTTCGTTTCTCCTGGTCTCTTGTATATAAGCAACTAGTGCTTTGAAGAATACAATTATTCCTGTGTTTTGAAAGGTTTGCATAGAAAACAAGTTAACTTGTCTACCTAAATCGAGTATCCCCTATCCAATTACGAGCTTATGTCTACTAATTGGAGTTTCTTTCTAAATGTTTCAAGGCTCCAAAACCCCTGCTCAAGATAATGAGTTTCATGCAAAGAAACCAAGATCTAAATCGTTTTCTTATCATGGATGAATCCAAAACTCTTTCTTCTCGTTCTTGATAAACTTGCATGTACAAAACATCAAATATTTTGTCTATCTCACACAAAAAATGATGGTGTTGAAATAGTTATCGTGTTATCAGACGATGTTTATCTTAGTACTAATAGATTCTTGTGTACATTTCTCCAAATCTTCTCACTTTTAATAACTACTACTTGCATCCACTTTAAGAAAACAAGAAAAAATTCTGCTCATTGTTGGGTTTTTTGGCTACTACTAGCTCTTCTTTTTCCACATCTAATCAAGCTAATTTTGCTGATTTAGAAATGTGTGCTGCATTTGCATACCATCGAGCTAAACTATTCCCGAATAGTGCTTAAACTTATAATTTGATTAAGCAAAAGTCTCTGATTTGAAAACCTTTAGTCAAATAAAAAAACAAAAGTCTCTGATCCAGCATCAATGGTTTTCACTTTTCATTTTCACTGTTGATAAATCCCATCATTCGATTAATACTGTATATCTATCTATCTTTTGGGAAATAATTAAGCCCACTATAATCTGAAGCTCACGATTGGCCCAGTGGGTTTCTACGTCTTCAGTTGCTGTTAAATCAAAAGAGTTTTCCCAAGCTTGACCTAACTTTGGAAATAACAGAGATTCAACAACAATGGCGATGTCCGATCTTCCAAGGGATCTGGCAGAGGAAGTGTTTACTAGGGTTCCGTTGAAATCTCTGAGATCAGTGAGTTTTACTTGCAAAAACTGGAACACATTTTCAAAAAATCAGAGCTTTACAAGGAAGCACATCGCTATAACAAAAGCAGCAATGAAGAAGAATGATGAGTTTCCGGCGATCATGATGATGGATTTTAGGGTTTACTTAACGAGCGTCGATCTCAACAAGGACGAATCCAACGTTGAACCATCCATAAAGCGAGAAGGTAAACTCATTACCCTAAACGATGCAAATGGAGTCGATATATCTAGAGTCTTTCACTGTCGCGGTTTAGTCTTATGCATCACCAAAGACAACAACCCTAGGCTTGTGGTTTGGAACCCTTACTGTGGGCAAACAAGGTGGATCCAACCTAGATTTGGTTCTTGTTACCACATATCGGACACGTACGCTCTCGGATACAAGAAGCAGAGCGACTCGCGTCGTAGCTACAAAATCTTGAGACTTGGAGATGGTTGTCACTTGGATGTACCGCACCGAATTAGTCAGTTTGAAATCTATAGGTTTAATTCTAATTCCTGGAAGGGTGTTGATGTCACTCCCGACTGGTATGCGGAGTTTGATCAACGTGGCGTGTCTCACAAGGGGAATACTTACTGGTTAGCTAAAGACAAGACTCCAATACCAGAAGGAGAAGTACAAGCAGCAGAGATCCCTGGTTTCTTGATCTGCTTTGATTTTAAGAGAGAGAGGTTTGGACCGCGTCTGCCTCTACCTTTTCACTCTAATGGAGATGGACAAGATACTGTGACTCTTTCTAGTGTTGGAGGAAAGCAGCTTGCGGTGTTATTTCAACGCAGGGACACACTTAGGATGAAGATATGGATTACTAAAAAGATTGAGCCTAATGATGTGTCGTGGAGCAACTTGTACTTAGCGGTCAATATGGGACCAATCACTGGTTTTCAGTTTCAGGTTAAGGGTGGGAGTTTCTTCATTGACAATAAGAAGAAGGTCGTGGTGGTTCTTGATAAAGACAAAGATAGAGATAACCCCACTCGAAACATAGCTTACATCATCGGAAAAAATGGATATTTCAAACAAGTGGATCTCGGAGAATCTGTGCACAAACATTGTTGCCCATTTGTGTGCACTTATGTTCCAAGCTCAGTACAAATCAAGCAAGATTTAACGAGGTAAGTACCAGATTATATTAATAAGTCTATTAACAAAGCCTAATTAATATATGTATTTACTGTTTTCCTTTTGTCATTTGGATCGTTATTCCTTGGAAGCTCTCTTTAGCATTGCTAATTAGCAGAAAAGAAAAGTAGCTATACATGATACAATATGTTCTGTTGCACGTTGAGAAACAAGCAAAATTAATGTCATACGATTACAATGCCTCAAACAGGAATCAAGGTTGGTAATGGTAAGGCTGTTGAAGCAACACGTGAGCTTGAAAGCAGATGAAGAGGAAAAGAGGCTTACCAGAATTTAGATTCACCCTCTCTCTCTAAATCAACATCAGAGTTATGACTTGACTTGTATGCAGCAGTGCTATCTAAATCGAGTATCCTCTATCCAATTATGAGCTTTTTCAACTATTTGAAGTTTCTTTCTAAATGTTTGAAACTGACTTAGCTAGTTGTTAGTTGCTAATTGCTACTATGGCCTATGGGTGTTCTTCTTCAGAAACGTGTGTTGCATTAGCATACCATCGAGCTGAGAACAATTCCTGATTATCTTTCTCAACTTGTAATTTTACTAAACAAACTCTCTAATCCATATATGGTATCAAAAACTATAATGTGTTTTTGCTGTTGGTGAAGTCCTTTTTTTGTTTTTTGGGTATAAAAATGTATTTGTCCCACATTAAGAAGCCCACTAAATTTGAAGCTAACAATTGGCCCAGTGAGACCAACCTCAATGGACAACTTATGGGATCTAAACCAAGTGTCTTATGAATATAAGTGAATAAAGAAATGAAATTGAGTGTCTTAAATATAAGACCAATGTCTAATATTAGACACTGGTCTTATATTTAAGACACTTAATTTTCATGACATAAACTCTGTTGCATTTCTGTAATTTACAGTAAAACCTCTATAAATTAATAATGTTGCGACTTCAAAATTTTATTATCTTATAAAGTTATTAATTTATAGAGATATTCTCGGTTTGAACTTTTAACGTTAATCAAGAAACAATAAAAAATGTTTTCAAAATTATAAAATTCATTTAGAAAATATCAAATCAAAAAAATTTAAAGATAAATTAACAATATTTATAAGCTTAAAACAATAATTTAATCATACTTTACTATATTACCTTAGTTATATATGTAAATATATATGCTTAAATGTATAATTATTAATTTAGCTTATTATTGGGACCATATATATACATAAGAGTTTCAAAAAAATTATTATCTTATTATCTTATCGAATTTTGTTAATTTTTACAATGTTCCGACTCGGGACCATGAAAATTTATTAATTTATAGTGATTATTAATTTATCGAGTATTAATTTATAGAGGTTTTACTGTATATGTTTTAATTTATTATATTTTTGAAAATTTATTATGTTTCAATGTATTATATTTTTACTTAAATTAAAATAAAAAAATTTGGTTTTTAAGACACCCATCCAAGTGTCTCCATTGTAGACTCAAAATCAACAAATTTTAACAAAGTGTCTTATATCCAAAAAGTACACAAAATATTATTATTTTATTTTTAAGACACCATACTAAGGGGTGACCATTGGGGTTGCTGTGAGTTTCTATGTCTTAAATTGGTAATTGGTAATTGCTGTTAGACATGTATATAGAAATCATATGAAAAAGCCCAAAGAGTTCTCGAAGGTTTGACCTAATTTCGAGATGGCAGTGGCGATGTCCGATCTTCCAAGGGATTTGGCAGAGGAAGTGCTCTCTAGGGTTCCGTTAACATCTCTGAGATCGGTGCGATTGACTTGCAAAAAGTGGAACACGTTATCGAAAGATGAGAGCTTTACAAAGAAGCTTATTGCTCAAGCAAAATCAACAACGGAGAAGGATGAGTTTCTGGCGATCATAATTATAAATTTTAGGGTTTGTTTAACGAGCGTCAATCTCTCCAACAATGTTTTTGATACGTCATATATTAAGCCACAAGGTAAACTAGTTAACCTAAACGATGTAAATCATCAAGTCGACATATCTCAAGTCTTTCACTACAACGGCTTATTGCTATGCGTCACCAAAGACAGATCAAGGCTTGTTGTTTGGAACCCTTATAGTGGGCAAACAAGGTGGATCGAACCCAGGAATTGTTACCATTACAGTGACAAATATGCTCTCGGAATCGGACACGAGAAGAAGAAGAACAACTCGCTTCGTTGCCAAAAAATCTTGAGGTTTATGGATTATTACAACGTGGATTTAAGGGACCGAGTCCGTGAGTTTGAAATCTAAAATGTTAAGTCTAGTTCATGGAAGGTGCTTCATGTCACTCCCGACTGGTATACAGCGTTCAATGGCGTATCCCTCAAGGGAAACACTTACTGGTTTGCAACAAATTATGTATCAGGTGTGCGTGATCTCTTGATCTGTTTTGATTTCACAGCAGAGAGATTTGCACCGCATTTGCATATGCCTTTTCAAGCTGATTATAACGACGCTGTGCATCTTTCTAGTGTTAGAGAAGAGCAGCTTGCGGTGTTATTACATCGGAGTGATCTGAGGGTGCAGATTTGGGTTACGACCAAGATTGGGCCTAAAGACGTGACGTGGAACTTGTTCTTATCAGTGGATATGGGTTCACTCACTGGTTTTCGGTTTCTTCGTAGAGCTGGGAGTTTCTTCGTTGATGACCACAAGAGAAAAGTTGCGGTCGTTTTTGATAAATTCAAACATGCGCCGCCTACCTCTCGCAAGATAGCTTACGTAATGGGAGAGAATGGCTACGTCGAGAAAGTGGATTTTGGCGAATATAGAGAAGAAGAAAGCTGTTGGCCACGTGCTTGCTCTTATGTTCCAAGCTCAGTGCAACTGGATCAACCTGCAACACGAAGCAAAAGGAAAAGGAACCAGATTAAGTATTAATCAGTGCAAAATGGATCAACCTAATCTATTAAATTTACTGTTTTTACTCTCTTTTTTTGTTTTCTTTGATCATTAATTTTGTATCAACCTAATCTTCCAACATTTCTTTGATACACTCGAATCAAATGCATCTTGGATTTTTTTGTTTTTTTTTATAATTACTTGGAAGCTCTATTTAGAATTGCTAATTAGCTTAAAAGAAAGGAGTATCAAGCATTATGCAATCGCTCTCTTGCACGTTAAAAAAAAAACAAGAAACTTAAATCTCATACCATATTTATTATTCAATGTTGATGACGAGACTTTAGAAGAAGCCAACAACACATGAGCTTGAAAGCAGAGGAAAATTAAGAGGCTTATTAAAATTTGGTGTTGGAGATATTACGTGAATCTGAATCGATTTGGTTATCTGAACCGTTATGAGAGTTGAGGCTGTCGAAAAAAAAAAAATTACGTGAATCAGTCGCTGCATAATTAAGATGGTTGCTTGAAATAAACGATTCGTCCAGGAAAGAAGAAGATGTTAATTAGAAGAGCCCATACAAAAATGTTGCTGCTCATAATATACCACAAAGAGGCTCTCTGCTTTTCTTCATCCTGATATTTCCAACCGATAACGAATCAAAATACTATATATATATATGTGATCACTTGGTTGAACTGTTATGATGCAAGTTTCATAGGATTATCAATCCTGGATCAACACAACAACAACACACGATGAATAATCGGAGATGATTGACGACTCTGTTTCCTTTAATTATGTTCATCCTCTTCATGAATTATCATCGTATTGTTTGTGTGTGTTTAACCGATTTCTCTTTCACAAGTTAAAAAAAAAAAAAAGAAACCAAAGAAAACGGACCGGACCGGACCATTTGTGGCAATGGCAAAACAGTAATTTTCAAAGGATTTGGAGCCTTGTTTGGTACTTTTGTTAATTCCGCCAAACAAAAGAGCTTGTATCATCGCCGTCTCTCTTTGTGTTCCCCAAAACCCTAGAAGAACAAGTGTAAAACCCTTCTCCGTCTCTTTTCAGTTTAGCGCAAGTTTGTCAACAATGGCTTCCAAGCAGAAATCGACCAAGAGGAAGGATACCGAAAGCTCCGAGAAATTCGATGCTCTCAAATCGAAGAAGCCAAAGCTGGCGTCGTCGTCGTCTAATCCCGACAAGAAACACCATACCTCCCAGAATCAAAAGCCTGGAGATAAACCCTGCAAACCTAAATTTGGTAAACCTAAATCCGTTGGAGACAACGGCAAGGGTGTTAATCTGTCCAAGAAGGAGCGTCGGATAGAGGCCAAGGTGTTTTTTTCTTCTTTACTCTAAAGCTAAACATTTGGATTTGAAATTAAATTTGGATTTCGTTTCGGATTCTTGATGTGTGTTGGTTGGGTTGGGTTGCAGGAGCAAGCAGAAGCCAGGAAGAAGAGGAGGAAGCCGCATTACGATCTTAAGCAAGTACGTAGCTTTTTTTTTTGTCCCCAATTAATTGTAACATAGGAGTGATTAAACTGTGTATGCCTCAAGCGCATACCTAGAATCATCAACATATTTTCACTAGAACTAAATCACTCTTCATACTTCATATCAGGAGCTTGGATCTCTATGGGAGAAGATGAGGCGCCGTGACATTGGCAAAGAAGATCGATCAAAGTTAGTATCCGATAAAGAATGCTTCTTGAACTCTTTTTGATTTGAAACGCTCCATCTTTTATTTGTTTGATCATACTTGGTTAAAAACTTGCTTATTAGGCTGATATCGGAGGCTCTACGAAAGATGAAGGGTAAGATCCCAGAGATTGCAGTTTCACCACTTTCATCCCGTGTTCTCCAGGTGTGTTATTTAGTACCTTTGCCTTCTGTGAAAAGGCTGTCAAATCCCTAAGAATCTATGTCTTACAATTAGTGGCCTAAAGTTTTCTTCTGTTTCGTAGACTTGTGTGAAGTATTGCTCAGAAGCTGAAAAGGAAGCTGTTTTCAAAGAAGTCCAGCCGCACTTTATTACCCTGGCTTATAACAAATATTCTGTTTTCTTGTTAAATAAGATGTTGGATGGAGGTAAGAACTAGCTTCAAGCCGAACCGTATGCTTGCTTTATACATTCAGCTAACTTAAAAGTGATTTATTATGCAGTATCTAAGGAGCAGCGGGCAGACTGTATATCCAGCCTCCGGGGACACGTGGCTCGTCTCCTCCGTCACATGGTCGGATCTGTTGGTATGTGGAGTGCTGATGTTTCAACATATCTAATTTTGAACCACTCACTTGCACAGATTAGTCCTTTATGTTCTATGAAAATGCGGCAGAGCAACTGTTGTTTCTTTTGAAGCTCACTTTCTCTTTGTTTTTCTTACTTGTCCCCAAGTTGTGGAGTATGCATACTATATAGGAACTGCAGCGCAAAAACAAGAACTCCTTGGAGAATTGTATTCTGCCGAGCTTCAGTTATTCAAGGGCTTGACCTCAACTACTGAAAAAAGGTAAAATTTCAGTTATCTTCCTTGTCTTACTCTAGCGCACAGGAAATAGAGAAACCAGGTTTCTCCTTAGCCTTCATTGTTGTTATTTGCGATGGTGACAAGCTCAATATTACTCTTTACTGCTATGAGTCTATCACATACTAAGAGTTACTCAATTGGATTCAGGTTGGTAGATATCATCGCTAAGCTAAGGCTACAAAAAGGCGCTGTCATTCGACACATGACTGCCGTTATCCAACCGATTCTTGAGAAGGGAATTGTTGACCACTCTATCATACACAAATTGCTTATTGAATACCTGACAATAGCTGATAAGGTATTTTTAGAATTTTTATGTGAATGTTTCGGAGTAATTTGTTTTGCGTTACGTCCTTCTAATATTTACTAAATGATTTTTTTTTTTTTTTTTTTTTTTTGGCAGACGTCTGCTGCATTTATGATGCAGCACCTGAAAGGCTCACTTCTTCTACGTATGGTTCACACACTGGATGGTTCTAGGCTTGCAATGCTTTGTATCAAACATGGAAGCGCCAAGGTACGAATTCTCTAGTTTTTGTTGTATTAGTTATCTTTTTTCTTTTACTCGTTAACTCATAATACAAGTGATACTCCTTATACCGTCAATACTTTATCTATTTGATAAGCTTTCTCCGTACCAGTTTGAATGGTTGCATCTGTAATTCTTGATATTATTGTAAATATCAAAACAATCTTATAAACAGATTCCATGCTTGATATCTATATTGACATCTAGTTCAAAGAACCGGCGGTGGGGATTTCCATATACAACTTTAAATTGAATTCGGCTCTTTCTGAATCATATTCTTTGCAGGAGAGAAAGAAGATTATCAAAGCAATGAAACCAGATGAGAAGATGATCCAAGATAATAAAAGCCATGTTAGAAATATGGCTTTTGATCAGTTTGGAAGTATGGTAAGAAGACCTCTAATTTATTTTTGGAGTATAGTGCTTCACTGTCGTTTCGTATTCGTTTTTCAGATAATCCCTTGTCTACTATGTGTTCTCAGGTGCTTGCATGTATATTTTCTATAGTTGATGACACCAAGCTAGTGACCAAGGTAGTATCCCTCAACCAAATTAGAGATAGGTTGACTCTGTATGTGTATGTTCTGATTCTTCCGAATCTTGTTCAACCATGTGCAGGTTATTGTTCGTGAGCTTGAGCCCATCTTAAAGGATCTTGTTGTGGAAAAGGTTTGTGTTACTTATATATTGAGAAGCACACCAAGATAAAATTTATTATACTAGTTTCATTTTTTCGGTTTGATGACATCTTACCTTTTTTCGGCTCCGTGATATGGTCTTTTCTGCTCTTTGCTTTCTTTGGGCCTTTCTATGACTAGTACGTTTTCTTCCAGTATTTATTATCTCTTAATGCTTCCAAATTGTGTCTGCAGCATGGTAGGAGAACGCTATTGCAGCTACTTCATCCAAATTCTTCACGTTATTTCAGTCATGATGATTTGGCCTCTCTTGATCTGTCTGTTCCATCACTGTGCTTAATGGTACGATGATATAACCCAAACTATCTGCCTAACTTAAATGATAGCATTATTCTTTCTTATGGAATTAGACTGGATGTGTAAAACCTGCCTGTATTTACCATTCACATTCAGGATAAGTCAGAGACATCCTCTCAAACAAAGGACTCAGATGGTAAAGAATCTGGTGAGGAGGCGGAAGATGAACAGGAAGATACAGTAACCGAACCTACAGGTCTTGAAGAAAATGTCACATTTGCAGGCAGTAAAAAAGATCCCCTTTTGAGAAGGCAGGAGTTGCTAGTCAACAGTGATCTTGCTGAGGTGTGTGTGTGTGATGTGGTGACTCGTATTTGGGTTTCTTGGTTGTTTTCTGACAGAATGTTGCAACTTCGGTCTTATTACCTCTCATGGAACATTCTTGATTTTGCTGGACAGAGGCTTATTAATGTGTGTGTGGAGAACGCTGAGGAATTCCTCAAGTCAAACGTTGGGAAAGAGGTCATGTATGAGGTACTTGATTTTCGGTTTCTCGCATCTTTTGTTGTAATGGTTTTTAGTCCTCTTATAAAAACGTTGATAGAGAAACAAATTCTTGTAGCAATCAGACAAAAAGGTATGTCATATCTGGCCAAGAAACATAATCATGTAACCTTATATTCAATTGGTTATCTTCACAAGAGATGCTACTTTCAATCTGATAACAAATGCTAATATCCAATTGTCATGATTTTCTTGTTCTCAGCTATTCTCTTTGTTTCGTATCAGGTTGCAAGGGGAGGCGCTGATGGTATTCTTTTCCCATCTTTGAGCGAGAAGCTGCGTGAGCTGTACGAAGCCATTGCCTCGGTAGCAGCAAAGCCGAAACCTGAAGAAGCAGAGAAGAAGTCAGAGCACATCCTGGAAGACTTTCACTCAAGCCGAACGATAAGAAGGCTTGTCCTGGATTGCCCTGCTTTTGCTTCTATTCTCTTTAAGAAGGCATTGTCTGGAAAATGTCGGTCGTGGGCTCAAGGACACTGGTTAGCCGCCAAATCACTCCTCTCGTAGAATTTTATTTATCTGCAAACAAAGCGAGTCCTTGAAATCCGAATCTGTGTTGAATATTTATATCCTCTATTGTTTTTTCTGCAGTTCGAAGATATTGTCTGCTTTCCTAGAGAGTGAAGATCTTCAAGTGCGTGAGATGGCTAAGGAAGAGGTTCAAGTGTTGGTGAACGAAGGTGTTGTCAAAATCCCAGATCCCAAAAAACCCACCACCGTTGCCTGATTAACTTGGCGTTTTGTGTTTCAGTCTTTTCAAACAGCTTTCAGAGAATCTGGGTTTATGTCAAATTTTGTCCTTTCTTCCTTCTATAGATTATTATTATCTACTACAGCTTTACAACCGTGGTTATGCGATGTATTCGAACTTAATCTTTAATTTCATACGTTTTACTTGATGTCGTGTTTCTTTATGGTTGGCTCGATGATTCTCATAATTCAACTTAATAATCAGATAATCCTAATTAGAGCCATGCATGTGATCCACTGAATTAGCCTACCATATGTTTGTCACTTCAACGTTTCGAGTCGCCTAGATAATTGTGCAGTAAGATTAGGCTTTCAAGAAGAACAATGACCCATTATATGCCAATTTACAAAAAAAATGATGAACTCTTAAATGACCCATTTCTAATCTCAACCACTCACTCTCTTCACAACATCTATTGTAAATGTATATCACATTTTTGTTGTCGTTGAAGCGCAAAATACATTGATGTATATATTTTTAGAGGTTAGAGAAGAGAAAAAATTAACAAGGGTGAAAGAAGAGGCAGAGAGCAGAGATATCATCCATGGCGATGCATCTTCTCTTCCTACGCCAAAGCATCACAGCTCTCTCCACCAATCTCTTTGCACTCTTTCTTCTGTCTTTGACTCCTCTTACTATCTCCACTGCTTCATAGTTTGTCATCACATCCCACATCTACATACATCATCTCTAATTATATATGTCTCTATGTCCTGATATTTGATTCAAAAGTGAATATATTGATATATTATTACCCCATCGGTGGCCAAGATGAGGAACTGGTCCTTGTCGGTTATCTTTCTGTATGTTACTTCAGGTTCAGAGACTAAACCGAAGTCTTTAAGGCAGTAATCTCCGAATGCTCTTGAAACAGCTAAACCGAGTGATTCTCCTCCATTCGGCATACCCTCTCCCGGTTCATCTGCCAGGCAGAACAATCGTCCATCCGATTGTTTTATCCGTTCTGCTTCCTCTGTTTAACCGGGAATTTAGACATACCAATTATTAATATTTGATCAAGAATAGTTTAATTTATATATGACCAAAATTATATTTGTATGTATACAACTTTTTAAATTTAAAACAACTAAAACACTGATATAAACAGATGAATTAAATCATATTTTTATAAATTTTTGGATGAACAGTTGCTAGTTTACGTTATGGAAAAGTATTATATATATATATATATTCTAATACTCCCGTATTTATATTTCTGTTCTTGCAGCAAGAATGTTGAGTCATTCGCGGAGAGGTTAATAGAACTAGACGTGAAAGTAAGGACGATGATCATGGAGAGTTTCGGGGCTCGAGAAATACATCGATGGTCATCTTAAATAATTTGGATTCACATTCTAATCGACCCATTGACCCCAAGTCGTCAATGCTTTCCCAAAAGCTTCATCCACGTCGAGTTTCGTGTAGACATTGTTCCCTTCTTGATAGTAATCCTCCCTAATTATAAAAAGCATCGAAAAAAAACAATGAGACAAATCCCAAATCAGGGATCAAACTAGTTGAAAGAAAAATCTACCCTTTGGAAGTTTTGTCATGAGTCCACCAATATTGTCCGGTGTTGAACACAAGAATATCCGCTCCTCTGTACTGCTCCGATGACTTGCCGACCAGATCTAGCCGCAAGGTCTCCTTCTTCGTCCCCTTCTTGTCCTCAACTTCCCATTCTTGAACCAAGAAAGGCGATGCATAGAACTCCACAGTGCAATTATAATCCTATCGACCATAAATCATTTCGATGAGATCCCGAAAAAGAAACAAGTAATGAAAGCATAAATTTGGTTACTTTGAAGAAGAAAGAGTGCTCAGCCTCCCAACGGAAATGATGCCGTCCATGAGCCTCAGAGACCTGACTCTCATATTCCACTGATCCTTTAAGAATGCGAACCAAAGATTCCCACATGTTCCTGTTTAGAGAGTCTCCAACAAACACAAGCCTTCTTCCTCTTATCATCTCCAGCAACTTGCCTCCGTTTGTCCTTGTTGAGAAGTAAACTTGATTTGGGATCAAGTTTAAATTTGGATTAATAATAATTGGGCTAAACCCAATAACATTTGATCCAAATTCTATAGTTTTCTCTAGAAAAATCAACAACTGCACCTCCTTAAAATGTTATAGAGATTTGTAGAAAAGAAAAATCTAGACTTGTCTAATTAATTACAATGAAGAAATCTCTAGATTCAGGATTAAAATATTTAGATATTTTGTAAGATGGAGGCTATAAATACCTCCCTCCTCTTTCAGAAAGTTTGTAACCAAGTTAATATAAGAAGTTGGTAAGTTAATCTTGCTTTTTCAAAGTTCAAACAAAAGTTTTCTCAGTCTTAGAAATTTGAGTCTTGGAACTAAAATGCAAGAAAATTAATTTATTTGGTCAACCATATTTAAAACGAATCTCTTTAATAGTGTCTCAGTCGTTTGTGAAATTTTGTTAATTTATATTAAATGCTAGTTTCAATGTGTGCTAATTTTTAGTTTTCCATTTTCTTGCCAATGTTTTTGTTATGTTTTTTACATTCCATGTTTCGTGCTAATAATGGAGATGATTTTAGCAAAAGAAACCTATAAACTTTTTGTATAGTATTCCATCCGTGCCCAACCCTAATAGCAGCAATAAAGAATGAAAAAACGTAGTAAACTACAAGAAGAACGGGAAGATAAAAACATTAGCTCATGTCTTTAGTAACACAAAGTTTATGGCTTTATAGTTTATATGATTCTTTTGGAGAAATTAAATTCATTGCAAGTCGCAAAACAAAACAAAATTTCATGTATTTGGTAACTGTTACCAATTTGAGTTTCTCTCCTAACAAACATTGCAACACATAAAGATAAAAACATTCAACATTCTTTTAGTGAATAACATTTCTACTAAACATGAGGAAAACTCTTAAATCACCCATTTCTAATCTCAACCACTCTCTCTTTACAACATGTATTATTATTCTATGCAAATGTATATATATATATATATATATATATATATCACGTTTTTGTTGTCGTTGAAGCTCTAAATACATACATGGATATATGTTATACCGGTTAGAGAAGAGTGAAAATTAACAAGGGTGAAAGAAGAGGCAGAGAGCAGAGATATCATCCATGGCGATGCTTCTTCTCTTCCTACGCCAAAGCATCACAGCTCTCTCCACTAATCTCTTTGCACTCTTTCTTCTGTCTTTAACTCCTCTTACTATCTCCACTGCTTCATCGTTTGTCATCACATCCCACATCTACATACAATACACACGTATATACATTATCTGATTATATTATGTATGTCTCTATGGCCTGATTTTGATTCAAAAGTGAATATATTGATATATTATTACCCCATCGGTGGCCAAGATGAGGAACTGGTCCTTGTCGGTTATCTTTCGGTATGTTACTTCAGGTTCAGAGACTAAACCGAAGTCTTTAAGGCAGTAATCTCCGAATGCTCTTGAAACAGCTAAACCGAGTGATTCTCCTCCATTCGGCATACCCACCCGGTACACTCCCGGTTCATCTGCCAGACAGAACAATCGTCCATCCGATTGTTTTATCCGTTCTGCTTCCTCTGTTTAACCGGGAATTTAGATATACCAATTATTAGTTTCATATATTTTATCGACTCTTTTCATATGAATACTTCAGTTTTAAAATATCGAAAGGCAGCTTCTAGAGATATATACCAGGAATGTTCGGTTTAAAGTCTACCGAGAGCTGAACCGGAACAAAACCGTTACCGTCATCAGAAGTTGTTGCTATTACTGCTCGTGAGTCACCGGCATTCGCTATAACAAGATGATCACCCTTACAAAACCAAAATCAATTTTTTCAACGTTACTTACCAAACCTTTTTAGACACAACTATCAAAATCAAGTAGTGGCCTAACTTTCATATGATATGTTATATTCTTTGTAATGAAAAGAATTTGTATGGTTACAAGAACATATGTATGGTACCTGCAAGACGGCAGTGAGAGCGGTGCAGCCGCTGCAGTAAGAATCAATGGATGGATGGATCTTGAGATCAAGATCGATGACGGAGAATGTTTTCAGGCAAGATTGCTTCCAGAGATCAAACGGAGAGGAACATTCCGGCGAAGATGACAAGGAGGCAAGAGTTTGTTGCCATTGGCAAAGCAGAGAAGACGGGAATGATTTTTTTACCCTTTTGGCTATCACATGTCCCCATGGTCCATGTCCATCAAACATCCCACAAAATGTTATGTCTTCTTGGCAACCAAATCCCTATATATATGTTGTGTAATAGAAATCTGTAAATAAGCTTTAATTTCTTAACAATAACCATATACATAATTGATTAACTACATCATGATTCCATTTGAACATTATAAATTTATATAATCGGTTTCATGGAAGGAAAATTACCTAACATAGATAAGTATATTTATATTAAGTGTACCTCCCAAACAATGGTACGGTCTTGGTTGATTCCTTTCTCACCTCTATTAGAACAAATAGAGGTAAATCTCTTAGAAGTTTCGGAGTTAACAAAGCCCGAAGAACCGAGCAAAGTCGAGTTCTTCTTGGAATCTTTCATCATCGTTTTTGCGATCTCTCTACCTCCGTCTTCATCTTCCGATAGATTTTTACCTTTCTTCGTCGATACGGATCTCGCAAATCCGTCCAAAAATGCAGGCAAAAGCACCATTCTCTAATGCTCTTATGATCCTACAACTAAAATATATAATAACGGTATTTATAAGTTACGATTATTCCGAGTAATAACAAGTGCTAAGATCATTTAGGTATATATATAAACACATGATTATATATTGCGGCTTCTAAGGTGAACAAGAACAAAAGAAAGTGACATCCAAAAAGAAAAGGATCAAACAGAACAAAAGAAAGAAAAAGAGAGTCGGAGGTTTAGTTAGCAAAATACCCTTTCTCCGGATGAATATTCTTGATCGGAGTTTCTCTGTTGAATGTTTTTCCTTTTGCTGGATTCACTACTTATAAGCTGGCGAATCGTCTCTATGAGACTATGACTCATCATCTTTCTCTTTTTCTCCTTCGACTATTCTAAGCCTTTTTACTTTATACATATACATAATACACGTACAAATACATATATTCATTCTTTTTGCATGTCGATAAGGACACGTATATATGTTTTAACTGTTTTTTTTTTTGAACTTTTATATATTTTATAGTGTTAACCATAAAGTTGACGACAGATTTGTTTTTTTTTTATGTAGTTGAAGGTTATAACAAATGTCTATTTTTTGTTAGTTTAAGGAACCGAAGCTGTATTTGATCCCATTGATAAAAGAAGATCAAATGCATAGAGAGCTACGAAATTAAGAAATTAGATGTCCTAACTCAATCATATTTTAAAATATCACAATAACATATCTAAAGAAATTTGTCTAAGAGTAGACCAATTCGACATAAAAATTTTAAATATATAAGGCTAAAATTATATATTATATGAACACGGGCTTTTCTGTTTACTTATTAAATATGTAGACTTGTCAAAGAATTATAAATACACGAGTTTTCTGTACGTACTATAGCTGAAAAAATACATCTGGGATGAAAAAATTACATTTAAATATGTTTACGCATGTCGATTTGGTGTATTTTAGTAAAAATAGTATATGCATGTATGTATCTGTAAAACATGTTTTCTTGTCAAAGGGTATATGTTTAGACTAAAAAAATGGTAATACAGTTTTTATATAAAAAAATGGTAATACAACATTACAACATGTATATAATATATATATATATATATATTTTTGGTAAAATATATATGTGTGTGTGTGTGTGTGTAACTGTGTATATATGTATCGGCTAATGCGTTCGTTGGAAAAAAATGGCGTAAGTAGTTATGTGTTATGGAAGTGTTTGGCGAGTGTGAAGGTATCATTTCAACGCAATCATCAAACGCAAGAAAATAGAAATTTGTTATTTTTGGGGTTAAACGACTCAAACATAAAAAAATAAAATCGTTACAACAACCACAGTGAATAACCAATCAAAATTTTCTTATTTCGCGATATGTGATATAAAGTTTAAGACCGAAAAATGAATAAATTATAGTTGGTTAATACCTCATTAGGATAGAGATGTATATACTTTAAAATAGTAAAATGTCTGGATGGGGAAGAAAATGAATTAAATTAATGAATGAGGTGGAAATATAAAATGATATCATGTGGGGTTTGTTAAACAATAAGCACTTGTCGTAAAAAGTTGTGGCTGTGAGAGGCTCTCGAATCTAAAAGCTAATGGTAAGTGCCTTTGATCCGAAACAACTCTCATCTTTAAAATTATTATTTTATTACACCATTTTAGTCAGATGATACGTTCCTATCATTCAAATGTAAGAACATAGAAAATGAAAACGACATCATTATGATATATAATGTACATACACATACACAAATTAATATAAGAGTATTTGCAATACATAGTATGTAATAACACCATAATTAGTTTTTTCACATTTCATACTATTCATCATAGTAAATTACCTATCAAAAATCTTTTTTATCCTTTCTTTTACTATCGTATTACAAAACACTCTTTCTCTCTCCTCTTGCTATCGATGAAAAAGAAGAAGAAGAGAAAAAAAGAAAGAAGAAGAAGAAGAAGGAGGAGGAAGAGAAGAAGGAGAAGGAAGAAGAAGGAAGGATGAGAAGGAAGAAGAAGGATCAAGAAGGAAAAAAGAAGAAGAAAGAAGGAGGAGAAGAAAGAAGAAGTATAATGGAAGTGGAGTTTGGTGATGGTGTTATGACAAGGAGGGTGGTGATGGCGGTTATGCTGGTGGCGGCAAGTCACGGTGGGGATGGTGATGACGACGTCGACGGCAAGACGGTTGTGATGATAACGTCAATGACGATAACAATATTGACGATAACAATGAAGATAATAGTGAGAATTAACAATAACAAAGTTAGTTAAATTGTTATCGGTATAACTTTGTATAATTTTGTTAAGTTAACAAAGTTAACCAAACAATAATATACACTTTTCTAATATGATAACAAAGTTAACCAAACAATCATATTTTTATATTTTATATATGTTTATTGATGTGATAACTGGTTTAACATGCTATTTTATATGATATGCTAACTGGTTTAACATGTTAATAATATATTAACAGTGTTAAAGAAGCGGTTAACATTAGATGAACAGTATTACCGGTGTACCGTAAACAGTGTTGTCAGAGTTGACGGTAAATAGTGTTGTCGGAACAGACAGTAAACAGTTTTATCAAAGCGGATTGTTAACAGTATTGCCAGAATTTTACCCTGCTAACAACATTTTCAGACCAATGACATTTTTGTAGTTTTAGAAAATTAAAAGGTTTTTTTATCCTAAAATTAATTTCTCTCTCTAAAATAACTAATTTTAAATTATCTATTACCATATATCTAATTAAATGGTTAACCATTACCATATATTTAACTCACCCTTAATATAAACTGCAACATGGAAAAAATGGAGACGTTGAATATTAACTGCGCATGGATTTCTTCTTAGTCGAAAGAAATATTTTTTTTTATATAACCGAGTTTTTAGGTCGCTAATCTGGCCTATTATAGTTCTAAGCAACAAGTTTATACGGGTCACATAAGAAAATTGTATATTTTCCATCACACAAATTCAATGGATAAATTTTACAGAATACAATTATACAAATATATGTATGCACTTAAGACATGGGATCGCATCAATTTGTTACGTGTGTATATATATATATATATATATAATCACTTTGCTTTTCCTTGCTATTTATTAATCAACTTATACATCTACGATTTATGCCTAAATATATAGATGTGGCTAGTGCATATGTTAGATTTTATACATATCCACTTGGCTAGATTTCTTAGGTGGTCCATAGATATCAGTGCTTACGACTTTAAATTTAGATTTAAGTTTGAATAATTATTAAGATTGAGGACCTAATTAGGTGGCTGGTAATAATATTGTAGTGAAATAGTTATAAAATATGGAAAGAGATAATATAGTCTATTTTGCAGTACTGGATGGAATATGCTAAATGCATGGTCACAATGTAGCAAACTAACAAACCAAATCTAATTCTTTTTTTTGGGGAACGATGAAATAAGAGAAATGTAACCATATGCATTTTATAGATATGCTTATTTAACCAACAAGCTAATGAGAATTGTAACTGAAGTCGAATAAATCGAATCAAGTTTTTTTTTTTTTTTCTTGAATCAAGGTATTACGCTACGTACAGTTTACTTTGATTTCGTTTTTCACTCTCCGTTTTACTTTCATTAATAACCTGACTAGCGTAATTATTATTATTATTATTTTTTCATTTACTTTGAAAAAGTGTATTATTTAAAAGTGAACCGCGAAACTAAGCTTTTAATATATGATTTATATAGAGAAAATTACGTGTATAGATAAACAATTGATCACCAAATCCTCCACACGGTATTACTTTTCATCTTTGAATTTTCTTTTGTAAGTTGAGACGTACAGTATATAACACACCCAAGTAGATACAAAGAGTCGGAACAAAATATGACACAACAAGGAGATGCAAGTGGCAAAGATGGAGTTGTTTGATTCAGAGGCAAAAAACAAAAGACACAAAACACATTGTCACAGGGCCCCCTCGTGGATCTCGACATTATATTAATCAGTCCCTTTCGCATAATTACATATCATATGTCGGTGAATTTTCTTTTTTAGTTAAAAGTATATTAGATAGTAACTATTTAACTTTTTTTAAAAAAGGATCTGTTTCTTCATTCTTTACCTCGGAAGAGAGAGCAACCAAAAATAGCAAAATGGCTTCTTCTCTGAGTTCCCTCCTGTTTCCAACATCATATTCCTCCTATACAAACATCTTTAATTCTTTCCCATAAAGATATGAGATGAAATGGTTAAACATAGCAATGAAGTGTTCCTCGTGTAAGGTGGTCATTTGAATAAAATCCGCGATCAAGAATTGAGGTATGATCTTAGTGGAAGACTTGAGGGGAGGCGTAGTATTCACTCTCATTGAACACCGGTCTTAGATCTTCTTTGCACATGAAATCCAAAGGGAAAGAGACGAGATGTCCCCTTACCGACTTTAGTCTGTCCATCGGATCACTTCTCGTGATGTCTCCATTGCGGTAAGACTCGAGCTTCTCTGGTGCTATTCCCAAGTCGATCGTTGTGTGTCCCAGTTTCTCCTTCCAATACGCTATGCCTTGTCTGAACGCCATTCTGCATATATATATTGCCAACACGTTTCATGTTCCAAGGCCATGGATCAATCATAATCCGGAGAATGTAGCCCCAAAGAATTATTTTCAAGCTTAACGAACTGATAAGTGTCCAAAGCTGGAAAAATAAAAGATATAACAGAATCGTACCTTGAGTGAATGAGATCGTTGGGCACACAAGAGAAGACATCCTGATATATCATTGTGTTTGTCTGCATTGGGATATATAAAGCTCGCGGGTTATATCTGGCCAGTGAAATTAAAAAGGTCAATATGTATCACGTTTCTAACCTTTGCGGTTGCCATCCATATCTCCTTGTACGTTGCATCAGAGACGGGATCAATAATCTGATCAATCTGGAAACAAATAACCAAAGTTCACATTTTTGTAATAAAAATACGGGAAGCGTTTAGAGTCTCAAGACCCTCTTCAATCACAACCATTGTTTGAAAGTTCATGCTGGTGATGTTTAGATCATCTTTCATTATTAGGTCTAAGAACAAGAATAGTGTTAAAAGAAAAGTTTCCATGGCTTTTGAAGTTTTAATTCTGTTTATATACTGAAATCTCTTAACTCTGTCAGTTATGCTTAGTAGAAACATCATCCCACGCAGAAAAACAATTTAAGGATATGATACAAACCTCTCCACTACGAAGTCCAAGGTGTTCGGACCACAGAGAGAGCCTAAGGCTTAAAGAAAATCTTCCAGCTTTCCATGGCTTTCCTGCCATGCGCGAATCTACCAACTCTTTGTCTTCGATTAATACTCCAATCTGATATAAAGCATAAAAGCATGTTATGCTTCATAATGTTCGGCATACTCTTTTTGTTTTTTTAACATGATCTTCACCTTCGTGAGAAATATGAATTTAGCTTTTAAGAAATCGATGCATAATAAAACAAAAGAGCACGTGAGTGCAAAATATAACCTCAGAATCCCTTGAGCCAAGCAAACTTCGGTCGTTGATATTGGCAGATCCAATTAATGCTGCACGGTCATCAATTATCATGATTTTACTGTGAACATACACCTGCATGGACAGAAATATATAGCATCCACATTTTCAGTACTCGCTATGTTTAAACACATGAAAAACAGGTATCCTATATATATGGTGCTGTGACCACTAAAAAGGCAACAATGCGCAAACCTAACCCATAGATGATTGAGTTATTACCTGACTAGTGGCGACAGGTCCATCTTCAGAAAGTTTACCATAGGCCCTAAGGCCGTAGAAGGAAATATAATCATGAGCCTTTGGGCCAATAGTATTGTAAAGATTATTCAATATTGAATTATGTCCTCTGTATATGGTTCGATACTGCCAATGCATTATGGCTCTAACAGATGCTGCACCGCTGTCATCAATACCTCCCTGCCAGGCATATAAGTCAGTTAAAACAAAGGTATATCAGGGGAAAGTTCTTTCGAAAACGAATACAGTCTTCTAAACGAAAACTAACCTGGAACCCCGGGAGGAGAGGTATAACAACAACAACTCTGAAACTTTTCTTCTCGTTATGGGCACGCAAAATCCTCTTGTACAACGCTTCTAAGACACGATTCTTTATTGTGTCATCTCCAGAAAGGCCTGATATGAAAAACTGATTCTGGAGACACATTGCACAAGATGCAAACAGAAGTCAGGAAAATGGAACACATGTGAACCTATGGCCACTACTCGGGTTTCGAGAACGAAATACTATCATGTGAAATAGGAAGCATGACTGATTTCGGAGGTGGATTTGTGCAGGAGCTAGGGAATAGAACTATTACTTCATGCTACATAAGTTTGTCCAGGTCCAATTGGGGATTAATTCCTTTCACAGGACAGATTCATCATTTGTTTAGGTCAGATAAAGTGACCAAAGAAAGCTGCAGGATCTCCAGCAAATATCCCACGGAAAATAGGAATAAAATCAGAAACAGGAGGGCAATACATGTGCCTGTTATTTGACTGACATCTCACACTTAGCAGAATGTTTCATATTTCTCCCGAGTTGTTTTTAAATTTTTTTTTGTGTTGCAAATTACATAACTTGGGCATAAGATGACAGGTTGTTTCAATGAAACTCTATATGATCCTCTAACCACTTGGTCTATCAAATTGACTAACGTAAACAGTGATACTACGAAGAAAACGTTCTTATAGCAAATACCTCAATGTAGATAAAATGTTCAGCTTTGTCAATGAGAGAACGGTAAGCCGAATGGATACTCTCTTCAACTTGGCTTGTTCCAGCAGACCACTGGCTCACACTTCGTATAATCTGAAAATAGGTATATTCAGTACTAAATGCAAGAAGGAAGCAGAAGAGGATCCAACATAATAGCATCTGTTTATATTTAAATTGGAAATTCAACAGATTACTAGTATCTCTAAACTTCCATAACACACACCTGACAGCGGCATGAAGTTCTTGGACCGACCTGCCCAGTCTCATCTGGTGACCCAACCTGATAACCACGTTCTTGTGTTTCCCACCACTCTGAATCTATTGCATTAGAACCACGCTTTGCTACTGGAAGGTCAAGCACATTACGATCATCTACAAATCCCCTCATAGGAGTATCTCCATCAACTGGTTCAATTTTGGATTTCCGGAAAGAGAAAGGACCATTTCTATTGTTTATTCCATTTGATTTGTGACCCTCACTCGAACCATCCTCATCAACAGGCTCCTGAGGCAAAAGTAATGGAATGTCCTGCAAAGATGATCTAGAAGAAAATGAATCATCTCTTCTAATCCCTTTAATGCTGTCTTCGTCATTCTTGCATTCAGTGACTGACACCTCTTGCCTTCCCATGTAATGAGGTATAACCATGTGATGTTGGGGCATAAGAAGCGGAATCGAATCTTCGTATGGTGCTTTGTTTCTCTGAAATAACCATTGATTATGTTATAGTAAAAAGCAAAAAAAAAAAAAAAAAATTACCAAAAATAATCATGAAGAATGGATAAACCTTAGCATAGTTCCAGCGTTGAACAAAGTGCCTAGCCACGTCACGGCAAGGTGGACCCCATAGAGCACAATGCACATCATGCCAAGGCATCCGTGGATATTTTCTACGGTCTAACTCATCTTTCAGAGCATCCTCCCAAGTGTTGGGTTCAGATTCTCTGCACACATTTTTAAACAGAAAAATCAGAAAGGTTGAAAAGTGTAATGGCAATCCTGGTTTGTATTGAATATCCAAAATATGATTGGTGAAAACCCACCAGACAGTAAATCTTCAAACATCACAGCTAAAATTACTAGCAAGTGGCACGCAACTTCATCTTATTATAAAAAGTCAAGTTCGGAGGATAAAAAGAGATTTTACATCTCAAATTCAACTCTATATTCTCAATAATAAAATCTGTTCTACTGGTCGTAACAAGTATAATCTTACCTGGGGTTGTAATAGTCCTTTCCCGGCCATGTCTCAGAAGGATTATCTCCTACTTTATGTTCAAACGTGTCGTACCGGCCAAAACACAAGTCCAGACCTCCAATAAAGCATACCTGATTGTCGACGATGACGAGTTTTTCATGGTGAGACCTACAAAGACATGCAGAGATAGAAATCAAATTCCTTCTCTTTTATTTTGTGGTCAGATATGAGTTCTAGGTACAGTTATCTAATACCACACCAGTAAGATAAACTAGAAAGAAATGATTGCGACACGTTAGGGTGATATATTAGAACCGTCTACCATAACATACCAGAGGTAGACACCACTAGAGAAGTGGTCAGGATAACGAAGTACCCTCACATTCTCATGAATGCCAAGAAGCCTGCGTTTGCTATATACACTGTTGATCTTTAAAGCAAGAGCAACCTCCTTGTAGAGAAGGATATATATCTGAAGAAAGATAGAAATAAACAAACGAAAACTTGAAAATCCGTACACTGCATTGAAAATTTACATGTCTACACTGTTGAATAAAAAAAGCAGAAGCAACCTCCTTGAGTAGAAGGATCTAAAAATCTGATAAAAATAGGAAATCTGCGAGTCCAGACTAAAAGTGAAAGATAATGCTAATAGTTGAGGGGACAGGAAAAAATTATCACATCTAAAACTACTTATGTTTACCAATTTCAATTTGTCATTTAGTATAAACAAAAACTATGGCTCATTTAATTAATAGCTTCAAAGATTCTCTGCAAGATAAGACAATAAGTCTTACAAGGCCTGCTACCAAAAGCGCAGCATAGCCTTCAATGACAAAGATTGAAAAATAAAAGAGTTTATAAATAGGAGCACGTGCTCATTCCTCCAAGCATGGAAAGTAAGAGATAAATGACGCTTCACAACAGAAAAAAAAAGTAGCTATTAAGTACATGCACATCTGTAGTAAGTACCTGAACTCCTTGCTTAGCTTTGTTCTCCAACAAGTTATCAAGTCTAGAAGAAGTATGGGAGTCAAAAGGGCGCCTAAGATAGAGTTCTGGGCACACCCACCAGCCACAGATGAAAATCTACAAGACAAATCAGATCAGTTGAAAATATATAAAATTCAACTCATCACCCGTCTCCACAGCCTGCAATGGAAACTTGGAAAGTGACAGACCTCAGATTTAGCATTTTCAATGGATGCAGCAATGGCTGCAAAAGCTGCTCCACCATCTACGAACCACTGGGCCTGACTTCCATCATCTGTCAAACCCCTTGGGGGAGCAAATGAGCCAAAGCGATGCGGATGGCACCAACCCTCAGGAGGTCTAAGGGCAGCATCGTTAATAGAAGCCACCCAATCTTTAACTTTTGCACTACTCTTCCCCCTTATTCTTATACTCCGGTTTCCAGATGTTACCTGGGATTCCCCATATCTTTGTTAACATCTAAACCCAAATAAATGTGTGCAGCAAAAAAAGAGGAAATAATTTTTTATTATCAAGAAACCTTATGCTAACCTTGAATGCATGCCGCAAAGGATTATGATCCTTCAGTTCTACTGCTAGGGATACATCCACACCATCATTTCCATTAGAAACTGGTAGGACATCGAATACAATTATATCTAATAGCTTTGCATCAAATGGATCTTCCAATAAGGCGAGAAAACCTGGCTTTAGTACCCCCCACACCTGTACTGGAGAAAAAAGAACCTTAGATACGATATTACCACGTCACATTGATTATGAGTGTCTGATCGGGAGCAAACAAAAAAAAAATGAATCGTAAAAAGAGACAACTGCAGTATTTAATAGCACATACATCGAAGAAAATAAAGATCTACAGCAGAGTTAGAAAAACGATTTACTTCTTCAAACTTAATCCCTCGCCACCGTGATTAAGCATTCAGACAATTTTGATTCTCAGCACCTCTCCAACGAGAGTAGTGACAAATTTTGGCATGTACCAAAAAAAAAACTACTAAAGGTGACATATATCTTCTTCTGATATAGTAGTTTTTCATGGCATTAAACGCGTGGAGAGCCAAAGCAAGAATGGGAAAGGGACAAAGATAACCACAGAACACATAAACAAAGTTTAAGAGTCATCCATATGAAACTCAAGAGGTAACCAGGTTTTCACAGAAATCTACAAACTAGACGAATACGAGCAAGAAAATGACAATTTTCATACCTTTTGCCAATTATCATTGCAGCAACAGAACCAACAGCATCCGCAGCATCTATCAGATTCATCACTCTTTGAAATCTTCGGTAGATGTTTTACCATAATATAGTCTTCTTTCAACTTGGGCCCATACTCAGGTGAAAATGACAGCATCGAGACCTCCAAAAACCTGCAAACCTATATTAGGCATTTAGCATTTAACTATGCATGCATATCCCTTCACTATTCACTTGCACTACTCAGATTTCTAGCTGAAGTAGAAGAGAAAACAACCCTTGACATAACTAAGTATTGAGTATTGACTAATGATAAAAGTAGTTGGACCACCCAGCGAAAGTGATTATAAAAATGTACCTCCCGAGAATTGACAATATCAAGATTCCCTAGAAAATGATTCAGATACTCTTGCATTGCATGCTTTCCTCTAACTGATATGGACTGCTGTCTTCCCAAAGGGCGAATGACTGGCAAAGCAGCACTTGAAGGAACATCTCTGAACAAAAGAGGCTACTTGTCAGAAACAACAGACGCACGTCAGCAAGTTATCCAGCCAAAAATCATGCCAGCAAGTCTGACCTATTTTTGGCACTCTCATCTTGATGCAATGGAACTTCATCAGCATCTTCATCTTGCACAACAGGTGCATGATCCCCTATTCCTAGATTTTGAAGCCATTCTTTAACCTTTAATATGATATTCCAAAGAAAACCACATCAAAACTCGACGCAACATCGAAGCAGGCAATAAAAGACGATTTAGAAACAGCCCAGAGAAAAACACAAACCTGTTCCTGCTTCTCGTGAATTTCTTCAATAAAAGCACGTTTCTTCAATGCGAAATGCAAATAAAACACTTGCGATGCCTTCTTCACAAGTTGCCACTTGAACTGTTACATAAAAGCGCTAAAGTTAGGACCCAAGTATTCAAAAGCCGCTGAAATAAGCACCCTTGACAATTCAAAAGTGCATGGCATTGCTTGTATGACTCGGATACGAACCGAGCAAAAAAACTATCATCCAAACAAAACGATTCCAAGAAGTGGATACTGGATAGTCTTCTCCTGTAACCGTGAAATTCTAAATACCCAGTTGAAATCAGATTCTGACCCAAGCATCGATTACACGACGACATAACTCTGACCTAAATTCTTCTACGAAAGAGAGAGAGAAAAAAAAAGAGAGATGGACTCGCCTGCTTGTATTGGCACTCAATGGTGTAAGACAAAAGTACGGGGCTGATATCGCCGGCATCAGGGCGAGAGACGGAGACGATAGTTGCCTTGGGCAATTCTTCAAAAATACGATTAGACTCCTGCGTTGGAGCCGGCGCGAAGGAGAAGAGCGAGGAGACCATCGAAGGGAATTGCTCCGGCTGCATCTGAAAGTATCGGCCTCCACCGCCACTGGCGGGAGACATCAACTGCTCAGATGCCATCCTCCGATCGAATCGCCCAATTCGATCCCTGAATTCAAGATCTAGCAAAGCAAAAACTCTCCAATTCTCACGTCAAATGATATTTTCGCCTTTCGGGTGCTTCTAGTTTATACCCCGATTAGAAACGATCAACCTGAACAACAGATCGTTCGACGATCCAGAGCGAAATCGATAATAAATCTGACGGAAAATTCAAAAGTCGGAGAGAGAGAGAGAGAGAGAGAGAGACACGGAGTTGGTTTTTTGGTTTCACAGGTAGACGAAGGAAGCAAAGTGAAGATGGAACTACTTTGACCTCGAATATCTTTCCTTATTTGCGCGGTTAGTCCCATACCGGTTCCGGTCTCTCTTTTTGAACAAATTGTTTGAGATTGATTTATCAGTTTTTATAGCTTTGGATTACAAAGTTCAAACTTCCAAAAGAAATTATATTATAGAAAACAAAATATTTGTGAATTAATTACCATTTAATTCTTAAACCAAAAATGAATGTTCATAGATCATTTGATATTTTTGTTTCAACAAAATCATTTTCATTAGTAAACTTTGATTTGCATTTCTAAATTCAATATTCAATTTAAATTGACCAAAATTTGTTACATTTGTGTGATTTTGACATGCACATGGTTTAATTATGCACTTTGAAAATTCGTATGGATTATATTTCTGGTGATATTTGGTCTTTCGTTTGCTTCTGACCAAAATCCTTAGGATAAATATAAATCTTCTTATACAAGTAAACTCAAGATTCAATTCCAAATATAGTAGCAATGTAAGGAATATTAAGACAGAGAGAGAAACAAACAAACAAAAAAACAAACGTGCACCGGATCCGGCTTTGCAATAGGGTGCGATCATACCAGCACTAATGCACCGGATCCCATCAGAACTCCGCAGTTAAGCGTGTTTAGGCGAGAATAGTACTACGATGGGTGAGCTCCCGGGAAGTCCTCGTGTTGCACCCTTTTTTCGTGTCAAAAAAAAAAAAAAAAACAAACAAAAAAACAAAAAAAAACAACAACACAACTTGCCTTTCGTTTGCTTGACTTCGATTCTCTCACTATTGGCCAACTTATTTCAAGTTTCAAGCACAATGGATTCATTGACGGAGAAGAAGAATGTGAAGAGAAATAAAACTGACGAATTCATAAACTGCAATGTCAGATCCAAAACATAAGATTCAACTGCAAATTTTTCACAGCCAGATCATTTCATCGCCTTTTTCTTGGTTACCCTGAAAAGAAAAAGAAAAAAAAAAGCCAGAGTTACCCTGGAATTTCTAGGAAACGGACAAAAAAAAGAGACAGACACGTTTCTTACTCTGCTCGTTGAGGTGCTGTCTCTTCACCTCCTGGTCCCTATAAATGCCACAACGCAGAAACAACCAAAAGCATTGAATAAGTGTATCCATCCATAATGTTACAACATCCAAAACTAATAGTATGACAGAGACATCATTTAGCTTGTAAATTTTTATAAGAGCTAAACATTCCTCACTTCTGGCAAATCCAATTTGTATTTCATTTGCTGGATTTGGTGTGTTATTTATTAACAATGCTCAACTTCTTTCAAAATTCAACACAATAGATTCGTAAATCGGTGAAAGAGAGAATATGTGAGAGAGAAAAAAAACACTGATGATGAATTCATTAAAAAAATAGCATATTGAGGTCCCAAACATGAGAAATATTTGTTAAGAAAAGAATCTCCGACAAAATCGTTTAAACAGAAAAAAAAAAAAAAAAAAAATCTTTTCTTCTAGAGGGTAGTAAACTCAAGACTGAACAGCAGTCTCTGCAGCAGCTCCAGGCCCGTGAGCTAAACGTTCCTCCCTTCTGGCAAACTTCCTCTCCCTGCTAGCCTTGTTCTTAACACGCTTGGCCTCAAACTGGTCAGCGAGCGTCTTTTCTCTCGCCTTCTCGGCCTTGGACTTGTGGATGCTCTCCATAAGCACACGCTTGTTCTTGAACACGTTTCCCTTCACTTTCATGTACATGTCGTGGTACATGTGCTTGTCAATCTTGTTCGTCTCGCGGCACTTGGTGAGGAAACGCCTCATCACCCTCATCCTCCTCATCCACAGAATCTTGGTCGGTAGCCTTGCCTCTCTTGTACCCTTCCTCTTACCTTTAAAACCAAGAAACATTGAAGTGGAAAGGCAATCAACATCAAACCAGAAACAGAAAAACAAAAATCAGATGCAAAATATCTCATTAGGCCTTTTTACCATATCCAGAGTGACGACCCTTCTTCTTGGCCTCGTTCAATCTCCTTGCACGAGCACGTGAGTGGATCTTGGAGGGTTTCCTGATGATGAAACCATCCTTCACAAGCTTCCTAATGTTTTGCCCTGTTACAGATAGTCCAGCATATCATGAAGAATAACAACAACCACACTATTGATCAACATGCCTATGGAAAAGCATGGCTCATCTAAGCTTGTAGAAAAGACTAGTTGAGAAAGGCGAGCTATCACAACTTAGATTTCTTATACACTGTAATCAAATTCAATCGCATAACATTTCAAAGAAACTCTAGGCAGAATCTTACAACAAAATAAGCCTACACACTAGCAAATTCATTCAAGTATGTGAAATTCGTCCTTAACCAATGGGGTCTCTCAGAAATCAAACGAGCTCTTCACAAACTCTATAATTCAGGCGACCTCAATCTCACAAGATTGTCATCGTACTTTCATTTGTAACAGTACAATGTAGAAACGACGTTGCAATTTCGCTTCATGGATTAACCAATTTCAATGAATTCATCCCAACGACACAATTTCTATAAAACTCAAACAATCAAGCTCCGATGTATTAAAAACCGTCGAAGAGAGCTTAAAAAAAAAAATCAAAAATCTTACTGGAATTGGCCATAGAGATATCGGAAGATTCATTGGGATCAAGCCACACTTTTCCCTTCCCGCATTTCATTACGGATGCGGCGAGGCGCTTCTGTGCTTTCAGCGACACCATGGCTTCTCACCGTCTCCTTCTCCTCTCCGCCTCTCTGTTAGGGTTTTTGGGTCAAGGCAAAAAAGTTGACTTCTTATAAAACGAAGACTACCCACCCTTCAGGGTTTTTGGGCCGGTGGACGAATACGTATGTTTCATTCGAGTCGTGTCTAATTTGGCCCGTTCGTCTTTTAACAAACCTTAGTTTCGGCCCATTATTTGTTTAAATTGTGGAAAACTGAAAAGTGAAAAAGTAGTACAAAACTTGTTTTTTTCCGTCTACTAAGATCATCTCCATCCCCACGCCATTTTTCACACCAAATGCTATTTATACAGTAAATCATCTCCATCTCCACGCCATTTCCCACTCCAAAATAGAAGGATAAACAGTATCACGCTATATTTGGCGTGGCACTGTTCATCCCTCCATTTTGAAGTGAAACTTTTTTATTTACAACATTAGTCCTTCAACTCTTATATGTTATTATTTTATATTTAAATAAATGCTTTATTTTTCTTTTATACATGAATATTTTTATAAATAATAAAAATAATTATTTACATTAAAAACAATTTAAAATATAACAATCAAATATATTTAAATAATATAATAACAAACAAACTCTTAAATTAAAAATACATAAAATAGCAAAATTACAAATAAAACACAACCATAAACTACTAAATTAATAGTTTCCTAAATCGCTTCCAGATGTACCAATATCATTAAAAATTTGTTCAAACGAAGCAGGTGCATGAGTAGTGTCTTCAGATCGTTGTTGATCAACCCGTTTTTGCAAAATTCGTATTTGTTCAGCCTGAATATATGCACGAATATTCGGATCTTGTATGGAACTCAAGTCCCGAAGTAAAACTTTGTTTTCTTCCTTGAGTTCTTTCAATACAAAATTCTTACTTTGAATCTCCAAAAGGTGTTCTTTTTGTGAACTTGTCTTCTCTAGTTGCTTCAAAAATTGTTTGGTTCCTTCTTCCAAAGTGTTGATAACAAGAGATGTTTGATCATCGATTTTTCTTTTCAATTTGGCTTTTTTTTAACTCCAATTGGTCGCTGAGTCGGAGATACACCAATAATGTCGTCATCATTATCTAGGTTCAAAGAAAATGAAGACAAACCTGGAGATTCTTGTGTAGTAGAATCATTTGTAGGATTTTCGGACTCTGAAGATGTGTACCCAAAACCGCATAGGTTAGAGACCTTTTTAGCATGGATGACACCATATTTAAATTTTTCAAAATTCTTGATAATGTTCCAAACATGATCAAATTTCCAGCCTTTTTTGAACTTTGGATCTTCTGCTAACATTAATTTGACTTGATTTAACTGAAGACCAATAAAAGTAAATTAAAACAAATATAAATAAATTGACAAGTTTAATGTTAATACTCACAATATCATCATTTGAAGCACCACTTTGACGTCTATTTTCAAATTGTTTGATGCATGCATGTAGTTTCCTTGTTGCTCTTTCGATAGTTTGAATTCGAGATTCAATAGATCTTTTGGAACGTTCACTCCAAGTTGCAATTTTTCCCTTCTCGTAAGCATCCGCCACACGAGACCAAAACTCAAATGATGACTGGTAAACACCAACAATTGGATCTTGAGAAATTTCCATATACACTTGACATAAAAACTTGTCTTCTTCTTGAGAATATCCAGCTGAACGAATAGACATTTTTATTAATTAAGTGTAAATTTTATGAAATGATATAATATTGTGAGTCAAAGTAGAAACTATGACTATATTTATAGATTCTCACGTTCATCACCCCAACTACACACAAAGCGTTAAATTAAATATAGATGTTTCTTCACTCCAACTTCACTCCAAATTAAATTCTCACGTTCATCACCCCAACCACACTTAAAGCATTAAATTAAGTGTTCCCATTTATCAAGCCAACTACACATAAAATTTAATTAAATTATCACATTTATATCAATCCAACTACACACATTAAATGTAAACCCTCATTCACACATTTGTATCTTAAATTAGTAAAAAAACCGTAGAAAAATAAAAATTATCATAACATTTCTATAAATACCACTATAATTTCATGTTAGTCATCACAAAAGAATAAATACATCATCTTCACCTTGTTCATTCTAATTTTTCTCTTTCAAAATGAATTTTACATCATCCTCTTCTTCAGATGATGATGAAAATATGGAAATCATCAATAATCTCGACTACGAAGAAGAAGTAATACGTTTAGCAATTGCTAATAACAGCTCGGTCATCCAATTCCTTCTCAATCAACAACAAAATAAGGTGATCCATGGGGGTTCAGTTTCTGGACGTTCTTTCATCCACCGTGATCGAGAAAGCGCCCATTCTAGGTTGTTCAACAATTATTTCTCAGAGGCTCCAGTTTACAATGATGTTATGTTTCGCAGAAGATTTTGTATGTCTCGTTCTCTATTCCTTCGTATTATGAATGCAGTTGAAAGTCATGACAACTACTTCACACAACGAAGAGACAATGTTGGTAGACTTGGATTATCACCTCTACAGAAAGTCACAGCCGTGTTGCGGATGCTAGCGTATGGTCTACCAGCAGATGCCACAGATGAGTACATTAAGATAGCTGAATCAACGACAATCGAAAGTACAAAAAGATTTTGCCGAGCCATAGTAGAAATATTTTTAGAGCAGTACTTACGAGCACCAACGGCTAATGATGTTGCCAGACTTTTTTACATTGGAGAAAAACGAGGTTTTCCAGGTATGCTTGGTAGTTTATATTGCATGCACTGGAAGTGGAAAAATTGTCCTACCTCTTGGGCTGGACAATATGCAGGTCGTAGTAGATCACCAACCATCATTCTCGAAGCTGTGGCAGATTATGATCTTTTGATATGGCATGCATATTTTGGTATGCCAGGCACCAATAATGATATCAATGTGCTGGAGTCTTCCCACCTTTTCTCCAATCTTGCTCAAGGTATTGCTCCTCCAGTTCATTATTTCATCCAAAGAAAAGAATATAATATGGGTTATTATTTGGCTGATGGTATATATCCAAAATGGTCCACTATAGTGCAAACTATTCATGAGCCTAGAGGTCCAAAGAAAAAATATTTTGCTACGCAACAAAAATCATGTAGGAAAGATGTAGAACGTGCATTTGGAGTTCTTCAATCGCGTTTTGCTATTGTGAAAGGTCCGGTTCGTTTTTGGCAGAAAAATGTTTTACATGACATCATGACTACATGTGTTATTTTACATAACATGATAATCGAAGATGAGCGTGATCTTGATGCACCAATAGAAGTTGAAAGAGAAGCTCCAACTCCAGATGTCCAAATTGTAGAGGATGATAATATTCGGTTTCAGGAGTTTCTTACTCGATTTATAGAAATCAAAGATCAAGAAGCTCATTTCTCACTTCGAAATGCATTAATCGATCATTTGTGAGAAAAGTATACTAATAATGATGATTAAATCAAAATGTACTATTTTTTTGTAATTTATTTTGTTATGTTATGTTTATTTATATAAAAAGTCTTAAATTAAAATCATAGTTTAATTTTATTGAGTACACTGAATAAAATAAAGTTATTGGGTTAAATTCATAATTTTAATAAATATAAAAGTAGAACTACAAATTTTCTATATTTAAATATAAAAAAAATATACTTGTAATATTTTTTTGGTGTAGAAAATAGAATGGAGTTGGAGAAGAAATGGCGTGGAAAATGAAATTACTTAAAAATAGAGTGGAAAATGACGTGGCGGTTGGATATGCTCTAACAAGGCATTTTATCAAATACAAAATACACCAAAAATGATTGCTTCCACTGTTTTTTTTTTTAAGAAATAAGAGAACATTGATTGGCTGGTTGCCGGAAAAAACAAAAGAATATGGTTGTGTGTTGGATATACATTATACACCAATTAATTAATGTTCATAAATTACTAGACATAAACAATCATATATTATACTAGTGGATCTAGTATGCACGTGCGGAATACATTATTTGTTTGCAAATTGCAAGTCAAATAAATGCGATTTCATTTTAGATAATTCCAAGTGGGGACAAAAGGAGAAAGTTTAGGACTGCTTGAGAAAAGCAACCACACAGAAATGGTCAAATTATGGACTACAATTTCTTGACTACATAAGGCAGCAAATGTTTGACAAATGAGTTTGTTTAATTTTAAATATAATGCCATGTACATATATATATATATATATATATATATACAGGAGTAACGTCACTTATTGTATTTGAATAACATCCCTATATTTCCAGATTCATTTTCCATGTATTGTTTTTGATTTTGGGTACATGATCAGCTTTATCCCGTGAAGCTCGGAATCACCATTTAATATCTGTTTGTAACTATAACTAAAAATTAATTTAAAAAAAAAAACTGTATATTTATAATTCCGACATATAAAATGTTGGTTTCTGGCGATTTCATAATATTAAATGGTGGTTATATAGAGATTGGGTTTCGGCATTGAACAAACAGATATTAAACATTACTACAGACTGTATTCTGTATAGCTATGGTGACTATAACAATACAACGTGTAGCTTGTAGTAAACGTTATTTAAAAATAAAATAAACTTATTTGCTTCTTTAATTTTCGTTATCAAAACTGATTAATTGTGAAGTTTTTGATAAGAACAGAGTTATGTTCCAGCGATCGAATCACCATCTGGTTTTGGTTTGTTATTGAATTTGATTTCTGCCTTATAATATTTTGTATTTGTTCTTATTAGAGCAGGAGCGATCGATGTCGTTTATTATACTCTTAAATTTTTACATTTCGTTTTTGCATATTTGCACTAACGAAACTGGTATTATTAAAGGTTTGAATGATAGTGTTCTTTGCATGTTTAGTCATTAAAATAATTGGGTCATTTTTAATCACAGCTTCTATTTGTAAGGGGTGTTGATGTTAATGCCCAAAACGCATTGGGCAATACCGCCCTTCGCTTGGCATGTGACGGTGGGTTTAATGATGGTTTCTTGCATTTTGCTTTAATTTGTAACACTGACATGCTTGATTATTTTTATTTGGTCAGAAATAGATAATGATGCTTTTCTCCCCCAAAAAAAAAAACTTCACAATATTGCTTGCGTTCGCATTTGATTATTGATTCGATATAATGAGGTGATGTCTTGGCATAATAATAATGTAAGGGCAAAATAGATTGAACATTATTATTATGCTTAGATGATTTTTGTTTATTTAATTTGATCATCAGTCACACCGAATAAATGCGGTTAGTAGTATAAAATTACCAATGATTCTCTTAAACGTCAAACAAATAGACAATCTCGCGAAAACAAATAAGATTCTGTCAATCTCCAAAACATTATGGGGACCCACTTTAATACTTATTAGGCCAACTAGGCTTGGAGGTTCATGCATCTAAAACCCATCTATAGTTCCCCATACGTAAGAAACATTTCGAGAAACGATCGCAAGGATTAGAGTTTTTTTTTTTTTTTTTTTTTTTTGACGAAACTCTAACCCTTTCCTATCGTTTCTCGAAATGTTTCTTACGTATACATGCATATATGGTATGGAGATGTTTCAGATTTTTCAATTTTTCATGTAGTAACGGATCAGACCTTTGCCATTAAAGTTGCCTTATAAGCAATGAAGAGGAAATACACATAAATCATCATACTAACCTTTTTCATAGATATACGAGAATCATACGTAAGTATAACAATCGCGGAAAACAAAAAAAAAGACTGCTAAGTTCGTCTCTTCCTTATTTACTATTTAATTAGGAGCGCTTGATGCTAGTTTTATTCTGTTTTATGTTTTTTATCCCATACTGTGTGTTGTTGGTGAAATTGTTGAACTTTTGTTTTACTCTTTTGAGTATCTTTTTAATGAACCAGACGGCAAAAAAACAAATAAAAAAACCCTTAGAAATATTCCTCCAGAAATTAATATAAAGGAAATAATAAAACCCAAATAATTAAAAAAACCGATTTCACTCATTTTTGTGAATACATTTTATAGTTTTATTTCAAAATCTATATTTACACAGCATGCAAATTTTCCATAAAAGAAAATAAACTATACCACAAACCCCGTAATTCAAGGCTCGATTTGAGTCGCACCACAAGTCCCATGAAACAGCAAATCCTTAAAAGTAACGGCGGTTACACATTTATATATTACAGACTTTTTTTATTTTGATATTTGATACTTTTACTTATTTCTTTTATTCTTATGTAGTTTTTTTGTTTACTCATACGACGCGATGACATCATCAAGCATCCACATATCCACCTCCGAGACGGACTCGTCGAGTTGAATCGGTTGCTCCGCCGTGTTACCGTCCAGCTCAAGGAAAGACTCCAAGCTCGATATCTGCTGTTTCAGATCGTAATCGAAACCGTAACTCGGGTTCTGAAACTCGTCCACGTTCCCGAACCCAATGCACTCGACTGGGTAACTCGGCTGAGTTAACTCGCTCTGGGAGAAAACGCAGAGCTTCTTCGCCGGAGGCTGATCGGTTGATCGCAGAGGCGATGGCAGCGGAGGAGTAGAAGGAGGTGGAGGATGATCTGGGAAGTTGAGCTTGGCTTTATCGCCGCGGATCCGCTTCGCCGCGACGTCATAGGCCATGGCGGCTTCCTCCGCCGTGTTGAACGTCCCGAGCCAGACTCTGACGCCTTTTCGTGGATCTCGAATCTCCGCCGCCCATTTCCCCCACGGCCGCTTACGTATCCCTCTGTAAACGTTCTTCCTCTCCCTCCGTTTTACCGTCGCCGGCTCCTTCTCCGCCTTCTCCTCCTCTTTCACGCTCACTTCAATTTTTTTCCCGAAGATGCAAAATTACAGATTAAACCCCAAAGAAAACCAAAAACAAATCCTAAATAAAAAAAAACAAATCCAGAAGATGCAAAATTACAGATTAAGAACCATTTATTATCTTCATGTAAGTTCCATAAATAATATATTTCCTTTGTTTTTTGCTAAAAAAAGAAATACTCTATATTCCAGATATCGATTCTTTACCTAAAATCGTATTTTCCCAAATAATTTAAAACGATTTATCTTATGCAGGATCAATAATCTCGAAGGAGCTGGAGTCTGGAGAGAGAGAGAGAGAGGGAGCAGTACCATGGTTGGTGGGTTGAAGCTTGGAGGTGGAATCGAAACCCCAGAAGTCGTCGCCGGCGGAAGCATCGAGCTCTGACCAGAGTTCCTCCGCCGTGAGTTTACGTCCCTTGGCTTTGGTGACGATAGGGGCAAAATCGGAAATTATAGCACCGCCACACATTTTCTCTGCTTGTTTTATTTTTCTCTGACGCTGGGTTTCAAGAGGGAGATGGCTGCGGTGGAGGGGTGAGACGCATTTATAGGCGAAATAAATGCTTTACAGTATAGAAGTCGGAGTAAATTATAAAATATATTACTAGTAAAAGTATATACTAATAGTTTGCTTGATACACGACGGTTACAACAAATTTTTTAATCCAAATAACGACAAAATTATAAGCTTTTTTTGTTTGTTTTTTTTGGGGCTTTCTGAAAGCAAAACGTATGACAATGTTATTAGTTTATTAATAGAGTGTTGCGTCCACGAGCGCCGGTTAATGAATGCTTCCTGATATAAATTCTTATATACTGTTACTGCTTTAGATTAATCGTATCTTTTGGTGTTTTTTTTTTTTTTTTTTTTTTTTTTTGTAACTGGCCTATCTTTTGTGTATTACTAATGGTGTTCTCAGGGGCTGTAAATAATTGACAACTTCTCTAATCAGTGTATATTCGCAGTTGGAAAAAAAAAAAATATATATATATACTGTTATTGCTTGCTTGTTATAGAGTTAGTATTAGTTGAGCTACAAAGAAATTTTGATTGAAATTTAACTCTCTTTTTTTCCGGAAAATGGTTATATTAAAAAAAGCAATTAAAACGAAAATAGGTCAGAATCATATGTTCGGAGAATTTTACCTACTGGATTACAAATTTACAAGTAAAAAACTCAACAAATTAATGTCCAAACATCTAATTTTAATTCGTTCTATAGTTTGTATCTAATACAAACTATTAAACTTATTTTTTGGATTAATATATAATAAGTTTAATACTTTCTTTATTATACCAACAAAATAAATAACTTGTTTATAAAAGCTCCTAGATGGCGACAAAAAAAAAAAACAAAGCTGATAGTTGACGAGAAAAGGGGAATCTCATAGATAGGCGAAAAAAAAGGAAGTAATCGTAAAGGTATTTACATCATTTAATATAATAATAATAATAAGATTTAATGATTAAGTTGGGTACTATGCGTTAAACGTCTCACGTTCACCACGCAGAGCGTTTCCTGAAAAGTAAGGTTCTCGTTTACCTCGCGATTCTTACGGCCATCTTGCCATTTTTATTCACGATCGGGTAGCTAAAAAATCCAATAAATTTTGTCTGTAAGATAATAACAACACTCAAATATTTTTCGTGATAAATTCAAAAATGTAGTGCATAAAAGAATCCGATTGATAACAATCAACAGAATATAACGCACCATCCAAAAAAATACATTCATAACCCTCATACTGCATAAGCCCCATTATAGAAGAAGATTCCATAAAAACTCAGAAAGAATACACACGCGAAAGGATGAGAGACGACGAATAGGTATCGAGCAAAGAAACGGGAACGATTATAGAGATTTGAAGGGTCTTTTGTTTCTCTTTGAGACAATTAAAGGATATATCGGTATATGATGATCAATCAACCAGCCATTTTGGTTAGGCGGTGAACGGTGCTTCTAGCGATTCTATTCCCCGGATCGATCTTCAGAACCATCCTTAGATCTTCAGCTCCGAGTTTGTATTTCTCCATGCTCTCGTATAAGAGTGCTCGTTGAACCAGAATGGTCACGTTCTTCTTGTCGTGATCAAGTACCTGCAATCACAATTTGAAACAAAAACACAAAAAGGAAATATATTTCATACTTCAAATCTGATCAAGCACAAAATGATGTCTGAAAATTTGTATAACTCCAGATGCTGTCTGTGTTCTCAGATTCACACGAAACCATCTATGGAGCATAAGAACAATCAATCAACTAGCAAAAATTTCAAGATCCACAGCAACCCACAGAATCGTTCAGTAATGGTATTTCTTCGACAACTTCACTCTAAAACTTCTATATTTACGTAGCAAACCTAACTCGTATTATATCTTAGATTCCACAATAACCCAAATACTGTATTGAATAGTAAGGTTTCATATACCTAAAAGTATTGATTCCATCAAGAGTCCTTAACCCCATAGCTAAAGCCAGTACATATACAAATACAACCCATAGCTAGAGATTTCGTTTATGAATGAAGGCTATGATGCATCCTAGACAAAATGTGCCTTTATCTCTGTGCAATAATCAACCAACAAACCTTTGTGCAGTCTGATACAGCCTTTTTGTACTCTCCGACTTCTTTGTAACAAGAAGCTCTAGTTGAAAGGACCTCTGCTGATCCAGCTTCATCGCCAGCTTTCTCCATAAGAATCACAGCCCAAGAGAGCCACTTTATGGCATCAGCATACTGACCCTGTCTCTGGTTGTCAATGCCCTTGCTCTTAGCTGATGTAGCTGATATACCCGGTGGAGGTGGTGGCAACCCATCAAGCTCGGTGGTCGAACCACCACCCGAATCAGCCCCACCGTCAAAACTCTCAAATCCCCAATCTTCAGTCTGCGGTGCAGCTGTGGTACTGGAAGTAGAAAACATTCCTAATGGATCATCGTTTACACTTGAGGGTTGAGGAACACTTGACTGCACACCAAAATCAACGTTCGAAGCATTGAAGCCACTCGTAAACCCACCCGATGAGAATGTGTTCGATTTCGCCGCGTTCTGGAAATCCCCAAAGTCGTTGTTCTGAGCGGTTGATCCCGCAAAACCGCCACCGTTCGGATTCGATTGGAACGAGCTCTGCGAATTCCCAAAAGCATCGCTCTGTGCATTGTTGTTGTTAGTCTTCCCGGTTTTGCTTCCAGAATTGGTGCTTCCTGATGATTTTGATCCGAAACCGAGCAAAGAACTAAAAGGATCGCCGTTCGGAGGAAGACCAGATCCACTCAGATTGCTCGCAGACATATTTTTCATTGAAGGACCTCCGAGATTTGGAGTCTTAATACTGCTATTAGCATTAACACCGGAATTACTACCACCGGAGCTTGCGTAACCGCCTGAGGAACCACCCGGATTACTGCTATAACCCCAACCACCACCACTTTTCGTCGAATTACCGGATTTTGGCAACGAATCGGCCAAATTCCCCATGGAATAAGAGCTCTTGTTCGAACCCGAAGCCGAAGCAGGTGGTGCTTTCTTCAACGGCACGTTTCCGCTGGATTTTCCAATGGCTGATCCAACCAGATCTCCGAACAAGCTCGGATCCTTGTTCACAATCCCAATACCCGAGCCCGATCCGGAAGATGAACCCCACGTCTTACCGTGAATATCCCCGACCATTGAAGTCGGTCCACTTCCGATCTCGGATCGGATCGTCGTCTGCTTCGGCGCCGGTTGATGCGTCCAGGAAGGCTTACCAGGCTGCCACGCTGGTCTCGGCTGCGAACTCGAGCTCGAATAAGAAGAGGTTTGGCTCTTCTGGCCATTCAGAGGTCTGACTTGGCTCGATCCGAGGCCGAGATCGAAATCAAAGCTATCGATCGACCCGGATGATCTCTTCCCGAAGTTGGAATTCATGATTTCCCCTCCAAAAAAAATTCAGATTTACAAAAAGAAAACTGATACAGAATCAATCAGAGAAATGCGCGATTGATGAGATGATGCCGGCGCAGATACAAGTAGGATCGAGAGCGTGATCCGTCGTCGAGAACCGACCGTGAGAGATTCTTCGAATCCACCAGCAAGCTTTTTAGCGATTGTTGTCCCAGAGAGCCAACGAAAGGGGAAAATAAAAGAAAACTTCACAAAAAGACCCCTCTTGTTTATGGTTCCATACAATTCACCCCAATAGTTTACTTTACTATTACATTTTCAATTTGTGCGCGTTACTGATTTTTACATCCCTGGTTTTAATTGGCGCATTTTGTAACCTTCTCTTCTCCTATCCACAAAATACACATTTACCATTTTAGAAAACCCGAGTTTCATCTTCTTTTTCTTAAAACATACATACATACAAGAAAGTACAAAAATAAATTATGCCACATCTTTTAATACCCGATCTAAATTCGAGGATTAGTAAGTAATACGTGGCATGTCATTGTCAAGATAAGGAATCACCAAACAGATTGGGCTGATCCCTTGGGATCGTATACTAGAACACAAGAGCTCTGATATCATCTTTTGGGGTTGCGTCTTCTCCATCATCAACACGTACGCTTTGGTACACAAAACAAGAACCAAGGAGAAATCAAAATGTGTAAACACTTGTGAGAAACTTCCAAGCAAAATAAAGAATCTAGACATAACAAACAACATGCTGAAATAATGGCTTGTGACATAAGACAAGTTGCATGTTTTGCTCTTGCTCAGACTTTTATACGGGTTTAAGCCCAAAGGAATTAGGCCCAGCACTAATTTGCATTTTATGAAAAGCGGGAAAAATCTGAGAAGTCAAAATATTTCGTATCTCTCTGCCCCAAACTCTCTCTCAATCTTGTCAGTCTCACAGTTCCTTCTATCTTCAGCAATCACTTGAGTTCTTGTGTTGGATCGTACATTCCCTTCGTCTCCCATAAAATTTCTCAAATTTCACCTGAAAACCTGAGATTTTGTTTGGAAATTTCGCTTTTTTTGCCAGGATCCCAATTCGCAGTTTTTAGGGTTTCTGCCCTTTTTTGGGGTTTGCGCTTACGGGTATGAAGCATCCAATCTCTCCCTACAGAAGCTTAGTTTCCGCGCGGGTTCACAGACAATGACGAGTCACGGTGGCGGTGGAGTCCGCGGCGAGAGGATTCATACGGTTCAGCCGGAGAGAGACTTGGTGGCAAATTGGGAAGTTGATCTGTCGGAAAAGCTAGGAGAGTACCTCCTTAAAATCTGTTCCGGAGAAATCACCGGAAACGAAGAAGATGGACAAATTCCAGTGAATTTCGCCGAAGGTTTGTGTGGATTTGCTTCGATTTCAGAAATTTCTGGTTGGGTTTAAATTTGATTTTAGGGTCATTAAAAATTGGTTTTCGATTCTATGTTCCGGGGGCTCTGTAGCTGCTTTGCTGCTTCAGGGCTCGGTCCAGGTTTACAGCAAGAAGGTGGAGTACTTGTACAATTTGGTCCTACGTACGTTGGAGTTTCTATCGAAGCAAAGGTTCGTCTTTTTTTTTTGTTTTTCCCCTTAATTAATAACCAAAGCTAATCGAAGAGGATGAAAGATCGGTACTTTTGTTAGATACTCCAAACATTTCAGGGTTTAGGGGCTTACTTCGGTTTCATCTTTCTCTATGTGTATGGGTTTGTTTTGTGTTCACAGATGAAGCGAAATTATACAATGGCTGCACCTAAAAAAAACGCCTTTTTCTATTTAGGTGCTGTGCTGTGTCTAAGCTGTGTGACTTGATGATTTCTTACTTTTCTTAGTATCCGCGTTGCTAAACGTCAGTTCTGATCACCCTATCACTCTCTGGATTTGAATTGCATCCTTAGCCACTAGCAATTCTTGGAGAAATGATAGTGACCATAGATCATAATTTCTCGAAAGGCTATTAAAAAAAAAAGGTTCTCTGATTGATCAGATGATGTTCTTGCTTATTTCAAACAGAGAGCAAGAAGAGTCCAAAGGTACATCAAACGAGGCTGAGGAAAGCTCCTCTCGTCAGGTTAATGAAGAAGAAAATGACCTCTTCTGGAATGTAGACGACATCCCAGGTAGATAAAGCTCTGGAATTTAACAAGATATCCTGGTGCCGCCACTCAAGAGAGCAGATTTCTAACCCGGATATTGTTAATAATATACAGTGGACGCAAAGAATAGCTTGGACAACTCGGTTGGCGGAGATTCCTGTCCAAGTCAGTTTGTCAAGCCTCCGGCAAATCTAGTTGTTCTTGAAGGTGACTGCTTGGATACTAGTGGTGACGGAGGGGAATTGGAATCCTATCTGGTATAGCCTCTTCTTCCACCTCTCAGAGCATTGGAAAATAAATAAACCCTAACCTTTGAACTGCATTTTTAACTTTCATGTCTTGCAGTTGGCAACTACACATCTCTACCGGGATTTTATTCTATTAGACCCATGTGATGCGGTAGCGGTAAATGAATTTCTAGGTGATAACTATGCCGGTAAAGGAAGGAACAGTGCTCACAGAGGCAGCTCAGTTCGTAAAGGTTTACACTCACCACTAGGACGTTCTGGAGGAAGTGCTCGTAGATCATCTGTGGGAAAGAATCAGGGCACCAATTTCAACCTGTCCCCAATATGTGGGAATGGTCCCGATGCTCAAAACTGTGACCCAGGGTCTCAGCCTCCTCCTGTCTTTGGAGACAATGATCATGGTTTTGACATGGATAATGACCATGGGGGAACCATGGATTTGAGTGATACAGATGCTGATGAAGATGATCCGTGGAAGCCATTGAATCCCTATGAACCAGGGAAGTTGAAAGTGAAGCCTTTCAAGAAAGGTTGGGAAATGGCTTTCTTGATTGATCTCCTAAGCTATATCTTTTTATCTGTGACTTACTTCTGCTTCATGTTACACTTTATTTCTTGATCAGTAAAAACTTTCAGAAAGATTGGAGGGAGCCTTACCAAGGACCATATGACTTCCATGTTTCCTCTTGCTAGACCCAGCGGTCCCATCAGTACAGAGCTCAACGGAATTTGGGAGAAGTGCCGTTGTGCTGGTAAAGACGAGAGAGAACAACAAGACATTCCATACTACGAGAAGGTCTGTGTTTTTCTCTATACCTTTATTTGATATTTTAATGCAGAAAAGAGAAACTGATAGTTTTGATTTCAGCTTCGAGCGTTGCTCGTGAACGGAGGAAAACAACCTTCTGATGCTAAAGGCAATCACATGGACGGCGATAAGGATAACCATGATGAAGCTAATAATGACGACTTCCATGATTTTGGGGAGCATGATGGTGATGATCATGAACATGCGTTCATGGATGAAGATGGTCTGCATATGGTGAGTAGTTATTTGTTCACTAATTTGAGCATACTGGTGGAATATGTGCAACTCTTATCCGCTCTCATTTAAATTCATGCAGAATGATGGTGGAGCTGCAGATTTTCCCAACTACGATGGATTTGGAAACGACGACTCACATTGTCAAGAAAGCTTGGAAGATCTTTGCCGCTCCCACCTGGTAACTATATATTGGTTTAATTTTATCCTATGGAATCTCAGATGTTCCAGTTCTTATCTACATATGTCAACTTTTCCTAGACAGAGTTGGTGCGTTTTTTTATCCATTTTCTTATGGAAGCTCAAATGTTCTGTGTTTTTCCTAGGATGCTCTTCTTGCTAACATAGCTAAAAGTGAGAAGCAAACGGATCTGGCTGCTCGGGTTTCGTCGTGGAAACAGAAAATCGAGCAAAACCTAGAAGAACAAGTAATTTCTTTCTCATGGTTTCTGTGACCATTCCCTTGAAGTCAGAGATCTGATGCATTTTCTACATTGTCTGGTTTTATTCTATGACCAGGAGCTACACCCTCCTTTTGACATTCAAGAATATGGAGAGAGGATTATCAACAAACTGACTGTTGAAGAGAGTGAAAATGTCGAGACCTTTACTGATCTCATGAAAGACCAAGAAAAGCACCACGTAGCCCGGGCTTTCTCCGCGCTTCTCCAGTTGGTAAGTCACAGAGGAAAACATTTTCTGTGTATGTTCACCAAACCAGAAAATCATCATTTGACTTGACTGTTTTTTCCAGGTGAACAACGGAGACGTTGATCTCGAAAAACCTGGGAACTCCATAGGCGAACCAGTGTGTTATACAGCGGCTAATCCTTTCAGCGTTCGGTTGCTCGGTGATCGTAACAGAAAGACTGAGAAAAGAGCAATGCATTTACCCCGGAAACGAGCTAAATCCCCAATAACCAAAGGCAAATCTCACGAGTCACCACCACCAAAGAAGCAAAACACATGTTCTGTGTCGAGCCAGACTCGGAAAGTCTCGTTAAAGATCTCAAAGATCAACAGTGTCGGGGCAAGATGCACACCGAACAGTAAGAAGAGACGAAAGGGTCGATCTGATGTGGTGGGCGAGGTATCTGAAGTCTCTTCAATCAAAAACACTCTGGGAAAATTGTAAAGCTAAAAATGGCTAATGACTCCACAAATTAGATTGTAGTAGGTGTGGGATTTTAATCAAGACAGTTAGGCAAACTCTGTAACTGTCAGTTATGTAATTTATAATGAAGGCATTGTCAGAAGAAGTAGCATAATGTTTTGTAATAACAATGAAAGGCGTTCCACTTTTGAGGATCTTTTAACCTATTAGAAAGAGTGGTTGTGGAAATTTTAAAGAATTCGGATGTTATAAAAGGTGATGATGTTCTTTTATCTCAAGAGAATCGGATCGATAACTTTTACAAATAAAAAATGTTTCATATAATGTGTGTATTCCACGTATTGTTATGTTCATAGATATCTCTTATATATTTAGATGCCTTGTTCGATCCATTCCAACTTGTAACTCAAGTTGTATGATTGCATCTTTTTCTTAAATCAATTTCTTCAATTTATTCGTCAAATTGTCCATTTGTTTTCGTTATTTTATCACATTTTTCTTATGCACTTGTCACTTCTGAAAATAATTTTATTAAAAAGAAGCATACATGTATGTAAATTTGTATAATTATAATTCTGCATATAGTACAAAATCCAATTAAAACAAAACAAAAAATCCAAATAAGAAGAAACATAAAACGTTCCATAAAAGAGTATGGAAAGCAAAGAAACAATCCAAAACAGTCTCTGACTGAGAATCTACAAATGTAAAAGTTCATTTTTCAACACTGTTTTTGGACTTTTGGGTCTTTGGGAAAGCAACAAAAGACTTTCGAGCCATCTAATTGACAATGGAAAGTTCCCGGAAATTGTACTCTCCTGATTTTTGTTTTTGTCATCTACTTGTATGCTGAATTCACATATGCACGTACCTAAATTGCCCCTTCATTTACGTTTGTGCTGTAGCTTTACCAACTTTTATTTACTCGTTTATTTTTATAGTTTCAAATTTTTGTATAAAATACTAATCATTCACGCATACTTCTTAATAACGACAATCATCGACAGCAAAATGTTCTTATGTATTATTAATATTATTATTAAAATTAAACTGGTGATACAATCAGGCCCGCAGGCTTACAGCACAATTATCAACAGATCTAAACAAGGTGATCTGTGATATACTTATGTATTATTTTTCATTTAAAAGAATTGATGATTGGATTTGGAGATAGTGCGCGCGAGTTGTTATTTTCAGTTGAAAACTTTGATGATGATTGGATTTGGTCGTTTGGAGATAATGCGAGTTGTTACTCCATTTTGTTGTGAACATGAATTAGTTGCAACACATATATATATATTTTAATTTTCACGTTGTGGTGTGGTTAAGAGGCAAAAGACTTGGTCCACTTACGCGTACAAACCAAGAGTCATAGTTTATACTTTATAGTAATAAAGTGAAAGAATTAGAGTCAAAACTCGAAAGTCGTAGTCGTGTTGAGCACTATAAATCTCATACTGAATGTTACTTATATACCGTGTTATGACTCTTTATACATTGATTTGAACTAATTGGTTGCATGTTTATAATTTCAAATTAATTTTTATTTTCGCCAATAAAATACAAATTTAATTCGATCAGAGAAACTCTACGTAATCCGACAACAATTACGTTTTATAACTTGTTAGGTAGTTGTATTCATAATATGAATTTCATATCTTACGTAAAGAAACGCAAAGATTAATGCACACAAACACACACAAATATATCATAATAGTCGTATTATTGAAAAGTTAAATGAATCATGTATGCATGTGAAGAAACATTAACAAACAAAAAAAAAAACATTAACAGGTTACGTACATAACTAATTTTAATCAGTACTATTTTATGAAACAATTTTAGCTATGTACATTACATGTTTTCATAGATAAACGCTCCTTTTTGAAACAGTTTTAATCATTACTAATTTTATAATTTTATTCGATTAAAATAAAATAGCATGCATCAAAATTCAAATTGGAAAATGATGATCACAAACGACATTTCATAATTAAAATAGCGCGTGAAATACTCTGTCACAAGATGAATATTTTTACATTCAATAAAGTGAGAGAATTTAAATTAGATGGGATCTCAGGACATTTAAATTGGTAACAAATAAACTTATGTAAAATCTCTATAATGATTTCAGGACCATTTAATTGGTATTACAGAAATTAAAGAGTCTGGATTTTGTAGAGATGGGAAAAATAAAAATAAATGGAAATTAGATTCAATATTGACGACTGACTACTATATATATGTATGTACATCTTCAAGCTAATCTAGCAATAACGAACGGTGCATATTGACTCCCTGGTAGCTCAGATTACGCCACGTGTTCACGGGCGCTGAAATCAACCCTCGACAAATGCTTGTTGACTTATCTCATCACTGTAATAACTTTTGCTCTTTCCTCGCTGTTAAATAGTAACCAATAAGGAACATCCACGTGGCATTTACCTAGTCTCTTCTCCTCCCCGCTCGATATCTGACTCGGTCATCGGTGTTCGGCAGCTCGACGACGGCGATAGCGGCGGAGCTCCGGCAATAGGAGACGACGCGCTTCTTCTTTCTCTGCTTAACATCCGCGTGAACGACAACATCCGACTCATCGGCGACCTAAACGACTGACTCGTTGGCGAGTTCCGAGTCAACCCGTCTTCGAACTCGCTGAAATTCCTCCTCGGCACTTCAATCGCCGCCGGTTTTCTCCCCAAATCTTCCGTCGGCATTGCAGAAGGCCCAGGTCCATGGGGTTCATCACTCAATCCAGAGCTCGAACCCGGTTCAATTGCAGAAACCGGGTCAGCAGGAATCGTGATCGCGACTTGATCATCCGCCGCCGCCGCAGGGATATCACTTCCGGCGAGAGGCTCGACGTCAGAGCGGCAGAGAGGACAAGTGGAATGAGAATGAAACCACATATCGATGCAGTCAACATGAAAAGTGTGTTTGCAATTGGGCAAAACCCGACCCGATTCGCCGTCTTCGAATTCCGACAAACAAACGGCGCACTCGATCGGATCCTTATGTGTCAAATCGGTGAAAGTGAAAACAGGGAGAGATTTAATGACGGCGGGATCGAGGCCGCGTGAGGTGACGGCGGAAGCGGCGGTGGTGGCGGTGGAAGGATCGGCGGAGAAGAAAACCATCGTAGCGCGGCGGTTACGGCTGCGGCGGCGGAGATGGCGTCTGCGAGCGCGGAGGAGATACCAGCGAGCGTAGAGATGGAGGAAGACCATTAAAATGACGACGAAGAAGAGGATTACTATGGCGCTTAGCATGATTTTGCCGCTCATGGCGTAGGTTCGAGAACCAGAGGTGTTTTCGTCGAGCCTGCTCATCGGATCCGGGTCGTTGGAGTTCATGATTCTGGTGGAAACTGAGAGATTCAGAGAGAGAGAGAGAGAGAGAGTCAAGTGGTGAAGGAAGAAGAAGGCGAAGAAAGTTTGGGTTTTTAGTAATGGCGAGAGAGAGAGGTTCGTGAGAAAGCGCAACGTAATTATTGGAAATTGGGAAGACGACGCCAAAGTTGACGCGCGAATTTTCTCTTCGACCATTCTACCCTTTTTGTTCACTGCAGTAATTTAGTTTCAAGATATCAAAGATATTAAAATTCAATGAAAATATGTTAATTACGCATATTTTAAAAATTTTAGAGATATGACGCGTATTTTGTTACTTTTACAATTTTGTCCCCAGGCGCACATATTTATATCCTTTTAGGCCATTATATTTATATATAGGGGGAACTGGGATCGAACCGGGTCTTGGTTAAAATCGGAAAATTCGGTTTATTGTCACCCCTTTTGCTGTCATTGATTCAGTACTCAGTAGAGTCAAAGGATTTAGCTAGTTCAACATAATTTCGTCACAATATCTATCTAAATCCCCTCACAACAGTAGATTCATAAGACACTAGCTCAACAGCTTTTTGACCAATCTTTACAGGTCCTATATACCTTCTCGAGTATCTATCTATCTATACATTGATTAGCTTTCTTAAGACTACCATTCGACTTCTATATACTCCAATGTACAACTCTGGTTTGATGCGGAATCTTGACGATAGAAAGAACCTTCAACGAAAAAGACCTCTCAAGATGACATCTCCCTTGAAATGAATCACTACAGAACTTATGCCGCTGACCAGGTATGGCAAAACTTAACTGCACCTGAAAATTTACAACAATTCACAACAATACTGGAGGTTAAATTTAAGTTATCCAATACAACAGACAGCATCCTGAAGCAATATAAGTTTTTTTAAATCTGTGCTTATCAAATGGTAATTTTTATATAACCTGTGTGTCCTCTCCCCAAACTGCAACTGCACCATCAAATGCTTGAGATCATAAGCATCAAAGCAACTCAAACTCTTCATGAGTTCAGATCGTGGTGTCACCTACTTAAGACACGTTCATTTGGTGAGAACCCATCTTCTTTCATTTTCTTAAACAGCGCATCAGCTTCACGGATTAGGCCTCGCCTACAAAATCCCGATATCATTGTAGTGTATGTTACAACATTAGGCTTCACTGCTTTGGAGAAAAGGCTACAAAATAAATCAAAAGCATCTTCCACCTTACCAGCCTTGCACATCCCTTGGATAACGATCGTATAAGTAACGATACTAACATCCATCTCTCTCTTCCGCATGTACTCGAATATCATCAGCGCTTTCTCTACTTCCCCGTTATAACACAGACCATCTAGCAGAACGTTGTAGGTCCTAATATCTGGAGGCGCACCATGAGAACACATCTGGTTAAACACTTCTTGCGCAACACTAGTTTTGCCCACTAAACAGTAACCCTGGATAAGAGCGGTGTAAGTGATTACGTTGGCGACTAGTCCCTTTCTAGACATGGCGTATAAGATCCTCACCCCTTCGTCTACTCTCCTATACTTGCAAAATCCATGTATGAGAGTAGTATAAGTCACTATGTTCGGGGAACAGCCTTTGCTTTCCATCAGATGAAACATTCGCATAGCCTCATCTACGCGACCGTACATGCAAAACCCGTTGATCAGCGAGTTGTAAGTGAAAACGTTAGGAGCTACAGACATCCGGATCATCACCTTGTACAGTTCTTTAGCATCCGAAAGCTTCCCAGCTTTCACGAACGCATCGATCAGTGCAGTGAAAGTGATCACATTAGGGTCGATCTTCCTCTTCATCATGTCTCTGAGCAGCCAAGCAGCATCGCTCCATCTACGGGAATCACAAAGACCGCTTACGAGAGAGTTATAGGTCACAACATTCGGTCTAACCCCATTGGTCTCCATCTGGCTGAAAAGGTCCAGCGCGCGATTCACATGTCTGTTCTTGCAGAGACAGTGAATGAGTGTGGTGTATGTTACAACATTAGGTCTATATCCCATTTCCAGGATCCGATTAAACAAAGCTACGGCCTCGTCGATTCTATTCCTACGACAGAGTCCGTTGAGCAGAGAAGTAAAGGTGACTACATCAGGCTCGAAACCAAGTTTCATCATCTTCCCAAGAAAAGACGAAGCAAGAGAAGGCTGAGAGGATCGGCACAAACAGTTCATCACGATATTGCAGGTGTACAGAACAGTTGAGATTCCCAGCATTTGCATTTGATCGAAGAGAGAGATCACAGCTTCGTACCTCTCCATCTTGGCGATTTCGCTCAGTAATCTAGTGAAATCGCCAGTGGAAGGAAGTGGGCGAGAGTGAGCCATCCGAGTGAATAAATCGAGAGCCTCATCAAACAGAAGATTGTCAAGGCCACCACTTCTCAGATTATCACGGTAATCAGAAAAAGCTCGTACCCGGAAACAGAAACCCCAAAGGCCAAAGGAAGGAGCAGCTCCAGGATTACCTATCTCCAGATGAAGAAGGAACCTTTTCGCAATCGGCGTAAACCCAGTCGCAATGGATCTACGCATTCACAATCTATGCCTCGGGAGTCATACTTCGCTTTCAAATTGCGAACTTTACAATAAAACTGTGTGTAGAGAGAGTGAGGAAGCTAGACGAAGACGAAAACCTAACTCTCTCGTATGCTTGTGGAAGAGAAGCGACGGACATTGGAAACTTGGAAGAAGAAAAAAGAAACACTAGTAGACATTTTCTTTTCTCTTTTCAATTATTTAATTAATTTTAATTGGTTTCAAAAATTAAGTTAATTTCTATAATTAGATTTCTTTGTGATATGAATTCTCCTTGACCAAGAAATACCATCAATTGGATTGTTCTCTTTCGCCCGTTTCTAGTGTGGAGTTTATGTTTGCTTTATCACAAACTAGGAGAAGGTTCGCGCGTTGCACGGATTTGTAATAATTCAAATGTTTAAATTTTATAATTTATTTCATAGTACTTGCTAGTAAATATTTGTATTTTACAGGGACATCTTAAAAGTAAAGTTATTTTCTCGTAATACTTGGCTGGTGGTAAGAAAAAGTTGTGTAGTTGATGTTGTATTCTTGACGAAGTTGACGTGTGATTAGGAGATGAAATTTGTTTCCGGTTAATGGGTGATATGAATTCTCTGATAGTATAATTTCCATTGTTTTTTTGTAATTTGTATGGATAATATTTAATTATCATTATTACTTTGGTTTAGTATAGTTTAATATTTGAATTTTTGTTGACTATTTTTTTGTTGAGTGTTATTTTGAGTATTAGTTGTTTTTATTTATGTTCTATATTATATTTGTTGTTTGTGAGTCTTTTTTATATGTGTTTTTAATTTTTTGTTTTTTTCATTTGCTTTTCAAGTCATTATTGTTGACACTGAATTGATTGTCGTAAATGAAATTATTTTGTTTGTTTATTGGTTATTTTTTTCTTAAGATTATATTGATGTAGTAAAAAATTTATTCATATTGTTTATATTATTTGTGTCCCGATTAATATTTAAATTTCCAGTTTTTGTTTTAGTCTTGTTATTAGAAACGAAATAAAAATAAGAAAAAAGAAAGACAAGACACCATTTATAAGAATGTTTGTATTCAAAAATAAGGGAAGAAATGTTTCATTTTAATTTTATAACATAATTCAAAGTTGTCAGGTTGTAGCATGTCACGTGTCAGCGTTTCGAGCTGTCTATGTAAAAAACATTTACTATATTAGAATACTTTTCTTAACTAAAAATATTTTTTTAACAAAAAACTAAAAATATTTATTAATGAATAATAAAAAAATTAAGATGATAGAAGACAATTTCTGGAGTGCCACATGGTAGCATATTTTGTTTTAATCTTGTTATTAGAAACGAAATAAAAATAAGAAAAAGGAAAGACAAGAAACCATTTATAAGAATGTTTGTATTCAAAAATAAGGGAAGAAATGTTGCATTTTAATTTTATAACATAATTCAAAGTTGTCAGGTTGTAGCATGTCACGTGTCAGCGTTTCGAACTGTCTATGTAAAAAACATTTACTATATTAGAATACTTTTCTTAACTATAAATATTTTTTTAACAAAAAACTAAAACTATTTATTAATGAATAATAAAAAAAATTAAGATGATAAAAGACAATTTCTGGAGTGCCACATGGTAGCATATCAAAGCTCAACATAAAAAAAAAAACTTTACTATCAAAGGGGAAAATGATTAGGCTGCGCTTTATGGATTCAATGGACTCAATTATGTGAGTGAAGCCTAAAACCGATTTTTTAATGAAAGTGACACATGTCAAGTAGTACAGTGCCACGTGGCAGCGTTTCAAAGCTGGTCTTGTAAAAAAACCTTACTTTATTATAATAGATAGATATTATCAGCAAAGACATGATAACAGCAAGAAAAATCAAGTTAAATGCTCTTATAACTGAAGACCTGCTTAATCTGGTGATTCACATTAGCTCAACAATGGCTTTACACGCCTACCAACATCGAACTGAACTTCAGAAAGACCGGTGATTCCAGCGGTTATCTTCTGACCAATCATTACAGGTCCTATACCTTCTGGTGTACCTGTACATACATTCACCAACTTTCTTCACAATACCATCCTGAATGTTCTCAGCTATACTCCAATGGTTTTGGTTCAGTGAGGAATCTTGAAAGATGGGAAACTTTTTTTTTACCTGTTAATATGACATCTCCTTCGAAAAGGGTCATTACAGAACTAATGTAGCTGATGAGGTATGGGACCTTGAAAATCATATCCTTTGTCCAACCCTTTTGTCTTGTCTCATCATCTACCTATCACAGAGATGGGAAATTCTAAAAGGGCATAACATAGCTTGGGAATACAAACATGGCAGGAAGAGGCAAAACCTTTAGCCAAAGCTCCAGGTTATTGGGATCCAGCACCATTGCCTTTGGTAGCTAAAACCCCACCCAAAACAAATAAAACGACATTCAAGATAAGAGGCCAAAAGAGTGCTTGCTATCAGTAGCTAATAGGTTATGTATTCTACGCATGTTCGCATACCAAATGTTGATGATGAGCATCCCAATCTCAGTTATACAGAAGTCCCAATGGACGCAATAATACTAAGTAACCTGCTATCAAATCCAGTTACATATACCGTGTTATTGGTCAAAATTCATATTAAAAGTAAACACTCTTCACATGGTTTGGTGAAACTAGCACTTTGGGAAACAGGTTACACAGATCATGACTTACAACGGAGCTGATGGGAGTGAAGGTATCCTGTGCTTTGGCAAGCGTACATGGGAGATCAGATGCCTGAAGAAGTCGAAAATTTCAAACACGCCCATGATAAATGATATATGCTTATGTAAAGAATTGCACAAGCTGTTATATTCACAGGCCATAATAAAAGGATTGATATGCGTGCAAACACCACACAAATCTAAGATTCTTGTTTACAGAAAAGGATGGATAGAAACATGGAATCAATTGGCAAACATATGTTATGATTCCACACAGGGAAAGCTCGACCAAACTATCGCTTACGAGCTTATAAAGCTCTTCTCATCAAAGGGCGAAGGATGGATCAATTAGTAAATGGTGAAGCAAGAACATGTAAGAAGAGAAAGGACAGAAAACTAAAGCCAAATGGTTTATCTACCATGGCAGAAGCTTGGTATCCCTAGCAGTCATATCAAGAGCAAGCGCATATCCTAGAAAAAAAGAACATCAGACATATTAGAAGCGAAACAAATACTAAGAATAAGATGAACAAAGTCGCAAACAATGGCTATATAACATATAAGTATACATACATACCACAACCAACATCACGTACTTTACCCTTGTTATATAATTGCATCAAAGTGTAGCAAAAGTTGAAGACTTTAAAGTCTCTATATCAGAGAGGTTGATCATGAGTCATTTAATCAAACAAGATAACCATCAAAGAACCTCAATTCGCAATTTTCGATGAGATGCAGACAAATGTATAAGAGCAGCTAGTCAAATACCTCCGATGTAATCCATGGCTAACCGTTCTGGAACATCTCTTGCCTTGTGTCCAATTACTACAGCGAGTTCCACCTCATGGTGAAGTGAATCCAGAGGATGTGGGATCTCAATCGTCCCACCGTTTTCCAGGTACGACGAGGTTGGCTTTAAGAACACAATCGGGTCCTACTTCCAGCAGGTTACAACACACAAACAGATACGGTAATATCAAAATCACACTATATGGATAACAAAAACCGCAATGAAGTGGATTTACACGAACTCTATACGGGAATCTTCCTTGATCAATTTACGCGGCAAAGTTTCAATTTTTGCTCGAATAATTTTCTCGGGAAAAAGAAAAGAGGAAGTGAGGAAGATAGAAGTGTACCTTTGGGAGGGCGTTGCCAAGTTCTTTGGCGTGGGAAGCGTAATTGAGGCCAACGCCGACGATCTTCGTGCCCTGCTTGAACAATCTCTGAATCATCGATGTCGCCATTTTTTGGGTCAACCCAAGATTCGTTGTTGTTGACTGAGTTACCGAGTCCACTCAGTGGGACCGAGACCAAAGTCATAATATGAAGCTTTGAAAGTCAGTGGCCAAAAGTAGAAAACTACTTAAAATGTATGGACCTACCTACTACAAATAACTAACTATCAACCACGTTATTCACAAATCAGACATCACATCACGACGTGGAACTTCAACAAAACTGCTTAGCATTTTTTTTTTTTTTTTTTTCTAGTTAGCTGGGCTGGGGATGTTGACTTTCTTTTCTTAATTTAAACATTATTATCAATTATATCAAGTTCACAGAAATCTTCGAAACGTCATTAATCAAAATCTCGAAAAATTGATCAGACATAAAAATTAGAAAATTGTATTATCCTCATTCAAAATATTACTTTCAGGTCTATAGATTTCTTTCTATAAAATTTAAATTATTTGAAGACAGATAAACTTCTATAAAGATAATTCTGTATTTTGATTATAACAATTATATATAAATCAATATGTTTCTGACCCAAAAAAAAACTTCTATAAAGATAATTTTGCACATTTAAATATTATTTAGTTATATTTATTTTATGTATAGTTTCTAAGTAAACAGATTGGATGTGAATGCTAGAGAAGATTATAGGTTGAAGATACAAAATTCACATGGTTCATAAAAAAAGTTTATGATTTGTGTTTGTATAACAACTATTTTTTTGGTGGGTTAAATATGCTAGTTTAAAGTAAAATTTTAAATTAAGTTATAATTTTAAGAATAAATATTTTTCAATTATGAACAGTATATTTAATCGATAAAATAAATAACTTATCATAATGAACATATATATATATATTAATTCAAATGTCTAAGTCAAATATCTAGTTAATAGTTAATATCTATGATATAATTATATAACAATTATTAATTATTAAAAATACGTTCAATCGTAAATGACTTATCTAAAATGAAAGAAGTATATATATTTATTGATTTACATATTTTGATCAAATATAATTAGTCGAGAATTATAAGAATAAATATAATTAATTAGCAAAAAAATAATCCGTAAATAAATCGTTTATCCAAATGAAAAATAATATATATATATATATAATATATGTTAAATTTAATGTTCGAGTCAAATTTTTAAATTTAGCAGAAACTTAAAAGTAAATTTTGTTTGGTCAAAGTAAATTTAAAAGTAAATTTTTTTATGTATTAGAAATACGTTTAATCTCCGAAGGACATTTAAATCAATGATCCCTCAGAGACATGTATGTTAGTTTTAGTAAAATTTTAAGTTTAGCATATGAATTTAAGTAAACATTTTTAGTTACTAAAAAAATGTGTTTAATCTGTGAAATAAAAAAAGATGTGTGTAAAAATCTTTGTTGAATCACAATTTTCAGTTTCAATAGGGGTTATACACAGAAGAACAAATAAATTTAGTTCAAAAAAAAAAAAGAACAAATAATTGTTGAACCTGAAAAGTGTAGAATAAGGTATGCACGACACTACTTTTATCCTTAATCAAATATTCACAATTCACATGCTACATGAGCCATTTTATTTTAACATTTTAGTTCTGTCCTGTCCAGTACTCGTTTTGCTGTCTACAAGATAATTTATATTTTATTAATACTTTACCATAAACTCACATACATAACTTATATATATATATCGTATGTGGACAGATAAACACAAAGCCAGCTTCTTAAAATTTGCTATCCGTCTGTCTCATCCTCTTTCGGTATATCTTTCTTTGTCTTCCTCAAAAACTCATCGATCCCCAGATATGGCAGAACTAAGTTTTTATGTTGGAGTCATAGGTAACACTATCATCTTCTTCTCACGTGATTTAAATTACTAATCTACATCAAAGGATCATATATACACATCACATGGCCATAGTTTTATCTATAATATTATAACTGAGTTATTTTGTATCTATGATCGTTATGCAGGAAATGTAATATCGGTGCTTGTCTTCCTCTCTCCTGTGTGAGTTATATCTCTCTCTCTCTTTCTATATAACTTTAAGCTGATTTTGATTAATATAATAGATGATCGAATTATAAGAAATGGGTCGTGAATTAATCAGATTACAAACTAAAAAAAATGATTAGGGAGGCGTTTTGGAGGATAGTGAAACGGAGATCAACGGAGGAGTACGAGTGTTTCCCGTACATTTGCACGTTGATGAGTTCGTCGTTATGGACATATTACGGAATTGTGACACCTGGTGAATACTTGGTCTCTACGGTCAATGGCTTTGGAGTTCTTGCTGAATCCATCTACGTTCTCATTTTCCTCTTCTTTGTCCCCAAACCAAGATTCGTACGTTTTCTTCTCTACTTGTAATTACATATTATTATTATTATTATATATATGATAGTGAGATCTTATGTGTCTTTTTTTTGTTGGTTGAAATCTGCATTTTAATCGATGGACAGATAAGGGGATTGTTTTGGTATGAGTCAGATTCAGATCTGATTAGAAGATTTTTTTTAAAAAAAAAATTTATTGTGACGTTTAATCAATAATTTGATTATATGTCTACTTGCTGTATATATAGCCTGTATAATATAAAACTAGGATATATAATATATGGTCCACTTGTACGCGTTTAATTTATAACTAAATGATTTCTCTCTTCTTTGAATTCTAATTTTCCAGCTGAAAACGGTTGCTGTGGTTCTAGCTCTGAACGTGATTTTCCCAATTATAGCGATTGGAGGAACAAGAACTGCGTTTGGCGATGCAAAAATGCGTTCTAATTCGATGGGTTTCATATGTGCTACTCTCAACATTATCATGTATGGTTCTCCTCTTTCCGCTATTGTAAGTCTCTCTACCTTTTTTTGTTTTTAATATCAAAACTATATATTATACACATTTGCTACAAACAAATGATCACTTTAGTTCTTTCTTTTCAATATTCTCATGGACATTGTATGCAAATGCTATGTTCCCATTCGACAATAATCAAATCAACCACCACAAAGAAACAAAAAATAAAATAAGAGAAATTGTATGCAAAGTGTTTTTCAGCACCTGTATACGTATAGCATATATACCAATGTCATTGTATATATCATCATTAGAAGGTGTTTCTGATATACATGTAGTGTCGCTTTAATCTAAATCATTTAAATGATTGATTCCATCAGAAAACAGTTGTGACGACGAGGAGTGTGAAGTACATGCCATTTTGGCTGTCGTTTTTCCTCTTCCTGAACGGCGCGATTTGGAGTGTCTACGCTTTACTCTTACACGATATTTTTCTACTAGTAAGTATCATTGTTTTGATATAATTTTCCTTATTATTATTATTACATATATATGATTGTAAACTGATCGATTTAGTTGCACAAAAAAGAAAAAGAAAACTGATTTATATATATTTTGTGTGTGTGTGTAGGTGCCAAATGGAATGGGATTTTTGTTTGGGACAATGCAACTCCTAATTTATGCGTTTTACAGAAATGCCAAACCAAACGTAGAAGATGAAGAGGAAGTCCTCACACCAAGCCAGCCTCTCCTCTCTTAACCTCATCGTTAACCTGAAATTTGTTTAAATGAATACAGAAACAATTTTTGTTTCCTCTCTTTTGGTGAGTGTTCGTTTTGATAGCTACCTGTACTAACAAAACGTCATAGTTTATAATTTCTGTATTATCTCCAGGTGATGAGTACATGTGTGATTGTGTCTAAAGTTACTTTGCAACATGGGGTGTATTAATTCAATTCAATATTTTGAGTGGTTTAAGTTTTAATAAGTTTTTAGATGGTTTTGTATGAATGTAGATAAATGTTATTAAAGTTCTCCAAAATATCACTTTTAATTCAAAAACCATGAAATATAGTTCTTTGTATTTATAACTAAAAGACTTACAACATTGCGCGCAATTAATCTTTACACTACAACATTTCCGTGAATACATACTTAGGCAATTATGCTTCAAGAAGCCTTTGATATCAATGTAAACCACCATTTGACGGTTTACCTATTTTTATCAATCAGTTAAAACCGTTGACATTTTTATGTTTCACTCTGTTGATCTCTGAACAAGAAGGTTTGCTTTGGATAGAAAAACAGTCCCACTTCTACTATTTCTTCTGATGCTTTCGGTTAATCTCAAATTTAGTTACATTAGTGGTTCCTTGTTGAAATAGGAACATATGAACCAAATTACAAGAAAACCAATGATTCTACAACTTTTCAGCAACCTCTAAAGTTTGAATTTGATTCAATTTGGTCTCAAGAGTTTTAAAATTAGCAAATTAAAATTGAAGGAGTAATTGTATTTTGGGGCTCACTTATAACATTTAATTAAAGAGAGAATCGTATAACTAAACGGAGCCACACACACATACAAAACGTACGGGAATTAATTCTTACATTTCATAAAAATATTACACAAGCCAAACCTTGGAAATATAAACCGCAACGGGTACACAACTTTGAAGAATGAGACATAAACCCTAGACCTTATTCATGCATATGGTTAACGCATGCGCAAGCAAACATAAATTGGTCACGACACAAAAAACATATAACGAGATGGAAAGACACAGTCACCGAACATAAAGTATAGTTTGGAGCTAGTCACTGGCTAGTTTAGGAGAAAGCCGGTGGGGCCGAGGGTGACGATGCGGAGGAGACCAGAGACGATGTTTCCGACGAGGGCCAACGGTGATGAGAGGAGTTGGCCGGTAGGAAGTGAGGCGTTGCAGGTGGAGAGAGGCGTCGTGACGGCGAGCTGACAATCGGAGAGGAGTGAAGAAAGCAAAACCTGAACTGGGTTTACAAGAATCGAGAATATTCCGGCACCGTTCGTAGTCGACGATGAGACTACGTTTCCCCCGCATTGGAGCTGAACGCCGGCATCTGTTCATTTTGTACCATTGGAGAATTATAGAAAACAAAAAAAACTGAAAGGCTATAAATTTGTATATTTTGAGCTTATATGTTAAAATGTGAACGTCGTCAACGGGATGAATAGTATTTCATAAATCTTTTTCTTAGTCCGTATAGATTAATTTATGGGTAATAACTAAATACGTCATATAAAAAATGAAATGATTCAATTGCGAAAGCATATAACATGAACAAATTTTATAGAAAGGGTTAAAGTTCTATAATTAGCACAAAATCTATAACATAAACGTTATCTCATATCATAAGTATACATAATCTATAACAAAATCTGGCTGGTTAATCTGTGTTGATTTGCTGAACCGATACAAATATTCTTGGTCCGGTTATATATATATAGATATCCAAATGATTGATAAAAGGTAAAAGGAGAAGAGTGGAAAGCTTACTAGGGAAAGCAGGAGCGGAAGCATTGCCATTGACAGAGCAACGGACATTGCCTCGGATAGCGATGAGACCTAAAAGCCCACTAAGATCCCCAAGGCCACCACCACCACCACCACCACCACCACCAAGACCACCAAGAAGACCACCACCACCAAGACCACCAAGAAGACCACCAAGACCACCAAGCTGAGCTTGAACCATTGGATACACCACAATGAGACACACCAAGATCAATGAGAAGGTTATGTGTTTGTTCTTAAGCATTGTCATGTTCTTGGGGACAATTGTATATAAAATAAGAGAGTAGAGGGGAAATGCTTTTCTTTTGTGTGTTTGCTTTTGCTTTTGGTTTTGGTTGTGATAAAGTGTCTTCCCCCATGCAGCTCTATTTATAGGAAAAGTTTTATAAACCCATCCCCTCCTATTTACTTTACTCTTATATATTTAAAGTCGGTGTTTATGTCATTGATGTGTCTCTTTATTACATTATTTTATCATCTATTTAGTTCCAACTTGTGTACAAACAATCAATTATTATATTTTCCTAGATATTATATTCCATCTGTTTCATATTCATATTATTTATCGTTTAAATTTTTTTCAAAAACAAAACAAGAAAATAATTAATTTTTTGTTTTATTCCTAATTTATACTATTTTGTTTGATATAAGTAATTAATAAACTAAAAAATAAAGATAAAACTGGAAAATTTATCAAAAATCTGCATTATAAATACAAAACGACAAGTAATATAAAATAAATTTTAACTGTAAAACAACAAATAATATGAAATTAAGGGAGTATAATTTATCTAAGGATCCATGCAATTTTTTTTTTTTTTTGAGGAATATCCTAAGAGATTAGTTGGGCATTAATAAAAAAACTGATGTAATATTGTATTATACTAAATCATCGCATGCGTTCAATTGTTACTCTCGGTTACTTTAGACAGTTATACTCATTATTACTATATCAAACTGCACCGGTCAAAAAAAAAAAAAAAATGCACCGGTCGTATTTGGTTGCATTCAAAACCCATGCGTGAGGTAAATATATATATGGGTTTCAAGAATTCGACCCTTATTGTGTTGAGAAATTCAATATATGGGTAGTCGGACCAACGGTAACGGGGTATGATTAATAATGAATTATACATCCCTCTTTACTAATCAGCATAACCATCATAAAAAGTTCAATTTCTCAAAAAAGGACTTGTTGCTTCCATAATATTTCACAAAACAGATATTGAGTTCAAACGTTTGCACACGTACCAAAATATTCATATGATGAATCCGTAACTTAGATATTGAATGGAATGAAGTTTTCGTAAGTTTTGGCGTAAGTTTTGAGAGAAGAAAAATCATACATATTCTAAGTTTACTACTAAAATGATTAACATAATAATATCAAAAAATAATTTCCCTATTTTATGAATTATGGCAACAAAAACTTATATAACTTAATTTCTCGTGCAAAAATACGTAACATGTCGATTTAAAAAAAAAAAAAAAATTGGTCAAGATATCGGAACCCACAAGGTAAAGGGACAGATGAAGAAAGACAGACAGAATATTGGACTACAATTTTGTCTTTAAATGTATCCTAAAGTTTTGGGTCAAGAAAAAGATATGGTGAGTTCAATTTTTCCAAATTCCAAAATCCAACAATTTGCATCATTGAGTGGTCTTAACTCTTAAAACTCAAATCATAGGGGGGCTCTCCTACAGATTTGGCTCCTTTTTTCCTGCTTAATTTTTTTATATTATATATAAACAAATCAAACTTACACAAGTAGACTCTTGATACAAGGAGATAAGAGCAAATCCACCACCCATCTTGTGTTATAGATTGGTCCATTGACCCTATTTTTAATCTTCGACTTTGAGCTCAATCGCGCTCGTTCTATAGCCATAACAAAAGAGTTATCTCATACGTAAATGTGAATGTATCTTATAAATGAATTCTACTAAACTCCACAGGACCAGAAAAGATCCATCCACAGCGTGATTAGTCGTGTCACGATCAAGTTGCCCTCTTGCTTACGTTAATTGCTCAAAAATTGTTTGATAGAAACCATAAAATCCTAAGAATAGCCACTCGGGGAGTTTTATTAAGTAACCAAGAAACTCAAGTAAATGGTAACAATGGGACATGACTTTGGAAATCTGAAGTTTTCATCACTATAAACATATATATTCCTTAACTTGTAAAGCCTAAAGGCTTGTATAATTTATATGTGAAATTTAGAAGTAGATGTTTTAAGGTTGTTGATGTCATCCTAGTTCTTATATATTATTCTTTCTTGTCTCTGTTCATTTTTGCAGGATATTTTCTGAGCGTTTGCTTCGTTATTTTGTACGCTGCTAGAGAAGGCGAGAGTACTTTCGATCGTCATGACCTCTTGTGAAAAATCATAGCCGATTTAGCATTTTTTTGGTTATTTTTGGTTTTCTGATTTAGCATTATACCAATCTCGACTATTCATCGTAGGATCCATTGTTTATCTTATTATGCTTATCACTGTAACACGTAAGACCATGCTCTTGTATAAACGATTTAGAAATCGAATTACCAACCCGATTCGATAATAATGACATTGATTTTAAACTTAGCCAACTCAATGTTAGATTCGATAATGGTAACAGTCTTTCTGAACCGAACCGAAATGCCCTTGACCAAGTCATATATACCAAATTATTACCAACATCTTCATCTCGAGTCTCCTCGACATATGGCTTAAACTCTCGACATAAATATTCATACATCTCAACCCTTTCAAAGTAGTACAAAATGGAATTTCGCTGAACTTTTTCTGTTCTTTGTTGTACACCAAAACCTTGTACTCTTCTACTTCAATACTACATCTTACTACTACAAACACTTGATTGTTTTTTGCCATGCAAGAAAACCTAATACCAATGAGTTATTCATCGTTTCTAGCTATATTTCTCTCCACTTGGTTTCATCTTTTTCAATCTCACCAAAAGAAGTGAGAGATTTTTCAATCAAGTTTTTGATCTGATTCAGTTTCTTTTTAGAATCCCATAATTATGTACATATATATGTCCTATTTTTCCTCCTTTTGTATATTTTGTGATATAACTGTACCAAAAATTAATAGTGGTTTTTTAAAAACACAACAAAATGTAGTTAAAAGACATCATGTTTAAAACTTAATCAATAGTATAGATTAACAAAACATAATTACATAATGAACAAGCCAAGCTTGAGCATGAGCCCCTTTTTAACTGGAACCAGCGGGTGTCTTAGGTTCATCGTCAGATTTGGAGGCGGAAGGAGGAGGAGGGCCTTGTACACCAATCTCAGCTCTTAGGCCATCGATGCTTTGCTCGTGCTCATTGATCCTGCTTTCCATGTCGTCATCTAGTGAAGCCAGTACATTTAAAGTCAAGGAGATTACACAGGTTATGTAAATGAAATTTAAGAAAAAAAAATAACAGAAAAATGTGATGGAATCCAAAACCCACAGATGATGGTAAATTCTATATAGAAAACCATTCACTCTCTCAGATATACGATCATAATTTCAAGGTATATGTATCCTAATAGAACCAACATTCCTTCTATAAGACTAATAAAGAAAGGATATTCTTTGTGATGAAGGAGTCCAACATTGTCTGGAATCTGGATTGCTGTAAACATACATAAGGAAAAAAAAAATCAGTATATAAAGATGTAACTCATCACAAGCCTAAGACGATGAAAAAACCAACAAACCCACCATTTGCTGCAAAAGATTTTGATCCACATTGCCATCAGCGTCAAGTATAGATGAGTAAGTGATGGCATCATACACAAAGCCTTCATCTTTCATCTCTCTCATCGTTCTTGCAGCCTCCTTAAACATTCCAGCATGTGCGAAACATCCAAGAAGAGTATTGTAAGTGATACCGTCGGGCTTAACCCCAGAATGCTTCATAGTTTCAAACATTTCTATAGCCCGCTCTGGCACACCTGTTCTAGCAAACCCATTCAAGATGATATTATGCGAATTCACATCCGCGATGCAACCGTTCTTTCCCATCTTTCTAAGCAACATATTAGCTTCATCTACCATACCAGCCTTCACCATCCCTGACATAAGCGCATTGTAAGGGTAGTAGACATCAGGACCGCTTCCTTCTTGGTCCTCCTTCATCATCTCGTTAAAGAGATCCATGAGCTTTCCAAGCTTCCCAAAATGTTTGATCATGACCGCATAGACTCGACAACTTACAATTCCGAATTTCTCTTCTTCTTCTTCCTTAGATAGCTTATTTCCTGCCTCGTATCTTCTCGACTTTATGAATCTGCAATACACTGCAGGAAAAGTTGGAAGGTCTTCTTCATCCATCTCCTCAAGAAGCAACAGAGCTTTCTCCACTCTATTTCTTTCACAATAGCCATTTATAAGGATTGCGTAAGTAAATCCATCAGGGGAAACACCGTCAGCCTTCATCTCACCAAACAAATAGCTCACTTCTGAATCAGGTGCTTTGGACTCAAACAGAGTCTCAATCAAAGCATTGTACGCAATAACTCTTGGTGTGAATTTCCACACACCCGTGACCTTTGTTAACACATCCACTCTACCTATTTTGCTTAAAATGTTAATCAGCTTCTTTAAGAAGACAATATCAGGATCCCACTTCCCATTACTGAGAACGTAACGATGTAAACCATATGCTTCTTCTACCATCCCCACTCTGACAAATTCCTTAATCAGTTCCGTGTAGTCAGAATAAAAAGTTGGCGAGCAACCTGTTATTTGTTCCATCTCCTCGAGAAGATGTACAGCATTCTCAACCTTACCTAACTCCAAGTATAATCCCAACAGGGTTGGGTATACCAATTCTGAAGGCCTCCTCATATCAAGCCTAGCCTCTTCAAGGCAATGAATAAAGGCCGTGTTGGTGGCGTAGCTATGTCGATAAAAGCTTATGGAACCAGCCCAGCCGAAAAAAATAATCTTGGCTTCGATGTCAACGTTCAACTGAAGAACTGAAGAGACAAAATGATGATTGAAACCAACTGCATACTCAGATATGCCTGTCAAACCCTGCCTTGACCCCCTTTTGAAGTTTTCCATTATAGATACAAAGGTCTCACCAAGGATCTTCACTAACCTATCCCTTGGGAGGGGAACCCTAGTACGAGACATAGGCTCATCATGATGATTCGGAATACGAAACATAGGCCCAAAATTCGGAATACTAGACCTCTTCTCAACACTCTCATTTCCTGCAAATTCCAGGAAAGAAATGTATGAGTGGAAACCATAAAAGCAAAACCTTTTTGTCGTTTTCAGAATTTTTCTTTACTTCTTACAAATCTCTCTCTCTCTCTCTCTCTCTCTCTCTCTCTGAGTGTGCAGCAGATTTTACCTGAGCGGTAGCGACGTAGACGACGTGGGATGATTGAGACGGTTTGCTTTGCGAGAAGGGGTGGAAAAATAGAAGACCTCACAATAGTCTCAGTTTCTGAAAATTCCAGGAAACAGAGTCAAAACCATAAAAGCAAAACCTTTTTTGCCAACAAAGAATAATTGAAATTTCAGACTTTTTGCTTTCTCTCTTTCAAATCTCTTTGTATAATTAATAGGCAAAGTTTTGCAGATTTACCTGTTTGTCTCTGAGAGAGGTGACGTAGAGTTGAGAGTCTTGAGACCGATCGCTTCGCGAAAGTGGGTAGAACCATCTTCATACGCGGGCAATTCCACCAAATTTTACTCCTCAGGTGACTTAGGTTTAGGGTTTTTATTATAGGCTTAATGATTTATATAGAGTATTGTTGTATTTATGCAAAAGGTTAATAGTTAATACAAAGAATTTACAGTAGTTTTGGGATTTATTCTTGTTCTTCCCTTCTTTTTAAAGTACACTGTAGGTTTTTGTATTTTAAGATACCCCCATAAGACAAAACAAACAGATACATATACTAATATAACACTAACCATAATATTAACTTTCTTAAATTAATCCAGAGGCAGAGCTATTACAAAGCAAAAGAAAATATTCTTCCCGAGAGCTTATAATTTATCTAAATTCCCTAAGTAGACCATAAAACGGTAAGAATGCAAAAACAATTAGTTTCATTACGTTTTGCGCTCTGCTTGTAACAGAGTTCCATTCTATATTGTAAGTGATATAAATGTTACCTTATTGATGTTTGTCTGACACGAAAACCGAACAAAGCGACATGTTATAGGAGGATGCAGCAACTTCTGTATGCAATCCTTGGCCCATCTCCACACCTCCATATGCCACCAAAATAGTCTCATGAACAAGAATACCAGACTGTAAAATAAAAAAATGGATAGAATCTTCTAAAAATTCAGATTCTAGCTTTGCAAGCAATACTAAGTTTGAAAAAGAAAAAAGATCCCACTCTAACAAAGATAACCTAATTTATGAACTTGTGGCAAATGATATGCCAGATTCTGTGAGAGCCATAATGAAATCCATATTCTCACAACACTATGGAGTTTATATCAACTAACTAATGAAATTAAAATCCATCAAACAAATAGTACATGTAAATTTATAAAGAAAAAGTATATACAGTAGAATCTCTATAAATTAATACTCGATAAATTAACAATCACTATAAATTAATAAATTTTGTTGGTCGCAAGTCGGGTTAATGTAAAAATTAGCAAATTTCGATAAGATAATAAAATAATAGTTTTTTTGAAACTCCTATGTAAAAATATGGTCCCAATAATTATATAAATTAATAATTATACATTTAGGTATATATAAATAATTTAATATAGTAAAATGTGATTATATTTTTGTTTCACTTATCTTTCAAATTTATTGATATGATTTTTTCTGAATGAATTTTGCATTGTTGAAAATATTTTTTTGTATTTTGATGAACATTAAAAATTCGAACCGAAAAAAATCTTTATAAATTAATATTTATTAATTTATCAATTAATTAATAACTTTATAAATTAATAAAATTTTGAAGTCTTAACATTATTAATTTATAAAGGTTTTACTGTATATTTACAAAAATATAAAAATATAAAGTATATATATTTTTTTAAATTACAATTCAGTTCTACAACCAAATAACCTTTTAGGTACCACTTACCGTCATCACTAATAAACCTATGTTAATATAGTACAGTAATTGCTAAATTTTAGTAAGTAAAAAAAGAAGAAGATAAAGTATATTTTTAGTCTTTGCGTTCACACGGAAAAAAAAAAGCTACGTTTATTGCTTTCGGTATTGACCCATGTTTATTATTTGCTTTTTTTTTTTTTTGGCTGCGTTTATTATTTGCTTTGACTCTGTCTTTTTTGCATTCCTCGTTAGTTTTTTTATATTTTTTGTCTATAACTCCGAACACCAAGATATTTAATACACCAAGTAAACAATTAATACACCAAGATATTTAATATAAAGTGATAAAAGCTAGAGTACCACCAATTTAGATTTAGCCTTACGCATTTTGGTATTTGAGACAAATATTTACGGATATGGGATTGGAACGTAAAATTTGAAAATTTAAAAATAATTTTCAAAAAAGAATCCGATAAAAAATGGGACGGGAAATTTGGGTAACAAAACATGTTAGGAAATTTCTCTTAGCTAAAATTTTTTTCCAACTCTCCATAATTTAGGTAAAAGTTAATAGGAAGAATATTTTGAGTAATTTCAGAAAAGTTTAGAAAGTTTTGGAAAATTGTATATAATTTTTTAATTTTTAATTGTTTAACAGATGATTCAAGTACCCGATGTCATATTGGTTCTTTTTCTTTACTCTTTTCGTATCTGTTTGAATAAAATACATATGATTCTGAATGAATAATTATTTGAACGAAACTGAAAATATAATGGAAAATTTGGGAGGGGTACGCGACGAAATGAGAAACCCGTCCCAAAATGTAGGGGTGGGCAAAAAAATCGTAACCGGAAAAACCAAATCATACCAAACCGAAAAAATGATATGGTTTGGTTATGGTTAAACCTAAAAAACCATTTGTTTATTATTTTTTAAAAGTTTTGGTTTGGTTAAAAACCGTTAAACCGAATGGTTTTTTTGGTTTTAAGAAATAAATTTTAAATAATTTATATTTTCTTATTTTCTTAGTTTAGTTTATGTCCATATTTTATTATTGGGCTTAATTATCTTTATAATATAATCTTAACTTATAAATTTAAATATAATATTTACAAAAAATATCTACATATAAATATTTAAAATATAATATACAATGGAAATATATTTTTTTTATTTTAAAAATGGCTTTTATAGACTTGGTTTTATTGATGATTTAAATTTAATTCCTATGATTTAGATTTTATTCTTTCAACTTTTTGTTTTGTTTAACTCAAATTTATTATTACTATTTTCATCCATAGTTTGAATCAAAGATTCAAAATTTTTCGTTATAATTCCGAAAAACCAAAATCGAACCATACCAAACCGAACCAAATTATACATGGGTTTTATATGGTTTTAATTTTTATAAAATCGAAAAATTGAAAACCGAAGAAAACCAAACCATACCAAACCGAAATATATATGGTTTTTATATAAATTGAATTTTTATAAAATCGATAAACCGTAAAACCGAAAAACCCAAAACGAAACCAATTCGAAAACCGAAGTGCCCGCCCCTACCAAAATGCCTAGAGCTAAATTTTAGAATGCTATTATCGTATATCCCTCGAGAATGAAAAATCAACTTGAGAGGCCTCAATTAAATTTTAGAATGATCGTATATCCCTCGATAATGAAAAATCAACTTGAGAGGCCTCAATTGAAAATGAAAATGCACTTGTTACCCTCGACACAGCAGAAACAACCAAACCGCTTTTTATAAGTAAAATATTAAATTTATAAATCTTTATTTAAAAAAATCAAAATTATTATTAATTTCGAAATTGATTATTATTATTATTATTTTCCCCTTTATTTATTTAACAATCATAAGGAAATATAAAAATCACACAATTATACAAACAAGCCCACAAATTTCTCCACTAAACATAAACCGATCTCACCGGATATCTTCATGTCTTTATTATTCTTCAATTCCGTGATTGTTTTTGTGATCCAAATAGACCATATCTGATCAGAGTGGGGGAGACTTGTCACTGAAAAAGCAAGCAAGAACTTTGTCTTCAAGAATTGCTAAAGCTTCAGAAGAGTTGATGCAAATAGGTAACTTGTATTGAGATGCCGAAACTCCTTGAGAGATGAAAAACTCCATGAGAGAATCGAATGTTCCTTGTTGAACCATTCTTATCTCTAGAGCTCCAATAGATCCTTCTCTTTTCCTAATCTTTCGATAAGAAGCATTAAATGACTCCTCCATTACACAACAACATTCCACCATTACCTTGTTATCAAGTTTAACAATGTCATTAACTTTCTTGGATTTGAGTTCCCAATAAAAAACGTAGTGACCTGGAAGATTGGAGATATCAACATAACATGTGAATCCCATCAATATTAAGACTGAAGTTTTAAGAAGCTCTGTCGCATGATTCAACGCCTTTAAAATGTCTTCTTCAGTTGTCGCTTCCACGTTGACGCTTAGAATCAAATTTTTCCTGCGTACGAATTTAAATTGAGGTGTGTTGTTGTGGAATCCAGAAACTTGTAGGATATCCCCCATTTTATATCTGTGTAAACCTAATAAAAACATTATTGGAAATTAACAAACTCTTTCTTATTAGTTTTAAACAATATACCATATATATATATATATGTGCAAATAACTCACCGAAATAATTTGTGATTAAAGGCTCATAGTAGCACCCAATCTGGACATCCACAAGATCAACAATTTCATTTTCGTTTCCTTCATCAGCAAGTAGGAACTCAAAGTAGGACATGTTGGGCATAAAAGTGTAGGATACATCTTGTGGCTTGCATAAGGGATTCACATTTACTCCAAAAATTGTTTCAGAAGACGCGTAAATCGAGGAGATTATAGGCACTTTGTTGGAGTAAAACTCTAATACTGGGATGTATTGAGCCATTTGTCCTGTAACAACACTTTGAATGTATTTTGTTTTGGGCCAAAGATGTGTGATTATACCTTTCCAAGATTCTTCGCTGCATTCTTTTTCAATTAGATCTGCAAATTCGGAATTAGGACCTCCAAGGATGCTACTAACAACGTCTCTGCAAGTAAAATCAGTGATCCATTCGCTAACATGGCCAGATCGGATATTACTACACATTTCTTTCCAATAATTCTCAAGAAAAGTGATTGCTCCAACCAAAGTAGAAGCAAAGGTAGCACCCACACTCACAACTTCGTCTCTCTGAACAAGACCACAAAGAAGATGGCAGTACATAGCCTGCTTATTATCTTGGCACAACGTCACTTCATCAGGGCTTGTATAGCAATTTGATGACCGGTTCTTGAAATATTCACTCATTAAATAGCTCGCCATTACGGGAGAAACTGGCAAGCCAGAAGGGGTTAAAGATGGCGCTCTAGCGAAATTAAATGTCATCGCCTTTCCTTGTTGGACACCCTTGATATGCCTAGAAACCGGAATCAAAGAGATGGGTATTCGTGTTTGAAATTACAAATACACTAAACAGAAGAAAATTTGAAGAGTTACTTTGATATAATGGACGAGGATTGAGAAAAGATGAATGTCATGTCTTCAAAGATCTTGTTGTTAATAGGAAAAATCTTTTGCTTCCCTCCAGAAGTTCCTGAGCTATAAAACCAACAATGCACAAGCGTAGCACATTTGAGTTTTAAATATAGCATGTACATATACGATATATTAATCGTATGATAAAGTTGTTTCTAAAACTGGACGGTGTATACCTCAAGATAAATCGGGTAATAGGCTTTCCCGAAATGACATCTGAAGGCTCTCCATTCGCGGCACGTTCGATATAAGGCTTAACATCATCATAGCTCACCACCGGTACGTTCTTCTTGAACAACTTTTTATCCGAGCTGAAAGCGGATTTAAACTAAGATGGATTTATGCTCTTTAGAGCTTTATTGAAAGAGATAAAGATGTAAATTAAGATAGCTCATAGAGCTTTATTGTGCAATGAATGTAAAAGAAGGAAGAAGCTTTGGTTTGTCACCAAGAGCTAAGAGATTTCGATTATATCATAAAAAATGGGTTTTAGGATCAAAGGTTGCAATATTCATTGTCACTACAAGCATATATATAGGAATCTAAAGTTGCTAAAACCCTAATTACATGAGCTTGAATGGGCTTCCACAATATCATAAATCTTGGGCTTCTTGTGTGCTCTAATACTAGACTGCGAGTGGTTGTTGGAGTAAAGTAGTAAAAAATAGGAAGAGATTTTTTAAGGCGAAAAAGGCGAGAAGGATATGAATTTGTAATTCATATGGAAAAAACTGTTGTGTTAAAATGTTTTTTTTTTATATCCTTTTTAGCAAAAATGTGTTGAATTTTTGTTTCCCTACTTTGATGAGTTTATCCTGATTGGTGTTTATCCTGAGTCAAAGTAATTAAGTTTTTTTTTCTAAGTGAGACACACCAATTATAAAGAAAATAAAGGAAAAAGGCGAGAAGGATAAGTCTTTTTTCTTGGTTTCGATTCTTTCTTTAAAAAAAAAAATGATATTGGAATTAGATTTTGTTTTTAACGATATAAGATCAATGATGATATAATTTTATTAGAGTTTTTATGATGGGATTTGCAATCACCAACTCAAATCTTTGCAACGTGGTTGGCGTTGAAGAAAATAAACCAAACTTCTATAAGGCTCAAATGTCAACAGAGTTTGAAATCAATTTCTATGGTCTCGACTCTCGACCGTTCACGGACCCAACAACAAACACTAACTACCCTTTTCTTCGATATTTTTAAGTTTTCACTAAAATCAACACGTCGCGTCGATACTTTTGAAATTGATAATGTCACAAATTCGTCATACAGGCGTTGAAATTTCGAAAAATTATCCTTTATTTTCTTTATAATAATAATCTTGATGTTTTGATTTTGTAGAAATATAAATGAGAAATAAATGTGCCTTCGAAGAACAAGTGGGCCAAAATATGTGCTTTCCAAGTTCTCACTTGTGGCTTGAAACAAGTGGGCCAGAAAAATAAGATTGTGAAGCCCAAAGAAGATAGAAGCTTAGTTGAGCCTCACTAGCCGTCATAAACGAACTATACACACAATCTTTTGAAGTGTGGCAGAGTTTGTTGTTTTATGACTAAAAGAGTTCAAACTCGTGAAACACAAAGAAAGA